>CM035839.1:448121260-448721260 GCA_020510985.1 Pholidichthys leucotaenia | reverse complement strand
GCAAAACAACCACTGCTGCCTCTAAAGAAATCAAGTCCTGCTGCCCACTCCCCACTCCACCAACACCCCCCCACTCCCAACACACAGCCCCCCATCCTGACCCTGACCAGGACCCAGGTGAGGACGGAGCTGAGGAAGATCAAAGCGAGGAAGGCGCCGGGACCGGACGGCATCAGCGCAAAGCTCCTCAAGTCCTGTGCAGACCAGCTGTGTGGGATATCTTCAACATGAGCCTGAAACTGGGGAGGGTACCACAGCTGTGGAAAACATCTTGTGTGGTACCTGTACCAAAAACTTCCCACCTCAAAGACCTGAACAGCTACAGACCGGTGGCCTTGACGTCCCACTTGATGAAGACCCTGGAGAGACTGCTCCTTGCTCACCTCCGCCCCCTGGTGGAACCAGCGATGGATCCACTCCAGTTCGCCTACCAGCATGGCATTGGGGTGGAGGATGCGGTGATCTTCCTCCTTCACCGTTCTCTGTCCCACCTGGAGAAGCCCGGGAATATGGTGAGGATCATGTTCTTTGACTTCTCCAGTGCTTTCAACACCATCCAACCGATGATCCTGAAGGACAAGCTGCTGCGCGCAGGGGTGGACCAGCACCTGTCATCATGGATCCTGGACTACCTCACGAACCGGCCTCAGTTTGTGAGAACCCGGGACTGTGTGTCCGACACGATCATCAGTAGCACGGGGGCCCCCCAGGGAACGGTGCTGGCTCCCTTCCTGTTCACTCTTTATACTGCGGACTTCTCACACAACACAACACACTACCATCTACAGAAGTTCTCTGATGACTCTGCGATCGTTGGCCTCATCTCTAATGGAGATGAAGCTGAGTACAGAGGGCTTATCCAGGACTTCGTGGACTGGTGCCATCGGAACTGCCTCCAGATCAACGCGAGGAAAACTAAGGAGCTGGTGGTGGACTGCCGCAGGCATGGGCAGCCCCTCACAGCACCAGTAAATATACAGGGAACAGACATCGAGATGGTGACATCCTATAAGTACCTGGGTGTTCATCTGAACAATAAACTAGACTGGTCACACAATACTGACGCACTCTACAAGAAGGGACAGCGCAGGCTGTTCCTGCTGAGGAGACTCAGGTCTTTTGGTGTACAAGGGGCGCTGCTGAAGTCATTCTATGACACGGTGGTGGCATCAGCCATCACTTTTGGAGTGGTCTGCTGGGGCAGTGGCATTACTGTAGCCGATAGGAAGAGACTGAACAAAATGATTAAGAAAGCTAGCTCTGTCCTGGGGCAGCGCCTTGATCCGATGGAGGAGATAGGAGAGAGAAGGACGGTGGCTAAACTGTCATCTCTGCTGGAGTCCGAGTTCCACCCTATGCAGGACATACTGGATGCACTGAGGAGCTCATTTAGCAGCAGACTACATCATCCCAGGTGCACAACCGAGAGGTTTCGTAGGTCCTTCCTACCAACGGCTGTCAGACTGTACAACCTAAGCAGGGCTGCTCGCAGAGATAGCAAAAAAACGTAACAAACTAATATTTTTTTGAATGCAAAAGATGCAATAAACTTACACAATGGTCCCCTCCGGCATACAACTAGGAACATACCGGTCGCTATGGAGGGTGAGAATATGTATGGGCACATAATCATACCATGTAGGATAACTAAGTAGACAGTTATGCTGTTTCATCCCATCTAGCAACAATGCTCTGCACTGTGTGTGTTTATATATTTACATATTTATTCCATCTAGCTACAATGCTCAGCACTGGGTGTGTTTATATTTATATATCTATATATTTATTCCATCTAGCTACAATGCTCCGCACTGTGTTTTTATATATCTACATATTATTCCATCTAGCTACATTGCTCCGCACTGTGTGTGTTTATATACTTGCATATTTATTCCACCTAGCTGCAATGCTCCATACTGTGGGTGTTTATATATTTACATATTTATTCCATCTAGCTACAATGCTCTGCACTGTGTGTTCATATATTCATATATTTATTCCATCCAGCTACAATGCTCTGCACTGTGTCTGTGTGTGTGTGTGTATATATATATTTTATAGTAATATGTACATATGTATATTAGCTGCTCTTGCTTGCTTGTTTTTTTCTTGCCTTCTGATTGTTGCTCTGAGTGTTGCTATCCCTGTGCTGTTGCAATCCTGGAATTTCCCCATTGTGGGACTAATAAAGGCTTATCTTATCTTATCTTATGTTTGATCCTTATCCACGATCAAACCCAAGACAGTGTTCAGTCTGTTCGCCAGGGCCTTTGAAAGCACCTTGTAGTCCATGCAAAGAAGAGCCACAGGCCTCCAGTTTTTCAGCAGGGCCAAGTCCCCCTGCTTTGGCAACAGAGACAGCACTGCACGGCGGCAGGAGACAGGTAACGTTCCTTCCCTGTAACAGGTAGTCAGAACGTCATAGAAGTCTGGTCCAATAATATTCCAAAAATGCTTAAAAAATTCCACAGAAAGGCCATCAAGTCCAGGCGCACGTCCCAGCGCCATCTGATTCACAGCCACAGTCAACTCATCCAAAGTCAGGGCACAGTCCAGAGCAGCCCTGTCGTCCTGGCCGAGCACCGGAAGGGCCTTGAAGAGCTGATTTTGAGATTCTTTGCAACACGTTCCCGCAGCAAACAGGGCCCCGTAGTAATCCACTGCATGGCGCCGCATCTCGGATGGGTTCGTAGTTAGGCGACCATCTGGGAGTGTCAAGCAAGCCATCAACTTCTTTTTCGCAGTAGACTTTTCCAAATTGAAGAAGAAGGACGTTGGTGCATCCATGTCCTGCAGGCGAGTGAAGCGCAACCTCACTAGCACCCCCTCCACTCTGCCCTGCATGAATGTGCGCAGGGCCGATCTCTTCTCCTGCAGCAAAGGACCAGCTGTAGAATCCCGACCCGTAACCAAGCTGGCCTCCAGCCTCTTGACAGTGTCCTCAAGTTCACTGACCTTGGCGTTGATGATGGCAGTTGAGTTCGCAGCGTACCGTTGACAAAAAAGGCGAATTTGCACTTTGCCAACGTCCCACCACTGTTCGAGGGAACCAAAACGAGCTTTTGTGGTCCTCCAGTGTTCCCAGAAGCACACAAAATACTGACAAAAGGCGTTGTCCTGTAGGAGCTTGTTATTGAAGTGCCAATATGATTTTGCCCGTTTTCCTGGTGAGTTCAGTAACACCGCAGTAGCCAGGTGATGATCCGTGAAACCGACGGGACTTATGTTACTGTGAAGGAGGCCAGGGCTACAGGTTCTAGAAACATATATCCTGTCTAATCTAGCAGCACTGACAACACCGTCAGTGACCCTGACCCAGGTATACCGTCTCGCATTTGCATTTTTAGACCTCCACGTGTCCACTAAGTCGAACTGCACAATGAAATTTTCCAAGATTCTAGAAGACTGCAGATGAGGTTCTGCATTAGTGCGATCTACAGTGAAGTCCAAGGTACAGTTGAAATCACCAGCAACAACAAGTTGTTCTTGGTGATAGCGCTGCAATTCAGTAGTTAGCATATTGAAAAAGGCAACCCTTTCAGCGCCGTGGTTTGGCGCGTAAACATTAACCAGGCAAAACACGGAATCCCCTATTTGGGCCCTAACAAGAAGCAGCCTGCCCCTCACTATCTCCACCACCGATAAAACTTGTGCATTTGCTGATTCCCCAAACAAAATGGCCACTCCTGCGCTTAGATTGGTGCCGTGACTGAGTGAAAATGGGCCTTTCCACCACAAGCCCTAGTCGACTTCATCTGCCGAAGTGGTATGAGTTTCCTGCAAAAACAAAATGTTGAGACCTTTCCGTTTGAACAGGTCACTAATGAATCCCCTCTTATGATTACCCCTCCCACCATTGATGTTTAAGGTCCCTAATTGTATTTTCTGCATTATGGCGATAGATGTGAGGAGCACCGTGCTTTGCCATGGAAATCATTCCATCTTTGCGCGCTTGGCCTTTTGTCCCCCTGCTGATTTACGCAGGGCTGCGAGGTGCTTCTTCAGGCGGAAGCGTTTTCTTTCATCCAGGAGGTCAACACCAACCTGCTTCCTCAGTACATTAACAGACCGAATGAATTTGTCAGTGTCACTGAAGTAATCAGCGACGTTAACGGCCCTATTATTATAGGTTCCATCCAGGAAAGCATTTATTTCGTCTAGTGAATACAAATGCGCAGTGGCATCGCCATTTGCCCCAATAGACACATTTTTAGCAGACTCAGCGTCAGTTTCACACTCCATTCCCTCGTCAGCACAACTCTGCTGACTGGTAGATTCAGCTGGCACATCAGCTGGTGCAGCTGATCCTTCATCAGTCACGTGTTCCGGGGCGGTGCCTATATCAGGCGACCGGCGTTGTTCCGCCTGCTGCTCTGAAGTTGCAGCAGGCTGCGGAAGCACAGCCACTGATGTCACACAGCGCGATGCTGAGTCAACGTCATTGACCGCTTGTGCGCCATCACCAGTCACGCCGCCAGCTGCAGGCTGCGCCGCGGGCGCCACAGGCCGACTGTCCACAGCCACAGCGGCAGGCTCTGGAGCAGGAGCAGCGGAAGGCCCCGCAACGCCGTCCGCAGCAGCGTCGCGAGCGGAAGGCGCACCGGCCGCCTCAGCCGCGGCTCCACCAGAGCCCCCCGCCGGGCGCCTGTGTGGGCAGGCGAAACGTTTATGGCCCACGTCGCCACATTCAAAACACTTCATCTGTCCCGAGCTCGCATACACCATATAGTAGCCGTCCCCATGTGAGAGAGCGAGAGAGAGAGATTTTGATTTTTTTATTTTTCAACACACTTTTATTGTCACAAGTTCAACAGAAAAACACAACAACTAAAACAACTAAAAGAAGAAAAGGAAAAGAAAAATGACTCACTGACAAGAAATCAAAGACACAAGTAATCAAACCAGGAAAACTAAAACAAAAAACTTGCTTCTTACATCAGGACCATACCATAGGTAATTTTCCCCTCCTTAACACAACACAGGATGTGCTTAAAGCACCACATAGCCTCAAAAGTTTCAACATTTTGCATCAGATGATAGTAATTGTAATCAATCATTATTCGAGCCTTAATCATGTCAACCAGCATGTCTTTTACATTACAATCCAGTATTTGTTCAATTTTTCTTTTCCTACTAACATAAATAGCCATTTTAGCCTGACCCAGGATGAAATTTAAAAGTTCACTCTTTTTCTTAGTTCTCTGCCTATATGGAAAGCCCAAGATAAAAATCTGCAGGGAAAAGACTTCTCCAAACAGATAAAACAGCTTCCCCAAAAAAAACAAACAACAAATGCAGTCTGTTACAGTCCAGAAAACAATGAAACACAGTCTCTTTCTGAGGACAAAATGGACAAACCTCAACAACATTTGGGTTTAAAATGGAGATAAAAGCATTTACAGCCACAGCACCATGTAAAACTCGCCATTGTAGGTCTCCAACCTTCTTAGTTAATGGTGGTTTATAGAGTGCTCTCCAAGCAAGCCTCACCTCTGAACCCAAACCCAAGTGTTTCCTCCATGGTGTATCAGCTCGACCTTTTAACTTATTTACATTTAAAACTTTCACCAAAAGTCCATACATTTTTTTACCCGGAGAGTCACAAATGTTAATGTGTTCAGAGTTTAAAAACACACCAGTGCCATCTTTAAAATCAGGAGATAAAACACTAAAAGGAAAAGGCTCATCAGAAGTTCGCACAGAGTTTTTGCAGTGTAAGACAATAGCAGAGTGTTCTTCTACAGACAGGCAGTCTCTCCAATCTTTCAGCAAGTTCATTATAGTTCTGACTGAAGAAACGCCAAGAGCCGAGCACAGGGCAACAGCATTGCCCAAGTTAGGACCACATAAATTTACCAAGTGTCCCAGCGTTGTGACCTTTGCAGAAATGAACTTTTTTAAAACAGAAGGTCCTAAAGCATTGCCCACATCAAAACAGGTCCCGAACACAAGTGGTTCCTTTAAAAGCCAGAAAGGTGACAAGGAAGCCTGGGGAGAGTTCTCTTTAAAAAGTCCCCAGATTTTAAAAGCACTTTGGTAAAACTGAGGAAGTTCTGGGAGTTTTTGGCTCCTTAAGTCCATTAAAAACAGCGACTCCTCTAGTCCAAGCCCTCCACAGCGAGCCAGGACAGCCCTGGCAATAGGTCTCCACACAAGGTCGAGGGGGCCACTCAGCAGTCGCTGAATGAACTGCAGGCGGAAGACAGCCCCCCCTGCTGGCCAGATGGATGAGTCCTTGACCACCTTCTTCCCTCGGTAAAAAAAAGGATGCTCTGTGGAACCCAGTGAAGACAGTCCCAGAAAAAGTCCACGACTATAGATTGCACTCTGGCCAGCAAACTGGGTGGAGGGTCCAGAAAAGACAGTCGATGCCACAGCATCGAAGCAATCAAGTTGCTGATGATTAAAACACGACCTCTGAAGGACAAGTTTGGCAGAATCCATTTCCATTTTTTTAGTCTTCCTTCAACTTTTTCTAAAAAACACTCCCAATTTTTCCCAGTAAAAGTCTGATTTCCTAAGAACACACCAAGATATTTAAAACCACCTTGTGTCCACGAGAGGCCACCAGGTAGGGCAATTTTTTGTGGTCTCCCCCCCACCACAACAGCTTCACTCTTACCCCAATTCACTCTCGCTGAGGAGCAATCACCAAAAAGATTGACAGTTCTTAAAAGGTAGTCTACATCATTTTGATTTCTTGTAAAAACAACAACGTCATCAGCATAGGCAGACACTTTAAAAACAGAGTCAGAGTTGGGGACTTTAAAACCAGTGAGGCCTTGCCTTAGTTTAGAAAGGAGGGGCTCAATGGCAAGAGAGTACAGCATACCTGAGAGGGGGCAGCCCTGTCGGACACCCCTCTCAACTTTGAAAGGAGCACTCAAACCACCATTAATCTTAAGAATACTCTCAATGTCTCTATACAAAGCCTGGATCTTGGCAATGAACCCTGAGCTGAAACCAAAGGCCTCTAGTGTCTGCCAAAGGTATGGATGTTCAACTCGGTCAAACGCCTTTTCTTGGTCTATTGAAATAAGACCAAGTTCTTTGACCAATGAGCTGGAGAGGTCCAAAACATCACGAATTAAAAAAAATGTTGTCTGTAACCAACCTACCAGGTACACAGTAGGTCTGGTCTACATGTATGACCTGCTCCATCGCCTTCCTCAGTCTGGTAGCCAACACTTTGGAGAGAATTTTGTAGTCAGTACAGAGGAGGGCCACCTGACGCCAGTTTTTAATGTCTTTCAAGTCGCCTTTCTTTGGAAGGAGGGTGAGGACTGCTCTCCTACAACTTAGGGGCAGGTGACCCTTCCGCAGACTGTCAGACAGTACTTCCAGCAAGTCCTCACAGATCTCAGACCAGAACGCCTTGTAGAACTCCGATGGTAGACCATCTATCCCTGGGGCTTTTCCACACTGAAGAGACTGGACAGCCACTGCCAGTTCTTGCAGAGTGATCCCGCTCTCCAGCTCCGCATTCACGCTAGCCATCACCTTTGGCAAGTCCGTCAAAAAATGACTCAGTGCATGTGGATTCTCAACAAATTCTTTCTTAAAGAGATCTTTGTAGAAAGCAACTGCAAAGCGACAGATCTCCGCAGACTCATGGATCAGCCGCCTGTCCTCGGAGCTAAGAGAGTGGATCATCCTCCTCTGACCATTCTTCCTCTCCAAACCAAAGAAAAAGTGAAACGGAGCATCCATTAGTGCGATGTTCTGGAACCTACTGCGTACCACAGCGCCCCTGGCAGCCACACCCAGTAGGTCAGTTAAAACAGACTTCTTGCCATTGAGGGCCTCAAAATGTCCTCTTTCTCCTGTGGAGCCTGCCAAAGACTGCAGCTTCACTACTTCTCTCTCCAGGTCCCTGACAGACCTGGCCAAGTCTCCAGAGACATTGCGAGTATACTGTAGGCACAGATTCTTTATTTGGCTCTTCCCTACATCCCACCACTGCTGCAAAGAACTAAAATTTGATTTTGTTAATTTAAAATTACTCCAAAAAAACATAAAAGCAGTTTTAAAACTGTTATCCGATAAAAGTGACGTGTTAAAATGCCAGTATGCACTACTGCACTACCGACTACTGCACTACTGCAGTAGTCAGTAGTGCACTACACTACACTACACTACTGCACTACTGCACTACCGACTGCATTACCGACTGCACTATATGGTTCTCCACATTATCTGCTGCTCGCTAATATATTTAAACTGCTGACTAGTATTACTCACTCTTATTCTACACTGTATTGCATGTATAGTTTATTTCTTTTATTTTATCATGTTTAATGTTGCAGCATTGCACCGAGACAAATTCCTAGTTTGTGTACTACATGAACAATGGCAATAAATCTGATTCTGATTCTGATTCTGATTCTGCACTTTATATTCTTGATAAAAACACAACACTGAACCAGGGAATGATCTGTGAAGCCAACAGGGACTATAAAAGCACTTTTAAAAATGCTAAAATGGTGCTTAAAACTGTAAACCCTATCCAGTCTAGCTAAGGACAGAATATCGTCCTTTCTATGGCTCCACGTGTACTGTCTAGCCTTGCCATGAAAATTTCTCCACACATCACACAGATAATGGGCTTCTATGAGACCTTTTAAAACTCTCTTGGATGCAGCATGTGGCTCTGGGTGATTCCTATCCATAAGAGGATTTTCTGTACAATTAAAATCACCTCCCACAAATAAAAAGTCATCATTACTGCAATTTTTGATCGTGTCATCTAAAATATTTAAAAAGGCCAATCTTTCTGTGCCTACGGTTGGAGCATACACATTTATAAAAACAACTTTCACATTCTCAAAAACAGCTCGAACTTTTAAAATGTGGCCTGCAATTATCTCATCAATGTCATAAGAAAGTGGAATAAAATCTCGAGAAAATAAAATACCCACTCCACCACTGCTGCTGCTTTTATGACAAAGAATAATTTCCCCTCGAAATTCCCTCCTCCAGTCAGCAGCATTGTCCTCAGAACTATGAGTCTCCTGAACAAACAGAACATTAATTTTCTTGCATTCTGCAAGAGTAAAAACACACGCTCGCTTAGACATTTCCCTTGCTCCATTGATGTTGAGTGTGCCAAAATTAAAACTACACATGTATATTAGAGGGCAAAGCCAATGCAAAAACAGAAAAGAAAGAATGAGCGATAAAAGACTAGTCATCCTGGGCAATTTGGTTCTTAACTTTTAGCACAAGCTTTTTTAGTCTGTAGATCTCCTGATCAGTGAAACTTTCCTGCTCAAGCTCTCCCCTATTTTTCATGTAGACCCGAGCAGAGTCAACAAAGCGTTTTAGATCGGGGAAGAAATTTTCAACTTTAACCATTCTGGATCCCTTAGTGTCCTGCAAAAACTTCTGTATTTTTGTGAAGGGGTAATCGCCTCCACTGGCCACATCATCACTGCTTTCACCATCACTCTCTATCTCAGACCCAGCATAAGAATCTGGTTGAGATAGAGAAACCCCAGAACGGTCTTTGACAACCCTTTTTTACTTTGCTCCTCTGCTGTTTGGTTTCCAAATTCTTTCGCTTGATTGAGATTTTACATAACTCTTCATCTATTTCGATGTCATCCTCATCCTCCAACACTGACTCAGCCACCCTGGTGGCTGTCTCTTCTTGCTTCTCGCTCACCCTGTGCTGTGCTTTTATATTCATCTTTCTGGTCCCACCATCTACCTGGGCATCATTTGGCTCATCTGCCTGATCCTCAGCGTGATCCCTCTCGGTAATCTCACCCTTGTCCACAATGTTGGTCTGTGCAGCAGCCCTGCGATGTACTTTAACTTTTGCTGCTGTTTTATTTATGATCGACAGGCTGGCCGCGGAGGGCGGCGAAGCCGCCCCGCCACCAGATGGCCCCGCAGCCTCGGCCGAAAGGCCGCCGCCAGACGGCCCCGCGGCCTTGGCTGAAGCGCCCAACGGCGCGGCAGCGCCGCCAGCCTCGGAGGGCAACAAAGCCACTCCGCCGCCAGACGGCCCCGAGGCCGCACTAGCGGCCTCCCCTGAGTGATCACCCCCCACTCCCTGAGGGCACGATCGAATCAAGTGTCCCTCAATTCCGCAGCCGAAACACTTCATATTATCGAAGGTGACGTGGATGGTGTAATTAAAGCCGTCAATCCGGTATTTAAATACGAGGTTGAGGCTTTCCTCGCTATTCTTTAAAATCATGAGCACCTGTCGCCTAAAAGACATGACATGCTTTAAACGCGGGGACTTACAACCGAGAGGGATGTGCTCAATGGGGGATAAAAGCTGCCCGTGTCGCGACAGCTCCTTCTCCAACAGCTCATTCTTTAAAAATGGTGGGACATTTGAGATCATAATTCTCTTCGCGGGATTCACCAGAGACAGAACAGGAACCAGTGTGTCTTTAATCACAACCCCGCTCCCCACTACCTGCTTAACTTTTTCCACACTATCAAGGAAGATTACCACGGCACTATTCATTCTCGAAGCTGATCTAACGCTTTCATAACCGACCAGCTCCCCCACAGCCAGACTACATTCCTCCACTGAGCAGCTGACAGCCGGAGTCAGTTTGACAGCATGCCGGAGTGTCAGCTTCTCGAACCCGGAGCCTCGCTCCAAACCCATGCTGACCAGCAGAGCTGGCAGCAGAAACCCCCCTCCCAGAATGCCTACCCCACCCCAGCTACAGAAAACAACAAAAATTAAGATTATTTAACAAAAAAAACACCTTAAACACAAAAAGATAGAGAAAAAGTTTGAAATAATTCACTCACGCTGTCACACGCTCCCAGCTCGCACTCACGACCACGCCCACTCAGAGAGAGAGAGAGAGAGAGAGAGAGAGAGATTTTTGATTTTTCAACACACCTTTATTGTCACAAGTTCAACAGAAAAACACAACAATTAAAACAACTAAAAGAAGCAATGGAAAAGTAAAATGACTCACTGACAAGAAATCACAGACATAAGTAACCAAACCAGGAAAACTAAAAAAAACTTGCTTCTTACATCAGGACCATACCATAGGTAATTTTCCCCTCCTTAACACAACACAGGATGTGCTTAAAGCACCACATATCCTCAAAAGTTTCAACATTTTGCATCAGATGATAGTAATTGTAATCAATCACTATTCGAGCCTTGATCATGTCAACCAGCATGTCTTTTACATTACAATCCAGCATTCGTTCAATTTTTCTTTTCCTACTAACATAAATAGCCATTTTAGCCTGACCCAGGATGAAATTTAAGAGTTCACTCTTTTTCTTAGTCCTCTGTCTATATGGAAAGCCCAAGATAAAAATCTGCTGGGAAAAGACTTCTCCAAACAGATAAAACAGCTTCCCCAAAAAAACAAACAACAATTGCAGTCTGTTACAGTCCAGAAAACAATGGAACACAGTTTCTTTCTGAGGACAAAATGGACAAACCTCAACAACATTTGGGTTTAAAAGAGAGATAAAAGCATTTACAGCCACAGCACCATGTAAAACTCGCCATTGTAGGTCTCCAACCTTCTTAGTTAATGGTGGTTTATAGAGTGCTCTCCAGGCAGGCCTCACCTCTGGACCCAGACCCAAGTGTTTCCTCCATGGTGTATCAGCTCGACCTTTTAACTTATTCACATTTAGAATTTTCACCAAAAGTCCATACATTTTTTTACCAGGAGAGTCACAAATGTTAATGTGCTCAGAGTTTAAAAACACACCAGTGCCATCTTTAAAATCAGGAGATAAAATACTAAAAGGAAAAGGTTCATCAGCAGTTTGCACAGAGTTTTCGCAGTGTAAAACAATAGCAGAGTGTTCTTCTGCAGACAGGCAGTCTCTCCAATCTTTCAACAAGTTCATTATAACTATGACTGAAGAGACGCCAAGAGCCAAGCACAGGGCAACAGCATTGTCCAAGTTAGGACCACATAAATTCACCAAATGTCCCAGCGTTTTAACCTTTGCAAAAATAAACTTTTTTAAAACAGAAGGTCCTAAAACATTGCCCACATCAAAACGGGTCCCGAACACAAGTGGTTCCTTTAAAAGCCAGAAAGGTGACAAGGAAGCCTGGGGAGAGTTCTTTTTAAAAAGTCCCCAGATTTTAAAAGCACTTTGGTAAAACTGGGGAAGTTCTGGGAGTTTTTGGCCCCTTAAATCCATTAAAAGCAGCGACTCCTCTAGTCCAAGCCCTCCACAGCGAGCCAGGACAGCCCTGGCAATAGGTCTCCACACAAGGTCAAGGGGGCCACTCAGCAGTCGCTGAATGAACTGCAGGCGAAAGACAGCCCCCCTGCTGGCCAGATGGAAGAGCCCTTGACCACCTTCTTCCCTCGGTAAAAACAGGATACTCTGTGGAACCCAGTGAAGACGGTCCCAGAAAAAGTCCACAACTATAGATTGCACTCTAGCCAGCAAATTGGGTGGAGGGTCCAGACAAGACAGTCGATGCCACAGCATTGAAGCAATCAAGTTGTTGATAATTAAAACACGACCTCTGAAGGACAAGTTTGGCAGAATCAATTTCCATTTTTTTAGTCTTCCTTCAGTTTTTTCTAAAAAACACTCCCAATTTTTCTCAGTAAAAGTCTGATTTCCTAAAAACACACCAAGATATTTAAAACCACCTTGTGTCCACGAGAGGCCACCAGGTAGGGCAATTTTTTGTGGTCTCCCCCCCACCACAACAGCTTCACTCTTACCCCAATTCACTCTCGCTGAGGAGCACTCACCAAAAAGATTGACAGTTCTTAAAAGGTAGTCTACATCATTTTGATTTCTTGAAAAAACAACAACGTCATCAGCATAGGCAGACACTTTAAAAACAGAGTCAGAGTTGGGGACTTTAAAACCAGTGAGGCCTTGCCTTAGTTTACAAAGGAGGGGCTCAATGGTAAGAGAGTACAGCATACCTGAGAGGGGGCAGCCCTGTCGGACACCCCTCTATACTTTGAAAGGAGCACTCAAACCACCATTAATCTTAAGAATACTCTCAATGTCTCTATACAAAGCCTGGATCATGGCGATGAACCCTGAGCTGAAACCAAAGGCCTCTAGTGTCTGCCAAAGGTATGGATGTTCAACTCGGTCAAACGCCTTTTCTTGGTCTATTGAAATAAGACCAGGTTCTTTGACCAATGAGCTGGAGAGGTCCAAAACATCACGAATTAAAAAAATGTTGTCTATAACCAACCTACCAGGTACACAGTAGGTCTGGTCTACATGGATGACCTGCTCCATCGCCTTCCTCAGTCTAGTAGCCAACACTTTGGAGAGAATTTTGTAGTCAGTACAGAGGAGGGCCACCGGACGCCAGTTCTTAATGTCTTTCAAGTCGCCTTTTTTTGGAAGGAGGGTGAGGACTGCTCTCCTACAACTTAGGGGCAGGTGACCCTTCCGCAGACTGTCAGACAGTACTTCCAGCAAGTCCTCACAGATCTCAGACCAGAACGCCTTGTAGAACTCCGCTGGTAGGCCATCTATCCCTGGGGCTTTTCCACACTGAAGAGACTGGACAGCCACTGCCAGTTCTTGCAGAGTGATCCCGCTCTCCAGCTCCGCATTCACGCTAGCCATCACCTTTGGCAAGTCCGTCAAAAAATGACTCAGTGCATGTGGATTCTCAACAAATTCTTTCTTAAAGAGATCCTTGTAGAAAGCAACTGCAAAGCGACGGATCTCCGCAGACTCATGGATCGGCCGCCCGTCCTCGGAGCTAAGAGAGTGGATCATCCTCCTCTGACCATTCTTCCTCTCCACACCAAAGAAAAAATGAGATGGAGCGTCCATTAGTGCGATGTTCTGGAACCTACTGCGTACCACAGCGCCCCTGGCAGCCACACCCAGTAGGTCAGTTAAAACAGACTTTTTGCCATTGAGGGCCTCAAAATGTCCTCTTTCTCCTGTGGAGCCTGCCAAATACTGCAGCTCCACTACTTCTCTCTCCAGGTCCCTGACAGACCTGGCCAAGTCTCCAGAGACATTGCGAGTATACTGTAGGCACAGATTCTTTATTTGGCTCTTCCCTACATCCCACCACTGCTGCAAAGAACTAAAATTTGATTCTGTTAATTTAAAATTACTCCAAAAAAACATAAAAGCAGTTTTAAAACTGTTATCCGATAAAAGTGACGTGTTAAAATGCCAGTATGCACTACTGCACTTTATATTCTTGATAAAAACACAACACTGAACCAGGGAATGATTTGTGAAGCCAACAGGGACTATAAAAGCACTTTTAAAAATGCTAAAATGGTGCTTAAAACTGTAAACCCTATCCAGTCTAGCTAAGGACAAAATATTGTCCTTTCTATGGCTCCATGTGTATTGTCTAGCCTTGCCATGAAAATTTCTCCACACATCACACAGATCATGAGCTTCTATGAGACCTTTTAAAACTCTTTTGGATGCAGCATGTGGCTCTGGGTGATTCCTATCCATAAGAGGATTTTCTGTACAATTAAAATCACCTCCCACAAATAAAAAGTCATCATTACTGCAATTTTTGATCGTGTCATCTAAAATATTTAAAAAGGCCAATCTTTCTGTGCCTACGGTTGGAGCATACACATTTATAAAAACAACTTTCACATTCTCAAAAACAGCTCAAACTTTTAAAATGTGGTTCAGGTTCAGGTTACTTTATTTGTTCCCGTAGGTAGATTTGTTTTGCAGTGCAAAACGGTGCACGTGGCCTGCAATTATCTCATCAATGTCATAAGAAAGTGGAATAAAATCTCGAGAAAATAAAATACCCACTCCACCACATTTGCTGCTTTTATGACTAAGAATAATTTCACCCTGAAATTCCCTCCTCCAGTCAGCAGCATTGTCCTCAGAACTATGAGTCTCCTGAACAAACAGAACATTAATTTTCTTGCATTCTGCAAGAGTAAAAACACTCGCTCGCTTGGACATTTCTCTTGCTCCATTGATGTTGAGTGTGCCAAAATTAAAACTACACATGTATATAAGAGGGCAAAGCCAATACAAAAACAGAAAAGAAAGAATGAGCGATAAAAGACTAATCATCCTGGGCAATTTGGTTCTTAACTTTTAGTACAAGCTTTTTTAGTCTGTAGATCTCCTGATCAGTGAAACTTTCCTGCTCAAGCTCTCCCCTATTTTTCATGTAGGCCCGAGCAGAGTCAACAAAACGTTTTAGATCAGGGAAGAAGCTTTCAACTTTAACCATTCTGGACCCCTTAGTGTCCTGCAAGAACTTCTGTATTTTTGTGAAGGGGTAATCGCCTCCACTGGCCCCATCATCACTACTTTCACCATCACTCTCTATCTCAGACCCAGCATAAGAATCTGGCTGAGATAGAGAAACCTCAGAACTGTCTTTGACAACCCTTTTTACTTTGATCCTCTGCTGTTTGGTTTCCAAATTCTTCCACTTGATGGAGACTTTACATAACTCTTCATCTATTTCGATGTCATCCTCATCCTCCAACACTGACTCAGCCACCCTTGTAGCTGTCTCTTCCTGTCTTTCGCTCAATCTGTGCTGTGCTTTTATATTCATCTTTCTCGTCCCACCATCTACCTGGGCCTCATTTGGCTCATCTGTCTGACCCTCAGCGTGATCCCTCTCGGTAATCTCACCCTTGTCTGCAATGTTGGTCTGTGCAGCAGCCCCGCGATGTGCTTTAACTTTCGCTGCTTTTTCAGTTATGATCGACAGGCCGGCTGCGGAGGGCAGCAAAGCCGCCCCGCCGCCAGACAGCCTCGCGGCCTCGGCCGAAGCGCCGCCGCCAGACGGCCCCGCGGCTCTGGCTGAAATGCCCGACGGCGCGGCAGCCTCGGAGGGCAACAAAGCCGCTCCGTCACCAGACGGCCCCGAGGCCGCACTAGCGGCCTCCCCCGAGTGATCACCCCCCACTCCCTGAGGGCATGATCGAATCAAATGTCCCTCCATTCCGCAGCCGAAACACTTCATATTATCGGAGGTGACGTGGATGGTATAATCAAAGCCGTCAATCCGGTATTTAAATACGAGGTTGAGGCTTTCCTCGCTATTCTTTAAAATCATGAGCACCTGTCGCCTAAAAGACATGACATGCTTTAAACGCGGGGACTTACAACCGAGAGGGATGTGCTTAATGGGGGACAAAAGCTGCCCGTGTCTCGACAGCTCCTTCTCCAACAGCTCATTCTTTAAAAATGGTGGGACATTTGAGATGGTAATTCTCTTCGCGGGATTCACCAGAGACAGAACAGGAACCAGTGTGTCTTTAATCACAACCCCGCTCTCCACTACCCGGTTAACTTTTTCCACACTATCGAGGAAAATCACCACGGCACTATTCATTCTCGAAGCTGATCTAACGCTTTCATAACCGACCAGCTCCCCCACAGCCAGACTACACTCTTCCACTGAGCAGCTGACAGCCGGTGACAGTTTGACAGCATGCCGGCGTGTCAGCGTCTCGAATCCGGAGCCTCGCTCCAAAACCATGCTGACCAGCAGAGATGGCAGCAGAAACCCCCCTCCCAAAACGCCTACCCCACCCCAGCTACAGAAAACAACAAAACTTAAGATTATTTAACAAAAAAACACCTTAAACACGAAAAGATAGAGAAAAAGTTTGAAATACTTCACTCACGCTGTCACACGCTCTCAGCTCGCACTCACGACCACACCCACTCAGAAAGATTTTTTTGATTTTTCAACACACCTTTATTGTCACAAATTCAACAGAAAAACACAACAACTAAAAGAAGCAATGGAAAAGAAAAATGTCTCACTGACAAGAAATCAAAGACACAAGTAACCAAACCAGGAAAACTAAAACAAAAAACTTGCTTCTTACATCAGGATTATACCATAGATAATTTTCCCCTCCTTAACACAACACAGGATGTGCTTAAAGCACCACATAGCCTCAAAGGTTTCAACATTCTGCATCAGATGATAGTAATTGTAATCAATCACTATTCGAGCCTTAATCATGCCAACCAGTTTGTCTTTTACATTACAATCCAGCAGTTGTTCAATTTTTCTTTTCCTACTAACATAAATAGCCATTTTAGCCTGACCCAGGATGAAATTTAAGAGTTCACTCTTTTTCTTAGTCCTCTGTCTATATGGAAAGCCCAAGATAAAAATCTGCTGGGAAAAGACTTCTCCAAACAGATAAAACAGCTTCCCCAAAAAAACAAACAACAATTGCAGTCTGTTACAGTCCAGAAAACAATGGAACACAGTTTCTTTCTGAGGACAAAATGGACAAACCTCAACAACATTTGGGTTTAAAAGAGAGATAAAAGCATTTACAGCCACAGCACCATGTAAAACTCGCCATTGTAGGTCTCCAACCTTCTTAGTTAATGGTGGTTTATAGAGTGCTCTCCAGGCAGGCCTCACCTCAGGACCCAGACCCAAGTGTTCCCTCCATGGTGTATCAGCTCGACCTTTTAACTTATTCACATTTAGAATTTTCACCAAAAGTCCATACATTTTTTTTACCAGGAGAGTCACAAATGTTAATGTGCTCAGAGTTTAAAAACACACCAGTGCCATCTTTAAAATCTGGAGATAAAATACTAAAAGGAAAAGGTTCATCAGCAGTTTGTACAGAGTTTTTGCAGTGTAAAACAATAGCAGAGTGTTCTTCTGCAGACAGGCAGTCTCTCCAATCTTTCAACAAGTTCATTATAACTCTGACTGAAGAGACGCCAAGAGCCGAGCACAGGGCAACAGCATTGTCCAAGTTAGGACCACATAAATTCACCAAATGTCCCAGCGTTGTAACCTTTGCAAAAATAAACTTTTTTAAAACAGAAGGTCCTAAAACATTGCCCACATCAAAACGGGTCCCGAACACAAGTGGTTCCTTTAAAAGCCAGAAAGGCGACAAGGAAGCCTGGGGAGAGTTCTTTTTAAAAAGTCCCCAGATTTTAAAAGCACTTTGGTAAAACTGGGGAAGTTCTGGGAGTTTTTGGCTCCTTAAGTCCATTAAAAACAGCGACTCCTCTAGTCCAAGCCCTCCACAGCGAGCCAGGACAGCCCTGGCAATAGGTCTCCACACTAGGTCCAGGGGGCCACTCAGCAGTCGCTGAATGAACTGCAGGCGGAAGACAGCCCCCCTGCTGGCCAGATGGATGAGCCCTTGACCACCTTCTTCCCTCGGTAAAAACAGGATACTCTGTGGAACCCAGTGAAGACGGTCCCAGAAAAAGTCCACGACTATAGATTGTACTCTGGCCAGCAAATTGGGTGGAGGGTCCAGACAAGACAGTCGATGCCACAGCATTGAAGCAATCAAGTTGTTGATAATTAAAACACGACCTCTGAAGGACAAGTTTGGCAGAATCCATTTCCATTTTTTTAGTCTTCCTTCAGTTTTTTCTAAAAAACACTCCCAATTTTTCTCAGTAAAAGTCTGATTTCCTAAAAACACACCAAGATATTTAAAACCACCTTGTGTCCACGAGAGGCCACCAGGTAGGGCAATTTTTTGTGGTCTCCCCCCCACCACAACAGCTTCACTCTTACCCCAATTCACTCTCGCTGAGGAGCACTCACCAAAAAGATTAACAGTTCTTAAAAGGTAGTCTACATCGTTTTGATTTCTTGTAAAAACAACAACGTCATCAGCATAGGCAGACACTTTAAAAACAGAGTCAGAGTTGGGGACTTTAAAACCAGTGAGGCCTTGCCTTAGTTTACAAAGGAGGGGCTCAATGGCAAGACAGTACAGCATACCTGAGAGGGGGCAGCCCTGTCGGACACCCCTCTCAACTTTGAAAGGAGCACTCAAACCACCATTAATCTTAAGAATACTCTCAATGTCTCTATACAAAGCCTGGATCATGGCGATGAACCCTGAGCTGAAACCAAAGGCCTCTAATGTCTGCCAAAGGTATGGATGTTCAACTCGGTCAAACGCCTTTTCTTGGTCTATTGAAATAAGACCAAGTTCTTTGACCAATGAGCTGGAGAGGTCCAAAACATCACGAATTAAAAAAATGTTGTCTGTAACCAACCTACCAGGTACACAGTAGGTCTGGTCTACATGGATGACCTGCTCCATCGCCTTCCTCAGTCTGGTAGCCAACACTTTGGAGAGAATTTTGTAGTCAGTACAGAGGAGGGCCACCGGACGCCAGTTCTTAATGTCTTTCAAGTCGCCTTTTTTTGGAAGGAGGGTGAGGACTGCTCTCCTACAACTTAGGGGCAGGTGACCCTTCCGCAGACTGTCAGACAGTACTTCCAGCAAGTCCTCACAGATCTCAGACCAGAACGCCTTGTAGAACTCCGCTGGTAGGCCATCTATCCCTGGGGCTTTTCCACACTGAAGAGACTGGACAGCCACTGCCAGTTCTTGCAGAGTGATCCCGCTCTCCAGCTCCGCATTCACGCCAGCCATCACTTTTGGCAAGTCCGTCAAAAAATGACTCAGTGCATGTGGATTCTCAACAAATTCTTTCTTAAAGAGATCCTTGTAGAAAGCAACTGCAAAGCGACGGATCTCCGCAGACTCATGGATCGGCCGCCCGTCCTCGGAGCTGAGAGAGTGGATCATCCTCCTCTGACCATTCTTCCTCTCCACACCAAAGAAAAAATGAGATGGAGCGTCCATTAGTGCGATGTTCTGGAACCTACTGCGTACCACAGCGCCCCTGGCAGCCACACCCAGTAGGTGAGTTAGAACAGACTTTTTGCCATTGAGGGCCTCAAAATGTCCTCTTCCTCCTGTGGAGCCTGCCAAAGACTGCAGCTCCACTACTTCTCTCTCCAGGTCCCTGACAGACCTGGCCAAGTCTCCAGAGACATTGCGAGTATACTGTAGGCACAGATTCTTTATTTGGCTCTTCCCTACATCCCACCACTGTTGCAAAGAACTAAAATTTGATTTTGTCAATTTAAAATTACTCCAAAAAAACATAAAAGCAGTTTTAAAACTGTTATCCGATAAAAGTGACGTGTTAAAATGCCAGTATGCACTACTGCACTTTATATTCTTGATAAAAACACAACACTGAACCAGGGAATGATCTGTGAAGCCAACAGGGACTATAAAAGCACTTTTAAAAATGCTAAAATGGTGCTTAAAACTGTAAACCCTATCCAGTCTAGCTAAGGACAAAATATTGTCCTTTCTATGGCTCCACGTGTACTGTCTAGCCTTGCCATGAAAATTCCTCCACAAATCACACAGATCATGAGCTTCTATGAAACCTTTTAAAACTCTTTGGGATGCAGCATGTGGCTCTGGGTGATTCCTATCCATAAGAGGATTTTCTGTACAATTAAAATCACCTCCCACAAATAAAAAGTCATCATCACTGCAATTTTTGATCGTGTCATCTAAAATATTTAAAACGGCCAATCTTTCTGTGCCTACGGTTGGAGCATACACATTTATAAAAACAACTTTCACATTCTCAAAAACAGCTCGAACTTTTAAAATGTGGCCTGCAATTATCTCATCAATGTCATAAGAAAGTGGAATAAAATCTCGAGAAAATAAAATACCCACTCCACCACATTTGCTGCTTTTATGACTAAGAATAATTTCACCCTGAAATTCCCTCCTCCAGTCAGCAGCATTGTCCTCAGAACTATGAGTCTCCTGAACAAACAGAACATTAATTTTCTTGCATTCTGCAAGAGTAAAAACACTCGCTCGCTTGGACATTTCTCTTGCTCCATTGATGTTGAGTGTGCCAAAATTAAAACTACACATGTATATAAGAGGGCAAAGCCAATATAAAAACAGAAAAGAAAGAATGAGCGATAAAAGACTAATCATCCTGGGCAATTTGGTTCTTAACTTTTAGTACAAGCTTTTTTAGTCTGTAGATCTCCTGATCAGTGAAACTTTCCAGCTCAAGCTCTCCCCTATTTTTCATGTAGGCCCGAGCAGAGTCAACAAAGCGTTTTAGATCAGGGAAGAAGCTTTCAACTTTAACCATTCTGACCCCCTTAGTGTCCTGCAAAAACTTCTGTATTTTTGTGAAGGCGTAACCGCCTCCACTGGCCCCATCATCACTACTTTCACCATCACTCTCTATCTCAGACCCAGCATAAGAATCTGGCTGAGATAGAGAAACCTCAGAACTGTCTTTAACAACCCTTTTTACTTTGATCCTCTGCTGTTTGGTTTCCAAATTCTTCCGCTTGATGGGGATTTTACATAACTCTTCATCTAATTCGATGTCATCCTCATCCTCCAACACTGACTCAGCCACCCTGGTAGCTGTCTCTTCCTGTCTTTTGCTCACCCTGTGCTGTGCTTTTATATTTATCTTTCTGGTCCCACCATCTACCTGGGCCTCATTTGGCTCCTCTGTCTGATCCTCAGCGCGATCCCTCTCGGTAATCTCACCCTTGTCCGCAATGTTGGTCTGTGCAGCAGCCCCGCGATGTGCTTTAACTGTTGTTGCTGTTTCAGTTATGATCGACAGGCTGGCTGCGGAGGGCGGCAAAGCCGCCCCGCCGCCAGACAGCCTCGCGGCCTCGGCCGAAGCGCCGCCGCCAGACGGCCCCGCGGCTTCGGCCGAAACGCCCGACGGCGCAACAGCGCCGTCAGCCTCGGAGGGCGGCAAAGCCGCTCCGCCGCCAGACGGCCCCGAGGCCGCACTAGCGGCCTCCCCCGAGTGATCACCCCCCACTCCCTGAGGGCACGATCGAATCAAATGTCCCTCCATTCCGCAGCCGAAACACTTCATATTATCGGAGGTGACGTGGATGGTATAATCAAAGCCGTCAATCCGGTATTTAAACACGAGGTTGAGGCTTTCCTCGCTATTCTTTAAAATAATGAGCACCTGTCGCCTAAAAGACATGACATGCTTTAAACGCGGGGACTTACAACCGAGAGGGATGTGCTTAATGGGGGACAAAAGCTGCCCGTGTCTCGACAGCTCCTTCTCCAACAGCTCGTTCTTTAAAAATGGTGGGACATTTGAGATGGTAATTCTCTTCGCGGGATTCACCAGAGACAGAACAGGAACCAGTGTGTCTTTAATCACAACCCCACTCTCCACTACCCGGTTAACTTTTTCAATACTATCCAGGAAAATCACCACGGCACTATTCATTCTAGAAGCTGATCTAACGCTTTCATAACCGACCAGCTCCCCCACAGCCAGACTACACTCCTCCACTGAGCAGCTGACAGCCGGTGTCAGTTTGACAGCATGGCGGCGTGTCAGCTGCTCAAAACCGGAGCCTCGCTCCAAAACCATGCTGACCAGCAGAGCTGGCAGCAGAAACCCCCCTCCCAAAACGCCTACCCCACCCCAGCTACAGAAGACAACAAAAATTAAGATTATTTAGCAGAAAAAAAACCCTTTAACACAAAAAGACAGAGAAAAATTTGAGATAAATCACTCACGCTGTCACACGCTCTCAGCTCGCACTCACGACCACACCCACTCAGAGAGAGAGAGAGAGAGAGAGAGAGAGAGAGAGACCTTTTTTGACCTTTTAAAATAAGCCTTTATTGCACACTTCAAAAAAAAATGTAAGCACACCAACATCATTCCACCAAGTGTGTCACATTGGAAAAAGTGCAAACTGTAATGCCCCCTCCCCACACACCACACAGAGCATTCCTTGCAGCCCACCTAGTCAAAGATCCAGTTCTGTGACAGTCAATTACAGTCAATTAAATGTCATATACAAGTCTGTTCAAACAATATCCCAAAAATGTGTGAAACAGGCAGAGGAACGACTGCCATTCATTCCTCCTGTCGGGCGCGCTTGACCGGCGTTCCCCCTGCTGCTTTACGCAGGGCTGTCAGGTGTTTCTTGAGGCGATAACGTTTCCTTTCATCCAGGAGGTCCAGACCAACCTGCCGTCTTAGCACATCCACAGACTTAATGAATTTATCAGTGTCACTGAAGTAGTCGGCGACCCTAATGGCTTTGCTATAGGTTTCATCCAGAAAAGCATTTATTTCTTCCAGTGAATACAAACTCGTGTTTGTACTGCATTTTGCCTCAACAGACCCAGCATTAGACACAGTGTCGTTATCAGATTCCATTTCCTCGGCAGCACCACTCAGCTGACTGCTTGGTTCTCCCGGGCCAGTGGATTCATCATGGGCCACATTTTCCTGGACGCCACCCTCAGCAGCTGACTGTCGCTGTTCCATCCCCCGCTGTGTAACGGTAGCAGCCGCCGGAAGCACAGCCGCTGATGTCACACAGCGAGATTCTGACGCACCATCAGGTCAGTGCTCCATCCCCTCCTCCGAAGCGGCAGCAGCTGGCGGAGGCACAGCCGCTGACGTCACACAGCGAGATGATTGTGACGCACCATCAGGTCGGTGCTCCGTCCCCTCCTCAGAAGCGGCAGCAGCTGCCGGAGGCCCAGCTGTCGACGTCACACAGCAAGATGATTGTGACGCACCATCAGTGACCCTTGTGGCGCCATCGCCATCAACGCTCCCGGCCGCAAGCTGGGCCACGGGCGGCACAGCCGGGCCGTCCACAGACACAGCGGCAGGCTCCGGAGCAGGGGTAGCCGGAGCGGAGGCCGCGCCGCCGTCCGCAGCTGCGGCGTGAGTGGAGGGCTCGCCGCCGGCACCATCCGCGGCCCCATCAGGGCCCTCCGCCCGCTGCCTGTGCGGACAAGTGAACCGTTTACGGCCCACGTCTCCACATTCAAAACACTTCATCTGCCCCGAGCTCGCATACACCATATAAGATCCGTCCCCGTGCTTGACCCTGAAAGAGACTTCCAGAGTCTGAGTGGACGAGTCGAGAAACATGAACACCTGTCGCCTGAGTGATTTCACATGTTTGAACTTGGCGGCCTTGCATCCCAAAGGCAGAGTTGTAAACGGGCCCACAAACTTCCCAAATCTGCGGAGCTCCGTCGCCAGCTGCTCGTCAGTGATGAAAGGTGGAACACCTGAGACGGTGATTCTCGTTGATGGGACAGATAAGGGGGACACCTGTACATACGTTTCCCCGATAACCACACCGCTTACAATCAGGGCGTGGACATCGTCTTCAGCTGCCAGAAACACAACCACAGCTCTATTCATTCGGGAAGCAAAGCAGACCGCGTCAGGGCCCACCTGCTCGGCCACAGCCTCCAGGACCTCCTCCACAGTAACATCGCTGTCCGGGGGAACGATCCTCACCCCCTGGTGGATAGATGGAGGTGGCTTTCCCAAGGCCGCCATCCTCCACCCAAAAAAACAAAAACTGGAAAAGCGGCCAGCAGTAGAAAACCGAAAAAAAAAGTCCAAACAAGCCACGGAGTGTAAGTGCATACGAATGGATGTGTGTGTATGTGGGGTGAGTGCAAACAAGCTGAGTGAATGCAGGTGTAGACAATTGCGTGTGTGTGTGTGTGTGTGTGTGTGTGTGTGTGTGTGTGTGTGAAGAAGAGAGCAGCAGGTAATGACAGTCAGCTGGTAGAAGCTGGCAGGAGGGGGCGTGGCTGTTGGCTGTCAGACGGCAACTGAAGAGCCCAAAATAAACAGGAGACAAGACAGCCACCGTGCCATAGAACTGGGCTGGAAAACACCCCAGTTCATGACAGTTCTATTATGTTTGTTTACTACGCACTGCAGTGATATGGTACAGCACTGATGGTTATATTGCTTAATAATTATGAACCTTGTCAGTAAACTGTCAGGGAGAAGTAAGTAGGAAAAAGCTGACCTGAAAGATTCAATAAACCATGATGTTGATTTAAGGTGGAATTGCCCAGCCCCAATGTATTGTCAATATAATTATGACAGTCTTGTTATTATTGTTATTGTAATGTAGTCAAATAATGTAGTCATATTGTTTTTGCTGCCATTTTTGTCTGTTAGCAGGATCACGTAAAAACTCCGAGATAGATCTGGATGATATTTTCACCATAGGTGTGCCCTTGGCCCAAAGATGAACTCATTAGATGTTGGAGGAGATCCGTGATTGCATACCTCTTCCAAAGCCCTGTCTCGCAATGTACAGATGGAAGGCGATGTGGAAGGACAAAGGGATGGAGGGGAGTACAAAGGGAGGGAGGGACAGAACCTTGGCAGAGCTATTGTGCCCTCTAGAGTAGATTTGAGGCACATAACTTGTAACTCAAAAAACTGCACCTGCTCCACGAAATTTGTGCATTTCTCAGAAATTTTGTGACTACTTTTTAAAAATTTGTTGTTGTCAGAATCTGTGGCAAACATTTCCTGCTTTTCTTATAAATTTGTAATCTTCCTAGTACATTTGCAGTTTTTAACTTTTCGTTAAAGCCTTAAGGAGCCATTGACTATGGGTAAAAGGGCCACAGGTTGCAGACCCCCGGTCAAGATGAACAGAACAAATTAATCAATTACATAGACAAAATGTTCAGTAGCTTAGAGAATAAATAAAATGTTTCTTTTACTCAAGCACACTCATATAAATAGTAAAACAGAAAAGGTGATGATTTTATAGTATTCCAGTAATGGTTTGCATAGTTGCCTGTCCTCATAAAGTCCCTTACACTCTTTATTACAATGGCAACTTTTAAAAAGATTCTCATGTTGACGTCCCACTTGATGAAGACCCTGGAGAGACTGCTCCTTGCTCATCTCCGCCCCCTGGTGGAACCAGCGATGGATCCACTCCAGTTCGCCTACCAGCATGGCATTGGGGTGGAGGATGCGGTGATCTTCCTCCTTCACCGTTCTCTGTCCCACCTGGAGAAGCCCAGGAATATGGTGAGGATCATGTTCTTTGACTTCTCCAGTGCTTTCAACACCATCCAACCGATGATCCTGAAGGACAAGCTGCTGCGCGCAGGGGTGGACCAGCACCTGTCATCATGGATCCTGGACTACCTCACGAACCGGCCTCAGTTTGTGAGAACCCGGGACTGTGTTTCCGACACGATCATCAGTAGCACGGGGGCCCCCCAGGGAATGGTGCTGGCTCCCTTCCTGTTCACTCTTTATACTGCGGACTTCTCACACAACACAACACATTGCCATCTACAGAAGTTCTCTGATGACTCTGCGATCGTTGGTCTCATCTCCAACGGAGATGAAGCTGAGTACAGAGGGCTTATCCAGGACTTCGTGGACTGGTGCCATCGGAACTGCCTCCAGATCAACGCGAGGAAAACTAAGGAGCTGGTGGTGGACTGCCGCAGGCATGGGCAGCCCCTCACAGCACCAGTAAATATACAGGGAACAGACATCGAGATGGTGACATCCTATAAGTACCTGGGTGTTCATCTGAACAATAAACTAGACTGGTCACACAATACTGACGCACTCTACAAGAAGGGACAGCGCAGGCTGTTCCTGCTGAGGAGACTCAGGTCTTTTGGTGTACAAGGGGCGCTGCTGAAGTCATTCTATGACACGGTGGTGGCATCAGCCATCACTTTTGGAGTGGTCTGCTGGGGCAGTGGCATTACTGCAGCCGATAGGAAGAGACTGAACAAAATGATTAAGAAAGCTAGCTCTGTCCTGGGGCAGCGCCGATGGAGGAGATAAGAGAGAGAAGGACGGTGGCTAAACTGTCATCTCTGCTGGAGTCCGAGTTCCACCCTATGCAGGACATACTGGATGCACTGAGGAGCTCATTTAGCAGCAGACTACATCATCCCAGGTGCACAACCGAGAGGTTTCGTAGGTCCTTCCTACCAACGGCTGTCAGACTGTACAACCTAAGCAGGGCTGCTCGCAGAGATAGCAAAAAGACGTAACAAACTAATAGTTTTTTGAATGCAAAAGATGCAATAGACTTACACAATGGTCCTCTCCGGCATACAACTAGGAACATACCGGTCGCTATGGAGGGTGAGAATATGTATGGGCACATAATCATACCATGTAGGATAACTAAGTAGACGGTTATGCTGTTTCATCCCATCTAGCAACAATGCTCTGCACTGTGTGTGTTTATATATTTACATATTTATTCCATCTAGCTACAATGCTCTGCACTGTGTTCATATATTCATATATTTATTCCATCCAGCTACAATGCTCTGCACTGTGTGTCTGTGTGTGTGTGTGTATATATATATTTTATAGTAATATGTACATATGTAGTATATTAGCTGCTCTTGCTTGCTTGTTTTTTTTCTTGCCCTCTGATTGTTGCTCTGAGTGTTGCTATCCCTGTGCTGTTGCAATCCTGGAATTTCCCCGTTGTGGGACTAATAAAGGCTTATCTTATCTTATCTTATCTTATGTATTTAAATTTATAAGACAATAAACCAACCAACTAATCAGTTTAATACCAACAGAATCAAATGTAGTCAGAGAGCCCAACATTGGAACTCCTTTCTTTTTTTTCTCAATCTTTCAATCTTTCAGAACTTTGCCGTTTTGTCATGAACAGTAAAAGGATAAAAAAGACAAAAACATGTTGCTTTTGATGCATTTTTGGATCTGATTATAGTGATGACTCGCTCTCAGCTGGGTGCACACCTGATTCTCAGGGCAGACTTACTTAAACCCACTCAGCCCACTGGCCTGCACTGAGCCGTCTGTCTACCAAGCTATGAAACATGTCTCCTGGCTTCCTACGCCACCCCTGACTCTACGCTCAGCCTCGCCATCTCGGCATCAACTCCTGTAGGATCACTCCACGATTACAAGTAAGCCAACCTCTACTCACCTGTCCTTCCACTGCTCCCCTGTGCACAGGTGGAATCCCGCGGCGACGGACTCCATCCTCTCCTCACCATCATCACAGCAGCAGCTGCAACATTGGGACCGAGGGCGCTGTCTCCCTGGACAACGGGCCACCACCGTCTCCCTGCAACAAGTAAGCCGCAGTTTACACCCAGCGTGAGCCTAGCTAACATCCTCCTAACTGTCTGTCTGCTTCGTTATAGGGTTGCCAGGCTGCACAGCGCTCTGCTCCCTCCCAGCTGCTCGGAGTCTCCAGCCAGCATTCACACACACTACACAGCACACTCATGCACGCACACACTAACAGTGGGTTTAAATAATGATAACTAAATCCATTTCTGAGTCCGTGTCTGTTCCCTGGGCCAGCCATTATGTCAGTACGGCTCAGTCAAAACGACCGAGCGAACAGCACGTTAGCACAACGGATAAACAACTTAGAGGCTCGTGTGGATCATATAGCTTACCAACAGCAAGTTATCTTAAACCAGCTAACCCAGATTAATAGTCGGTTGGATCGTCTGACTGGTCAGCAGGCGTTTCCTCTGGCATTCACTGGTGCTACAGCTCCCACTATCTCCTCCATTGGACAAATATCAATGAATGTTATGAACTGGAGTCACAGCAACAACAGACAATTGTAGGACACTGAAGGATTATACTCATCTGTTGCAATCCTGGAATTTCACCGTTGTGGGACTAATAAAGGCTTATCTTATCTTACAAGACATTTAACAACATGAAACAAAAGATCAACAAAGGGGAACAACAGGAACTGAAAGTTTTTGAATATACAGATCACAACCCACAGGACGTAGAATATAACATAGACCCTGATAATTTATTTAGCTCCATCAATAATGACTGTAGTTACTACACGGATGAACAGTTTAACACAATGGTCACATCTGATTTCAATATTTCTATGATCCACTTCAACAGCAGAAGTCTCTATGCCAACTTTAATAACATTAAAGATAATTTACATCCGTTTAAAGAGCCATTCAATATTGTGGCAATATCAGAGACGTGGCTCAGTGAAGAAAAGGAGTGGATTTTACCATGGGTGGCAATGAATTAAATTATATAAATAGAAAAGTGAAAAAAGGAGGAGGAGTTGCAATTTATGTTGACAAGAGCTTGAAATAAAAGATTGTTGAAAATCTGTCAGTAACTGTGGATGATTTATTTGAATGTATTACAATAGAAATCTGTCTGGACAATGTGAAGAATATAGTAGTGAGCTGTGTATATAGAACACCTGGATCAAACACTGACTTATTTAAGGACTGGATGGAAAAAAATGTATGCAAAACTAACTCATAAAGTTATGTTCATCTGTGGGGATTTCAATATAGATCTGATGAATTCAAAACAACATAGTTTGACGGAAGAATTTGTCAACACAATGTACAGTATTGGCTTACATCCAACAATTACCGGACCTAGCAGAATCATGTCACACAGTGCCACACTAATAGATAACATATTCACAAACATTATGGAAAATAATATCAGGAGTGGGCTTTTATTGAATGATATCAGTGACCACCTGCTGATTTTTGGGTGACGTGGGTTCGCCCGAGACCCAATCGGTGCAGCCGGTGGCTTGTCACCAGACTGCAAACCAAGTCTACCTACGGGTACAAATAAGTAACAAAAAAAAAAAAAATCGGGGTCCGACGTGGGTTCTGCAACCAGCGGTGTCCAGGTCCGGTGAGGGAGCTGCTGACCTCCTGCCATCTGACGTTGGACCACCTCGTCATCAGCTCTCTCCCAAACCTCTACCACTAGGGCCCTTGTGGACCTCTCCCCTACGGGCCTGGTGGTTGAGCGATGCGGGTCGGCCGTCGGAGGGTCTGCCGTGCCCTTTCGGCTCGCTTGTGCAGCCGCCCGACCCGCTAGACTTTCTGTTCGGCGATCTGGTTCGGCCTCCCGAGGAACTGTGTTTTCTGGCCTGGGGTTCGGGTAGGCCGCCGGAACTTTTCCCTTCACCCCTGTTAGCGGTATGGATGCTGGGTGCGGGGAGACCCCCCGAACTGAATGTCTTTTGCTGTGCTTATGTTTGGGTGGGTACAGCTAAACTGTTATTATTGTTCCGCGTTTAGCGTGGTTTTTTTTGGGGGGGGGGGGGGGGGGTTCCCCTCCTGTGTGAGGGATGGCTGTATGGTTTATTTTCGCCCTTGGGAGTTCTCCTTTTATTTGGGGGGGTCCAGGGTTGATTTTCGTTGTTTGACCTGTACATGGTTATGGAGTATTGTGGTTTTTTTGTCTTCCCTGTTTGTTGGGCTGTTATTTCCGCATTTATTCTCTGCCTGTATGGGTTTTTCTCTCATGTTGTATCTTATGGAGTATTGTGTTTGGGTTTTTCCCTTGTACTCTGTATTGGTTTGTTATCGATTGTGTTTTCTTTCCTTTTTCTGGGTTTTCTCCCTCATGTTGTATTTTTATGGAGTATGGTGTTTGGGTTTTCCCTTGTACTCTATATTGGTTTATTGTCTGTTTTTATTTTTTTTTCCTTTCTGTTTTTTTTTTTCTCATGTTGTATGGAGTATTGTGTTTGGGTTTTTCCCTTTGTACTCTGTATTGATTATTGTTGTTTTGTTTTGTTTTTTTCTCCCCTTTCTCTGAGTCTCTCCCTCCTGACCTGTGCCCCATCCGCCCACCCTAGGTGGGGGGGGGTCTTGGATGTTACGGGTCGTTCGTAGTCCAACCGTGAGGGGGGGGCTGTGTCACGTGGGATGAGACGCCGTGTCATCCGGCGCTCAGACCATATTCCCTTCAGCCCTGTTCTTTCTGTGACAGCGTCTCAGCGGGCTCCCAGCTGTCAGTTACGGGACGGCTGGAGCCCAATTAACCCTCATCAGCTGAGGCGCTACTAATGAGCATAAGAAGGAGCAGCTCCGATCATTCGGGGCTGTGACTTAGCACATCGAAGGCTGGAACCCCTACGCCCGGCGCCAGCCCTCTGCTCGTCGTTCTACATTATTTGTAAGTGAACCCTGTATGAGTATTTGTGCCTTTTGGCCCCACGAGGCCGTGTTCCTTATCCCCTGTTCCCTATTATAATAAAACATTGCAAACTTACTGGCTCGCCCTCGGCTCTCATTGTGTGGCTCGCGAGGGCCACACGTAACAGGTACAACTAGAAACGCACTCATAGAGCGCATACCTCCGCTAAGGCTCCTTCCGTTTCTCATGGATCACCTCCAAAATGTAATGGGCTTGTGTGTAGGCCTATTGCCACTTGTGGTGAAAATTGCATCGAAGTCTGTCCATTAGTTTTGGAGTTTTGTGGCTGACAGACTGTGAGAAGAGCCTTGGCTGAGGTATGCATTCCCAGATCATCCCCAAAATGTAATGGGTTCCTCTCTAGGCCAATAACCACCTCTGGTGAAAATTTCATCCAAATCCATCCAGTATTTTTTGTGTAATCCTGCTGCACAAATACAAACAAAGCCCTTGGTGGAGGTATGCACTCTCAGATCATCACCAAAATCTAATCATCTGTTCCCTGTGCCATTACACACCTTTCCTGAAAATTTCGTCAAAATCCGTTCATAACTTTTTGAGTTATGTTGGTAACAGACAGACAGACAGACAAATGCCAGTAAAAGCATTACCTCCTTGGCGGAGGTAATAAACTCAAGTGTTGCTGTTGTGTCCATCTCCTCCATCTCCAAACTCCCAGGCTGCGGGCGTTGCAATTCATTGCACAACCGCGTACAACCCACAGGCCAATGGGTTATGCAAGCGTTTTCATAGATCACTGAAAGCAGCACTCAGGGGTTCACTGACGGATGCAAATTGGGTAGACAGGTTGCCGTGGGTTTTATTGGGGTTGCGCTCTGCGGCACAAAAGGATTTGGAAGGTTTCCCGGCAGACAGCTTGTTTTTGTGCAGCCCCTATGGCTGCCCGGGGAATTTCTGCCAAATAATCCCGCGCCGGACAGCTGCCCGTCTCAGCTTTTGCAGCGTAGCGCAAACACAGGCACGCTGCCGGGCCCGGCCCACCACTGTTTTCCGCGTGCTTTTGTGCCTAAAACTTTGAAGAACGCGGAGTTCGTGTTCATCAGACACGACGACCAGCGCCCTCCATTGCACCTGCACACATGTTGAAAATGGCCCTATGTCACAATGTTAGAGAATATTTAAAAAATTCCTGGATCCAGACGGTGATCCGGATCATCCCCAAAATTTAATCAGTTCTTCCTTGTACCATTTCCAACAACGCCTGAAAGTTTCATCGAAATCCGTCCAAAACTTTTTGAGTTATCTTACTAACCAACAGACAGACAGACAAACAGACAGACAAACGCTGGCAAAAACATAACCTCCTGCGGCCTGCGGCCTGGCGGAGGTAAACATTATTTGCTGAAAGGATATATGTTAGAAGGGTAGTATTTATATGTACGATTCACTATGCTCACTCTGGGACACTATGGGACACTATGGAATGGTGGGTGGGACCATAGATATCAAATGCTAGATTGGCAGCTCTGGCCAGTCCATGCTTGCGGTGGCGTGACGCGCGTCCGCCATCTTGGTACAGGATATCTGTAGCACATCCCTGTGATCCAGTGCAGACAGCTGCTTGGGTCATTCTCCTTTGTTAAACGTTTGACAGGCTTCAGTGAACATGTTTACAACACAGCGCATAGTGGTTTACTTTCAGCATAATCTGCATAAATATTAGGTGTTTAAGAGCTTCATAATTATTAAATTATGGCATTTTGCAGTGTCTCAATCAAGAACTGTCAAATGAGCTGAAAAAAAAGTTACCATACCCCCTGATTAATAATTAAGCCTACCTCTTTCATTGTGGCCATTTATGCATAAATATATGGCCGAAATTGATTAATTCATACTTTGTCCTGGGCTGTATTTGTTATATTTGCCACCCCAGGCAACCAGCTTATTGCCCCCCCCCCCCAATTGTCAAAAATGTTTATCAAAGAAATATTTCAGCCTGTGCTATACAAATTGGCCTAGATATGTCAACTTTGAAATAAATAAAGAGAATAAAAAAATTACAAATCAATTATTCAAGTTTCTTCATTTAACTAGACAGACATTATACACCCCCCCCCCCATCTACCTGGATCTGTATAGCAGTTGTTTAAAATCAATTTGAAATTCTTATTGATTTTAGGCCCACATAACAAATTTATACAATACACCAATGTTCATTACAAATTTATTAAATTTATTGCATAGAATAATGCACTCAACATGAAAGCAGCAAGCTCATATTAATCCATTGCAAAGTGAGGTGAAGTGTTAATTGAATCAAAACACAGTTTAAAGCAGTAGATGTAGGCTTTATTAATTTAACCCAGAGCCCAGCCCATCGTCATCACCATCATCACACGTAATATCCACCCTGTCCCCTCCTATCCATCATAGCAAATATTTATAGTAATGTCAGGCAAAATGTAATATAAGACAGAAATAGTAATGTCTATGAGATCTGACTGCATTAATCATCACCAGATCTTCTTGTACCCCCTCCCTGTAATAGACAAATGTGAAATAGGTAATGTAAAATTCTATCTGTAAAGTTTCAATTTTCAAATAACATATTGTGGAAGTTGTGTTCAATGATGAGACTGAGTTCATTCCTCAGGTTCGGCTTTATTGCAGAACACAATCATCCAACATTCTCAAATAGAAAGAAGAGGCAGAATCATGTCACATCACATTCTTATACCTCCGGGGGATTAAGAACTCAAGTCAGATGGTGCTTCTGCAAACATTTAATCACAATGCAAGTCTCTGAAGATTCACCATTGTCTCTTATTCTCCGATGTTCCGGAGATGCCCCCAGGGCCTCCTCTCTGAGACAAGGGTCTGACTTCACACCTCCTCGACATCTCCTGTCGGCCCCCGTCGATCCAGACTCTTTGTTCCTCCAGATGTGAAGCCCTAATCCACATAAGCCATACATTTGTGGGAGATATGAACCAGACATATGTGCCACACTCTTGTGGGAAATATTAACCAAACATATGTGCCACAATATCTGTAAATTACTATCTGCAAACCTTCATGATGTTGGTCTGGTACAGGAGGTAGATGTTTGTACACATATGAGTAATTATTGTGTAAAGACGGTTTGATAAACCTAAATCTTTCATTAGGCCAAGTGTATACAGGAAAAAGAAAAACTATCCTCACGCTATTTGAGTAACTACCAAACTAGTTACAAGAACCCAAAGTTCATTGTTGATAATATTGGCTACCAATACTGACCCAGTAACAAAGAACACAATGTAACACTGTATACTAATATCACATGAGAAATATTGCCATAACTATCGATACTGAATTACAATATACTGTATATTACACTCATGGCAGGCATGCATGTACAGAAATCAGTGACCTCCCAAATGAAAATCAGAGTTTTTACCTTTATTTTTGACAACACGCCATTAAATTATTTAAAAACAAATACTCGACACTTACCGTAAGGGTTCCAGCATAACAGTGCTTAAGTCGCAGCCCATAGTGATCAAAGCTGCTCCTTTTTATCCTCATTAGCAGCGCCTCAGCTGATGAGGATTAATTGGGCCCCAGCCGTCCTGTAACACTGCCTAATGAGAGACAGCGATGAGAAGGGACTGGTCTGAGCGCTGGAAAACCCGGCGTCTCATCCCATGGTGACAGAAATGAAGACTTAATCAGAGTGTTGTGCGTTAAGCTGAGCTGTGGATTTGTTGTGATTCCTGTACCAATATGGCGGCCGTAAATCTCGCGCTCCAGTGACCTACTGCCAATCTCGCATTTAATATCTATGGGTGGGACAGCACTGTTTATATCTGTGTTGTTTGAGGCTGGTTTTGATGTATGGACATCAATGTATGCTAGGATGGATGGGTGTTAATGTTGATATGTACAAAATACAGTTAATTGTTTACTTGGGGTCTTAAATGTGGTAATTTGTATATAATTCACATGAGTGTATTTATGGAAAAGAGGAGATGGAATTAATAAGTGTTCACTTCTTCCTTCTCCCTTTCGAACACTGTATACAGTTACTTTATTGCATTTGTCATTTGTTTTGTTTTTGTTATACTTTTTTGTTCGAAATCTATCTATCTATCTATCTATCTATCTATCTATCTATCTATCTATCTATCTATCTATCCATTAGCCAGCCTAGCCTAGCTCCTCCGACCTGTCTGACTCCAGTTCTCCCACACCCTCCCGTTTTAGTGGAAAGTTAGGAGAGGCGCATGGTTTTCTCCTCCAATGTGAGATAGTGTTCCAGCGGGTCCCAGGTGACTTCCCAACTGAGCATTGCCGGATTGGCTATGTGATCAATCTTCTGGAAGGGCGAGCGCTAGCTTGGGCATACGCAGTTATGGCGAGGGCCAGCTATGCTAGCTTAACATATAGCCAGTTCGTGGACGAGTTCAGCGACGTATTCGACCATTCCGACCGGGACGATGTGCTCACCACCCGGTTGTTAAACCTTCGGCAGGGGGGTAGGCCCGCGGCTGACTATGCTGTCGATTTCCGGGTGGTGGCCGCCGAGGTTGGGTGGGAGGATGCTTCGCTATGTAGCATTTTCATAAGGAGCTTAAACCCCAGTCTACGGGATGAGTTGGCCCGGCTAGATAAACCAGATAAGCTCTCCTCATTAATCTCCTTGGCCATCAGCTTAGACAATAGGCTTAGGGAGCGGGCAGCTGAACGGAAGGCGTCCGGTCACTCGAGCGCCCAGACCGTGCGCTCTTCCCAAGCCCCGCTACTAGCCCTACCTCCCAGTGAGTCTGCTAGGTCACAGTAGTCTATGGTAATAGGATGGACCAAACTCTCCCACGCAGAGAAACAGCGCCGTAGGGAGCTGAGGTTGTGCGTGTATTGTGGGGAGGAGGACCACGATTTAGAAAGCTGTCCCGTTCGGGCAAAAGGGGAGGTCCGTGTGTCGCAGTAGGGGGACTCACGGACCATCCTCGGCCAAATCCCCTCACCAAGTGCACATTACCTATTAGGTTTACACATAACAGAACTGATTACTGCACTCACGCCCTGGTTGACTCAGGAGCGGAGCAGAGCTTCATATTGGGGGAACTGTCAACCCGCTTGGGGCTTCCCTGCCATCCTTTAAAGCCCCCCCCCCCCCCCTGGCTCATTGCTCTGTCTAAGGCTCCCCTGGCTATAGTGACTAAACAAACGTCCCCGGTCTCAGTGATCGTCTCTGGCAATCATCGTGAGGATCTCAGCCTGTTTGTCCTGCCAGTTGCCTCATCTCTTGTCATCTTGGGCTATCCATGGCTTCGACTCCACAACCCATCCTTTGACTGGAGAACAGGAAGTGTGGTGTCCTAGAGTTCCTTCTGCCTCAGCGCATGTCTCCAGTCAGCAGCTTGTGCCCCGTCTACGCCGCTGGTCTTGCCGGCCTCGCCTCCTCCCGATCTGTCCAGGGTGCCCCCCGAGTACCATGATCTAGGGGCGGTGTTTAGCAAGGCCAAGGCGTTGTCGCTTCCCCCACACCGGCCCTATGACTGTGCTATTAATCTCAGGGCTAGGGCTCCACTGCCATCAAGCCGCCTGTACAGCCTGTTGGCCCCTGAGCAGGAGGCCATGGAGGCCTAGATTAAGGATTCCCTCAGTTCTGGCATCATTCACCCTTCATCTTCGGCGGTGGGGGCCGGGTTCTTCTTCATTGGGAAGAAAGATGGGTCTCTGAGGCCATGCATTGACTTCCGTGCTCTCAACGACATCACCATCAAGGATAAATACACACTGCCCTTGATGGATACGGCCTTCGATTCTCTCCAGGGGGCCTCAATCTTCACCAAGCTGGACCTCCGTAATGCATACCATCTGGCGCGCATCAGGGAGGGGGATGAGTGGAAGACTGGTTTCCGGACCCCAAGCGGCCACTTTGAATACCTGGTGATGCCGTTTGGGCTGACCAACGCTCCGGCCCTCTTCCAGAGGCTCATCAACGATGTCCTCCGCGACTTCCTGGGGTCTTTCGTCTTTGTGTACTTGGACGACATCTTAATCTTCTCCCAATCCCTGGATGAGCACCCTGTCCACATGAGGCGGGTCCCGCAGCGTCTCCTGGAGAACCAGCTTTATGTCAAAGCTGAGAAGTGCGAGTTTCACACTGCCAAGACGTCATTTCTCGGCTTTACCATCACTCAAAACCAAATCATCACAGACCCCGACAAGGTGAAGGCCGTGGTGGACTGGCCTACTCCCTCCCCCAGGAAGCAGTTGCAACAGTTCCTTGGGTTCACCAACTTTTACCGGCATTTCATTAATAAGTACAGTGTCATTGTTCTCCCTCTCACCCGTCTTACCTCCCCGAAGATGCCCTTTTGTTGGACAGAGGAGACTGCGGCTGTGTTCGCCAAGCTCAAGAACCGGTTCTCATCCTCTCCCATCCTGACCCAGGTGGACCCTGCACTACAGTGCTTGGTGGAGGTAGATGCCTCTGATTCTGGGGTGGGGGCCATGTTGTCTCAGCGTTCCCCGGTGGATGGGGAGGTCCGGCCCTGCGCTTTCTTCTCCCGCCGTTTGTCTCCAGCTGAGAGGAATTATGACATCAGGGACAGGGAGCTCCTGGCGGTGAAGCTTGCACTGGAGGAATGGCGCCTCTGGCTGGAGGGGGCCACCCAACCATTCATCGTATGGACTGATCATAAAAATGTGGAGTACCTCAGGACGGCCAAGCGTCTGAATGCCCGCCAGGCCCGCTGGTCCTTATTCTTTGGCCGCTTCAATTTTACCATCACCTACCGCCCTGGGTCTAAGAATACCAAGCTGGATGCACTGTCCAGACAGTTCTCCCCAGACACAGCTGAGGCTCCCGTCCTTCCCATCCTCCCACCTTTGTGTGTCGTGGGGACTGATGGTGCGGAGCTGCAATGCTCCGCACTGTGTGTGTTTATATATTCATATATTTATTTCATCTAGCTACAATGCTCCACACTGTGTGTGTGTTTATATATTCACATATTTATTCCATCTAGCTACAATGCTCCGCACTGTGTGTTTATATATCTAAATATTTATTCCATCAAGCAGCAATGCTCCGCATCATGTGTCTATATATTTATGTTTATATGTACATATGTATATCCGTTGCTCTTGTTTTTTTTGCCTTCTGATTGTTGCTCTGTCCCTTCTTGTAGAGTGTGTCAGTATTGTGTGACCAGTCTAGTTTATTGTTCAGATGAACACCCAGGTACTTGTAGGATGTCACCATCTCAATGTCTGTTCCCTGGATGTTTACTGGTGCTGTGAGGGGTTGTCCTTGCCTGCGTAAGTCCACCACCAGCTCCTTAGTTTTCCTCGCGTTGATCTGGAGGCAGTTCCCATGGCACCAGTCCACAAAGTCCTGGATAAGCCCTCTGTACTCAGCTTCATCTCCGTTGGAGATGAGGCCAAGGATCGCAGAGTCATCAGAACTTCTGTAGATCAAGGAAAGGGTCCTGAAGGCACAGGAGGCAGAACCGGACCCAGGCAGTGGGCCAGCGGGCAAATGGTTTGTTCCTTCGGCTGTTCGGGGCGAGGTAATCCATTGGGGTCACTCTTCCACACTGGCTTGTCATCTGGGGGTTTCCCGCACAATTGAGGTCCTCCAGAGGTCGTTTTGGTGGCCGTCACTGAGGAGGGACGTCACCAATTACATCTGCACCTGCCCTCAGTGCGCCATCGGCAAGACGCCCTCCTCTCCTCTGGCAGGGCTACTTCACCCTCTCCCGGTTCCTGGCAGACCTTGGTTGCACATCGCCGTGGACTTCGTGACCGGCCTCCCCCTGTCTGATCATCACACCGTCGTGCTCACAGTGGTGGATCACTTCTCGAAGGCCGCCCACTTCATCCCCCTACCGGGACTCCCCACAGCGAAGGAAATGGCAGATCTGCTGGTGCGGAACGTCGTCAGGCTCCATGGGATACCATTGAACATCGTCTCTGATCGGGGGCCATAGTTCGTGTTGCAAGTCTGGAAGTCCTTCTGTAATGCCCTGGGAGCCACGGTGAGCCTGTCCTCTGGCTATCACCCCCAAAGCAACGGTCAGTGCAAGAGGACTAACCAGTAGCTGGAGGCCACGCTGCGGTGTGTGGCTTCGTCTCACCCGTCCTCATGGAGTTCCCAGCTTCCGTGGATCGAGTATGCCCATAATTCCACAGTGTCATCGGCAACCGGCATATCTCCATTCGAGGCCTCCCTGGGCTACAATCCTCCGCTCTTTCCCAAGGGGGAGGGGGACATCGCTGTACCTTCAGTCCAGGCCAACTTGAAGCATTGTTGGCGGGTTTGGAGGTTGGTTCGGACAGCTCTCCAGCGCACGGCAGAGCATAACACCAAGGTTGCTAATCGCCGCAGGAGGCCGGCTCTAGCTTATCAGGTGGGTCAGCAGGTTTGGCTCTCTACTAAGCACATTAACCTCAAGGGTGAAAGAAGAAAATTGTTGCAGTGATTTATTGGTCCTTTCCCCATCACCCGGATCATTAACCCTGTGGCTGTGTGCCTGTATCTCCCTCCCTCCCTCCGCATCTGTCCCACCTTCCATGTGTCCCAGGTTAAGCCTTTTTTCTCCAGCCCTCTCTGTCCTCCTCCCAGGTCTCCACCTCCACCAATGGTGATCGATGGCGACCCAGCATGGGAGGTCACCTCCATCCTGGACGTCTGATGCTGGGGTCATGGCCTGCAGTACCTGGTGGACTGGGAGGGGTATGGGCCGGAGTGACGCTCCTAGGTGCGTCCATCCTTCGTGTTGGACAAACAGCTCATCAGAGACTTCCACCGGACGCACCCAGGTAGGCTGGTGCCAGGAGGCACCCCTCGGGTGGGGGGGGTACTGTGATGACTCGCTCTCAGCTGTGATCATCCTCAGCTGGGTGCACACCTGCTTCTCATCAGGGCAGGCCTACTTAAACCCACTCAGCCCGCTGGCCTGCACTGAGCCGTCTGTCTACCAGGCTATGAAGCACGTTTCTAGCGATCATGGTGGCGCGCACTGTTGCAGCAGCTCACGGCTCTCCTTTTCAGTGTTTTTTTTGGGGGATGTTATGGTACTTCTTTTTTGTTTATTTGTGTGCTATCAGTTCGGCGAACATTCACTACACCCATCAGAGACTTCTCGAGATTGGAAACCAGCATCAGACACCAGTTGCAAGTGTTTTTTACCACAAGCATAACATCCCAGTCGATATAGCAAGACCACCGGGCTCTCCGTGGATTGTTGTCGGGTCGTGGAGGTGGCGAAGACGGAGGCGGGAGAGGAAGCAGAAGAGGGGCTGCAGGTCCGGTGTTATACTAAGGCTAAGGAGACAACCACATAAGCCACCTCTACCGAGCCTGTGTCTTTCCAATGCCAGATCCTTGGTGCATAAAACGGAAGACTTGGAATTACAGCTTGCCGCTAAGCGCTATGTTCGTGACTGTTGTGTTCTGATTATCACTGAAACTTGGCTCCATCCGGACATATCCGACGCTAGCATGCAGCTAGCGGGCCGCACGTTGCTACGCTGCGACGGGACTAAGGACTCCGGTAAGAGCAGAGGGGGTGGGCTTTGTATGTATGTGCATAATAACTGGTGTAACAATGGGACTATTACAGACAAATATTGCTCTCCCTATCTTGAGTACATGTCTGTAAGATGTCGGCCTTTTTTTCTACCAAGAGAGCTAACAGTAGTGTTTATCACAGCCGTGTATATTCCACCCAGTGCAAATGTAAATATGGCGCTCTCCCTCCTGCTTAACACCATTAACAAACATCAGCGGGCTCACCCTGATGGTGTCCACATAGTTGCAGGAGACTTTAATAAGGCCAATCTGAAGACCGTACTTCCAAAATTTTATCAACATGTTAAGTGTTCTACTAGAGGGAAGAACATTTTAGAAAATGTTTACACTAACATCAAGCACACATACAGAGCCATATCCCTCCCCCACCTCGGCCAGTCAGACCATCTTTCCTTCCTGCTCTCCCCAGCCTACACCCCCCTCAGGCGTAGAGACAGGCTTACTATAAAGACTGTCACAACTCGGCCTGACAACGCTCTCTCCAAACTGCAGGATTGCTTCACAGAGACAGACTGGGATTTATTTGGACAACAGGATTTGGAAACATCCACTGATACAACCTTGGACTGCATTAAGTTTTGTACTGGTAATGTGACTGTGGACAAAAATATTAGGGTTTTTCCCAACCAGAAACCCTGGATGACCAGCCAGGTCCGCACACTCCTCAGAGCCCGTGATGCTGCCTTCAGATCAGGTGACAGAGACCTTTATAGGTCTACTCGAGCCGATCTGAAAAGAGGAGTTAAAAAAGCTAAACCGGACTACAAGATGAGAATAGAGTCCCACTTTTCTAGTAACAACATACGGGAGGTGTGGCAGGGAATTCAAAACATCACAAATTACAGAGACTGTGCTACAACATCAGAGGACCTGAGTGCACCGCTGGCAGAGGAGCTAAATAGCTTCTTTGCTCGCTTTGAAATAACTCAACAGCAGCACTCATCAGCCTCAGCCCTGCCCCCACCCCCACCCAGCTCCTGCACCACCACTTTCACTGTCAGTGAGCATGACATCAGACGGGTTCTCCTGACAGTGAACCCCAAGAAGGCTGCCGGCCCAGATGGAGTTCCTGGTAAGATGCTTAGAACGTGTGCCTCCCAGCTCACCTCCATCTTTACCAAGATTTTCAACCTCTCCCTGGCCCAGGCAGTCATCCCGTCCTGTCTGAAATCTGCCATAATCATTCTGGTACCAAAGAGGTCTCCCACCACCAGCCTAAATGATTACCATCCTGTGGCCCTCACCCCGGTAATTATGAAGTGCTTCGAGAGACTGCTTCTTCGGCACATTAAGAGCCATCTTCCCCCGGACCTTGATTCTTACCAGTTTGCATATCGTGAAAACCAATCCACTGAAGATGCCATCGCCGTAGCCCTCCATTTTGCGCTGTCCCACTTGGAGCGGCAGCACAGCTACGTCCAAATGATCTTCGTGGACTACAGCTCGGCCTTCAATACAATTATCCCGGACATTCTCATTACCAAACTGAACACCCTTGGTCTCCCACCTCTCACATGTGCTTGGATAAAGGACTTTCTCACGAACCGGTCCCAGACTGTGAGACTTGGCTCCTACTTCTCCTCCACACAGACACTGAGTACTGGCTCCCCACAGGGCTGTGTGCTGAGCCCCCTCCTGTACTGTCTCTACACCTATGACTGTCGTCCGGCCTACAACAACAACCTCATCGTGAAGTTTGCTGACGACACCACGGTGGTTGGACTCATTTCTGGAGGGGACGAGACAGCCTATAGGGGGGAGGTCCTGAAGTTGGCAACTTGGTGTTTAGAAAATAACCTGACTCTGAACACCAAGAAAACCAAGGAAATCATTGTCAACTTCAGGAGGACCAATATCGACCCAGCCCCCCTCTTCATTAACGGTGAGTGTGTGGAGAGGGTCCACACATTCCAGTACCTCGGCGTCCTTATCTCCTCTGACATCTCCTGGACAGACAAAATCTCGGCGATTATTAAGAAGGCTCACCAGCGGCTACACTTCCTGAGAGTCCTCAGGAAGTACGACCTCAACTCCACCCTGCTGCTGACCTTCTATCACTCACCCATTGAGAGTCTGCTCACATACTGCATTACAGGGTGGTACGGGAATTGCACAATGGTAGACAGGTAGAGGTTGCAAAGGGTAGTAAAGGCAGCACAGAAGATCATCGGCCACCCTCTCCCGTCCCTGACAGACATTTACACCGCCCGCTGCCTTAGGAGAGCACAATACATCATCAAGGACATCTACCACCCTGGGGCTGATCTGTTTGACCTGCTGCCCTCAGGGAGGCGCTACAGGTGCATCAGAGCCAGGACAAATATACTTAAGAACAGTTTTTTCCAAAAGCCATCATGGCTCTGAATTCTCAGTCCAACCCTCCCTGACCCTCTCAGTATACCTCTAAACACATCACTGTGTAATTAACATTTATGGTCCAGAATGCTGTGCAGTCTTTTTAATATTTTTATTTTTATATTGTATATATGACTTATTTTATCTTAGATTACGTACATTGTACACATTATACATTATTTATTGCAGGAATTTATTGTTTTTATGCTTTTTATTTTTCTCTTTTACATATGTGGCACTGAAGGAGATGCTTAAATCTCCTTGTACATTTGTTTGTATAATGACAATAAAGGCTATCTATCTATCCTGTCTTCCTACCCCATCCCTGACTCTACGCTCAGCCTCGCCATCTCGGTATCAACTCCTGGAGGATCACTCCACCATTACAAGTAAGCCAACCTCTACTCACCTGTCCTTCCACTGCTCCCCTGTGCACAGGCGGAATCCCGCGGCGGTGGACTCCATCCTCTCCTCACCATCATCACAGCAGCAGCCGCGACATTGGGACCGAGGGCGCTGTCTCCCTGGACAACGGGCCACCACCATCTCCCTGCAAAAAAGAAAAGAAATGGAACGCAAGCTAGCAGAAACCATGGAGGAACTGTACACTCAACGGGCGTGTATGGCAGAAGCACAGGCTCGAATATCAGATTTGGAAGACTGGAAGACCGAGGCAAGCGAGCGGCTGCAGAACCTGACGGCACAAACACAGAGGATGCAGTAAAAAATAACCGACCTGGAGAGCAGGTCCAGGCGGAGCAATAGACGCATCTTCGGGATTCCGGAGGGCACTGAAGGCAAATCGATGACAAAATTCATAGATCAATTCTTAAAAAAAATAGCTTGAGCTGCCCATTGAAACAGACCTGCAGATTCAACGAGTGCACAGAGCCTTGGCACAGAACCCGAACTCAAACTCTACACCCAGGTCAGTTGTGGTAAACGTTTTAAAATACGACGTAAAGGAAAGAATTCTGACACAAGCGTGGAAAAAAAAGATATGCGTCGGCGACAAACAGATATTCTTTGAACATGACTACCCGACAGAAATTGTGCCGCAGCGAAAGAAATATGCCAACATTAAAAAAATGCTGAAAGACAAAAAAATTAGATTCCAAACGCCGCTAACGAAGATGAGAATTCATTGGGAGGACAGCGTGAAAACCTACAACACGGCCAGAGAGGCAGCACGGGACATGACGGAGTGAGGCTTTGTGGTGAGCGTACCGGAGGAAGCGGCTGGAGCAGCGGCGGCACAGAGCGCATCGCGACAGCCGGAGTGGAGGCGAGTGAGCGGCAGAGGGCGGGAGACGGATGTGGCGCATCTGGCCCAAGAAAAACTGCAAGGCTTTCAACGGAAAGCCTAGATTATAACAAAGATTAAGAAGGACACAGAAGAAATGAAGGCCAAGAAGACAAGGTAAAAGAGAAACAAACGGCTAGGAGAGGTTAAAGTGATTTTTGTTGGACATTTCTAGACTAATGACTATTACTTGGATAGTAACTAGAGGTCTAGGGAGGGCCCCTCACTCGGTGAGGACATTCCCTCCACCCTCCAACAGGGACCAGTGGGCAGAAGAAAGGCCCAAAGTACGGATGTCGAGATTCGTTAATGTGTTTTTGTACATATATGTGTTAGTTTTGTTGTTAAAGGGGTTAGGAGCACAAGTTAAAAAAATGGAAAAACATGAATATGGTTAAAAATCTTAAGATAATGACATTAAACGTGAATGGCCTGAACTCACCTGTTAAAAGGGAAAGAATAATAAGAAAATTCAAGAAGGAAAAAGCCGAAATCATATTTATGCAAGAGACACATTTGAACAAGACAGAACATGAGAAACTAAAGAGATTTGGCTATAAGAACTCATACTACAGTTCATTTAAGGGAGGAACTAAAAGGGGGGTTATGATACTAATTTCAAATAAAATACAATTTGAATGTGAACAAGAAATCCAGGATAACGAAGGCAGATATATTACCGGCGTGGTGGCTCAGTACCGGAGTGGTGGCTCAGTTGGTAGAGCATCCGCCCCAAACCCGGGACGCAGGGGTTCAAATCCCGGCCGGGTCATGCCGAAGACCATATAAAAAGCGGAACTTCCTGCCATCCAGCTTGGTGCTCAGCAATAATGGAATGGAGGAGGGAAATCTGTGGTGGCACCTTGCATGGCAGCTGCCCTTCAGATTCTACACATGGGGTGTGTGCGATTGACACTGTAGATAGGATAAAGCACAATTTCGTTCTACTGTACATGATTGGTTGTATGATTGAATGACAATAAAGGGTAATTTGATTTGATTTTTAATAAAGGGAAGAATAGATGGTATGCAGATCACATTAGTGAACATCTATGCCCCACCAGAAAGTGACGAGGGTTTTTTTTTCCAACAACTGTTTGATCTCATAGCAACACACAGTGAAGGAGTCCTAATTTGTGGAGGAGACTTAAATGCCGTCAGGGATCATGAAGTTGACACAACAAGTGTTAAGAAGACAAAAAAACATGTAACAAAGTTCATAAAAACCTCACTGGCAGAAATGGGTATGGTAGACATATGGAAGGGTTGATAGGTTCCAGTTTGTTCATGTAAATGATGAGTTTTCTCTCAGCTCAAAGCTTAGTCATGGAGTTCCACAGGGATCTGTGCTTGGCCCTACTCTTTTTAGTTTATATATGCTTCCGTTAGGCAACATTATTAGAAAGCACTGTATACATTTTCACTGTTATGCAGATGACACACAATTATACCTGTCAATGAAGCCAGATGATACTAATCAATTAGCCAAGTTAGAAGCCTGTCTTAAGGAAATCAAAGTTTGGATGACTTGTAATTTCCTGCTATTAAATTCAGATAAGACTGAAGTCATTCTTGTTGGTCCAAAAAACCTTAGAAATTCCTTTCCAAATCAAACTTTCAGTTTGGATGCAGTTACTCTTTCTCTTAATAGCTCTGTGAGGAACCTTGGAGTTATTTTTGATCAGGATTTGTCCTTCAATTCACATATTAAATTTGTTTCTAAGACTGCCTTCTATCATTTGCGTAATATTGCCAAGATTAGGAGCATCTTGTCTCAGAGTGATGCTGAGAAGCTGATCCACGCTTTTGTTAGCTCGAGATTAGATTATTGTAATTCTTTATTATCAGGCTGTCCTAAAACATCTTTAAAAAGTCTTCAGCTGATCCAAAATGCTGCAGCAAGAGTTTTAACAGGTACTAGAAAGAGAGATCATATCTCTCCGGTTCTGGCCTCCCTTCATTGGCTTCCCATAGAGTTTAGAATTAAGTTTAAAATCCTTCTTCTTACTTACAAAGCTCTAAACAATCAGGCTCCTTTTTATTTAAAAGATCTGATACTACCGTATCATCCTAACAGAGCACTACGCTCCCAAAATGCAGGTTTACTTGTAATACCTAGAATCTCCAAAAGTACAATGGGAGGCAGAGCCTTCAGTTATCAAGCTCCTCTCCTGTGGAATCAGCTGCCAATCTGGATTCGGGAGTCAGACTCGATCTCTGTTTTTAAGAATAGGGCTAAAACCTACCTTTTTGATATAGCCTACAATTAGGGAGGGATCATGTGTTTTCTGAACCCTCCCTTAGTTATGCTGCTAATAGGTTTAGTCAGCCGGGGGACCTCCAGTAATGCACTGGGCCTCACTCCTTTCCTCACTCTCTATGAAATATTTTTTTTTTGCTGGTCATTAACATTTGTTTGTTCTCTCCCATAGATTGAGTCCCCATCGTGCTGTTTGCTCTCTACATGTCTGTTCTTTTCTTCTTCTCTATCCCCTCACCCCCCAGCCAGTCGCAGCAGATGACTGCCCCTCCCTGAGCCTGGTTCTGCTGGAGGTTTCTTCCTGTTAAAAGGGAGTTTTTCCTCTCCACCGTCGCCAAGTGCTTGCTCACAGGGGATCGCCTGATTGCTGGGGTCTTTCTGCAACTGTGGGGGTCCTCCCTACAGTTGATAGTGCTATGAGATGACTGTTGTTGTGAAATGGCGCTATATAAATAAAGTTGAATTGAATTGAATTGAATTGAAGGGCCTGCACCCACTCGAAAAAGACTATACACATTATTCAGCAGTCCTTAAAGTACACTCTAGAATAGATTACTTCCTTATAAATGAAGGTGACAGACACAGGGTGAGAAATTGTCGAATTGGAGGGGCAGAAATATCAGATCATAATCCTATATACATGGAAATATATTTAAACAATAGAAAACGACAAACAACATGGAAACTTATTGTTGGACTATTAAATGATGAGAAAATGAAAGAAAAAATAAAGGTAAACATAAATGAGTATATCGAGGAGAATGATAATGGAGAAGTGGACCCAACAATACTACGGGATGCACTAAAAGCCGTGTTAAGAGGTAAATTAATTGTTGAATCAGGAAAAGCAAAAAAGTCTAAACTGGAATCATATGAACAAAGATGTGAGAGACTGAGGGAATTAGAATGTAAACATCAAAACACAAATGACCCAAAAACATATCAAGAAATTAAGGAAGAAAAAATAAAGATAAAAGAAATACAAATAGATGAAATTGAAAGGAAAAATAGATATCTAAAACAAAAATATTATGAAACGGGGCCAAAGGCTACAAAACTGCTGGCAAAAGGGTTAAGAAAACAACAAACAGTGAATAATGTATATAAGATTAAGGACCCCATCACAAATAAAACCACAGTTACCCCAGAAAACATCGAAGAAATATTCCATAAATTCTATCAAGAACTATACTTGCAACCTGAAGAGACAAATGTTAAGAATATTAAAAAAATTCTATGCACATTGGACTTGCCATCAATAGGAAACCAACAAAATGAAAAGCTAACAGCAGAAATAACAACACAAGAGATTAAAGATGTGATTAAGTCACTAAAAAATGGTAAATCACCAGGTAGTGATGGATACCCTTCTGAGTTTTATAAACTGTTTATAGAAGAACTCACGCCACAGCTCCTAAAGTCATTTAATTGGACATTAAACAACAATAAAATACCTCCATCATGGAACAAAGCCATTATTTCAGTTATTTTAAAGCCAGGGAAAGATAAGGAACAATGCGGAAACTATAGACCAATCTCTTTATTAAATGTGGATTATAAAATATATACAACAATTATCTGTAAACGAATAAAGACATTCTTGACGGAATTGATAGAGGATGATCAAACTGGTTTCATAGAGGGAAACCAGTTTGGCCCTGAAACCAGGGCCAAACACATGATAATATCAGGAGAACAATACACATAATTAATCAAATACATAAAGAAAAGAAAAGCACAGTAATAATGAGTTTAGATGCAGAAAAAGCATTTGATAGGGTTAATTGGATGTTCCTATATAATGTGCTGGAACGCTTTGGATATAATGAAAAATCAGTACAATGCATAAAGACACTGTATCAAAAACATGTGGCAAGAATCAAGATAAACGGTAGCTTAACAGACAAAGTAAATATACAAAGGTCAACTAGGCAGGGATGCTGCCTATCGCCCACCTTGTTTGCTCTGTTCATAGAGCCACTGGCTCAAGCGATGCGACAAAATAAGAAATTAAAAGGTGTAACAATAAAGGGAGCGGAACACAAGATTGGGCTATTTGCAGATGATATTATAGTTTACCTTGAACAACCAGATGAATCAATAATGGAAATGATGGACTTGATAGAAAATTTTGGAAAATTATCAGGATACAAGATAAACATAACAAAAACACAAATACTGACATTCCACTATAACCCTTTAAACCAGATAACTGATAAGCTCAAACTAAACTGGAAACAAAAAGAAATAAAATACCTTGGAGTGAACATACCTAAAGATTTAAGCAAAATCTATAAAGCAAACTATGATAGGTTAGAACAAGAAATAAAAAAAGATATTGATAGATGGTCAGTCTTAAATATGGATCTGAATTCAAAAATTAAGACAGAATCAGCATACGACCTAGACTGCTTTACCTCTTCCAAGCTCTACCAACAGAGATTCCTGGTGCCCAGTTCTCAAAGTGGGACAGGATGATATCGAGATTTGTTTGGGGAGGTAAAAAGCCAAGAGTGAAATATAAAACTCTCCAGTTACCAAAAGAGAAAGGAGGCATGGGTCTACCAAGTCTAAAGGAATATTACTACTCAGCACAAATAAGATATATCATATGTTGGTGCGACGGAGGATATGAGGCAAAATGGAAAGAAATGGAAAAGGAAATTGAGGGACTCCCAGTACAAAGCATAATAAGATAAGATAAGATAAGCCTTTATTAGTCCCACAACGGGGAAATTCCAGGATTGCAACAGCACAGGGATAGCAACACTCAGAGCAACAATCAGAAGGCAAGAAAAAAAAACAAGCAAGCAAGAGCAGCTAATATACATATGTACATATTACTATAAAATATATATATACACACACACACACAGACACACAGTGCAGAGCATTGTAGCTGGATGGAATAAATATATGAATATATGAACACACAGTGCAGAGCATTGTAGCTAGATGGAATAAATATGTAAATATATAAACACCCACAGTACGGAGCATTGCAGCTAGGTGGAATAAATATGCAAGTATATTCAATTCAATTCAATTCAATTCAATTCAACTTTATTTATATAGCGCCATTTCACAACAACAGTCATCTCATAGCACTATCAACTGTAGGGAGGACCCCCACAGTTGCAGAAAGACCCCAGCAATCAGGCGATCCCCTGTGAGCAAGCACTTGGCGACGGTGGAGAGGAAAAACTCCCTTTTAACAGGAAGAAACCTCCAGCAGAACCAGGCTCAGGGAGGGGCAGTCATCTGCTGCGACTGGCTGGGGGGTGAGGGGACAGAGAAGAAGAAAAGAACAGACATGTAGAGAGCAAACAGCACGATGGGGACTCAATCTATGGGAGAGAACAAACAAATGTTAATGACCAGCAAAAAAAAAAAAATATTTCATAGAGAGTGAGTAAAGGAGTGAGGCCCAGTGCATTACTGGATGTCCCCCGGCTGACTAAACCTATTAGCAGCATAACTAAGGGAGGGTTCAGAAACACATGATCCCTCCCTAATTGTAGGCTATATCAAAAAGGTAGGTTTTAGCCCTATTCTTAAAAACAGAGATCGAGTCTGACTCCCGAATCCAGATTGGCAGCTGATTCCACAGGAGAGGAGCTTGATAACTGAAGGCTCTGCCTCCCATTGTACTTTTGGAGATTCTAGGTATTACAAGTAAACCTGCATTTTGGGAGCGTAGTGCTCTGTTAGGATGATACGGTAGTATCAGATCTTTTAAATAAAAAGGAGCCTGATTGTTTAGAGCTTTGTAAGTAAGAAGAAGGATTTTAAACTTAATTCTAAACTCTATGGGAAGCCAATGAAGGGAGGCCAGAACCGGAGAGATATGATCTCTCTTTCTAGTACCTGTTAAAACTCTTGCTGCAGCATTTTGGATCAGCTGAAGACTTTTTAAAGATGTTTTAGGACAGCCTGATAATAAAGAATTACAATAATCTAATCTCGAGCTAACAAAAGCGTGGATCAGCTTCTCAGCATCACTCTGAGACAAGATGCTCCTAATCTTGGCAATATCTTATTTGTGCTGAGTAGTAATATTCCTTTAGACTTGGTAGACCCATGCCTCCTTTCTCTTTTGGTAACTGGAGAGTTTTATATTTCACTCTTGGCTTTTTACCTTTCTGCAACTGTGGGGGTCCTCCCTACAGTTGATAGTGCTATGAGATGACTGTTGTTGTGAAATGGCGCTATATAAATAAAGTTGAATTGAATTGAATTGAATTAAACACACACAGTGCGGAGCAATGCAGCTAGATGGAATAATATGTAGATATATAAAAACACAGTGCGGAGCATTGTAGCTAGATGGAATAAATATATAGATATATAAATATAAACACACCCAGTGCTGAGCATTGTAGCTAGATGGAATAAATATGTAAATATATAAACACACACAGTGCAGAGCATTGTTGCTAGATGGGATGAAACAGCATAACCGTCTATTTAGTTATCCTACATGGTATGATTATGTGCCCATACATATTCTCACCCTCCATAGCGACCGGTATGTTCCTAGTTGTATGCCGGAGAGGACCATTGTGTAAGTCTATTGCATCTTTTGCATTCAAAAAAAAAAATATTAGTTTGTTACGTCTTTTTGCTATCTCTGCGAGCAGCCCTGCTTAGGTTGTACAGTCTGACAGCCGTTGGTAGGAAGGACCTACGAAACCTCTCGGTTGTGCACCTGGGATGATGTAGTCTGCTGCTAAATGAGCTCCTCAGTGCATCCAGTATGTCCTGCATAGGGTGGAACTCGGACTCCAGCAGAGATGACAGTTTAGCCACCGTCCTTCTCTCTCCTATCTCCTCCATCGGATCAAGACGCTGCCCCAGGACAGAGCTAGCTTTCTTAATCAGTTTGTTCAGTCTCTTCCTATCGGCTGCAATAATGCCACTGCCCCAGCAGACCACTCCAAAAGTGATGGCTGATGCCACCACCGTGTCATAGAATGACTTCAGCAGCGCCCCTTGTACACCAAAAGACCTGAGTCTCCTCAGCAGGAACAGCCTGCGCTGTCCCTTCTTGTAGAGTGCGTCAGTATTGTGTGACCAGTCTAGTTTATTGTTCAGATGAATACCCAGGTACTTATAGGATGTCACCATCTCGATGTCTGTTCCCTGTATATTTACTGGTGCTGTGAGGGGCTGCCCATGCCTGCGGCAGTCCACCACCAGTCCTTAGTTTTCCTCGCGTTGATCTGGAGGCAGTTCCGATGGCACCAGTCCACGAAGTCCTGGATAAGCCCTCTGTACTCAGCTTCATCTCCGTTGGAGATGAGACCAACGATCGCAGAGTCATCAGAGAACTTCTGTAGATGGCAATGTGTTGTGTTGTGTGAGAAGTCCGCAGTATAAAGAGTGAACAGGAAGGGAGCCAGCACCGTTCCCTGGGGGGCCCCCGTGCTACTGATGATCGTGTCGGAAACACAGTCCCGGGTTCTCACAAACTGAGGCCGGTTCGTGAGGTAGTCCAGGATCCATGATGACAGGTGCTGGTCCACCCCTGCGCGCAGCAGCTTGTCCTTCAGGATCATCGGTTGGATGGTGTTGAAAGCACTGGAGAAGTCAAAGAACATGATCCTCACCATATTCCCGGGCTTCTCCAGGTGGGACAGAGAACGGTGAAGGAGGAAGATCACCGCATCCTCCACCCCAATGCCATGCTGGTAGGCGAACTGGAGTGGATCCATCGCTGGTTCCACCAGGGGGCGGAGATGAGCAAGGAGCAGTCTCTCCAGGGTCTTCATCAAGTGGGACGTCAAGGCCACCGGTCTGTAGCTGTTCAGGTCTTTGGGGTGGGAAGTTTTTGGTACAGGTACCACACAAGATGTTTTCCACAGCTGTGGTACCCTCCCCAGTTTCAGGCTCATGTTGAAGATATACGTCACAATCCCACAATATTAGTTGTGGGATATTTGATATATTATTGGGATATATCAAAATCAAGATGAATAAACACTTGAAATATATCACTCTCTCTGCAATGAATCTATATAATATATGGGTTTCACTTTCTGAAATGAGCGACAAAAATACTGAATTTTTTCATGATATTCTAATTTTTTGAGATGTACCTGTGTGTGTGTGTGTGTGTGTGTGTGTGTGTGTGTGTGTGTGTGTATACAGTATATACACACATATCCATCCATCTTCTTCTGCTTAATCCTTTTCGGGTTGTGTGTGTGTGGGGGTGGGGGTGGGGTGGGGGCTGGATGCTGGCAGCATCTTTGGGCGAGAGGCAGGGTGCATCCTGAACAGATCGCCAGTCCATTGCAGGGCCAACACACAGAGACAGACAACCATTCACTCTCACAGTCATACCTAAGGACAATTTAGAATCCCCAGTTTGATGCCAATTAACCTAACTTGCATGTTTTTGGCATGTGGGAGAAAACTGTAGAAATCCCGGAGTAAACCCATGCAGACATGGGGAGAACATGCAAACTCCACACAGATCACTGTTGGTTGGGGGCTGGGATTGAACCCAGGATCTCCCAGCCAAGAGTGAGCTGCTGTGCTGCTGCAGTGCTAACCACTCCGCCACCGCGCTGCCCTATATAACAAGAACTACTCCTCCTCAGTCTGACATGCCTACTGTCCAATTTTATAGGTCAGCTTTCACAGTCAACATTAGGTCATCTTCTAGGAGCTTTCAACAAGAACTTCCATCTTTCACATTATCTTATTTCACAGTGTAATTACCACTACTGACCAGGCCGTCATTAAGGTGGTCACGTCTATCTGTCCCTCTCTGTACATTCTAACTTAGAAACCAATGGCCCCTGAGGATTACCAAACTGGGTACAGGCATATGTAACAGGTTAATTATATTTATTTGTTGAATTCGGATAGGTGCCTGTGGCAGTAAAGCCAGCTTGAGTCCCCACGTTCCTTGAACACATCATGGTCAGTGCGTATTTCTGTGTGTTGGTGTATAGTATCCAAAACTGACTCTAGCTGTGGAAGAGGTAAGATGTGGGAGGTTGTGGGTTGTAAGATAAGCATGTTATGCCTTTGAAATGCATGTATTTAAGTGCTGAATTCATGTTTTATGTAAGAAATACTTTTAACTGTATTTGACTACAAAAAATAATATAACAATATTACTAATAGGAGATAAGGATGCATATAGGCAAATCAAACAAATAGACCCAATCACTAAATTTACTTTGGAACTGTGGTATAAAATAGTACAAAAGTATAATATAAAGGAGGACATAAAACTATTGAAATGGGTAGCATTTGACAGTCAGTTTGAACCGGCAAAGCAAGATAGGGGATACAAAAATCTGGTGATCAAGGGAATCACAACATGGGGCAATATGGGAAAAAAAGATTTCGGGAGTTTTGTAAACATGAGAAGAAAATTTAAACTAGAAAAATCTGAATTCTTCAGATATCTGCAGATGAGAGATTATTATATGAGGAAGATTAGGCATAACCTCCACACAGATGTGAGCGAGATTATACAATTCATTTTAAGCTCGTATGCAGGAAATAAAATAAGAATTATTTCTAAGCTATATCAGAAACTTACGGCAAAGATGACCTCTGTTCAGATAAAAGTAAATTTTGCATTTCATTTGGAAATCCAAGTCCCAGAGTCTGGAGAAAGAGTGGAGAGGCACAGAATCTTGCTTGAGATTTCGTGTGAAGTTTCCACAGTCAGTGATGATTTGAGGAACCATGTCTGGGCTCCCAGCCCCTGACCAACAGTGAGCTGTGTGGAGTTTGCATGTTCTCCCCGTGTTGCGCGGGTTTACTCCGGGATTTCTCCGGTTTCCTCCCGCACACCAAAAACATGTAGGTTTAGGGCGCTCGCGCACGCAGCGACCAGCAGCCGGTGGCTTGTCACCAGACTGCAAACCAAATCTACCTACGGGTACAAATAAGTAACAAAAAAAAAAAAAAAAAAAAAAAAAAAAAAAAAAAAAAAAACAAACATTCAAGTAACTATATAAAGGAGAAATGGGAGAAAGAGCTAAATTTAAACATAACAGAAGAAAACTGGCAAGAAATATGGAAAACACAACACACATCAACAAGTTCAAGGACATGGAGGGAATTTGGATGGAAAAACCTGATTTGTTATTTCATTACACCAAAGATGCAAAGAAAATATACAAATACCCAATCTATATGTTGGAGGGGCTGTGGGGCTCAAAATGCAGACCACTCACATATATTTTGGAAATGCTGCAAAATCTCATCATTCTGGAAATCTATACATGTGACAATACAGAGGATATTAGGATATAATATACCAATGAACTGTAACTTGATGTATTTATGTGATCTTAAAAGAGACAATGTAATACAGGTTGAGGACAGATATCTAGTTAAAATCTTGCTGACTGCATGTAAAAAAACAATCACAAGAAAATGGCGATCAGAAGTTCTTCCTGACCAAGAGCAATGGACTGACATTGTAGAGGATATACACTACCGTTCAAAAGTTTGGGGTCACCCAGACAATTATTTTGTGTTTTCCATGAAAAGTCACACTTATTTACCACCATGAGTTGTAAAATGAATAGAAAATATAGTCAAGACATTGACAAGGCTAGAAATAATGATTTGTATTTGAAATAATAATTTTTTCCTTCAAACTTTGCTTTCGTCAAAGAATCCTCCATTTGCAGCAATTACAGCATTGCAGACCTAACATGATTGCACAAGGGTTTTCTAATCATCCATTAGCTTCCTTACGCAATGAGCAAACACATTGTACCATTAGAACACTGGAGTGATAGTTGCTGGAAATGGGCGTCTATACACCTATCTAGATATTGCACCAAAAACCAGACATTTGCAGCTAGAATAGTCATTTACCACATTAACAATGTATAGATTGTATTTCTGATTAGTTTAAAGTTATCTTCATTGAAAAAAAACAGTGCTTTTCTTTCAAAAATAAGGAAATTTCTAAGTGACCCAAACTTTTGAACGGTAGTGTACGTTTAATGGAAAAACTAACAAATCGACAATGAATGCAAGAAAGACAATATCAAAAAAAATGGTGGAAATGGACACACTACAAAGTGCAACAACGAGACTAGAAATTGAAAGAATAACCAAAGACACTGGAAAAACCAGAAGAATTAAGAGATGGAAACTAAAAACTTGATGCTCCAACATTTGTCCCCCCCCCTTTTTTTTTCTTCCTCTAGCTCCTTTTTTAAATATAGAGACTGTGATCTGATTGTAATATGTATGATGAAAAATGAATACAAATCAAAGTTACAAAAAAAAATACAGTAATACTTAAATTTTAACTTAGAAAAGGAACTCAGAAAGTTCAAGTCTGAGTCTCCCATTTAAACAATTTATATTCTGTGAAATTTTCTTTGAAAGGAAAAGGAATAGGCTTAATTGCTCAATACAGGGGCTAACAATCGTTGCACTACAACATTTTTTTAGATTAACATAGTGCATGGGAAACACCTTGTGGAATTTAAACCCTCGAATTCCATCCATCCATCCGCTACTGCTTATCCAGTCACAGGGCCAGCAGTCTAAGCAGAGAAGACAGACTGCTGCCCGGTTAAAATAGCACCATGATCTCTTCTGCAGATAATTGGGAAGAGTTCAAACCCTTTAAAAAGGGGAGAGAAAAATCTCTCCCATTCCAGCAAAAACGTTAAAACATAAGTTTTGGTCATTTTCTAGATGCACTGAAAAAAAAAAAAATAAATCACTAGCATTACAATGAGCAGTGCTAAACTTCGAATATAACAGTTTAAGAATTACAAGAGAAATACTCAAAACATTTATGAAAGAAAAATTCAACTCCTGACTGTGTTATTGTTGACACAATGGTGGTGGTGGTGGTGGTGGTGGTGGTGGGGTGGGGTGGGGAAGCGAGAGCTTCCCCCAATTCTGTTTTCCCTGTGGTGGAGGGGGGAAGGAGGGAGGTGTGGCTGTCAGCCCAGCAAAATAAGACAACTGTAAAGATATGCAGAATAAAATATCAACAAATGCGGACTGATATCTAAATACAAATTAACGCAAAATAAGAGCGTGACAAGCTAAGACATAAACAGGAAAATGGAAAACAATGTGAGAATAACAGAAACCAAAAAGCAGAAAAATACAACAAATATATAAATACAGAGAAAGAGCCATGAGACTGAGCAAGGCGGAAACCTCCTGTGCTCAGCTCATGACATTAAAAAGTTGAACATTTTTTCTAAAGTCACAAATTTACAAGAAAAGAGTTGCAAGTTAATGATAAAAAGCTAAGCATTTACAAGACAAAGGTAGCAAATTTTCACTGAAAAACTTGTGACACTCCAGCAAAAATCAAGTTTTTTTCTGTTGTTAACATGTCTCTAACATGTTTTTTGTGACTTACAAGACAAATCAAGAGTGAAATCTGTCCACAGTCCCAAGTCTGTATTTTTCTGCTGTGAATTTCCGGTTTGGACAGATCCTTTTTCGCTATGTCAGTATTCCTGCTTAGCCTGATTGGTTATAACATTAACCAATCGGACGGATATCCTTGGCTACTTCGGGGGTAGAGGAAAGAGCCAAGAAACAGCAGAGCGAGAGCGGATGAAAAGCAGTGGGGGGGCTTGAATGTGACCCTGATGATGAGATGAGATAAGCTGAGAGGACCGGCTCAAACTGTCACCGAGGGTCCTGCGGTGAAAAGCAACACCTTGGCCAATAAGCTAAGATAAGATAAAATAAGATAAGCCTTTATTAGTCCCACAACAGGGAAATTCCAGGATTGCAACAGCACAGAGATAGCAACACTCAGAGCAACAATCAGAAGGCAAGAAAAAAAAAAGCAAGCAAGCAAGAGCAGCTAATATACATATGTACATATTACTATAAATATATATATATACACACAGACACACAGTGTAGAGCAATATTCCTCTACCTACCACTGACCACGCTCAGATCCATAATACACAAATGAGGAGCAGGCACATGGAGCCGATCGCTTCCCGGAGCTTTTAAAATAATAGTTGTTAGTAAAAAGTAAACATAGTATTTGGCCTCTATACATTTATTTCTCGTCTCAACCATTTTCAGAAAAATGTTTCACCTTTTACTTTTGAAGATATACTGTAGGCGAAACTTTAACATCCAGAAGCGTTGTGAACAGACTAGAGCAGCCCACCCACCAGGAGTCTTGGCGACCAATCACGTGCAAGCCTTGTAGGTCAGGGAGAGCAGAGTGAGTTGGGGTAGACAGAAAAAGCTCATCAAACTGCACTTTTGTAGCCGAAAATGGGGGAATGAAGGTGTCCGTTTTGCATTCACTTGACTCAGTTCGGTGAAGAGGTTTTTGGGGAGACACAAAACCCCCCGAGCACTCCATTCCATCCACTCCAGGTAGGGCAGAGGAGGAGACATTAAAGCCCTGCCCCCCGCGCTCCCTCCGGAGGACGGAAGCAAGTTGGCCTTGTTTAGTGAAGCAGTCTACAGTGTTGTGTGGGCTGGCCTTGCAGCTTACCACTACTGGTGGGCGGGGTGTCATGACTCAGGGCAAGAGAGGCTCAAACGCAGAGCTGCCAGAATGAACACTCAGACTCAGATGTAAAAATTCACCAGTTTATTGTAAAACAAAAACTAACACACAACTCTAAATAAAGGTGCAGAACTGAGGAAAAGCGCAACACAAAAACACACACTTAAATTGGTACAAAAACTGGTACCCACTGGAGCGCATGTAGCCTATGGGAGAAGAGCAGAAAGAGGTTATTAGGGACAGGTTCTCCCAAAGAGAACAGTACGAGGAAAGCACTCTTACTCAATGAGCAGAGGAGCACGGCAGGGAACTCCTGTGGGGGAAGATGGTGACTTGGATGGACGTCCAGCATGTTCTTGGTCAGGTGAGCGTGATCAGCCCTGGAGTACACACCACAAAGGTGCAGCAAACCTGAAGAGACAGGAGGACAAGGGAGTGAGAACACAGGTCAAACTAAGAAATAATGAGGTAAGATAAGATAAGCCTTTATTAGTCCCACAATGGGGAAATTCCAGGATTGCAACAGCACAGGGATAGCAACACTCAGAGCAACAATCAGAAGGCAAGAGAAAAACAAGAGCAGCGAGTATACATATGTACATATAAATATATATATATAGACACACAGTGCGGAACATTGTAGCTAGATGAAATAAATATATAAATATATAAACACACAATGCGGAGCATTGTAGCTAGTTGGAATAAGTATATCTCCTTGACGTCGATTGTCGCAAATTCGCATCAAACCGCTTCCACTCCAAATGACCAAAATACCATCCGTATTCCTCCACTACCGGTTGGAGCACTTCCAACACATACCTAGGAACCTTTTGCAAGCATTAGTTTCTCATAAGAACGGTCAGAGACGGAGCATCATCCATTTCTTGATTGCTATGCTCGCCTCGTGCTACGTCTGAATTTTCAGAAGACAATCGTGTAAAAATTGTCCAATCTCAGGTAAGTTGTACTAAAACAAAAATATGTACAGGCTTATTGTGTGCTTTTATCACTACCATGAAGGAGTGGAGTACCTATGACGAATATTTTTGAAGATATTAGACAATTTTCAGTGTGCTGCTAATTCGCTACATTCAGCCACAATGGATAACCTCCGTCAGCCACAATGGCCGCAAATAAGGTGCCATATTTAAATGGTGTTCAACACTCACACACATTTTCTTTAGAAGCTGCCATTCTAAAACTCTACACCATACGACGTATGGTATGGTGGCTTGACGTCCCACTTGATGAAGACCCTGGAGAGACTGCTCCTTGCTCACCTCCGCCCCCTGGTGGAACCAGCGATGGATCCACTCCAGTTCGCCTACCAGCATGGCATTGGGGTGGAGGATGCGGTGATCTTCCTCCTTCACCGTTCTCTGTCCCACCTGGAGAAGCCCGGGAATATGGTGAGGATCATGTTCTTTGACTTCTCCAGTGCTTTCAACACCATCCAACCGATGATCCTGAAGGACAAGCTGCTGCGCGCAGGGGTGGACCAGCACCTGTCATCATGGATCCTGGACTACCTCACGAACCGGCCTCAGTTTGTGAGAACCCGGGACTGTGTGTCCGACACGATCATCAGTAGCACGGGGGCCCCCCAGGGAACGGTGCTGGCTCCCTTCCTGTTCACTCTTTATACTGCGGACTTCTCACACAACACAACACACTGCCATCTACAGAAGTTCTCTGATGACTCTGCGATCGTTGGCCTCATCTCCAATGGAGATGAAGCTGAGTACAGAGGGCTTATCCAGGACTTCGTGGACTGGTGCCATCGGAACTGCCTCCAGATCAACGCGAGGAAAACTAAGGAGCTGGTGGTGGACTGCCGCAGGCATGGGCAGCCCCTCACAGTACCAGTAAATATACAGGGAACAGACATCGAGATGGTGACATCCTATAAGTACCTGGGTATTCATCTGAACAATAAACTAGACTGGTCACACAATACTGATGCACTCTACAAGAAGGGACAGCGCAGGCTGTTCCTGCTGAGGAGACTCAGGTCTTTTGGTGTACAAGGGGCGCTGCTGAAGTCATTCTATGACACGGTGGTGGCATCAGCCATCACTTTTGGAGTGGTCTGCTGGGGCAGTGGCATTACTGCAGCCGATAGGAAGAGACTGAACAAACTGATTAAGAAAGCTAGCTCTGTCCTGGGGCAGCGCCTTGATCCGATGGAGGAGATAGGAGAGAGAAGGACGGTGGCTAAACTGTCATCTCTGCTGGAGTCCGAGTTCCACCCTATGCAGGACATACTGAATGCACTGAGGAGCTCATTTAGCAGCAGACTACATCATCCCAGGTGCACAACCGAGAGGTTTCGTAGGTCCTTCCTACCAACGGCTGTCAGACTGTACAACCTAAGCAGGGCTGCTCGCAGAGATAGCAAAAAGACGTAACAAACTAATAGTTTTTTGAATGCAAAAGATGCAATAGACTTACACAATGGTCCCCTCCGGCATACAACTAGGAACTTACCGGTCGCTATGGAGGGTGAGAATATGTATGGGCACATAATCATACCATGTAGGATAACTAAGTAGACGGTTATGCTGTTTCATTCCATCTAGCAACAATGCTCTGCACTGTGTGTGTTTATATATTTACATATTTATTCCATCTAGCTACAATGCTCAGCACTGGGTGTGTTTATATATTTATATATCTACATATTATTCCATCTAGCTACATTGCTCCGCACTGTGTGTGTTTATATACTTGCATATTTATTCCACCTAGCTGCAATGCTCCGTACTGTGGGTGTTTATATATTTACATATTTATTCCATCTAGCTACAATGCTCTGCACTGTGTGTTCATATATTCATATATTTATTCCATCCAGCTACAATGCTCTGCACTGTGTGTCTGTGTGTGTGTGTATATATATATATTTTATAGTAATACGTACATATGTATATTAGCTGCTCTTGCTTGCTTGTTTTTTTTTTTTTTTGTTTTTTTTTTTCTTGCCTTCTGATTGTTGCTCTGAGTGTTGCTATCCCTGTGCTGTTGCAATCCTGGAATTTCCCCGTTGTGGGACTAATAAAGGCTTATCTTATCTTATCTTATCTTATCATAGTTCACGTGAGCAATAAATAACATAGCATGCTGGATGTGAGAGAGGCGAGCTGGAGCTGACTTCACAGCGGTAGCTTTTTCCTCATCACCCCGTTGTAGAGCAAAACTGTTGTAACAGTGCTAGGCATCTAGATTTTCATACTGCCTGCCTAAACTGCCGAACAGGACAGGAAAAAAAAAAGAAACTGCCATTCTACCTCATATCTATAATCATAACAGAAATAATGTGGTGGTGTGGCCGACACACATTGTGGGCTCACGTTGCCACAGAGACAGGACTGTATGTGTATTGTGGGGGTGTCACGTCTGCAAGGACACAAGGACTCGAATCTGCAGTAGATGACAAGGAAGTGCAAGATTTGTCTCTTTGTCCCACAGAAGATGCCCCGGAGGGGATTCCGGTTCATCAGGAGATGAGAGACAATGGGTGAAGCTTCAAAGGGATGCTTTGTAACTGTATGTTTACTGAAGACACCATGTGACTTGAATCCTGATGCTGGAAATGTATAAAAGGGGTGTTGAGATATGATTCTTTCTCTTTCATGCTTTGAGAATGCTAGGAGCTTGCGTTCTGTCAAATAAAGCTGGTTTATGACTGAAACTCTGCCTCGTTATTTGAGCATGCTCCTACAGTGGGATATAAATGTAATTTCTGTCCATTATTTTTCTTTATATCTGTAGATCTAAAAATGAACGCAGCACCATTCTATGGAAAGCCAGCAGATGGACCTCGGCCCAGGGCTCCACCTGTGGACAGTGACGACAGCTGTCTCAGTGAAAGTGGGGACAGTGATGAGAAATACACGCCTGAACCAGGTGATTACAAAATCATGTTGTGCAGATTTTCAGCCTGTTTGTGATATTTATGGATGTAACTCTGTATACACATTGAATAGATAAAAATATCTGCTCTTTTCTAAAGTGATTTTTTTTTCTACACCAGGTGATGAAAACGGCAGCAGCAGTGATGAAGACGCTGATGGGACTCATCATGCACCTCAGAGCACCAGTGCTGCAGCTGCAAGAGGGAAGCCAGATGGGAAGAAATCAAACATTTCATTCATTTCAGTGACAACATGGCACCCGACAATAACGACAGGCTTTTCAAAATCAGGTTGGTTGTTGACTCGCTTCTCCCCAAATTTCAGGCTCTCCCTCAACAACAAATGTTGTGTGTTGATGAGCAAATGGTTCCTTTCCCCTTGTCCAAAAGTTCGTTCCACAAAAAAACTGAAGCAATGCACACTCTTCGCATTGAAAGGACAGTCAACCTGAATGAGAGGAAAGAGGTGTTTCCAGCAGGTTTTTGTTCTTGTTCATTGCTTGTGTTTTGTGTTTATAATGTGTTTTTTTATAGTTCATTATAGTGGTTTATGATAGTTTGGCAGTCATGAGAGTTGAAAATACTGAAAATAACTTTGTTGCATAAATAAAAGACTTTTCATACTTGAGATGGGAACAGGTGCTTTTTTTACCATTTTTTTACTATAGATTCCTGTTGTCGCTAATTTGCATCACACATAAAATTATATCTATTTTATGTGCTATAGTCAAATTAACTTTCTCAACTTAATTTAGCATCTACTTGAAAGCAAAAACACAAGTGATTTTTTTTTTTCATAATTGGAAATAAATTCAGGCGGATATGAGTATATAAACACACAGTGCGGAGTATTGTTGCTAGATGGAATAAATATATAAATATATAAACACACACAGTGCGGAGCATTGTAGCTAGATGGAATGAATATGTAAATATATAAACACACACAGTGTGGAGCAATGTAGCTAGATGGAATAAATATGTAAATATATAAAGACACACAGTGCGGAGCATTGTAGCTAGATGGAATAAATATGTAAATATATAAATACACACTGCGGAGCATTGTTGCTAGATGGAATAAATATATAAATATATAAACACACACAGTGCAGAGCATTGTAGCTAGATGGAATAAATATGTAAATATATAAACGCACACAGCGTGGAGCATTTTTGCTAGATGGAATAAATATATAAACACACAGTGCGGAGCATTGTAGCTAGATGGAATGAAACATCACAACCGTCTACTTAGTTATCCTACATGGCATGAATATGTACCCATACATATTGTCACCCTCCGTAGCTACCGGTATTTTCCTAGTTGTATACCGGAGGGGACCATTGTGTAAGTCTATTGCGTCTTTTGCATTCAATACTATTAGGTTGTCACGTCTTTTTGCTATCTCTGCGAGCAGCCCTGCTTAGGTTGTACAGTCTGACAACCGTAGGTAGGAAGGACCTGCGAAACCTCTTGGTTGTGCACCTGGGATGATGTAGTCTGCTGCTAAATGAGCTCCTCAGTGCATTCAGTATGTCCTGCATAGGGTGGAACTCGGACTCCAGCAGAGATGACAGTTTAGCCACCGTCCTTCTCTCTCCCATCTCCTCCACTGGGTCAAGGTGCTGCCCCAGGACAGAGCTAGCTTTCTTGATCAGTTTGTTCAGTCTCTTCCTATCGGCTGCTGTAATGCCACTGCCCCAGCAGACCACTCCAAAAGTGATGGCTGATGCCACTACCGTGTCATAGAATGACTTCAGCAGCGCCCCTTGTACACCAAAAGACCTGAGTCTCCTCAGTAGGAAAAGCCTGCGCTGTCCCTTCTTGTAGAGTGCGTCGGTATTGTGTGACCAGTCTAGTTTATTGTTCAGATGAACACCCAGGTACTTGTAGGATGTCACCATCTCGATGTCTGTTCTCTATATATTTACTGGTGCTGTGAAGGGTTGTCCTTGCCTGCGGCAGTCCACCACCAGCTCCTTAGTTTTCCTCGCGTTGATCTGGAGGCAGTTCCGATGGCACCAGTCCACAAAGTCCTGGATAAGCCCTCTGTACTCAGCCTCATCTCCATTGGAGATGAGGCCAACGATCGCAGAGTCGTCAGAGAACTTCTGTAGATGGCAGTGTGTTGTGTTGTGTGAGAAGTCCGCAGTATAAAGGGTGAACAGGAAGGGAGCCAAAACCGTTCCCTGGGGGGCCCCTGTGCTACCGATGATCGTGTCGGACACACAGTCCCGGGTTCTCACAAACTGAGGCCGGTTTGTGAGGTAGTCCAGGATCTATGATGACAGGTGCTGGTCCACCCCTGCGCACAGCAGCTTGTCCTTCAGGATCATCGGTTGGATGGTGTTGAAAACACTGGAAAGTCAAAGAACATGATCCTCACCGCATTCCCGGGCTTCTCTAGGTGGGACAGAGAATGGTGAAGGAGGAAGATGACCGCATCCTCCACCCCAATGCCATGCTGGTAGGCGAACTGGAGTGGATCCATCGCTGGTCCCACCAGGGGGCGGAGGTGAGCAAGAAGCAGTCTCTCCAGGATCTTCATCATGTGGGATGTCAGGGCCACTGGTCTGTGGCTGTTCAGATCTTTGTGGTGGGAAGTCTTTGGTACAGGTACCACACAAGATGTTTCCCACAGCTGTGGTACCCTCCCCAGCTTCAGGCTCAGATTGAAGATGTACTCCACAATCCCACACAGCTGGTCTGCACAGGACTTGAGGAGCTTTGCGCTGATGCTGTCCGGTCCCGACGCCTTCCTCACCTTGATCTTCCTCAGCTCCATCCTCCCCTGGGTCTTAGGGTCAGGTTGGGGGGCTGTATGTTGGGAGTGGGGGGGGTGTTGGTGGAGTGGGGAGTGGGCAGCAGGACTTGATGTCTTCAGAGGCAGCAGTGGTTGTTGTGCAGTCAGGGGGGAGGGCGGTTGGTCAAACCTATTGAAAAACAGATTCAGATTGTTCGCCCACTCCCTGCTCCCCGTGGCCTGGGGGGAGGTATTCTGGAGCGCAGAGATGGTTTTAAGGTTTCTCCAGACCCCGCTGATGTCGCTCTGTTGCAGCTTGTCCTCCATCTTCTTCCTGAAGCTGTTCTTGCCTTCTCTGATCTTTCTCCTCAGCTTCCTCTGTACGGACTTCAGCATCTCCCTGTTCCCCGACCTGAAGATCCTCTTCTTCTCTCTCAGAAGTGTTTTTATCTCAGGGTTGATCCAGGGTTTGTTGTTTGAGCAACACTGTATGGTCTTGGTGGGAACGGTGTTGTCCACACAGAAGCTGATGTAGTCCGTGATGGTGTGAGTGAGGCCATTGATGTCCTCACCATGTGGATCACAGAGCTGCTCCCAGGCGGTGGTTTCATAACAGCCCTTTAGAGCGTCCATTGCCTCCTCAGACCATAACTTCACTGTGCGCATGACCGGAGGTTGTCTGTGCACTAGGGGTTTGTACACCGGCCGGAGATGAACCAAGTTGTGATCCGATCTCCCGAGTGGGGGGAGTTGTGATGAGGTGTACGCCTCCTTAGTGTTTGCGTAGAATAAGTCCAGTGTTTTATTGTCTCTAGTGTGGTAGGTAAAAAGGCTTAGAGCCTCAGGTGGCAGACCTAATGATCCAGCGATAAGTTCTCCACACAATGGCTCTAACATGTGCTGAATAATTAGGAAGCAGCAGGTGTGTAAGCACGCAGGTGTAATTGATACTCCGGAGCTGGGAAGACAGGAACAGGAGGGGAGGGGGAGCACGCTTGCTTGATCATCACAGTGCCCCCGTTATATATTAATTATTGTGGGTGGCATAGTGGCGAAGTGGTTAGCACTGCGGCAGCACAGCAACTCACCCTTGGCCGGGGGATCCTGGGTTCGATCCCAGCCCCCGACCAACAGTGATCTGTGTGGAGTTTGCATGTTCTCCCCGTGTCTGCGTGGGTTTACTCCGGGATTTCTCCGGTTACCTCCCACATGCCAAAAACATGTAAGTTAGGTTAATTGGCATCAAACTGGGGATTCTAAATTGTCCTTAGGTATGACTGTGAGAGTGAATGGTTGTTTGTCTCTTTGTGTTGGCCCTGCGATGTGCTGACGATCTGTCCAGGGTGTACCCTGCCTCTCGCCCAAAGATGATGGGATAGGCTTCAGCCCCCCCGTGACCCAAAAAGGATTAAGCGGAAGAAGAAGAAGGTGATATTATTATTGTGTGTCATGGGTGACGGCTACGCCTTTCTGGTTCTGCTACCACCCACGGTATAAAAGGCCTACCCAGAGGAGGCATGGTGTCTTTACAACCAGCACCTCTGTCTGTATGGAAGCACCTTTGGTTAGTGTGAGTCGGTTTTATAAAGTCCCGTTTGACTGCATCTTCAGCCTCATTATTGGAGTACTGATTATGGACATAACATTTGGCAATGAGGATTAAGTTATGGAGAGAGGAGTTTCTAGTATTCTGCCATTTTTGGAGCTCCCAGGCAAGCCGCCAGTTCCCTGGGCGAGGTGGTTTGCAGCGTTCCAAAATTATTTGGTGGCATTGAACCTCGTGGAATTGGAGAAACTATGTGCATGAGCGATACTGGTCCATAATGTCCAAGTGAGGACACGTCACTTGTGGTAACGTATCAACACTTCCTGTATTGCTGTCTGTCCATGTGGTTTGCTCTCCTCACTCTCCTGAGGATTTTGCTTTTAATTGTATTTTAACCACTTTTTTCCATCTACCGTTAGCTCTCACTTCTGTTTATCAAGCCTCTTGCACCTGTGTGCGTACTCAGTGTCACCTAATCACCCTCTTTAGCCTTCTGTTCACCTTTCATCGGTGTTTTGTTAGCTTCAGGTTAGCCACTAGCTACTAGCTCTCCTTCCTCTCCTCCTCTGGTGTGCTCTCTCTGTCAGATGTTTAGCTACACCTCTGCCTCTTTTAGTGATAACGGTAAATGTAATAAATGTTGTCTTTTTGAGGCGCTTGAGGCAAGGTTGTCTGATTTGGAATCCCGGCTCCGCTGCATTGAAACACCGTCTGTGCCAGTTACTCTTGACAGACATTTCCTAGCTGCAGTGGAGCTCGCTAGCATAGGGCGACCCATTAGCAGTCCTCCGGTCCTCCTCAGCAGTGAGGAGACTGGGTGGGTGACGGTGAGAAGGAAGCCTTGTCGCAAAGCCCTGATTCACCACCAACCTGTTAACGTTTCTAATCATTTTTCCCCGCTCAGCAACACACCCGCTGAGGAAAAAACTCTTATCATTGGCGACTCTAGTCAGAAACATGAACCTAGAGACTCCAGTGGCCATAGTCAAATGCATTCCTGGGGCCAGATCAGGCGACATCGAGTCAAATTTGAAAATGCTGGCTAAAAGTAACTGTAAATACTCCACAATTGTTATTCACGCTGGCATTAATGACATCCGTCTCCGGCAGTCGGAAGTCACGAAACTTAATGTAGAATCGGTGTGTGACTTTGCTAAAACAATGTCGGACTCTGTAGTATTCTCTGGGACCCTCCCCAATCTGACCAGTGATGACATGTTTAGCCGCTCGTCATCCTTCAACCGCTGGCTGTCTGTGTGGTGTCCTGCAAACAATGTGGGCTACATTGACAATTGGAGCTCATTTTGGGGGAAAAATGGTCTTATGAGACGAGACAGCATCCATCCCACTTTGGATGGTGCGTCTCATTTATCTAACAATCTGGCATCTTTTTTATCCAAATTTCCAAAATCTTGACAACTCACAGTTGGGACCAGGAAGCAGAGTCACAGTCTTACACGCCTCTCTGCGGCTCCTCTTCATCCGCCACCCCTCAACTTAGCCCCTGTCTTCCCCATCAGAGAATCATTGTCTGCTCCCTCCAAAGTAAATAAACGTATAATATATAAGCATCCCAAAGTGATTAAACAAAAAAGTTGGTAAAACTCAAATTAAACATAAAGCCTCTAAATTGAATGATTTGGCCTCTATTCCTCCTCATAATTTAAAAATTAAATGTGATTTGTTAAGTATTAGGTATCTAACTACCAAATCTCTGCTAGGCCATGATCTGTTAATTGATCATCAGTTGATTTAATATCCCTTACAGAGACTTGGTTAGGACAAGAGGATTATATTGGTTTAAATGAATCAACTCCCTCTGGTTATTACCTCCGCCAGGAGGTTATGTTTTTGCCGGGGTTTGTCTGTTTGTCTGTTGGTTAGCAAGATAACTCAAAAAGTTTTGGACGGATTTCGATGAAACTTTCAGGCGTTGTTGGAAATGGTACAAGGAAGAACTGATTAAATTTTGGGGATGATCCGGATCACCGTCCAGAAGAAAACCGCCATTACGGAAAATGCCATTTTCGTGAATAACTACTGAACCACTAATCCTATCATTGTCAATCCAATTGCTAGCCATATGTTTTCATGGTCAAGGAATCTGAAAACGTACACACAAACACTGTATGGGGGAAACTGTGGCGCTTGGCGGAGGTCTGCGCTCTCCGAGTGTTTTTCTAGTTTAAACTGTCAAAATCCCAGAAATTCTGGTCGAGGAGGAGGAGTAGCAACAATTTACCATTCCAAATTACTAGTTAATGTAAAGCAAAAAACATGTTATAATTCCTTTGAGGGCCTGGTCCTCAGTATTGGGCACTTTAGCAATTTTAGGCCAAACCCAATTTTATTTGCCATAGTTTATCGTCCTCCATCAACCTACTAAGAATTTTTTATCCAAATTTGCTGAATTCTTAGCTGATTTAGTACTGAAATCAGATAGAATAATTATAGTAGGGGACTTTAATATACATGTAGATGTAGATAGTGACTGCCTTAATGTGGCATTTAATTCAATATTAGACTCGATTGGGTTTTCTCAGAAAGAAGGAAATTCTACTCATTATTTCCACCATACATTGGACCTTGATCTGACATATCAGAATCAGAATCAGAAAAGATTTATTGCCAAGTACATTAACAGATCACTGATAACATACGAGAGAATTTGACTTGACACAGAAAATGAACCTGCATTTCCAGTGACGCGGCAGCATCAGAGACGCGCCTGCCAACAGGATAGTGGGTACAGGCATAAGAATAAGAATAATACGAGGAACAATAGGAAGGAGCAAAAAAATCATTGATTCAAAATACTGGTTACATAATTAATCAATATTAAGATTTCAAGGAAAAAAAAAGCTCTCGATGCACATTCGCTACACAGGATTCACAAGACACAAGAGAGCAGTGTGTGTATCTTTATTCAGTTCATGGATCAATGTGTGTGCGGTGTTGAGCAGTGTTGATGATAATAAGAGAGACAACAAGGACACTTGGCAGGAGATGTTTTGTCTGGCTGCCGCCGAGTCCTTATCTTGGCAGTGTCCAGATGGCTGTCCAAGGCCTTATGCTCAATGATTTTGAAAACACAGACTGCAGACAGAGTCAGGGTTTCTATGGCATAGAAATAAAAAATCTGGTAGTGTCTCCTCATAACCCTGTACTGTCAGACCATTGTCTGTTAACCTTTGATTTTACTATTTCTGACTATTTGGTTCCTAAAGAAAAATATTACTACAGTAGATGCCTCTCAGATGATGCTGTTACCAAATTTATGCAGATTGTTTCCTCTATACCATGTGTCAACACAATGGAAATAAGCTATAGACACCTTGCTCCTTCTGTAATTAATAGCATGGTAGATAGTGCTACAGCTTCTCTGCATCAGACTCTAGACTTGGTGGCCCCCTTAAAAAAGAAAAAGTCTAATCAGAGATTTCTAACTCCTTGGTTCAACACAGAAACTCGTAGCTTAAAACAGAAGACTCATCAATTAGAAAGAAAATGGCGCTCCACTAATTTAGATGAAATCTATTTAGCTTGGAGAAATCATCTTTTAATTTATAAAAAAATCTCTTAGAAAAGCTTGAATGAGTTATTATTCTGCATTAATAGAGGAGAACAAGAATAATCCCAGGTTTCTTTTCAGTACTGCAGCCAGGTTGACAAAGAGTCAGGACTCTGTCAATCCTAGCATTCCCTTAGAGCTTACTAGTCAGGACTTTATGAACTTTTTCAATAATAAAATTTCATCCATCAGAGATAAAATCAATCGGATTCTTCCCACCGTTAACTTAAATACAGTAACTACTACAACTCCTTCAACTGATATCTGTCTTGATGAGTTTACTCCAATTGACATTTTAGAGTTAGACAAAATAGTTTCCTCATCCAAGCCTTCAACTTGTCTTTTAGACCCTATTCCTACCAGGTTATTTAAAGAAGTCTTCCCACTTATTGGTAGCTTTATTCTTCATATAATTAATTCTTCATTAACTTTAGGCCATGTACCGCAGGCTTTTAAAACGGCTGTAATTAAACCCTTACTCAAAAAGCCAACACTAGATCCAGGAGCTTTAGCTAACTATAGAGAAATCTCTAATCTCCCTTTCATTTCAAAAATCTTAAAAAGAGTTGTTGCTATGCAATGATTTGACCACCTGCAGGGAAATGGTTTACTTGAAGAGTTTCAATCTGGGTTTAGAATCCATCATAGTACTGAAACTGTCATGACCCGAGCACTTTGTCATTGTGCTCGGGTTATTCCTGTCAGGGCTTGACAGCGGCGTTGTCATCCTGGCTCTCCGGGCTCTTATTGTGACAGTGCTCGGGGAGGCTTCTGCTCAGCTGTCAAGTCCTGAGCAGCTGTTCTGCATTTGCGGTCGTTAGTGGTGGACTTCTTATACCCACCCTAGCGGCTGCATCCCTGCAGCAGTGTCAGTCTTTCTCCGTCAGAGCTACGGATGCTTTGGACTATTTCCTACCTTGTCTGCCTGTGGTTGACCGTCGCCTGCCTGTGTATGACCGCAGCCTGTGTAGTCATTACTCCACCAACCTTGCCTGCCTGTGTATGACTGTCTCCTCCTATGGACCTGTAAGAGGGCTGTTTAGCCTTACGCCTCCTGATGTGTGTAGACTTATATGTGTCATTGTCCCAGCAGCTTGTGTTGTCATTTTTCACCGTAAATAAAACTCACTGAACTCACTGGTGACTGTGTGGCGTCTTATGGTGGCTCGCGAGAGCCACCGCATGACAGTACACTGCTGCCAAAACGGCATTTACGGTGACGCCAACCCGAGACGCAATTCACCAATGAGTTTGAGTTTTTTGGACATTTGCTTTTCCTGTCTGGGTACTGTGTATGTGAGGAATGCCGTCGCGGAGGGGCCGCGTTTGGAGTCCGAGCCACGAGCTGACAGGCGTTCTGGAAGTCGTGGATGAGCTGCTCATCTCCGCTTCCCTGCTGGATTATGATCACGGCATACACTGGTACCTGGATGCTGCTGAAGATATTCTTTGTCATCTCTCTCCCCGCTATGCCGACCACCCGGAAGTCGACGCGAGGAGGGAAGATATCGCCGCGCAACGCGAAATCTTCCTGATGCTGGAGGAGGAACGCGGCATGAAGCAGGAGAAGAGGCACTCCTGCTCTTTGCCTACGGATCCCGATCCTGTCCTCAATCCGTTTCGGGAGTTCGCACCATCTGGGGGCCAGCGAAGGTGTCGGCCCCACGGCCGGGCGCATCTTCAGCAAGCTCCTGCTCCAGATCCAGTTCCGGGCCGCCGGAATGACCCACTCAACCAGTCAGCTGTCCCTTCGGCGTCATCTCAAGAGGGAATTCCTGCAGTCCCTTTTTTCGGGCCACCACCCCCTGCTGTATGGTCAGCATGCTGTGCTCGGCCCGCTGCGGCTGCCGCTCCCTCGTTCTTGACGCTCTCTCCAGCTGCTGAGAGTGACCAGAGTCCTGCGCCGGCGAGCTCCGTCCATGGGTCCTTTCCTACCATCCAGCGAGCGAGGGAAGGAGCAACGTCCTCTACAGCCGGCACCATCCTCCCTCCGGGAGACAGGCAAGTACAATCTCACTTTCCTATTTATCATAGTGATCTGTCTTGTCTGACTCCTGGGGGTGAAGCTCGGGGTTCGCAGCTCCCTGAGTTTCCTTCTCCAGCTGTTGTCATTTGTACTAAACTTGCTGCCTCTGTGTCTCCTCCTGCTGAGCGGTCCTCGGCGTTAGTTCCACGCCGTCGAACGAGGGGGAGGCCTGCGGCTCTGGGAAATATCCCGGCCCTGCAGCCTTGTTTTGGACAGAGGAGGAGAACGGACTGCGGTGAGGAGCCAGAGTTGATGAGCAAGCGTCCCCAGGTCTCCATAGAGATGCAGCCCGAGCCAGCGGGTCGAGGGTCCCCTGCCCCCACGCCGTGCGGGTTATCGGTGTGGACATCGGCGCGAGAGGATCCAGCTGCAGAAACCATCAGGCCGGCTGTGGAACCCGACGCAGCCGAGTGGGAGCCCGATGACGAGCGTCTTCCTGAACCTGGATCCTGGACGGCTCCAGAGCCCGAGTGCAGGCAAGTGCTCTTCCTTGTTTTCCTTTATGGCGTGTTAGAGCATTTTTGCCTGCCTCATGGGGAGGCGAGCGAGGGGCAGCCGTCTGCTGCACCCGAGCTCGTCTCGCTGGGCTCTGGCGCTGCTGGTGGAACTGATCCCGGTCCTCTCCTGTTCTCTGAGCCCCTCCACAGCGTTACCGGTCCGGAGCCAGTCAAGGTCACGGGACTGGGGGTTCCAGGTTCGGGGATGGAGGTCGTCACCGGTGCAGTCCTGACCCAGTCGGGGTCCGACGCGTGTGCCGAGGTGACCCAGTCGGGGTCCGACGCGTGGGCCGAGGTGACCCAGTTGGGGTCCAACGGGGGTGCAGCGGTGACCCAATCGGGGTCCGTCCTGACCCAGTCGGGGTCCGACGCGTGGGCCCAGGTGACTCAGTCGGGGTCCGACTCAGGTGTGGCTGTGACCCAATCGGGGTCCGACGGGGGTGCAGCGATGACCCAATCGGGGTCCGACGAGGTCCAGTCGGGGTCCGACTCAGATGTGGCTGTGACCCAGTCGGGGTCCGATGTGGGTGCAGCGGTGACCCAATCGGGGTCCGACGAGGTCCAGTGGGGGTCCAGCGCAGGTGCGGCTGCGACCCAATCAGGATTCGAGGGGGTCCAAGTTTTTGGTTGTCCCCCTCTCAGGAGCCACCAGCTGGGGGCCGTTAGAGGTTTTTGTTTGGCAGACCGGCGCTCTCCTGTCTTGTCATCTTTAGGAGGGCAGCTGCATGCAATTCCTCCATGGTCCTGGTGGTTGTGGGATGCGGGTCGGCCACCCGAGGAACTGCTTTGTGCGTTCGGCGTCTTGGGTTGGCCACCCGATAAACTGTGTCTGTTACGGGGTGGCCTGGTTCGGCCACCAGAGGTCTTGTTTCTGGGGGACTGGGACTGGGGCAGGCCACCTGATCATGTACTGTGTTTGTGGGACTATCTGTGGGCCCATACGGTGTCTAGTCATGTCAAGTTACGTTTAGCATTTTTTTTTTTTTGTTGTCTCATGTATCCATAGTCAAGTTATGTCAAAACAATTTCAGATTGCCTCATGTGTTTTTGAAAGCCACAGTCTAGCCATAGTCAAGTTATGTCAAAGCAATTTTAGATTGCCTCATGTGTCTTTGAAAGCCACAGTCTAGCCATAGTCACATTATGCTAAGCAATTTTAGATTGCTTCATGTGTGTTTGCATGTATTTCTTGTTTTGTTTGTGTTTTTTGTTTTGTTTTCTTCTTCCATAGTTACCGTGTGTTTGCATGTATTTCTTGTCTCTTTTTCCATAGTTACTGTGTGTTGAGGTTATTTGGGTTTAATTCTGACTGGATTTCATGTACTGGGGTGGTTTGGGAGTATGATTTTGGCATGTTAAGTTTGTGTTTGAAGAGATCCTTACTTTGAGTTCTACACCACGGGGGGTTATGTACTTTGGAGTTAGACGGGTTGTCTGTGATCCCTGTGGGAAAACGTTCGGTGTCAGGTGCTAATGCTCTGTATGATTTTGTATCCCTTGTATTTTAGTCCTGTCTTGTTTTTTCTGTTTTTTTTTTTTTCTTTCTCGTAATTGTTCTGGGGGGAATTGATGGATACGTTGGTTGATGTACTCTTTTTCCTTTTGGTTTGGGGCCTTTTCGGGTTTTGTTTGGCTCCCTCCTTGCCTGTTCCTCAATTCACTCGCCCTGTGGTTGGGGGGGGGGGGGGCGGGGCTGGGTGTTACAAGACGTTCGGAGCCCGTCGGTTGAGGGGGGGTTACTGTCATGACCCAAGCACTTTGTCATTGTGCTCGGGCTATTCCTGTCAGGGCTTGACAGCGGCGTTGTCATCCTGGTTCTCCGGGCTCTTATTGTGACAGTGCTCGGGGAGGCTTCCGCTCAGCTGTCAAGTCCTGAGCAGCTGTTCTGCATTTGCGGTCGTTAGTGGTGGACTTCTTATACCCACCCTAGTGGCCGCATCCCTGCAGCAGTGTCAGTCTTTCTCCGTCAGAGCTACGGATGCTTTGGACTATTTCCTACCTCATCTGCCTGTGGTTGACCGTCGCTTCCCGTGGACCAGTAAGTGAGCTGTTAGCCTTACCCCTCCCGGTGTGAGTAGACCTCTGTGTGTCTCTGCCTCAGCAGCCTCTGTAGTCATTACTCCACCAACCTTGCCTGCCTGTGTATGACCGTCTCCTCCTATGGACCTGTAAGAGGGCTGTTTAGCCTTACGCCTCCTGATGTGTGTAGACTTATATGTGTCATTGTCCCAGCAGCTTGTGTTGTCATTTTTCACCGTAAATAAAACTCACTGAACTCACTGGTGACTGTGTGGCGTCTTATGGTGGCTCACCAGAGCCACCGCATGACAGAAACAGCCTTAGCGAAGGTCACTAATGACCTCCTCATCGCATCTGATAATGGACTTGTTTCTGTACTTGTCCTTTTAGACCTTAGGTCTAAAAGGATGGTCCTCTCCGGCATACAACTAGGAACATACCGGTCGCTATGGAGGGTGAGAATATGTATGGGCACATAATCATACCATGTAGGATAACTAAATAGACGGTTATGCTTTTTCATCCCACCTAGCAACAATGCTCTGCACTGTGTGTGTTTATATATTTACATATTTATTCCATCTAGCTACAATGCTCTGCACTGGGTGTTTTTATATTTATATATCTATATATTTATTCCATCTAGCTACAATGCTCAGCACTGGGTGTGTTTATATTTATATATCTATATATTTATTCCATCTAGCTACAATGCTCCGCACTGTGTTTTTATATATCTACATATTATTCCATCTAGCTACATTGCTCCGCACTGTGTGTGTTTATATACTTGCATATTTATTCCACCTAGCTGCAATGCTCCGTACTGTGGGTGTTTATATATTTACATATTTATTCCATCTAGCTACAATGCTCTGCACTGTGTGTTCATAAATTCATATATTTATTCCATCCAGCTACAATGCTCTGCACTGTGTGTCTGTGTGTGTGTGTGTGTGTGTATATATATATTTTATAGTAATATGTACATATGAATCAGAATCAGAATCAGAATCAGAATAAACTTTATTGCCAAGCATGTAAAAAAACACACGAGGAACTTGACTTGACATTGGTGCGCATGCGCGCGACACAACGACACGGCACGCGCGACACAACGACACGGCATATGTATATTAGCTGCTCTTGCTTGCTTGTTTTTTTTTTTTGTTTTTTTTTTTTTTCTTGCCTTCTGATTGTTGCTCTGAGTGTTGCTATCCCTGTGCTGTTGCAATCCTGGAATTTCCCCGTTGTGGGACTAATAAAGGCTTATCTTATCTTATCTTAGTGCAGCTTTTGATACTATCGATCATAATATTCTACTTAATAGATTAGAACACTATGTTGGACTTAATGGAACTTCGTTGCAGTGGTTTAGATCTTATTTATCTGATAGGTTCCAGTTTGTTCATGTAAATAATGAGTTTTCTTTCAACTAAAAGCTCAGTGATGGAGTTCCACAGGGATCTGTGCTAGGCCCTACTCTTTTTAGTTTATATATGCTTCCGTTAGGCAACATTATTAGAAAGTATTTTATACATTTTCATTGTTATGCAGATGACACACAATTATACCTGTCAATGAAGCCAGATGATAGTAATCAATTAGCCAAGTTAGAAGCCTGTCTTAAGGAAATCAAAGTTTGGATGACTTGGAATTTCCTGCTATTAAATTCAGATTAGACTGAAGTCATTCTTGTTGGTCCAAAAAACCTTAGAAATACCTTTCCAAATCAAACTTTCAGTTTGGATGCGGTTACTCTTTCACTTAATAGCTCTGTGAGGAACCTTGGAATTATTTTTGATCAAGATCTGTCTTTCAGTTCACATATTAAATTTGTTTCTAAGACTGTCTTCTATCATTTGCGTAATATTGCCAAGATTAAGAGCATCTTGTCTCAGAGTGATGCTGAGACACTTTTCCACGCTTTTGTTAGCTTAAGATTAGATTATTGTAATTCTTTATTATCAGGTTGTCCTAAAACATCTTTAAAAGTCTTCAGCTGATCAAAAATGCTGCAGCAAGAGTTTTAACAGGTACTAGAAAGAGCGATCATATCTCTCCAGTTCTGGCCTCACTTCATTGGCTTCCCATAGAGTTTAAAATTAAGTTTAAAATCCTTCTTCTTACTTACAAAGCTCTAAACAATCAGGGCCCTTTTTATTTAAAAGATCTGATACTACCGTATTATCCTAACAGAGCATTCCGCTCCCATAATGCAGGATTACTTGTAATACCTAGAATCTCCAAAAGTACAATGGGAGGCAGAGCCTTCAGTTATCAAGCTCCTCTCCTGTGGAACCAGCTGCCACTCTGGATTAGGGAGTCAGACTCGATCTCTGTTTTTAAGAATAGGTTTAAAACCTTCCTTTTTGATATAGCCTACAATTGGGGGGGATCATGTGTTTCTGAACCCTCCCTTAGTTATGCTGCTAATAGGTTTAGTCAGCCGGGGGACCTCCAATAATGCACTGGGCCTCACTCCTTTCTTCACTCTCAATGAAATATTTTTTTTTTTTTTTTTTTTGCTGGTCATTAACATCTGTTTGTTCTCTACCATAGATTGAGTTCCCATCGTGCTGTTTGCTCTCTACGTATCTGTTTTTTTTTCATCTTCTCTGTCCCCTCACCCCCCAGCCAGTCGCAGCAGATGACTGCCCCTCCCTGAGCCTGGTTCTGCTGGAGGTTTCTTCCTTTTAAAGGGGAGTTTTTCCTCTCCACCGTCGCCAAGCGCTTGCTCACAGGGGATCGCCTGATTGCTGGGGTCTTTCTGCAACTGCGGGGGTTCCCCCTACAGTTGAAAGTGCTATGAGATGACTTGTTGTGAAATGGCACTATATAAATAAAGTTGAATTGAATTAATCTTGGCATGGAAGGGCAACGTATTCTCAGCACATTAGGAGCGTGTGATAGGTTTGAGGACGTGGTTGAGCTAATGGCGCACTACTTTTGCGCTTCTGAGAACGTCATTGTCCGATGGATCTAGTTCCGATAGCAACACCAGCGGCCCGGAGAGTCGGTGCAACGGTATGTTGCAGACCTGCGCCAGCTGGCTGGAGAGTGCCAAGTCAAGGCTTTGGAGGAAGAAATGGTCCGCGATCAGGTAGAGAAGCACACGCTTTGTTCTGCGGCTCTATCCAGGCTCCTCACACACTGTGTTGAACTGACATTGAATGCAGCTGTGAAGATGGCTCAACAGTACGAAGCAGCAGATAAACTATCTATCACTCCTGGATTGATCGTCACTTCCTTGTGGTAACGTATCGTCACTTCCTGTTTTGCTGTCTGTCTGTGTGGTTTGCTCTCCTCACTCTCCTGAGCTTTTGGGTTAGCCACTAGCGATGGCTACTAGCTCTCCTTCCTCTCCTCCTCTGGTGTGCTCTCTCTGTCAGATGTTTAGCTACACCTCTGCCTCTTTTAGTGATAACGGTAAATGTAATAAATGTTGTCTTTTTGAGGTGCTCGAGGCGAGGTTGTCTGATTTGGAATCCCGGCTCCGCTGCATTGAAACACCGTCTGCGCCAGTTACTCTTGACGGATGCCCCTTAGCTGCAGTGGAGCTAGCTAGCATAGCTAACCCTGTTAGCGGTCCTCCGGCTCTCCTCAGCAGCGAGGAGACTGGGTGGGTGACGGTGAGAAGGAAGCCTAGTCGCAAAGCCCCGGTACACCACCAACCTGTTCACGTTTCTAATCATTTTTCCCCGCTCAGCAACACACCCGCTGAGGAAAAAACTCTGATCATTGGCGACTCTGTAGTCAGAAGCGTGAACCTAGAGACTCCAGCGGCCATAGTCAAATGCATTCCTGGGGCCAGAGCAAGCGACATCGAGTCAAATTTGAAAATGCTGGCTAAAAGTAACTGTAAATACTCCACAATTGTTATTCACACCGGCATTAATGACATCCGTCTCCGGCAGTCGGAAGTCACGAAACTTAATGTAGAATCGGTGTGTGACTTTGCAAAAACGATGTCTGCCACTGTAGTATTCTCTGGGCCCCTCCCCAATCTGACCAGTGATGACATGTTTAGCCGCTCGTCATCCTTCAACCGCTGGCTGTCTGTGTGGTGTCCTGCAAATGACGTGGGCTACATTGACAATTGGAGGTCTTTTTGGGGAAAACCTGGTCTTATGAGATGAGACAGCATTCATCCCACTTTGGATGGTGCTTCTCATTTATCTAACAATCTGGCATCTTTTTTATCCAAATTTCCAAAAAACTGACTACTCAGAGTTGGGACCAGGAAGCAGAGTCGCAGTCTTACACGCCTCTCTGCAGCTCCTCTTCATCCACCACCCCTCAACTTAGCCCCTGTCTTCCCCATCAGAGAATCATTGTCTGCTCCCTCCAAAGTAAATAAAAATATAATATATAAGCATCCCAAAGTGATTAAGAAAAATATTGGTAAAACTCAAATTAAACATAAGGCCTCTAAATTGAATGATTTGGCCTCTGTTCCTCCTCATAATTTAAAAATTAAATGTGGTTTATTAAATATTAGGTCTCTAACTCCCATGTCTCTGTTAGTCCATGATCTGTTAATTGATCATCAGATTGACTTAATTTCCCTTACAGAGACTTGGTTAGGGCAAGAGGATTATGTTGGTTTAAATGAATCAACTCCCTCTGGTTATTTAAATTGTCAAAATCCAAGAAATTCTGGTCGTGGAGGAGGAGTAGCAACAATTTACCATTCCAAATTACTAGTTAATGTAAAGCAAAAAACATGTTATAATTCCTTTGAGGGCCTGGTCCTCAGTATTGGGCACTTGAGCAATTTTAGGTTAAACCCAATTTTATTTGCCATAGTTTATCGTCCCCCATCAACCTACTCAGAATTTTTATCCGAATTTGTTGATTTCTTAGCTGATTTAGTTTTGAAATCTGATAGAATAATTATAGTAGGGGACTTTAATATACATGTGGATGTAGATAGTGACTGCCTTAATGTGGCATTTAATTCAATATTAGACTTGATTGGGTTTTCTCAGAAAGTCGGAAATTCTACTCATTACCTCCACCATACATTGGACCTTGTTCTGACATATGGCATAGAAATAGAAAATCCTGTAGTGTCTCCTCATAACCCTGTACTGTCAGACCATTGTCTGTTAACCTTTGATTTTACTATTTCTGACTATTTGGCTGCTAAAGAAAAATATTATTACAGTAGATGCCTCTTAGACGATGCTGTTACCAAATTTATGCAGATTGTTTCCTCTATGCCATGTGTCAACACAACAGAAAAAAGCTATAGACAGCTTGCTCCTTCTGTAATTGACAACATGGTGGATAGTGTTACAGCTTCTCTGCATCAGACTCTAGACTTGGTGGCCCCCTTAAAAAAGAAAAAGTCTAATCAGAGATTTCTAACTCCTTGGTTCAACACAGAAACTCGTAGCTTAAAACAGAAGACTCGTCTATTAGAAAGAAAATGGCGCTCCACTAATTTAGATGAAATCTATTTAGCTTGGAGAAATCATCTTTTAATTTATAAAAAATCTCCTAGAAAAGCTAGAACGAGTTATTACTCTGCATTAATAGAAGAGAACAAGAATAATCCCAGGTTTCTTTTCAGTACTGTAGTCAGGTTGACAAAGTGTCAGGACTCTGTCAATCCTAGCATTCCCTTAGAGCTTACTAGTCAGGACTTTATGAACTTTTTCAATAATAAAATTTCATCCATCAGAGATTAAATCAGTCAGATTCTTCCCACAGTTAACTTAAATACTGTAACTACTACAACTCCTTCAATTGATGTCTGTCTTGATGAATTTACTCCAATCGACGTTTGTGAGTTAGACAAAATAGTTTCCTCATCCAAACCTTCAACTTGTCTTTTAGACCCTATTCCTACCAGGTTATTTAAAGAAGTCTTCCCACTTATTGGTAGCTTTATTCTTCATATAATCAATTCTTCATTAACTTTAGGCCATGTATCACAGGCTTTTAAAACGGCTGTAATTAAACCCTTACTCAAAAAGCCAATGCTAGATCCAGGAGCTTTAGCTAACTATAGACCGATCTCTAATCTCCCTTTCATTTCAAAAATCTTAGAAAGAGTTGTTGCTACGCAATTATTTGACCACCTGCAGGGAAATGGTTTACTTGAAGAGTTTCAATCTGGGTTTAGAATCCATCATAGTACTGAAACAGCCTTAGCGAAGGTCACTAACGACCTCTTCATGGCATCTGATAATGGACTGGTTTCTGTACTTTTCCTTTTAGACCTTAGTGCAGCTTTTGACACTATTGATCATAATATTCTATTTGATAGATTAGAACACTATGTTGGACTTAATGGAACTTCGTTGCAGTGGTTTAGATCTTATTTATCTGATAGGTTCCAGTTTGTTCATGTAAATAATGAGTTTTCTTTCAACTCAAAGCTTAGTCATGGAGTTCCACAGGGATCTGTGCTAGGCCCTACTCTTTTTAGTTTATATATGCTTCCATTAGGCAACATTATTAGAAAGCACTGTATACATTTTCATTGTTATGCAGATGACACACAATTATACCTGTCAATGAAGCCAGATGATAGTAATCAATTAGCCAAGTTAGAAGCCTGTCTTAAGGAAATCAAAGCTTGGATGACTTGTAATTTCCTGCTATTAAATTCAGATAAGACTGAAGTCATTCTTGTTGGTCCAAAAAACCTTAGAAATACCTTTCCAAATCAAACTTTCAGTATGGATGTGGTTACTCTTTCTCTTAATAGCTCTGTGAGGAACCTTGGAATTATTTTTGATCAAGATCTGTCCTTCAATTCACATATTAAATTTGTTTCTAAGACTGCCTTCTATCATTTGCATAATATTGCCAAGATTAGGAGCATCTAGTCTCAGAATAATGCTGAGAAACTGATCCACGCTTTTGTTAGCTCGAGACTAGATTATTGTAATTTTTTATTATCAGGCTGTCCTAAAACATCTTTAAAAAGTCTTCAGCTGATCCAAAATGCTGCAGCAAGAGTTTTAACAGGTACTAGAAGGAGATCATATCTCTCCGGTTCTGGCCTCCCTTCATTGGCTTCCCATAGAGTTTAGAATTAAGTTTAAAATCCTTCTTCTTACTTACAAAGCTCTAAACAATCAGGGCCCTTTTTATTTAAAAGATCTGATACTACCGTATTATCCTAACAGAGCACTACGCTCCCAAAATGCAGGATTACTTGTAATACCTAGAATCTCCAAAAGTACAATGGGAGGCAGAGCCTTCGGTTATCAAGCTCCTCTCCTGTGGAACCAGCTGCCAATCTGGATTCGGGAGTCAGACTCGATCTCTGTTTTTAAGAATAGGGCTAAAACATACCTTTTTGATATAGCCTACAATTAGGGAGGGATCATGTGTTTCTGAACCCTCCCTTAGTTATGCTGCTAATAGGTTTAGTCAGCCAGGGGACCTCCAGTAATGCATCGGGCCTCACTCCTTTCCTCACTCTCAATTATTTTTTTTATTTATTTTTTTTTGCTGGTCATTAACATTTGTTTGTTCTCTCCCATAGATTGAGTCCCCATTGTGCTGTTTGCTCTCTACATGTCTGTTCTTTTCATCTTCTCTATCCCCTCACCCCCCAGCCAGTCTCAGCAGATGATTGCCCCTCCCTGAGCCTGGTTCTGCTGGAGGTTTCTACCTGTTAAAAGGGAGTGTTTCCTCTCCACCGTCGCCAAGTGCTTGCTCACAGGGGATCGCCTGATTGCAGGGGTCTTTCTGCAACTGTGGGGGTTCCCCCTACAGTTGATAGTGCTATGAGATGACTGTTGTTGTGAAATGGCGCTATATAAATAAAGTTGAATTGAATTGAATTGAAAGGACCTTGGTGAGAGAACGTTGAGGCAGTCTGACTCATAATCAGTGGTGCAGGCTGTGGACCTGTGTGGGTAGCGATGATAGCACAGAAGATAAGGAAGACTACGCTACCACTATTAAAATTAGGTCTGTCCCGGGGTCACCCAGATGTTTGGGCTGCAGGTCCACCAGGCACCGACACAAGGCGAGAGAGTGTCCGGTGAGGGGCAAACGCTGCGGCAAGTGTGGACTCCTACATCATTTCGCCAGGGCCTGCAAAAAGTTTGAGCGAGGGGAAAGGCAACACAAGACGGATTCCCCGCCATGACTCCTATGGTTATTCACACCGTCTCCCCGAGCACAGACGGGCGGATTTATTGTGATGTGATGCTGGATGGCGTGGAAGTGACGTTGTTGGTGGACATGGGCGCAGCAGTGTCCGTGTTGACCTGGCCTACTGTGAGGAGTTTGTTCCCGTATTACCGTGTAAGAGAACTGTCGATGCTGTATTGTGGCTATGGAGGTCCAGCCATTGTGGGTTTGCTGGAGCTGACAGCGAGGTACAGTTCGGCTGTGGTCTCAAACATCCAGTTTGTGGTGACTGTGAGGGGGCTGAATGTGATGGACTGCGACCTGTTCTACGGACTGGGCTTTATAGTCACCAGCAGAGGAGAGGAGTGGTCGGGCCGTGGTTTGTGGGACTGACCAGTTCCGTGCGTGGTGGGCGATACAGTATTGAACAATGATTGGCCTAGTATTCTAGGAGATGGACATGACCAAAACCACCCAGGGCTATTGCGGAGGGGTTCCGGTGTCAGGGCCCAAGTTACTCTGGATGTAGAAACTGGGCAGCATGGTGTGATGCCCGCGATGGCGGGTGGAGCTGTGAGGACGGCGCCCTCTTCTTCCATAGTTCGGCCTGGAGATATCGAGAAGCAAGAGGCTGCAACGGCTTCGCCGGCATTTAAAATGAAAGAGAGCGGTGCAGGATCAGCTGACACGGTGGACAGACGTGCCACACAGCAACACTGGAGTGCCTTCAGTTAGTGTGAGTCTGTTTAATAAAGTTCTGCTCGACTGCATCTTCACCCTCATTATTGGAGTACTGGTTATGGACATAACACCCCACTCAAGGGGCGCCTCCCGGTGTCCCACTGGGCTTGCATGGATGGGCTTGATGGAATGGCTGCACCATCCGCTTGTCCAGGATGTAGGACCCTGGAATCCAGGACCTCTCCTCCGGACCATACCCTTTCAGTCGACCAGGTGCTGGCACCCACGACCCCGTTGACAGACGTCCAGCATCTTCTCCACTGTGTACGTGGTCTGGCCATCGATGACTCCGGGGGAGGTGGGGGATCTGGAGCAGGGCAGAGAGGGCTGGTGGAGAGGGGCTTGATGCGGGAGACGTGAAAGGTGGGATGGATCTGCATTGAAGGTGGCAGGTCCAACTCAACACTGATGTCATTGATGATCCGCTTGATGGTGAACAGGTCCAGATAGTGGGGAGAGAGCTTCCAAGACGCTGTCTTCAGCAGAATCTGTTCGGCGGACAGCCAGACCTTCTGTCCCACCATGTACTTCGGCGCCGGCGCACATCTGTGGTTAGCATCCTGTTGATTGCACTCCGCAGAGTGGAGGACGGCAGCTCTTGTGGTCCTCCACAGACAGCAGCGCTGGCACACGTGGACCTCCACTGATGGGATGGTGAGTGTGATGTATGGGAGTTGTATGAGTTGTATGAGTTGCATTTGCATATGCCACCCCATTGGTGGGCGCTGTATCCTGTGGCATTGCCAATAGTATAAGAGTGTGCTCATTGAATTGAATAAAACGTGTATGTGTGCGGATGCCTGAGTAAATGAGCAAGCTAATGACCTGCAGCCGTGTGTGTCTTTGTGTTTGTTCCTCCGAGTGGTAATCTAAAGTAGAAACCCACGGACATAACATCATTGGCGACAAGGATAACTTTAGGTTTCCAAGTCTCGCCGCGGTATTGACTGCGAGTGACGGAGGAAGAGGAACGTTTGTCCTGGTGGGAGTTTGGCTGGGCGCGGCACGCCAGGTGACAGTTCGCCAGGTGACAGGACACCAGGTGACAGTTCGCCAGGTGACAGGACGCCAGGTGACAGGACGCCGGGTGACAGGACGCCGGGTGATAGGACGCCAGGTGACAGGACGCCAGGTGACAAGATTGCTAAACGCTAGCTAACTGCACGCCATGGCTGGAGTAATTGGACACATTAACCCATTCGACGAGTCGGTGGAGCAGTGGACAGCCTACGTTGAGAGGTTTGAGTATTTTGTTACGGCAAATGGTATTGCAGAGGAGAAAAAGCTTGCTGTTTTCTTAAGTGTAATTGGTGCGTCAACATATGGATTTTTACGTAGCCTCGTAGCTCCAGATAAGCCAGGGGCTAAGACGTATGCACAACTCACGGAAGTTTTGAAAGACCATTTTTCCCCAAAGCCAATTGTGATTGCTGAAAGATTTCGCTTTCATAAACGGAACCAACAAGAGGGAGAAACTGTGACGCAATATATAGCAGTTATTAAAAAGCTTTCTGAACACTGCGAGTTTGGTATGCACCTGCAGGATGCATTGAGGGATAGGCTCGTTTGTGGACTGAATATAGAAGCTATCCAGAAAAAATTGCTGACGGAGGAGAAACTTACTTTTTCCAAAGCAGTGGAACTAGCTGTGTCAATGGAGACAGTAGCGCGCGAGACACATCAGCTGAGCAACACGCTGAAAGTGCATGTACTGTCACCACATGACAAACAACACACGAAATGTTCCCGCTGTGGAAAAATGAACCACAAAGAGAGCAATTGTTTTTATAAGGAGCAAAAATGCCATCAATGTGGTAAGAGAGGACATATCTTGAAAATGCACAGGAACAAAGAGACTGTAAATAAGGAGAAACCAGTGGAGTATAAGGCTAAAAAGAAAAAAAGGGTGCACCAACTGGATGTAAAAGAAATATCTAGTGATGGTAGCACTACAGACACTGAAGTGAACCTGCATATGGTGTCGCAGCAGAGTAATTTGTCATACATGAGTGTTAAGCCAAAAATTGAAGGTAAAAGGATTATTATGGAATTAGATTCAGGTGCTGCCGTTTCTCTGATTTCAAGAAAACTGTATGATGCACACTTTAAGGACTTGCCCTTGCGCCAAACCCATATAATGCTGAAAACATACACGGGCGAGGTGATTCCAGCAGAGAGTGTCATCACCGTTTCAGTGAGGATGAATAAGCAGAGGGCTAGACTACCACTGTATGTGGTTCGGGGAAGTTCACCCCCGCTTTTTGGTCAAGAGTGGCTGTGAAGGATTCGAACTGACTGGCGAGAAATAAAGACGGTCCGGGAGGAGACGCTAGAGGGCATGCTACAAAGACATGCAGAGGTCTTTAAGAAAGAATTAGGCACTTTTAAGGCATGGAAGTAGCCATAGCGCTGAAGCCGGATCATGTGCCACGGTTCTGTCAAGCGAGAGTCGTTCCCTATGCCCTTAGGCCAAAAGTGGAGGCTGAAATTGACCGATTGTGTGAGCAGGGCATTATATCCCCTGTCAAATTCAGTGAATGGGCAACACCCATTGTGCCCGTTGTGAAAAAGAACGGAGATGTTAGGATATGTGGGGATTTTAAAGTCACAGTTAATCCTGCCCTGTGTGTGGAGAAATACCCAATTCCACGCATTGAAGATCTATTCGCATCACTTTGGGGGGGGCAACATTTTAATAAACTGGACTTATCTCATGCCTATTTACAAATGGTGATAGAGGGAAATTCCAGAAAATATCTCACAATAACCACATCCAAGGGTCTGTTTTGTGACAACAGGCTGGCATTTGGAATTACCTCAGCACCAGCGATATTCCAGCGTGCCATGGACCAAGTCCTCCAGGGTCTGCCGAACGTTCACTGTTACTTGGACGATATATTGGTCAGTGGACAGGATCGTGTGCAGCATCTGAAAAATCTGGATGCAGTCCTAGGGCGCTTGGAAGAATTCGGTTTGCGAGTACGGAAGGAAAAATGTGAATTTTTTAAGGATTCACTGGAATATCTGGGTCACGTCATTGATGCCCAGGGTCTAAACAAGGCACCAGAGAAAGTCAGGGCAATTGTGGAGGCTCCTGCACCTACAGACGTGAGTCAGTTACGTTCTTTCTTGGGGCTAATTAATTATTACAGCAGATTTATCCCCAATTTGTCATCTATCCTAAGCCCACTGAATACGCTGCTGTGCAAAGGAAAACAATGGCAATGGACATCTGAATGTGCTGCATCTTTCAAAGAGGCAAAAGAGCTGTTACTCTCTCAAAGCGTGTTAACCCATTATGATCCACAACTTCCCATTCGGCTGGCGTGTGATGCATCACCTTATGGTGTAGGTAGTGTCATCTCACATATTTTTCCGAATGGACAAGAGAGGCCCATAGCTTTTGCATCAAGGACTCTGAATAAGGCAGAACGCAATTATGCCCACATTGAGCGCGAAGCTCTTGGCATTATATTTGGAGTTCGTAAATTCCATCATTATCTGTATGGCAGGCAGTTTACACTCCTTACAGATCATCGCCCATTGACTACGATTCTGAGTCCGTGCAAAGCCACACCATCTATGGCTGCTGCTAGAATGCAGCGGTGGGCTCTCCTGCTAGCTGCCCATAATTACACCATACAGTACCGAGAGGCAGCTCATCATGGAAATGCGGATGGGCTTTCACGCCTTCCATTACCAACATTATCGAGAGAAAGAATCAGTACTGTGGACAGTTTTCACATTAAACACCTAGAAGCCTTACCTGTGAACTGTCGATAAATCTGCCGAGAGAGCAGGGGGGATTCTGTCCTTGCTCAAGTTCTGGAGATGGTCTCCACAGGTCACTTTCCGAGGGTCCAGGATGTGGCCAGCACATTGGCGCCATTCATCAGCCGGAGGGATGAGTTGACACTCCAGCAAGGTTGCCTTATGTGGGGTGTGCGCGTTGTCATTCCCTCAAAATTGAGATCACGATTGCTGTCGGAACTGCATACTGGACACCCGGGTGTTGTTGGAATGAAAGCTGTCGCCCGCAGTTACATGTGGTGGCCCGGAATTGACGCTCAAATTGAACAGGTCTCAAAAACATGCCAGTTCTGTCAATTTACACAGAAAGCACCGGGACCAGCACCACTCCACCCATGGACCTGGCCTGGATCCCCGTGGCAGAGAATTCATGTCAACTTTGCTGGGCCGTTCCAAGGCCAAATGTTTATGGTGGTTGTAGACGCCCATTCAAAATGGCCTGAGGTACACCTTATGAGTTCCACTACAACGGCTAATACTATTCAGGTGCTCCGAGGGTTATTTAGTCGTTATGGGCTCCCTGAGGTGTTAGTGAGCGATAATGGTCCTCAGTTTACCTCACACGAGTTTGATACTTTTATGAAAGGCAATGGAGTAAAGCACATTCGCTCTGCACCATTTCATCCATCAACAAATGGTCTTGCAGAACGTTTTGTACAGACATTCAAGCAGTCACTGAAGCATTCCACTGGAACCACTTCCATACAACATCGACTGGATGCCTTTCTACTCACGTACCGTAACACTCCACATTCTACAACGAAGGAGTCCCCGTCTATGCTTTTCATGCATCGCAAGTTGCGATCTCGATTGGACCTGCTGAAGCCTAGCGTGACATCAGAGGTAGAGAAAGCACAAGAGGCACAGTGTGCGTATCGAGGAATGCTTGCAAAAGCCAGAACGTTCAAGGTGGGAGATCCAGTTCTTGTTCGGAATTACGGGAGAGGAGAGAAGAAGTGGATACCAGGGGTTGTTTCAGCTGAGACTGGCCCTGTATCCTACACCGTCGACATCGGCGCATCGCAGCACTGGAGGCGACACGCGGACCAGATGCTGGCCAGGGTTGTTGAATTGGATACCTCTACAGACGACGACGGAGCTGCATCGTCGTGCATCTCAGCAGACCTGCCTGTGCTGGAAAAGACTGTTCCAGAACCAGCTACTCCGGTTCCTGTGAGTGATCCCTCACCATTATCCCAGGTAACCTCAGAGGAAAACACCACATCACCTCCAAAGACTGGTAAGAGAAATCCTTCTCGTATTACTAGACCACCAGAGCGTTATGTTCCATAAACTTTGTTTAAGATACTTTTAAGAGACATATATTGGACATTTTTGAATAAGAGACCTTTTTTATGTGTTAGATGAGAGAGTCACATCTCACCAAAAGGGCAGAATAAACCCTTGACTGATTCAGGGGTTTGGGATCATCTACTCCCAGCCTCAAGGCTAGTGTGTGTTTTTAAAATAATAAAAGTTGTTTGCTTTGTGTATCTTGGGGGTGGGTACAACATTTAGTGGGGAGGAGATGTGATGTATGGGAGTTGTATGAGTTGTATGAGTTGCATTTGCATATGCCACCCCATTGGTGGGCGCTGTATCCTGTGGCATTGCCAATAGTATAAGAGTGTGCTCACTGAATTGAATAAAACGTGTATGTGTGCGGATGCCTGAGTAAACGAGCAAGCTAATGACCTGCAGCCGTGTGTGTCTTTGTGTTTGTTCCTCCCAGTGGTAATCTAAAGTAGAAACCCACGGACATAACAGTGAGGCCCCTCTCCACCATGGGCAGCAGAGGTGGTGTGTAGCCCATCAAGGCCTCGAACGGTGTAAGCCCAGTAGAAGAGGAGACAGCCGAGTTGTGAGAATATTCCATCCAGGTAAGGTGGGGACTCCAAGTGGATGAGTTGCAGGATGCTACGCACCTAAGGGTGGCCTCCAAGGACTGATTGGCACGCTCGGCCTTACTGTTGCTTTGCGGATAGTATTCGGACGTATCCCATGGAGTTGGATGACATGCTACGTCACCAGATCGGCCGTCTCCATGGCAAGATGGTAATTTACAGAGAGGGACCAGGTGGATGGCCTGAAAGAACTGGTCAATGATGGTGAAGATAACGGTGTTTCCTTGGGATAGAGGGAGACCCGTCACAAAGTCCAAAGTAATGTGTGACCATGGATGACTTGGCACCGGGAGGGGATGGAGGAGGCCAGCAGGAGGGAAGAGTCTGATTTATTCATGGTGCAGATGTGACAGGCCTTGACGAACTCCTGCACATCCCTCCGGAGTGTGGGTAACCAAAACGCTCTCCTAAGCAGCTCGATTGCCCGGGAGATGCCGGGATGACAGATGAAGAAGCTAGAATGCCCCCACTTAATCACTTCGCTGCATAACGCTGAAGGCACATATAGCTGGTCAGGCGGGCCTCCCACCGAGATGGGTTCCAATGATTGGGCCTGCCAGACCCTCTGCTCAATCTCCAACGAGAGTGTCCCGAGAAAGCAGGAGGAAGGGAGAATAGTCTCCGGGGAAGACGCAACAGCTGCGGAGTAGAAGGTTGAAGAGGAGAAGTCAAGAGACAACTGTTGTGAGAGAGTGTCAGCCTTGGCATTACGGGACCCTGGTTAGTACGAGATGGACAGATTTAACCAATTAAAGAACAAGGCCCACTGAGCCTGCCGTGAATTCAACCATCTGGCCGATCAAAGATATTCTAAATTTTTATGATCGGTCCAGACAATGACCCATTGGCTAGCTCCCTCCAGCCAGGGTCTCCACTCCTCCAATGTGAGCTTAATGGCCAACAGTTCATTCAACAGAGGTTGAGCTTGGTGAAGTAACGCAACCGTTGGAGTAGCTCAAACTCTGAATTGCGGTCCCCAACACCGCAATTCCTCTTGGTTGGCATTAGCCACTGGGAGAAATATGCACACAGATGGAGCTTCTGGGAGAGAACAGTGCCCACCCCCGAATAAGAAGCATCCACCTTGACCATAGACTGTGTTGAAGGATCCAACTGAGTCAGGACGCGCGCTGGTGAACAGGCCTTTCAGGGTCACAAAAGCTCCTTCAGCGGTCTCAGACCACTTGAACTGGTTTTTGGTCGACGTCAACTGTGAAAGCGGTTACGCCACCTTACTATAATAATGGATAAACCGGCGGTAGAAGTTGGCAAAGCCTAGGAAGCGTTGGAGGTCCTTCCTGGACTGGGGGGTAGGCCAGTCTACTACTGCCTTGATTTTTGCCAGGTATGCCTTTGCCATGCCCTCAGCGATGATGATCCCCAGGAACGAAGTTGAGCGGGTGGAAAATTTGCACTTCTCCGCTTTCACAAAAAGCTGATATCTCCAGCAGTCACTGCAGGATGGACCGAACGTAGACTACGTGCTCCTCCAGCATGTGGGAAAAAATCAAAATATCGTCCAGATACACAAAAACAAACTGGTTCACCATGTCCCGTAAGACGTCATTAATTAACTGTTGGAAGACAGCAGGGGCGTTGGTCAGCCCAAATGGCATGACCAAATATTGAAAATGGCCCAGCGGTGTTTTAAATGCCATCTTCCATTTGTCTCTCTCACAAATGTGGACCAAGTGGTACGCATTACAGAGGTTGAGCTTGGTGAAGTAACGCAACCGTTGGAGTAGCTCAAACTCTGAGTTGATGAGGGGCAGCGGATATTTATCCTTACGGGTAATTGCGTTAACCTCATGGTAATCAATACGTGGCCACAGTGTCCTGTCCTTTTTCCCTACAAAACAGAACCCAGTGCCAAGGGGGGCGGACGACTGATGAATAATGCCGATGCTGAGGGAGTCTTTTATGTAGGTCTCCATCTCCTCCCTCTCTGGCCCAGATAAACTGTAGAGCCGGCTGGATGGCAGCCGTGCACCCAGAAGGAGGTCGACAGCGCAGTCGTAGCCCCGATGAGGAGGTAACGATAGGGCCCTGGACTTGCTAAAGACCTCCCCTAAGTCATGATAGACCTTGGGCACGAAGCTGAGATCCGCCGGCTCAGCCGGAGGGGAGGAAATTGGGAGAGAGGGCAAGCATGCGACTGATTGGAGACACGATGAAAGGCAAAAAGGGCTCCAGGATGAAATGGAGTCCTAACTCCAGTTTATAATTGGGTTATGAGTGCGGAGACCACGGATACCCCATAATCATGGTGGTGGTCGATTGAGGCATAGCATAAAACTGAATAGTCTCGCAGTGATTATCCGACAGAATGACTGAAATGAGCTCAGTCTGTTTGGTAATCGCCGCAATGCTGCTACCTGAGACCACCGAGACAGTCAAGGGTGTTGGGATATTCCTGGTGGGTGTCTGTAATTTTCAGACTATGGCCTGTTGAATGAAATTTTGCTCCCCTCCAAAATCAACCAGAACAGAGGTTTTGAACTCAGCCCCTGGTAATTGGATGAGGGCCGGGAGTTCAAAATGATTGGGAGGATTTTGCGAGGACCCTCCCGCCAGACCCGCCACAGTTACTGATGGGCCAGATCTTTTGGTCTCACAGGGCATTTCAAAACTGCGTGACCTGTGACCCCACAATACATGCATGCCCCCACCCTCTCTCAATGCCAACGCTCATCCAAAGTCAGATGGGACCTACTGAGGGCCATCAGCTCGGAGGAGGCCAGCAGAGCTGCGCCAGAGGGAGGGGGAGCCAGCCAGGGAGTGAACAGGGAAACAGTGGCTTTCTGCTCTCTCACTCATTCCCTAAACCGGTTGTCGAGGGCCACAGCCTGCACGAAAAGCTCATCCAAAGAGGAGGGGGATGTGCGGATAGCCAGCTCATTGTGGAGATGCGAATTCAGGCCCCAGAGGAAGGCGCTGCGAACAGCAACATCATTACATCCGGAGTCCGCCCAACAACCTGGAACTCGACAAAGAAATCAGCTACAGACCAGTCCCCCTGCCAAAGTCCCATCAGCTGGCTATGTTCCCCTCGCTCTCAGAATGGTCGAAAGCCTCAGAGAACTCTTGCACAAATCGCTCAAACAAATATAGGGGCCCGTCCGGGCTGCTCAAGATGGACTGTGCCCACTTGAGCGCCTGGTCACAACAACAAGGCCATGAAATGGATCTTAGCCAAATCCTCCCAATATTTCTCCTCCACCTGCTGGAAATACAGCCGGCAGTGCAGCAGGAACCCTTATGGAAATGTTCCTGCAGATGGCATGCACTGCCGTGGCAGCAGGTGCAAGAGGTGGCACCGCACCAGGAAGCCGACACAGGTGCTCGGTAACATCATCAGTTGCTGGGTGATGGTTTGTAACTGTTCGGAAAGAAACACAACCTGGTGCTCCGTGGCGTCCAAGCGCGAGAGTGCTGACTGTTCGCCCGGCTGAGCGCTCACTGAGCCTCGATCCTGGCTGGCTCGTTCTGTCAAGATTCAGGGCAAGAGAGGCTCAAACGCAGAGCTGCCAGAACGAACACTCAGACACAGATGTAAAAATTCACCAGTTTATTGTAAAACAAAAACAAACACACAACTCTAAATAAAGGTGCAGAACTGAGGAAAAGCGCAACACAAAAACACACACTTAAATTGGTACAAAAACCGATGCCCGCTGGAGCGCATGTAGCCTATGGGAGAAGAGCAGAAAGAGGTTATTAGGGACAGGTTCTCCCAAAGAGGAGAATAGTACTAGGAAAGCACTCTTACTCAACGAGCAGAGGAGCCCGACAGGAAACTCCTGCGTGGTCCAGGGGAACAGGGGGAAGACGGTGAACTGGATGGACGTCCAGTGTCTTCTTGGTCAGGTGAGCATGATCAGCCCCGGAGTACACACCGCAAAGGTGGCAGCAAATCAGAAGAGACAGGAGGACAAGGGAGTGAGAACACAGGTCAAACCGAGAAATAACGAGGTAAAAAGGTTTAGCATCTCAGGTGGCAAACCTATCGATCCAGCGATGAGTTCTCCACAGGCTGGCTCTTAAATATAAGATAAGATAAGATAAGATAAGCCTTTATTAGTCCCACAACGGGGAAATTCCAGGATTGCAACAGCACAGGGATAGCAACACTCAGAGCAACAATCAGAAGGCAAGAAAAAAAACAAGCAAGCAAGAGCAGCTAATATACATATGTACATATTACTATAAAATATATATATATACACACACACACACACACAGACACACAGTGCAGAGCATTGTAGCTGGATGGAATAAATATATGAATATATGAACACACAGTGCAGAGCATTGTAGCTAGATGGAATAAATATGTAAATATATAAACACCCACAGTACGGAGCATTGCAGCTAGGTGGAATAAATATGCAAGTATATAAACACACACAGTGCGGAGCAATGTAGCTAGATGGAATAATATGTAGATATATAAAAACACAGTGCGGAGCATTGTAGCTAGATGGAATAAATATATAGATATATAAATATAAACACACCCAGTGCTGAACATTGTAGCTAGATGGAATAAATATATAGATATATAAATATAAACACACCCAGTGCAGAGCATTGTAGCTAGATGGAATAAATATGTAAATATATAAACACACACAGTGCAGAGCATTGTTGCTAGGTGGGATGAAACAGCATAACCGTCTATTTAGTTATCCTACATGGTATGATTATGTGCCCATACATATTCTCACCCTCCATAGCGACCGGTATGTTCCTAGTTGTATGCCGGAGAGGACCATTGTGTAAGTCTATTGCATCTTTTGCATTCAAAAAACTATTAGTTTGTTACGTCTTTTTGCTATCTCTGCGAGCAGCCCTGCTTAGGTTGTACAGTCTGACAGCCGTTGGTAGGAAGGACCTACGAAACCTCTCGGTTGTGCACCTGGGATGATGTAGTCTGCTGCTAAATGAGCTCCTCAGTGCATCCAGTATGTCCTGCATAGGGTGGAACTCGGACTCCAGCAGAGATGACAGTTTAGCCACCGTCCTTCTCTCTCCTATCTCCTCCATCGGATCAAGGCGTTGCCCCAGGACAGAGCTAGCTTTCTTAATCAGTTTGTTCAGTCTCTTCCTATCGGCTGCAGTAATGCCACTGCCCCAGCAGACCACTCCAAAAGTGATGGCTGATGCCACCACCGTGTCATAGAATGACTTCAGCAGCGCCCCTTGTACACCAAAAGACCTGAGTCTCCTCAGCAGGAACAGCCTGCGCTGTCCCTTCTTGTAGAGTGCGTCAGTATTGTGTGACCAGTCTAGTTTATTGTTCAGATGAATACCCAGGTACTTGTAGGATGTCACCATCTCGATGTCTGTTCCCTGTATATTTACTGGTGCTGTGAGGGGCTGCCCATGCCTGCGGCAGTCCACCACCAGCTCCTTAGTTTTCCTCGCGATGATCTGGAGGCAGTTCCGATGGCACCAGTCCACAAAGTCCTGGATAAGCCCTCTGTACTCAGCTTCATCTCCGCTGGAGATGAGACCAACGATCGCAGAGTCATCAGAGAACTTCTGTAGATGGCAATGTGTTGTGTTGTGTGAGAAGTCCGCAGTATAAAGAGTGAACAGGAAGGGAGCCAGCACCGTTCCCTGGGGGGCCCCCGTGCTACTGATGATCGTGTCGGAAACACAGTCCCGGGTTCTCACAAACTGAGGCCGGTTCGTGAGGTAGTCCAGGATCCATGATGACAGGTGCTGGTCCACCCCTGCGCGCAGCAGCTTGTCCTTCAGGATCATCGGTTGGATGGTGTTGAAAGCACTGGAGAAGTCAAAGAACATGATCCTCACCATATTCCCGGGCTTCTCCAGGTGGGACAGAGAACGGTGAAGGAGGAAGATCACCGCATCCTCCACCCCAATGCCATGCTGGTAGGCGAACTGGAGTGGATCCATCGCTGGTTCCACCAGGGGGCGGAGATGAGCAAGGAGCAGTCTCTCCAGGGTCTTCATCAAGTGGGACGTCAAGGCCACCGGTCTGAAGCTGTTCAGGTCTTTGGGGTGGGAAGTTTTTGGTACAGCTACCACACAAGATGTTTTCCACAGCTGTGGTACCCTCCCCAGTTTCAGGCTCATGTTGAAGATATATGTCACAATCCCACACAGCTGGTCTGCACAGGACTTGAGGAGCTTTGCGCTGATGCTGTCCGGTCCCGACGCCTTCCTCGCCTTGATCTTCCTCAGCTCCGTCCTCACCTGGGTCTTGGTCAGGGTCAGGATGGGGGGCTGTGTGTTGGGAGTGGGGGGGGGGGGCGTCGGTGGAGTGGGGAGTGGGTAGCAGGACTTGATTTCTTAGAGGCAGCAGTGGTTGTTGTGCAGACAGGGGGGAGGGCGGTTGGTCAAATCTATTGAAAAACAGATTCAGGTTGTTCGCCCACTCCCTGCCCCCCCGTGGCCTGGGGGGAGGTATTCTGGAGCCCCGAGATGGTTTTGAGGTTTCTCCAGACCCCGCTGATGTCGCTCTGTTGCAGCTTGTCCTCCATCTTCTTCCTGAAGCTGTCCTTGCCTTCTCTGATCTTTCTCCTCAGCTCCCTCTGTACGGACTTCAGCATCTCCCTGTTCCCCGACCTGAAGATCCTCTTCTTCTCTCTCAGAAGTGTTTTTATCTCAGGGTTGATCCAGGGTTTGTTGTTTGAGTGACGCCGTATGGTCTTGGTGGGAACGGATTTGTCCACACAGAAGCTGAGGTAGCCCGTGAAGGTGTGAATGAGGCCATCGATGTCCTCACCATGTGGATCGCAGAGCTGCTTCCAGGCAGTGGCTTCAAAACAGTCCTTTAGAGTGTCCATTGTCTCCTCAGACCATAACTCCACAGTGTGCATGGCCGGAGGTTGTCTGTGCACTAGGGGTTTGTACACCGGTCGGAGATGAACCAAGTTGTGATCCGATCTCCCAAGTGGGGGGAGTTGTGATGAGGTGTACGCCTCCTTAGTGTTTGCGTAGAACAAATCCAGTGTTTTATTGTCTCTAGTGTGGCATGTGACATACTGGGTGAAAGTGGGCAGAATGGGAGACAGTGAAACGTGGTTGAAATCGCCTGAGATGAGGAGAAGAGCATCTGGGTGTTCTGTCTGCAGCCTGCTGGTTACTGAATGGATGACGTCACGCGCTGTCCCAGCGTTCGCCGTCGGATTTGCATAAACAACAATGCAGATCACGTGTGAGTGTTCTCTCGGGAGATATGTAGGCCTCATGCTAACAGCTAGCAACTCAATGTCTTTGCTGCAGTGTCGTTGTTTAACAGTGATATGTCCCGGTCTGCACCAGTTGTTGTTAACATACATTATCACTCCACCGCCCCTAGTTTTGCCACTCTCTGGTGTTCGGTCAGCTCGTATCATGTGAAAACCCTCCAGCTCAATGTTAGCATCTGCTGCTAGTTCAGTTAGCCACGTCTCAGTAAACAAAAGGAGAGAGCACTCCCGGTAAGTGCTATCATAACGGGAGATAGCCGCTAGCTCATCTAACTTTCCCAGTATCGACCGTACATTTCCCATGACAACAGATGGAAGGGAGGGTCTGTACCTTATATTTTTTGTCCTCCGCCTTACTCCAGCCTGGCAGCCGCGGCGTTTTCGCCTCAGTTCTCTCGGTATGTCGAGTTTTTCCAGTGGGACCGGGTGGCGGTTAAATGCTAGCAGCTCTTCCCTGTTGTATCGAATCCTGCTATAAACAGTGGCTCCGTCCACCGGCTCAGGAGACATTTGGGACGATCTGTGTGTCCGTGATATAAGTGGGGTGAAAAAAAAAAAAAAAAAGTGATAAAAAGAGAGAGGAAGGGAAAAAAAAACTCGGAATCGAGCCGCTGTTGCAAAAGGCAGCCGACTGGTGTGGCGCCGAGAGATGATTCCGGCGCCATATGTTGCATAATTAGGAAGCAGCAGGTGTGTAATCACGCAGGTGTAGTTGATACTCTGGAGCCAGGAAGACAGGAACAGGAGGGGAGGGGGAGCATACTCGCTTGATCATCACATGGGGTATGGGCAGAGCTAATTTGAATATTCATAGATCCGCACATACTTAAGCAGGTGCAAGACGTAAAAAAACTCTTTCCATGCAATTCTAAGGCAATCAAAGTTTTTTTTTTTGTTTGTTTGTTTTTTTTTTGTTTTGTTTGTTTTTTTGTGGATAAAAGCCACAATATACTAATTTGGACAATACATATTTGTTTTTGAGGTGGTTTTAGAGCTGCCGGAGTGCACCTTTAAAAAAAGTGAAAATTTACAAAGAGAAAAGTCATAAATTTAGACAAAATTGCTAATGTATGAGGAAAAGTTGGAAACTTATGATAAAAAAGTAGCAAATCATATGAAGTTTCAAATTTACGAGAAAATGTTTGAAATTAAAGCAAGAAATAAACATGGAAGCTAATTTTAATCTCTTCAAAGCTTTTTCTGCCTATAGATAAACTCAGGGTTGTAGTCAGGGCTGTTTCCAGATTTTTCTGGGCCCTCTGCAAGTGTTCTTTGTGGGCCTTATTTTTGGAAGAGGGAAGAGTTCAAAACAAAACAAAAAATTCTCCCAACCAACAAAAACATTAAAAAAATAACTGTTTCTATAAAAGCAATATTACACTCGAGGTCGTTCTGGTATCATGAATATACAAACTCCAGCAGAGTGGAGGGCACAAGCCAAATCACGCCCTGCTGGAATTTGTATATTCATGATACCGAACTCCCTCTCATGTAATATTGCTTAAATATTATGCTTAAATATCTTTAATTAGAAACAACTTTACAATTGTTACCTTTACTCTGTCATTCCATAAGCAACAGAAATACAGGTTCCTTCAGCAAAGGGAACAACTCTTCAATCTTTTCAATACTCATTGTCTGTTTTATGGTTTGTTTTTAAGTTATTTTTAAAGCTTTTAGGACATGAACATCGTGGTGAAGGACATACAGGAAAATTTATGGCCCATTTAGTTTTTATTAATGCCTAATTTAGTCCTTAACAGAACAGACTGGGTAGAAGGATCATTTTACTTTTTCATATACAGTCATGAAAATAAGTATTGAACACACCAAGTTTTTTCACATTAAACATGTTTCTGATGGAGCCATTGACCTGAGGTTTTCATCAGATATCAGTAACAACCCAAGTAATCCATACACACCAAGAAATCAAGGCAACTGTGTTGACAAAGCAGCCATCCCATCCCCCGTCAGTGCAAATTAATTTCAGCTGGTTCAGTCCTGACTGATGGCCTTTAGAAAAGTCTGTGAATATCAGATTGCCACACCACAAAGAACTCATGATGGGTAGAAGCAAAGAGCTCTCTTTAGACCCTCACAACTTTATTGCTGCAAAACATAATGATCACATTGGTTACAGTTGCATTTCTAAACTGCTGAATGTTCCACTGAGCACTGTTGGAGCTCACTGGAACTCAATGTTGGAATTATGTTCTTTCCGTAAGTGGAAAGAACATAATTTTACCATAAACCGGCCATGAAAAGGAGCTCCTTGCCAGATTTCTAAGAGTCAAAAGAATTATCAGAAGAGTTATCCAAGATTCAAAGACCGCTCGTGGAGAGCTCCAGAAAGACGTCACGTTAGCAGGTACTGCTGTTTCAAAGAAACCAATATGTAATGCACTCAACCGACATGGGCTCTATGCCCGTTCACCTCACAAGACTCCATTGCTGAAGAAAAAGAATGTTGAAGCTCATTTAAAGTTTGCTGCACAACATTTGGGCAAGCCAGTAAAATACTGGGAGAATATAGTCTGGTAAGATAAGATCAAAATTTAACTTTTTGTATTTTTTTGTATTTTGTACACTTTAACTAATCCCAGAGGAAAAATTAGGGCATCCATGTGGATGGATGAGGCAGCTACGGTGCAGCGCCAATCCCTTCACCATTCACACACTGCATGTTTGGAGGAGAAATGGCACTGCACATCCCATCACGGTGTGGGGGTGTTTTTTAGCACATGGTACAGGCAGACTTCCTTGTTAAGAACTTGTTGCCATCTGCCAAGATGCTGAAGATGAAATGAGGATGGACATTTCAGCAAGACAATGATCCCAAACACACAGCCAAGGAAACTCTCAACTGGCTCCAGAGGAGGAAATTAAATCTGCGAGAATGGCCCTGTCAGTCACCTGACCTGAATCCAATTGAAAATCTATGGAACAAACTGAAGATCAGAGATCATAGAAGACATTCACAGAATTCAAGATTTGAAGACAGTTTGTGTGGAAGAATGGGCTAAAATCACTCCTGAGCAATGCCTGTGCCTAGTTTCTCCATACAGGAGGCGTCTGGAAGCTGTTATTACAAACAAAGGCTTTTCTACTAAATATTAAATAAATTTCACCAAGCGTGTTCAAAACTTATTCCCTGTGTCATTCCACTTTATTAATATAACTTGTTTTGTGAACACAGTTGCCTTGATTTCTTTGTGTGTATGGATTACTTGGGTTGTTACTGATATCTGGTGAAAATCTCAGGTCAGTGGCTCCATCAGAAATATGTTTAATGAGAAAAATGTTGGCCTGTTCAGTGCTTATTTTCCCCGCTGTAGTGCTGATGAAGATCAGCTCTGAAGAGATTCTCCCACCAGTGTGTGTTATCTGCTTTTCCCTTATCTGCAATTCCTCTTTGACAGGCATTGGTTATAGTTTTAATATAGATGCTGGCTACACAGAATGGATGGAATGCTGAAGAAGAAACCATCTACTGAAGTGTTATGGTCTAGTAGACTGCAGGACCTTCCAGCTCCAGAAGACCCTCCTGATCAGCTCTCCCTGTTGTCGGTGACCCTTAGCAAGCTTTCTGAAGAAGATGAGGAATGCTTGAGACAACTGTCTACATTTTAGATTAAATAATTTGGCCACCCCACATTTTTTTTAATTGAAAAGATGTTAACACTGTTTCTGTAGATTATGTGAAAAATTACATCACCAGTAAACATTAGTGCATTGTTACTTTTTGTAACAAATTGAGAAACTGTAAATATGCAAAAAGCTAGGCACCGTACTCACTGAAACACATAATAATAATTTTTAAAAAAGACACCAAATATATTATTTGTCAGGGATGGTCAAATTTTCATTTGTACCACTGTCAGGCTTTTTGATCACCGGTCTGCTGTGTTAATAAGATGAGATAAGATAAGATAAGATAAGCCTTTATTAGTCCCACAATGGGAAAATTCCAGGATTGCAACAGCACAGGGATAGCAACACTCAGAGCAACAATCAGAAGGCAAGAAAAAACAAGAGCAGCGAGTATACATACGTACATATAAACATAAATATATAGACACACGATGTGGAGCATTGCAGCTAGATGGAATAAATATATAGATATATAAACACAGTGTGGAGCATTGTAGCTAGATGGAATAAATATGTGAATATATAAACACACACACAGTGTGGAGCGTTGTAGCTAGATGGAATAAATATATGAATATATAAACACAGTGTGGAGCATTGCAGCTAGATGGAGCAAACATGCAAATATATGAACACACACAGTGCGGAGCATTGTAGCTAGATGGAACAAATATGCAAACACATAAACACACACAGTGCGGAGCACCGTAGCCAGATGGAATAAATATGTAAATATATAAACACACAGTGTGGAGCATTGTCGCTAGATGGAATAAATATATAAATATACAAACACACACAGTGCGGAGCATTGCAGCTAGATGGAATAAAACAGCATAACCGTCTACTTAGTTATCCTACATGGTATGATTATGTACCCATACATATTGTCACCCTCCGTAGCCACCGGTATTTTCCTAGTTGTATACCGGAGGGGACCATTGTGTAAGTCTATTGCGTCTTTTGCATTCAATACTATTAGGTTGTCACGTCTTTTTGCTATCTCTGCGAGCAGCCCTGCTTAGGTTGTACAGTCTGACAGCCGTAGGTAGGAAGGACCTGCGAAACCTCTCGGTTGCGCACCTAGGATGATGTAGTCTGCTGCTAAATGAGCTCCTCAGTGCATTCAGTATGTCCTGGATAGGGTGGAACTCGGACTCCAGCAGAGATGACAGTTTAGCCATCATCCTTCTCTCTCCCATCTCTTCCACTGGGTCAAGGTGCTGCCCCAGGACAGAGCTAGCTTTCTTGATCAGTTTGTTCAGTCTCTTCCTATCGGCTGCTGTAATGTCACTGCCCCAGCAGACCACTCCAAAAGTGATGGCTGATGCCACCACCGTGTCGTAGAATGTCTTCAGCAGTGCCCCTTGTACACCAAAAGACCTGAGTCTCCTCAGTAGGAACAGCCTGCGCTGTCCCTTCTTGTAGAGTGCGTCAGTATTGTGTGACCAGTCTAGTTTATTGTTCAGATGAACACCCAGGTTCTTGTAGGATGTCACCATCTCAATGTCTGTTCCCTGGATGTTTACTGGTGCTGTGAGGGGTTGTCCTTGCCTACGGCAGTCCACCACCAGCTCCTTAGTTTTCCTCGCGTTGATCTAGAGGCAGTTCCGATGACACCAGTCCACAAAGTCCTGGATAAGCCCTCTGTACTCAGCTTCATCTCCATTGGAGATGAGGCCAACGATCGCAGAGTCGTCAGAGAACTTCTGTAGATGGCAGTGTGTTGTGTTGTGTGAGAAGTCCGCAGTATAAAGGGTGAACAGGAAGGGAGCCAAAATCGTTCCCTGGGGGGCCCCCTTGCTACCGATGATCGTGTCGGAAACATAGTCCCGGGTTCTCACAAACTGTGGCCGGTTTGTGAGGTAGTCCAGGATCCATGATGACAGGTGCTGGTCCACCGCTGCACACAGCAGCTTGTCCTTCAGGATCATCGGTTGGATGGTGTTGAAAACACTGGAGAAGTCAAAGAACATGATCCTCACTGTATTCCCGGGCTTTTCCAGGTGGAACAGAGAACGGTGAAGGAGGAAGATGACCGCATCCTCCACCCCAATACCATGCTGGTAGGCGAACTGGAGTGGATCCATCGCTGGACCCACCAGGGAGCGGAAGTGAGCAAGGAGCAGTCTCTCCAGGGTCTTCATCAAGTGGGACGTCAGGGCCACTGGTCTGTAGCTGTTCAGATCTTTGGGGTGGGAAGTCTTTGGTACAGGTACCACACAAGATGTTTTCCACAACTGTGATACCCTCCCGAGCTTCAGGCTCAGGTTGAAGATGTACTCCACAATCCCACACAGCTGGTCTGCACAGGACTTGAGGAGCTTTGCACTGATGCCGTCCGGTCCCGACGCCTTCCTCGCCTTGATCTTCCTCAGCTCCGTCCTCAGGTGAGGACGGAGCTGCTCCAAATAACTGCTCAGTTTGAGATCCATATCATTAACCAAGTCACCACAGTAATTAACATGAAGTCACAGTGTATAGAACACAGTTATGGCTTAAAATGGAAACATGTAACAGTAAATTTCTGAACATTTTTACTTGATTCTTTAGTTCCATTTTCAATGTACCAACATGAATATATCACTACAATAAACAAGAGCATGCAAATTTTATGGCTTTTATTTTCTATTAATTGAAACAGAAAATCAAAACCAATGAATAAATTATCTTGATAAAGGGCATAAAAATGCCTTTTAAACTATAAATGTGTACCAATTATAAATGTACAAATTATTATTACAATTACATATATTCAGAAAATTTTACAACTGATGCTGTTTCAATAAAGTAATTATATTTATACAATGATTCAGTAGCATTACTGCAGTTTTTCTGACACTAACTTGGTAAATTTCAAAAACACAGATACTACAGCACTGCTGCATGTAGACCATGGAGTGGCTGTGTAAATATCACCGTTTTTAGAGTATGTTTTGTTAATATCAACCAGCTCATTATTAACATGTTATCTACAAAACTCCATCATTTATCAGCTTCTCTCTGGAGATCCACCAACCCTGCCCCACCTCTCCCACGGCCTCAACTGGGAGTAAAAACCAAGTGACCTGATAAAGCAATCCTAACTTTTATTTATTGCTAATGTTATTATTTGTTATTGTATACACTCAGCCGGACTATCCAGAGGGCTTACCGGGGCAAGAGCCCAGGGGCCCGCCTCTTTCGGGGCCCCAGATTTTTTTAAATTTTATTTTATTTTATTTTTGATAATTTTGCCGTGCCCAATATTTATTGGAGGGTTTGTTTTGGCATCTCAATTTTTTATTTGTTGAGGTTTATGTTATGTCCATAACTCGGTATATAAATAACCAGGTGCAGCAAACATAGCTTTATTAATAACAACAACAAACTCACAGCGCTCCGTACAGGCCAAAGGGTCGACGGCGAAAGAGACCAGGTCCCTTCCGCCTAAGCCCTTTATGCCCTGGGTGATGCCACCACCGGAAAGGCGGGCCGTCACCTCCCACTACACCCAGGGTGCCTAGCTGCCATATTACTACACACACATCCCCCACCGTAGAAAAATGCCAGACACTAATTAGGCCCTCCCCAAAATTTGTAACCCGACTCACACACTAAGCACTAAAATACACACTATATATATATATATAATCCTATCCATGGACACAACATAACAAACTAGAGGGGCCAGGTGGACTGCTGGCTCACCCCTTCACGGCCAGGCGGATTATTCTGCCACCTTAATCATACCAGTCCAAAATAAAAATAGCTGTGTTCCTAAACTCAAAATAATTCCATAACAAACTGTATATACACAATCAAATTAGCTATAACACATCAAACGGCAACAAATAACATTCACATTCCTATTGGTGGCCCCCACCCCATTACACCCACCCTATAACCCGGGTACATCACAACAATTAACATTAACAGTGTTGGACACATGAAATTACTCTCCTTTTTTCCTTTTTTTTCAAAACAAAACACACAAGGCACGCACACAATAAGTCCATGTGAAACCTATTTACACTATGACTTGGGGCCTTAAGACTACAATAAACACACTAAAAAAAACACCCCCAGTCACTTCACAGACCCGGTGGAGGGGCCGCCCCTTGGATTACCATCCAGTGGGTCCCGCCCAAAAGGCCTTCGCCTCTTGGCCTCTGGAGATGAGCTGCGCTGCCGCCTCTTCTTCTCCACACATCGCAGGTCGTTGGGGTGGCTCCATGAGTCATCAGACAACCTCAGATAGCCGTCACTCCGGGCAGCCATCACCGCTGTTCACGTATTTTGTGGACGCCCCTCAGCCAAGCTTCTACCCTTGGGCAGACCTCGTCACCACTACTCAGGGGAGCTCTGTTTTGTTTCTGCAGACCACCATGTCGTGAACAGGCCTCCTTCCCAGATCTGACCGGTTCGCCAACCTGGTCCCAAGCCCTCCTTGAAGGTTGATATTCAGCACGTCGTAAGATCGCGCCAGCTGGTCTTGCCCCACTCTCCTCCTTCAGTGCCGGCACAGCCCCTGTAGCTCCTCGCTCACCGGTATCATCAGGACAAACTCTGGAAGTCGAGGGCACTGACACCTTGGCTCCAGCCATCGTCCCGGGGGTCCCGCTGTGCCATCCAGTTCCCACATCCAGGGCAGCTTGGACACTGTCATCGGACCCATCCCGAGGCAGCACTTCGTGATGCTGAACCTGCACCCCTCCCATAATACCAGTCCAATCACTGTCCCACACTACATCATCCTCCACATACGGAGCAGGTTGGTCCCACAGCCCGACCGCTCCTCTCCAGTGCTGTTGGCGACTGAAAACCCCAGGCCAGAAAACATATCACCCCATGATATTTGACCCGGTAGCAGTCACTACAAAATGAACACTCGCCATCATCGCTGACTTGTATCTCGCCGTCAGCTCCACAGACCCCACAATAGCCAGCCTCATCCCTCCATAGCCAAAGTAGGGCGTAGACAGTTCACCGATGCGGTAGTGGGGAAACAGACTCCTTACCGTGGACCAATTCAATACCGAAGCCACCGCTGCTGTGTCCGCCATCAATGGCACTTCAACGCCGTCCAAAAAAACATTGCAATAAATACGTCCATCCGTGCTCGGAGAGACTGTATGAATAACCACAGGAGTCTTCGCAGAGGAGCCCGTTTCTTGTCGTCGGTCTCCTCACTCAAGATTCTTGCAGGCCCTGGCAAAATGATGTAGCAGGCCACATTTGCCACAGCGCTTGTCCTTCGCCGGACACTCTCTGAACTTACGTATATCGATGTCTGGCTGACCCAAAGCCGTAACATCTCTGCGTACTTGGGGCAGACCTAATCTTCACAGCAGAGGCATATTCCTCTTCATCCTCGCTGTCTTTGTTCTCGGGGTCCACAGTCAGCGCCTTTAAACGTGCTTCATCCTGAGTCAGTGTGGACCTCCCACCGAGGTTCCTCGCTATCGCTTCAGCTGCCTCAAACTGTTGTGCTACCTCAATAGCCGTGGCTAGCATCAGTTCACCTGGATAAGTCAGGAGCCTTGACTGTGCGGCAGAACAACACACATGCCCCACTAACTGATCATCTTCCAGGGCTCCAAACTGGCACTCCCCCACCAGATGACGTAGGTCCACAACATAGTGCTGCACTGACTCTCCCGTCTGCTGGTGGCACTGCCGAAACTGAATATGCCAGACTATGACGTTCTTAGGGGCATGGAAATAGCACATCATTAGCTTCACCACCTCCTCAAAGCTATCGGCTCCTCCTAAAGTACCGAGGATTCTCTGGCCCTCCATGCCAAGGTTATGGACCAATATCGCCCATGCACGCAGCTTCTCGAGCTCACCGAGATTAAGGGCCATCAGGTAGTTTCTGAAAGCTGCAAACAACCTAGTCTAGGGCACTCGCGGCTCACACGAGTCCTTCAAAAACGGCAGAAAGTTGGTGACAGCTCACTCCATAACGGTGTTCTCCTCGTCGCCAATTGTTTTGTCCATAACTTGGTATATAAATAACCAGGCTGGAGGTGCAGCAAACGTAGCTTTATTAATAACAACAACAAACTCACAGCGCTCCGTACAGACCAAAAGGTCGACGGTGAAAGAGACCAGGTCCCTTCCGCCTTAGCCCTTTATACCCCGGGTGATGCCACCACCGGAAAGGCGGGCCGTCACCTCCCACTACACCCAGCGTGCCTAGCCGCTATATTACTACACACAAAAGTGTACATCTGTCCAACCTACTTAATTTAATTGGTTAAGAACTGACATTTGACCTGATTGATGTTAGATGTGGGTTAGTAGAATCATATGGTGGACGAATGAATAATCAAGTGATGGCGGATGTTCGAAAATACAATAGCGGCGCCCAAACAAGAGAAAAGAAAAAAGAAAAAAAAAAGGACATGAAAAGGAGGTTTTGAAAAAGACTCCTAAATTGACTGGAGTTTTTTGAGGGGCAGCTCGGTGGCGCAGTGGTTAGCACTGTGGCAGTACAGTAAGAAGGTCATGGGATTGAGTCCACCCCTGACCAATGTGGGTTTGATCCCACTCCCTGACCATCAGTGACCCTTCTGTGTGGAGTTTGAATGTTCTCCTCATGTCTGCATCGGTTTACCCTGGTACTCCAGTTTCCTCCCACAGGCCCAAAACACACAGGTTAGGTTAACTGGAGACTCCAAAGTGGCCCTAGGTGTGAATGTGTGTGTGATCGGTGAAGTGATTGGCGCCGTACTGTGGCTGCCTCATCCATCCAGCTGGATGCCCTGAATTTCTCTCTGGGATTAATAAAGTATACAAAATACAAAAAAAATACAAATACAAAATAGCAATACAGCCGGGCAGACATCAACTGCATAGTCAAAGCTAGATGTCTGTCAAACTGTTAGCACTGGAAATGCTAACACGAACATACTGGCGGAGGTGGAGCCACTGTCTGATAATCCATCAGAAGGCATCACTTTACCGTCCACAGAAGCTCCGGGTCATCAAAGTTGCAAAACACCCGTTGGAAGAGTTAACGGTTCCTACAGCAATGATCCTGCTCTCTGGGGAAATATCACTGGTGCTGTCTGGGAATACTGGGACAAAAAATGGCTGGAGAGCTGACAGAATAAGGATGCAGATTTAGGAGCATCTGAACATTCATACAAACAACAGAAAAGGTTTTTCTCAAAGTGTCACTTTGATCGCAAACTTGCAAACTGTGAGTCTGTGTCAAGACAATGGCTTCTCTATTCTCCTTCCACTGGCTGTTGTTTTCCCTGCTGCTTATACAGCGATGGCAAGTCTGGCAACTGTCAGTCATGCTTTGAAACCGGATTTAGTGACTGGAAACATGCAACAGAGCACATTTGAGACAACGAGAACAGTGAGCATCATAAAAAGGCAATTTTGACCTATCCATCCAGGAGAGGAAGACTAGACACTGAGTTGCAAAAACTGAGTCTGAATGTGGTTACTGGAACAAAATTCTGACAAAAGTGGTGACTGTTGTCAAATTTTTGGCAGTTCGTGGCGCCAGTAATATTTTTGGCAGGAGTGATAATGGTAACTACATGGGCATTCTGGAAGTGATAAGTGAGTTTGATCCGTTTCTGAAATCTCACATGGAGAAATATGGAAATGCAGGAAGGGGGATTCCTTCATATCGCTCCACAAAAACATGTGAAGAATTTATTCAGCTGATGGGGGACCATGTTTTGTCAGAGATTGTCAGTGAAGTAAAAATGGCCAAATACTTTTCAATCAGTGTTGATTCAACACCAGATGTCTCACGTGTGGATCTGATGACATTCATTTTACGTTATGTCTCACCTGATGGACACATTCAGGAACACTTCAGAAAATTTCTGCCTATTGAGAGCCACACAGAAGAAGCTTTATAGGAGTCTGTGCTGCAGGTTTTGGAAGAGTTGAATATTGACATCAACAGCTGCAGGAGACAGTGCTATGACAATGCTGCTAATATGTCTGGGGCATATAAAGGCTTACAGGCCCATATAAAAGAGATCAATCCACTGGTTGAGTGGGTTCCATGTGCTGCACATACACTGAATCTAGTTGGAGTCAACAGTGTGAGCTGCTGTTAAGAGACTGCAGATTTTTCCAGTTTGTGCAAAATATCTTGAACTTCTGCTCTAAGTCAACTACAAGGTGTAGAGTAGTGACTGCAGGACTCCAACCCAATGCAAACAAGCGTACTGAAACTTTAAAGTCCCTCCAACACAAGATGGACAGCACATGCAGAGGCCACACAGGCGTTATGCATGAATTATGCTAATATTCAAGATTCACTGAACAGCATTGCTGATGATACTAATAATAATTTTGAAAGTAAAAATGAATCAAGGTCTCTCTTTAAAAAAATGGACAAGCTTGAAATTGCTTTCCTGTGCAAAATGTGGCACTGCATATTCCAGCGACTTTGAAAAGGCAAACGTTGCACTGCAGGCTTTGGATCTGAACCTGTATAATGCTGTGGATGTTGTTAGATCCTTGAGGGAATACACTACGAACATGCGGGACAAGTTTGAAACATCTGAGGCCCAAGCTAAAATGATGTCTCCAACAGTTTCACACGTCTACAAAGAGACCAGCCAAAGCCAAAGAAAGCACAAAACATTACCAGGAGAACCTGCAGCTCCCGAGGCTGTATTTGTCATGTGTCTGAGCTCATTTTCTCATTGAGCTCAGATCCTCACTTTATTTCTAAGTTTGTCTGTTGTCATGATTATGTGCTCAGTTTTTGTATATTTGTTTGCTTTGTGACAAAGCCCTTCCTCTCTCTCTCCAGACTCTCCCCACCAGCTGCCACTGCCTGATTCTCTGCCAGCTCAGCTATAGCAGCTTGGTAGTTAGGTCACGGCTCACCTGTGAGTCACACCTGCAGCTCATTTACATTTGTGTATTTAAGCACTGGCTTTCCACTGTGTCAGTGTGGGATACGGGGCGCTTGCGCACGCAGCGACCGGCAGCTGGTGGCTTGTCACCAGACTGCAAAATAAATCTACCTACGGGTGCTTACGTCCCAGACGACCCGGTAATTAATTTTTCCTCTTTTTTTGTCCCAGACCGGGGATTACAACCCAAACAAAACTTTTTCCTCGTTGCAACTATTCGTGGTCCCGGACCACTTCAGCGCGCTTCACTGTTTACGGTCCCCGACCGGGTTGTACAACCAAACTGTTAAAACTCACTTAGTATTATACTCTTCTCTCATTTATGAGCAACACTCACTTGTTTATTTTGAAAGACTCTTGTGGCTTTTTATTGCGTTAGTCACTCGTGGTTGGATTATGAAGGTCTTGTAATGCACTGAGGATAAATCCTTTTTCTTTTTAATCACGTTACTCACTCGGGGGTGTATTAAGAGGGTCTTCTAAACGCATCTGAGAGTATAACTTTTATTAAACTCACTTACGGTCCCAGACCGGGATATAGGAAACTCACTATATCCTTTTCACTTTTAATAATAAAAAGACGTCACTGACTTTCTTTCTTTTTATCGAGGATGGACTTCACTAGACGACGCCTAGAGTCCTGCGCAGTCCAGATTTCCTCAATGGGGAGTTGTGACGACGAGGTGTCACCACTCTTATTATTGCTTGTATGTGTAACTGTATTATTTGTGTAATATTGTAAATGTTAATTTGACTGCTTCTAAAGTGCACATCATGGTATCTGTCTGTGACTAATTGAATGCCCCTTGTGAGATATTGTACCGCTAATTATTTGGGTAAAAACAATTGATAATTAATTATTCACATACCTTAGCCAACATGTTCCTGTGGGTGTCCGGGCAAAAGATTCTGTCGGAGGGTGAATGCCTTTTATAGGACACCTGCAGGAAGGATACATGCTATGGTGACTTATAGGGAAGATTTAGATTTGTAAATAGGGGTTAAATTATTTATTGAATTATTTATTGATGTTATTTATGGTGTATGTATATTTATTCTATTTATTAGCTGGGGAAAATATGATGGACTTTTAGATAGTAATGGGTATGTGTAAGGTAAAAGAAAATGTTATTGTTTTACCTGGGATTATGGTAGGGGCTAATCAGCCCTAATTATTGCTGTTAGTATAAAACAGGTGTGTGGGTGACACACATGTTGGGCTCACATTTCCACAGAGATATGACTGCATGTATATTGGGGGTTTCATGTCTGGAAGGACAAAGGACTCGAATCTGCAGAAGATAACGAGGAGGTGTGAGATTTGCCTTTTTGTCCCACAGAAGATGCCTCGGAGGGATTTCCGGTTCATCAATGAATGAGAGACAATGGTGAAGGTTCAAAGGGATGCTTTGTGACTGTATGTTTACTGAAGCACCATGTGACTTGAGTTCTGATGCTGGAAACATATAAAAGGGTGATATGATATGATTCTTCCTCTGCTTCCTGCTTTGAGAATGCTAGACGATGTGTTCTGTCAATAAAGCTGAACCTGAGAAATAAACTCAGCCTCATCATTCGAGCACATCCTCTACACTGGTGACCTACGACAAAGAATGAGCAGACAGAATTCTCCCGAGCGGGGCTCGGTGGAAGCCAGCCTGATGGCCGCCTCCACGATCCGGCTGCCCGATTTCTGGCAGCACAGCCCGCGCTCATGGTTTAGTGCAGTCGAGGCGCAGTTCAACCTCGGGAGAATCTCCAACGACGACACAAGATTCTATCATGTGGTAGCAAAGCTGGACAGCAACACGGTCCAGAGAGTGGAAGATCTGGTTAATCATCCACCAGACAGCGACAAGTACAGCGCATTGAAGGACGCGCTGATCAGCCATTTCACCCCTTCGGTCCAACAGCGAGCAGAGGGGCTCCTGACGTTGACGGAGTCAGAGAACGATAGACCTGCGGACCTGATGGTGAAGATGCTGAGGCTGAAAGACTCTGAGGATGGCGAATTCATTTTCGCCCACCTTTTCCTTCGGACCCTGCCGCCAGCAGTGAGAGTAGCCCTGGCAGAGTCGCCCCGATTGGCCAGGCGAGACTACCATGGGCTGAGCAAAGAGGCGCAGTGGCTTGTCGACGCCCATAAGCGGAACGCGGTTTCGGCCACGGCAGCTAGCCCAGGAACGGCGTCTGGAGACAGCGCAGATCCAGCGGCCGCGGCGCCAGACGCACCAACGACGGCGGCGATGGGGACCAGGCGGCGCGGAGCGGAAGACGGCCGGTGCTTCTACCACCGCCGTTTTGCAGAGAGGGCGCACAAGTGCGTCCCACCGTGCAACTTCAAGCGCCAGGGAAACGCCAAGACCGAGGGCCGGTAGCAGCTGCGACCCTCGGCGACGAGAACAAGCTGCTTTACCTCACAGATGCACACTCGGGGAAACAGTTCCTCGTGGACACAGGCTCCCAGCTGAGTTTCGTCACACCCACCTACGCGGAACGGCTGATGCCGTCTAAGGCTCCCTGGGTGTCAGTGTCAGCAGCGAATGGCTCCACGATTAAAACATTCGGTGAGAGGACCATGCTTCTGTCCTTACAGGGCCGTTCATTTGAGTGGACTTTTATTGTAGCAGCAGTCAGTTTCAACATGTTAGGGGCTGATTTTTTGTGCTCACATGGTTTATTGGTTGACCTTGCTAATAGACGTCTGATTAATGCACTGTCTTTTCATTCTATCCCCTGCACAGCTCGGGTGGCCCCGCCGACTGCACATGCCAGCGTCTCAGCTGCGGGTGGTAAGTTTCACACATTGCTCGCTCAGTTCCCAGCACTCACAGTCCCCACGTTTTCGGCGACGGTGGCTAAACATGGGGTGGAGCATTTTATCACCACCACTGGGCCTCCCATCTTTGCAAAAGCTCGGCGCTTGGACCCAGCTAAACTGGCCATCGCGCGCGAGGAGTTCACTAATCTGGAAAAACTGGGCATTGTTAGACGCTCCAAAAGCCCCTGGGCTTCGCCGCTACACATGGTCCCAAAAGCTGATGGCTCGTGGCGACCTTGCGGCGATTTCCGCAGATTGAACAACGTTTCAGCACATGACCGCTACCCGATTCCGCACATTCATGATTTTCTGTTCATTTGGCGGGGGCGCGCATTTTTCCTAAAATAGACTTGGTGCGCGGTTACCACCAAGTTCCAGTGCACGCGCAGGATGTACCCAAAACAGCGGTCATAACTCCTTTCGGCCTTTTTGAGTTTTTGCGCATGCCTTTTGGCCTCAAGGGGGCCGCACAGACTTTCCAACGCATGATGGATGCAGTTTTACGCGACCTCCCTTTCGTGTTCGTTATTTGGACGATATTTTAGTAGCCAGCACGTCCGAAGGCGAACACGAAAGCCACCTCACAGCAGTTTTTCGGAGGCTGGCATAGCACGGGTTAATAGTTAACCCAGCGAAGTGCCAGTTTGGGGTGGCGCAGATTGATTTTTTGGGGCATCGCATTTCGGCAGAAGGAGCGGTTCCTCTGCCCGATAAGGTGCGCGCAATAAGAGATTTTCCGCAACCTCAAACGGTCAAGGCGCTACAGGAGTTTCTGGGGATGGTTAATTTTTACAACCGGTTCCTCCCAAGCGCAGCATGGCTCATGCAGCCATTGTACACCGCCTTAAAAAAAACAAAAGCCCGCAAATAAAGTTGAATGGTCCCCGGAGTGGGAGCGCGCTTTTGCCCAGGTCAAATCAGCCTTGGCAAACGCAGTTTTGTTAGCGCACCCAGTTCCAACGGCCCGCATGGCGCTCACCACTGACGCTTCCGATGTAGCAGTGGGGGCGGTAGTTGAACAGTTTGTGGCAGGTACCTGGCAACCTCTCGCGTTTTTCAGCAGGACTTTGCGCGATAGTGAGCGTAAATACAATGCGTTCGACAGGGAGCTTTTGGCCCTACACTTGGCCATCCGCCATTTTCAGTTCTGGTTGGAGGGGCGACGTTTCACCGCGTTTGTGGATCACAAACCGCTAACGTTTGTGATGGCCAAAATTTCAGAACCCTGGTCAGGCCGGCAACAAAGGCAACTAGGCCGCAATATCGGAGTTCACCACTGATATTCAGCATGTCGCGGTAAACACAATGTTGTGGCGGACTGTCTCTCGTGGCGCGGTAGCAACACCAAGCCCCATGGGGGCAGACTCTGTAGCCGTGGCCACGGGCCCGGGCAGCGATGTGGGAGCACGCGCAGCCCCGGTCTGTGCAGGGTTAGATTATGCAGCCATGGCTGCGGAGCAGGTTAATGACGCGGACGTGCGCGCGCTCCAATCTGGACCAACAGGGTTAAGGCTGGAGCACAGGGTGCAGCAAACTGGTATGCCCCCCGCTAATCTGCGATGTCTCCACGGGACGGCCCCGCCCCGTGGTGCCAGCCGCGTGGCATCACTTGCGTTTTTTGACTCGGTCCATTCTCTCGCGCACCCGGGGGTGCGCGCATCGATTAAGTTGGTGGGGGAGAAATTTGTTTGGCCCAGGTTGCGCAAACAGGTCAAGGAATGGGCTGCAGCCTGCGTAGCGTGTCAGCGAGCCAAAATACACAGACACACTAAAGCTCCGTTGGAACCTTTTCACATCCCCGCTAAGCGTTTTGATCACGTGCATGTTTACTTGGTGGGCCCGCTCCCACCATCACACGGGCACACACATCTTTTGACGATGGTGGATCGCACCACGCGTTGGCCAGAGGCGATTCCTCTGACATCAACCACAGCGGAAGAAGTTGCACGAGCATTTTTAGCAGCGTGGGTTGCGTGTTTCGGTGTCCCGTCGGACATAACGTCCGACAGGGGTCCCCAATTTATTTCCGAACTATGGTCATCGATGGCCCGCAGCTTGGGGGTGAAGATTCATCGCACTACCGCGTATAACCCCCCGGGCTAATGGTTTTATGCGAACGCTTTCACAGGTCATTGAAAGCAGCCCTCAGAGCGTCGCTGACGGATACAAATTGGGTGGACAAACTTCCATGGGTTTTATTGGGGTTGCGTTCTGCACCTAAGGAAGATTTGCATGCTTCCCCAGCTGAGTTAGTCTTTGCACAACCTCTCCGTTTGCCGGGGGAATTTCTCCCCGATAATCCCGCACCAAATGGCCCCCCTGCTCAGTCCGTGGCAGAGCGACTCGGGAGCAAACACACTCCCTGGCCCAGTCCATCACAGTTTCCCACACGTTTTTGCGCCAAAGGCTTTAAAAAATGCAGAGTTTGTTTTTGTTAGACATGATGCTCAACGTCCAAGTTTGCGACCGTTTTATGACGGACCGTTCAGAGTGCTGGAGACTGGGCAGAAGCATTTTCTGCTAGATTTATGGGGCAGAAGGGAGTTGATTTGCATAAACAGGCTCAAACCCGCTTTTGTTTTGGCTGATGAGCAAGTGCAGCTCGCGAGACCCCCCTGCCGTGGCAGGCCGCCGAAAGGACATTCTCCAGAATCTTCACAGAGACGTGCTAACAGCTTTAATCCACAGATGCAGAGAGATGCTGCAGGGGTAGCAAAGCCTGGTTGCAGCAGATTCGGCAGAAGGTTAAAACCCAGGCAGTTGGTGGATTGATTAGTGATATGTGGAGTGTTTTGTGTTTTTCTTTTTTTATGCCATGCGTGTTTTACCCTTAATAGACGTTTGGGGGGGGTAGTGTGGGTGACACACATGTTGGGCTCACATTTCCACAGAGATATGACTGCATGTATATTGGGGGTTTCACGTCTGGAAGGACAAAGGACTTGAATCTGCAGAAGATAACGAGGAGGTGTGAGATTTGCCTTTTTGTCCCACAGAAGATGCCCCGGAGGGATTTTCCGGTTCATCAATGAATGAGAGACAATGGTGAAGGTTCAAAGGGATGCTTTGTGACTGTTTGTTTACTGAAGCACCATGTGACTTGAGTTCTGATGCTGGAAACATATAAAAGGGTGATATGATATGATTCTTCCTCTTCTTCCTGCTTTGAGAATGCTAGACGATGTGTTCTGTCAATAAAGCTGAACCTGAGAAATAAACTCAGCCTCATCATTCGAGCACATCCTCTACAGGTGTGATGATTGTGATACACAGTTGAGTTCACTGAGAGATGTCAAAGAGATTGTCGATCATTGCTGTGAAGCAGAGTTTGAAGAATTGTGTTGGATATCTGGACTATTGACTTGTGAATTATAAATAGAAATGGACTAATTGACAAATTGAAGCTCTGGCCTCGCTTCGCTACGCACCCGTCATTTTTAACATTGGTGGCAGCGGAGGTCGTTCCCAGGAAGCAACTTTACCTTTGGTGAAAGCGTGGTCTGGCCTGTGGACGCCGTGGCGTTCGGTGGACGGAAGGACCCAGGGTGAGAAGTAAGGCAAGAGGGACGCCATATTTGGCAGTGAAAACGGTGGTTCTGCCCCTGATGAGGTAACATTTTAGTGGTGGAGAGAGACAAGGGACGAAAGATGCCCAGAGGAAAGATAGTGAGGCAAGAGAAACAGTCTGACGGTGACGTAGCTATGGCAGCTGAGGAGCCGGGAGCCAGTGAACCGAATGAGCTGGAAGAGCTAACGTGCCTGGTGAAGTCATTGGTACGTTCACTGACTGTCGGAGACCGTCAGAGATTGGAGGAAGCAGCTCTTCAGGAACAAAGGTGGCAAACCCTGGACACCAAAATTCGGCAGATGCAGTCGCAGGTGGAGGAGTTGAGAGAGGAGTGTGGAAGCGGAGCTGAACGCAGCGGTGATGACGGCGTTTTGGGGGAAGACCCCAGATGACGGCCAGTCGGGTCGGTCAGCAGGAGGAGGATATTACCGCTGCAGGTGCCGTTGAGGACGACGCTGAACGCACCATGAGCCCATGCTGAATCCACTCTGCCCTGAGGACAACATTGAACATTATCTGTCGACATTTGAGAGGATTGCTATGGTCTGCCGCTGGAGTGAAGAGGAGTGGGCGATCCATTTAGCTCCGCTGCTTACAGGTAAAGCGCGGAGCGCGTATGTTTTGATGGATATCGCTGACACGAGTAATTATAAAAAACTGAAGGAAGCCATATTGAGCAAGTATGAAATTACATCCGATACTTATAGGAGAAGGTTTCATGCTCTGGACATTTATCAGGACGAAACCCCTCGTGACCTATATGTTTGTTTAAAAGACCTGTTATTAAATGGAATAAAACCGGAGACCGCAATGGTAAAAGACATTATGGAAATTATAATTTTGGAACAGTTTCTAAGGATGGTGAATCTGGAACTGGGAGTCTGGATACAAGAGCGGGACCCAAAGACTGCAGAGGACGCTACTTGTCTGGTGGAGGTTTTTCTGTCAGCCAGGTCTGGGAGCAGGAGAACTACTCTTGGCCGTGACAGATCTTTCACCACACGGAGTGAGTTTAATGAGGGTGAAAGGGGTGGTCCAGCTCGAAATAAAGTTGTATTCCAGGCCCAGTCAGATCACAAATAGCAGATTTGATAATAGCAAAAAGTCACGTGTTGCAAATAAAGATATACGTTGTTACCAGTGCAATAAAATCGGTCACACGCAATATTCATGCCCTGCTATAAAAAATGAGAAACCGTCACTATTATGCTTCAGTTCCTAGACCACTTGTTTCAGCCTCAGTGTATAGTGGAGTTTATAAAACAAAAGTGTTGCTGAATGGTCAGTGTGAAGAGGCCCTGTTAGACTCTGGTTGTTTTCAAACAGTGGTGCTACCTAGTTTGGTCCCTAGGGACTTGTGGAATGAGTCTAAAATAAATATTTGTTGTGTCCATGGGGATAAAAAACTGTACCCGACCACTGAGGTTTATTATAACAGTAGGGGGTCAAACTATCTCCTTCCTGTAGCTCTTGTGCCTGATTTGCCGTATCCCATTATTCTTGGCAATGATGTTCCAACGTTGTTGGACATCATACAACAGGTTAGAGGAACAAATGGAGGAGAGACAGGCAGGTGTACTGTGAGCAGAGAGTAAAACACACCTGTGGTGAAAAACTGTAATATGGTGACAACCAGGTCGCAGAGGGCTGCCAATACTCTTCAGGAATTACCATTTTATGATTCTGAAATAGAGGCAGGCCCTATTAAGCAACCTAAATCCAAGGCTCAGAAGAGAAGAGATAAGGTGTTAGTGGCAGCAAAGAACTTGGGTCAAGAAACACACAATTAAGCCAGTCAGTAGGAGTTTGGCATCCCTCCTGACATAGCTACACTGCAGAAAGGCTGACCCAACACTTAAAAACCTTGTTTGATAAAAGTCTCGGAGATGAGGGTGTGAAACAGGATAGAATGGATTGTTTGGCTGAGGCCATGTATGTCATAAAAAAGGGCATTTTGTACCAGCAACAAGGTGAAGTTATGGCCATAGCTTTGCCACAGGACCTCACACCAAAAATTATGGAACTAGGACATGTTATCCCTTGGGCAGGCCATCTAGCATTTCAAAAGACTCTAGAGGATTGCTAGAAGGTTTGTGTGGCCGGGAATGTATACCCAGGTAAAGGACTTCTGTACGACATGCTCAGTATGTCAGATTACATCACCTAGGGGAGTAGCATGTGCCCAACTACACCCATTACCAATCATTGGAACATCATTTGATAGAATAGGGATGGATATAGTTGGCCCCCTAGAGAGAAGTTCTGCTGGTAATAAATACATGCTGGTAGTTTGTGACTATGCTACTCGGTACCCAGAAGCCTTCCCCCTGAAATCTATTAAGGCTAGGCAGGTTGCCAATTGCCTTATTCAGTTATTTTCAAGGGTAGGCATACCCAGAGAAATTTTGACAGACTGTGGAACAAATTTCTTAGCAAAACTGTTGCAGCAAGTGTATAAGCTGTTGGGGATTAAGGGCATTAAGACCACCCCTTATCACCCTCAGACTGATGGACTAGTAGAGCGATTTAATCAGACTCTCAAAAACATGCTGCGGAAATTTGTCTCTGAAACGGGCTCAGATTGGGACCAATGGGTACCATATTTACTATTTGCTTATTGGGAGGTGCCCCAGGCTTCAACAGGGTTCTCACCTTTTGAACTGCTTTATGGCCGTCAGGTGAGGGGCCCACTGGACTTATTAAAGGAGCACTGGGAGAGTCCACCGAGTGATCAGGACAATGTGGTCTCTTATGTGATTAAAATGAGAGAAAAACTGGATCTAATGAGTGCTTTGGCTCAGGAACACGAGGACGGCGCAAGCCAAACAAAAAACTTGGTATGACAAGAAGGCCAGAAAAAGGGTTTTTTACCCAGGACAACAAGTTTTGTTATTGCTGCCCTCGTGTGATAGTAAGCTGTTGGCTCGATGGCAGGGGCCATATGAAATTTCTAAAAAACTAAGTTCAGTGACATATGAACTATATATGACTGACAGGAAGGTAAAATATCAGACCTTCCATATTAATTTATTGAAAGAGTTTTAGCAACCTGGCCATCAGCAGCAGCAACCTGCTCTTCAGGAGACACAGCATCTCTTGATCTGTGTGACGGAAGTGGATGAGGAGAAGGAACAATCCTTTCCCACAAATGTGTCAGCCTTGTTCATTTCAACTGTCTCATTTGCAGGTGGATCAGCGGAGAGAGTTAGAGACATTGTTGGATCCAGATTTGTTTCAGGAGAGACCTGGTTTCACCACATTGGTGCATCATAAAGTACATTTGAAAGAGGAAGCTGTTCCATATAGGAAATCTTATAGGATCCCGGAACGATTGGTTCCAAAAATGAAGCAGGAGATAGACCTGATGTTGCAGCTGGGAGTGATTGAGGAGTCAGTCAGTGAGTGGTGTAGCCTGATTGTGCTGGTACCCAAAAAGGACGGCCCTTTGAGATTCTGTATTGACTTTAGATATTTCAATTCAGTGTCCAAATTTGAGTCATACCCTATGCCCCGGATTGATGAACTGTTAGAGAAAGTGGGCAGGGCTAGGTTTATTTCTACACTGGACCTATGCAAGGGGTATTGGCAGGTTGGCTTGGCACCAGAAACAAGGGAACTTACAGCCTTTAAAACACTTATGGCAGTTTCCATTTTAGGGTCATGCCATTTGGCCTTCAGGCGGCACCTGCAACTTTTCAGCGGCTTATGGACCAGGTGTTAAGAAAGGTACCAAACTTTGCAGCTGCCTATTGGGATGACGTGGTCATCTATAGTCAGACCTGGGAAGAACATTTGGCACACCTTGGGCAGGTCCTACATTTAATTAAAAGGGCAGGACTGACAATCAATCCACGCAAATGTGCGTTTGGACAGCAGTAGGTGGAGTACTTGGGATATGTGGTTGGTCAGGGGGTCATTAGACCATGAGTAGGTAAAGTGGATGCCATCCGGACCTACCCTGTACCTACCACTAAGAAAAAGGTATGATCATTTATGGGAATGGTAGGATGGTGTAGCATCATCGTCTACTCAAACCAAGACAGAAGATCACTTCTCTCCAGTTTACAGGAATCTCATTTTATTCATTACACAGGAATATCACTTTTCTGCCTTTTCAGGAATATCACTGACTTGTATGTCGACTCATGCAGGCTTCTTCCAGGCCTGACCAAAGATGCTTGCTTTCCCAGGACCCCGATGTAAACAGTTGCCTCTTGCAGAGATTGTAAGGATCAGAATTTGCTTTTAAAGGCTCAAAGGAACATAAAACTCAGGAGACCAGACCTCTCAACGTGAACACTGCATTTGATAACGTACCTTTTCACAGGAAACCAATGTTCTTAAAAGAGTCATAAACCACTTAATCTGATGGGTTTATAGCCGATGCTGTCCAGGTACCTTCGCCCAGATAATAAAGGAAATCATCTACAGCTCAACAGTACCTCCTAGCGGATACCTACGGAATGTGTTTTCAGTATGTAGGATGACTTTTAATTTGTTCTAAATATTAAGTTTCTTTCAGCTTATCCTCTGGATCCTAAGGACACTGAAAATCATCCCTCTTTTATCACCAACCATGGTTTACTGCATGTTTTGCTGCAAGTTGATCTAAATGTAATGCATGTATTATAATTATGTATAAGAAATGTTATATTCATGAGTGTTATTCAAACACATATCGGAGTAGTGATATAAATGCATGATCACCAAAATATTAGCCAAGTCATTTAATTTAGTTAGATTTTATATTGAGCATTTATTTCATAAGAACTGACTGAGTGTTGATTTTCCCTCTGAAATTTCATGGGATGGTGTCTTCATTTGATTGGCTACTCTCAAACAAAGAAGTGTTCTCACATTGGATAGCAGCCATTTCAAACTGCTTCTGAAAAAGCCAATTGGTCAGTCTTGCGACTACATCATCAGTTTTACGACCCGGCGAGGTAACTTTAAAAGAGAAGTTAGATTTGAGTTTAGTCAGAGATCAGCACAGAGTAAGAAAAAAAGGAAAAGTAGAAGTAGAGACAACAGGCAGGAAGATTAGAACAGCAAAATATAAAACGGTGATAAGATTAAGAATTAGAAACACAGAAAGAAGAAAGAAAGAGATTTTGAGAAGAATTAGGAACTAAATTAAGATTAAAGAAGCAGAATAGTAATCTAGATCTCAGAAGAAGATTTTATTCCACCGTTTCAAGGCCCTGTGAAGTTTTATTTTATTCTCTGTGTGTTTGTCAAGTCTTTCGTTATATTCTGGTCACTGAGGAGAAACCATTTTTCTTTAGAGCTCGTTCCTTTTAGAGAATCAAATTCTCAAACTTTTTCCTTCACCTCAGAAGCCATTCTTATCCTAGTAAATGTTTTTCTAACATTTTTTTTCATGACTTTTCACGCTATTAAAGTGGACCTTTAATTTGCCTAGTTTAAAGTGAACAGAGACTGAGAAGATTTTCCTTCAGTTTTGGGGTCGATCCCGCTACAAGAGACCTCAAAATTTGGATTCTTTTCCAAGGACTTTTCACGCCGCCCTGAGACAAACCACCCACGGCTGCAAGTGTCTCCTTGAAGGGCCCCCCAGCTGAGTTGTCACCTCCACGGCCGTGAGGATAGCAGCCGCTTCCTCCGACGTCCTAACTTCAAAACCCAGTGGTACCGACCCGCGGAAACTTGGACCTACGGCTGTGTGTGAGTGAAACTTTTATTTCTCCTATCTGCTGGGTTAAAACATGATGTCCTAACAATTAAATTACAATTGAATATGGCCCGTATTTCAGGGCTTAATTAGTCTCTCAGCCGCAGGATAGAACTGTAAACTGAAGGAAAACTCTTAGTCATTTTTAAGTAACTGCCCTTAAATTTTTGTAGATTAATTCAGGAGTCATTTTTAGATAATTAGCTTATGAATTTTCCACATAAAATTGCATTGTTTTGTTAAAACATTCCAGCCTCATTTACCGTTGAAACATAAGTCTAGTTCCTCCGTGGTTCTGCAGAGGTGTAACGCTGGATTTTATGTTCAGGAACCCAATATCAGTCGATGTGATATATTACGCTGTTATCATCTGAATCTGTTTATTCATCATTTGAACGCCATGCCATGTAACCTGAATGATTTTAATAAAAGAGTGAATGAGAGCAGTTGAAGTGTTTTCCTTTCGCATATACAGGTTTCCTAATCACGGCAGGACAAAAAAACTCACTGAAACTTTGAGACTGATTCATTAAGTAATTTAAGGTACAAAATTAATTAGAAATTAAAGTTAATATTATTGTCCGTTAGGACTGGTGCCCTTTTACGAGTGCTTTTATTTAATTAAGCGGGTGTAGAAGTGATGGTTTAAACTCCGCCCCCTTTCACACCCACTATTAAATAAAATAAATAATTCCCGTACCTTATGACAAATATTTTTATAGGCAATTCACCCTACAGATGGTATTGACCATTTGCCAGTGACGTCCCACGTCACGTGATTTTTGTTGATACCGCCATATTGGACGGCAAGTCGGGCGCTGTGCGAGTGCGTTTCACCATGGCATCCGCTCAGTCGAGATGTGCCTGGCTTTGTCCGATGTATGCGCATACTACTAGATAAAAAAACATCGTGACCGTACACACGGAAAAGATCAGTGTTATCGGCATGGACCCTTACACCATGTTGCTTGAAAAATTCACCAGTTTCATAATTTTTTGCCCCAAACACCTGACGTACGCTATATGGACATCTACAACTACGCTGGTCAACACAGGGACCGTCTTAGGTGCACTGGAGAGTCTCGTGAAGAGCCTACCAAAAGTTTTGGACGCTTATGTTATTTTGTTGCTGGGCTTGTGAGAAATGTGCTGATATCCCCAGTCATCACTTCAACGGTCCACTTGTCATGAACGGCTTCAGGTATTTTTCCTTTATTTTTTCCAAAATTCAGACTCTATTCTCTCCCCCTACTGTATAGATTTGTCATGTTATATGGAATCTATTAAGTGATAAATTATTAAAATTTTAATAAAATATGTCAATTATTATTAGTATTAGTATTATTATTAGCTGTATATATAGTATCTCAATTAAATTAAAAAATAATTAAATATTTTTATAGATCTATATATTCTGTAAAAGGATTTTTAAATACTTGGCTTATCAATAGAATACTCGATAAACAACTCCCAACACTATTAGATATATTACAAATTTTATTGTTCAGTCTATACAAGAAAGACTTATATCCAGATAAAAAGTCATCATACCCACATATTAATTATAAGAATATTTATCCACTACAGGTACATCACTCCCAGAAGATGTCGGACCCCCCACTGAAACCCTGGGTGATCATGAATCAAGATGGTGTCATATTGTCTTCAAACTGTACTTGTATTGCAGGGTTAGGAGAGACTTGTTCACATGTTGCAGCTGTGTTGTTTGCTGTTGAGTGTGCTGTCCGCCTGTCCCAAGGCCAGACTTGCACTGATGTTCCCTGCGCCTGGAATACACCAACAGCAAACTTGAAGCTTCCTTTTGCTGCATTGCGTGATATCGATTTTTCAAAACCCAAAACAAAACAACGGATGTCAATGCAGAAAAAAAACATATTCCCCGTAAAAGGGAAAGCAAGCCCATTGCCCCTCCATCAGATGATGATCACCGAGCATTGTATCAAAGACTGCATCAAACTTCTAGAATGACAGGCAAACGGTGTGCTATACTATCTCTGGTTGAGCCTTATAATCAGGAGTACATTCCACAGGTTAATAGCTTTAGTACAGTTTTTTTCCTTGATTTTTTAGATGAATGAAAATGGCATCATGTCTAATGTATAATTGAAAATAAATGAAGACTGATGAACAGAACTAAATATGCAGTGTTCCACAACTGTATAACTACACGTCAGTTGAAAAGAACATCTAATTATATTTGCAGGTGGCCCACAATGACTGTCCTGCTTCTCTGGATACCCTTTTTAGTCCTGATTGTCTTCAGCTTACCTTTGAGCAGCTGTTGAATAGATGTGAACAGGTACAACAACTTCTGAAAGTCACTCCTGAGCAGGTAATTTTTCTGCAAATGTTTTAAAATTTATTTCTAAAAATAACAACTTTTAAAGTGCTTTACAGTCTATTAAATGCTACATAATCATTATGTGGGACGTCATAATATCTATGCAGGAAAATTTAGGTTAGTTATATCAGACATTGTTTCTTCTGCAGGTAAAATTTGTTGAAGAAACTACCAGATCGCAGAACAAGTGTGTGTTGTGGCATCAGCAGCGAGTTGGCAGAATAACGGCATCCATCTTCAAAGAAGCTGCACAGACTCATCTTGACGGTCCTTCGAGAAGCCTGCTGAACAAGATATGCTACCCAGTTAGTTTTACCAGTAAAGCAACAAAGTAAGAGACTAGAAAAGCACTCGGAGAGCGCAAACCTCCGCCAAGGCTGCATGCAATTCCTGAATTGTTTTTTTACCGGTAATCATCTCTTTTTATCCTGCTATGCTTAGCTACTTACTGTAAGCTACTTTTGGTGCTGTATTGAATCATTGAGTACTAAGTTGGTTGATCATGGAAACTGACAACATTTAAATTGTAAAGAAGACATAATTCTAAAAAAATTGTCATTTCATTGTGCTATGTAAAATATTCAGATTTCTTTCAGAAAATAGTTCTATATTGGTTTTAAGGAATACTGGTACATTTTTTTTGTACTTTGTCAATAATTTTGCCGATTTGTTTACAGATGGGGATGCGACCATAAGAAAGTGGCCCGTGATCAGTATGAAGAAATCAGGTCTTCTCAGCACCAGGATCTACTAGTGTGTGATGCTGGACTAGTCCTCAGTCAGCGCTTCCCCTTTATGGGTGCCTCTCCGGATGGATTTGTCTCCTGTAGCTGCTGTGGGGAGGGTCTGGTGGAGGTGAAATGTCCTTTCTGTAAGAGGAATCAGGCTTTAGAGGAAGCGGTGGAAGACCCTCAATTTTGTGCAAGCAACAGTGATGGCGACATCAAGCTGAAACCATCTCATAAATATTTCTACCAAATCCAAGCTCAACTGGGTGTCACCGAACTTTCTTACTGTGACTTTGTTCTCTGGACTCAAAAAGGTTGTAATGTTCAAAGAATTGAGTTTGATGACCTCTTTTTTAATGAGAAAGTTCAACTTGTTGGTAAATATCACAGGTCTGTCATTTTACCAGAACTACTCGCCAAATGGTATACCAAAAATCCAAATTTGTTTCATATATCTTGTAAGACAAAAGAAACCCCAAAAGGTGATGATAATACTAGTGTCATTTGCTACTGCAGAAAAACCTGTGGTGATGCATCTATTGTAACCTGTGAGTCTGGCTTTTGTCAAATTGGTCAGTTCCATGTACAGTGTCTCAGGTTGAAAAATGTTCCAAAGAAAAAGTGGTGCTGTCCAGATTGTAGAGCAATTTCAAGGAGTCAGAAAAATCTGAAGAACTATGTGTGTGTGGCATGTAGATTGTGGTTGTATCATCACCTGAGGTTTACTAAAAATAAGAAAATGTATTGGCCAAATAGAATATAATATTTCTTTGTTGTACAACTAGCTTAGCTATTGCATGTAAAATATATCATGACTTAAGTAATAAATTTAATTGTTATATATAATTTTCAGGTTATTTCATTGCGTGCATCACATAAAATGTTGATTGCATAGCCGCGAGTAAGGCAGCTATGCAATCTTTCCTCTTCAGCGCTGCCACCCACCTCCTGCGCCTGTCTTCGTCAGCTGGGAGCCGGTAAAACTTCAAGCTGGATCCCTTTTTCTGGCGATTTGTACACCCAAAGGCACAGCAGTGAAACAACATAGTCCAATTCAATGCCAACATAAAATAAAACAAAGACGTAGGTTGAAATCAGGTAAATATATCGAGATCTGGTACACCGCTGAACAGCTGCTGAAAGCGCCGTCCACTCGCTTCCGCCGTCCAAGATGGCGGCGTAAACAAAAGGTGTGACGTCACAGCAAATGGTCAATAGTAAGTTCATCCCCCACTTTGCTGAAAGAGCTGCAGTATTGAATGACCTCACCAAGGCTTCAGCACCTAATAAGGTAAAATGGACAGAGGAATGTGACAGAGCGTTTGAGGATTTGAAGAGGGCTATTTCTGGGGAGAAGGTTCTCTACAGTCCAGATTTTGCTTGTCCATTTATCTTACAGACAGATGCTTCAGGAGTTGGCATTGGAGCAGTACTTCTCCAGGAGAAGAGGGGAGAGAGACACCCAGTACTGTTCTTGAGCCGAAAATTGTTGGACCGGGAGACAAGATATTCTACAATAGAAAAAGAATGTCTTGCCATGAAATGGGCAATAGGGTCTCTGAGATATTATTTATTGGGGCGTCATTTTGTGTTAGAGACAGATCATCGGGCCTTACAGTGGTTGGACAGGATGAAGGACGTAAATAGTCGTCTCACAGGGTGGTATGTGTCCCTTCAACCGTATGATTTTACTGTTCGGTATGTGGCAGGGAAGACCAACCTTGTGGCAGACAGCCTCTCAAGAATACATGACTCTTAGGAGTACGGTCTTCTCGGGAAAAGGGGGGGGAAATGTGTCGACGAGGTGTCAACCACTCTTGTTATTGGCTTGTATGTGTAACTGTATTATTTGTGTAATATTGTAAATGTTAATTTGACTGTTTCTAAAGTGCACATCATGGTATCTGTCTGTGACTAATTGAATGCCCCTTGTGAGATATTATACCACTAATTATTTGGGTAAAAACAATTGATAATTAATTATTCACATACCTTGGCCAACATGTTCCTGTGGGTGTCCGGGCAAAAGATTCTGTCGGAGGGTGAATGCCTTTTATAGGACACCTGCAGAAAGGATACATGCTATGGTGAGTTATAGGGGAGATTTAGATTTGTAAATAGGGGTTAAATTATTTATTGATGTTATTTATGGTGTTATGTATATTTATTTTATTTATTAGCTGGGGAAAATATGATGGACTTTTAGATATTAATGGGTATGTGTAAGGTAAAAGAAAATGTTATTGTTTTACCTGGGATATTGGTATGAGTCATAATTAGCTTAATTATCTCTGGAGATATATAAAACAGGTGATGTTGATTGTAAGAGTTGAGATATTGGATGTAAAGACTGAGAGATGCCGCAGTGTGGTTCATTGAGCGATTCGTATTTTGGATTATGGATGGTATCGACTTGTTTACCTGAGAGACTGGAGTTTTGAAATAAAATAAAGAAAATTGGAATTGAAGGATGTTGGCCTTGCTTTCCATGCACCAAAATATAACAGGAGTCCAAAACTGACTGTATGCAGTCAGACCATGCATGGGTTTAAACCCGGAGAGTGCGTTGCCTCTAGTCGCCTTCTAGATGTTGCCCATCCGAGTCACCAGCACCAAGTATGTCAGGGATCTGGAAACTCAAAAAAGGTGATCGTATATTAGTTTGTTACCTCAAAGATCCGAGACACGAGAATATTCTTTTAAGAGTTTTACTTGCACAAGGAGTACGAACCTCTGGTTACAGGAAGTAGGTACTGGAGGTAATCCTCACAGTTCAGACTTTTATACACAGCAGTTGCATGGTCAAACAGATAAAATATGCTGACACTGATAAAAGTGAACTGTTCGCCCTTTCTTCAGAGTGCTTCCTGTAGCTCTAAGGGAGTAAGTCTTAAGGCAGGAGCAGGGCATGTGCTTTAGAGATATAAATCTAACATGAAAGGAGAACTGGAATTTCAACATAATTAAAAAAAGAGAAAACAATTTTAAGTCTTCATGCATCATGTACAGAACCTCTAGCACACAGTTTAGTATTTTTCAGCAAATAGTTACATATACACTTCATTGAATTATATAAAATGATAATATGTATGCACATGCAGTGGGTGTAAAAAAGTATTTAGGTCAGCCACCAATTGAGCAAGTTCTCCCACTTAAAAGATGAGAGAGGGTCTCCAATTTTCATCATAGGTATATCCTCAACTATGAGAGACAAAATAAGAAAAAAAAAAATCCAGAAAATCACATTGAAGGATTTTTAATGAATTAGAGTAAATTCCTCGGTAAGGATAAGTATTTGGTCAATAACAAACGTTCATCTCAATACTTTGTTATATACCCTTTGTTGGCAATGACAGAGGTCAAATGTTTTCTGTAAGTTTTCACAAGGTTTTCACACACTGTTGCTGGTATTTTGGCCCATTCCTCCATGCAGATCTCCTCTAGAGCAGTGATGTTTTGGGGCTGTCGCTGGGCAACACAGACTTTCAACTCCCTCCAAAGATTTTCTATGGGGTTGAGATCTGGGAGACTGGCTAGGCCACTCCAGGACCTTGAAATGCTTCTTACGAAGCCACTCCTTCGTTGCCCGGGCGGTGTGTTTGGGATCATTGTCATGCTGAAAGACCCAGCCACGTTTCATCTTCAATGCCCTTGCTTGGTGGAAGGTGGTTTTCACTCAAAATGTCACGATACATGGCCCCATTCATTCTTTCCTTTACACGATCAGTCATCCTGGTCCCTTTGCAGAAAAACAGCCCCAAAGTATGATGTTTCCACCCCCATGCTTCACAGTATGTATGTGTTCTTTCTCCTCCAAACACGACAAGTTGAGTTTTTACCAAAAAGTTCTATTTTGGTTTCATCTGACCATATGACATTCTCCCAATCCTCTTCTGGATCATCCAAATGCTCTCTAGCAAACTTCAGATGGGCCTGGACATGTACTGGCTTAAACAAGGGGACACGTCTGGCACAGCAGATTTGAGTCCCTGCGGCGTAGTGTGTTACTGATGTAGCCTTTGTTACTTTGGTCCCAGCTCTCTGCAGGTCATTCACTAGGTCCCCCCCGTGTGGTTCTGGGATTTTTGCTCACCGTTCTCATGATAATTTTGACCACATGGGGTGAGATCTTGCGTGGAGCCCCATATCGAGGGAGATTATCAGTGGTCTTGTATGTCTTCCGTTTTCTAATAATTGCTCCCACAGTTGATTTCTTCACACCAAGCTACTTACCTATTGCAGATTCAATCTTCCCAGCCTGGTGCAGGTCTACAATTTTGTGTCTGGTGTCCTTTGACAGCTCTTTGGTCCTGGCCATAGTGGAGTTTGGAGTCTGACTGTTTGAGGTTGTGGACAGGTGTTGTTTATACTGATAACGAGTTCAAACAGGTGCCATTAATACAGGTAATGAGTGGAGGACAGAGGAGCCTCTTAAAGAAGAAGTTACAGGTCTGTGAGAGCCAGAAATCTTGTTTGTTTGTAGGTGACCAAATACTTATTTTACTGAGGAATTTACCAATTAATTCATTAAAAATCCTTCAAAGTGATTTTCTGTTTTTTTTTTTTTTCTCATTTTGTCTCTCATAGTTGTGGTATACCTATGATGAAAATTGGAGACCTCATCTTTTAAGTGGGAGAACTTGCACAATTGGTGGCTGACTAAATACTTTTTTGCCCCACTGTATGTACAATTTTCAGACAGACCAACTCTAAAACTGGGAACTTGGAACGTCCGCATTATGATGACAGGACTCGCTGCTAACCTCAAGGACATCAACAACACCAGGAAGACTGCGATCATCAATAATGAGCTGAGGCTCCACTTCCGCCTCCCAAAGAGAGCAGACGCTTTTTCTCCAGCTCCGGCTCCTTATCTCTCTCCTCCCCTAACTGACTGGATCCGAGCTTGCTATTGTCTGTCTGCGTGTCTCTACTGCTGATTATCAAACGAAATTATGGATTTAATAAGCTGGGGCTTGTGAACGCAATTGACACTGTCTTTTCAACGAGGAATTCTGGCCCGGGGAGGCCGATTTGCCCCGCAGAACAGCGGCCGCGGGTTATTTGAAGGACACAAGTAACTGGAAACTCTGTGCCTGTGTGATCTCTCATTCGAAGATGGTTGAAGATTTATACCTCTTCGTAGCAATGTCATCGGAATTCTACTGACTGGATCTGGATTGTTCTGGTGTACCGTAAATTGAAGAAGATGGATGGAGCCTATCAAAATGCAGACCCGGCGAGGCTTAACCATCAAATTGACCAATTGGGCAGCACTCTGACAGCGGCTAATGGAGAACTGTCTAGGAAAATGGATTACATCATGATCACGCTGAGAGCCGTCGATGATAATTTCAACGTCCAGCCATGAAGGATTTAAGTACTGAATCTGTAAGAGAATATAAAGTTTTTTTCTCTGAAGTCAGTACTATTCGTCTCATTCGACCTGCCCTCACAGTCACAGTCCTCCAGATTATCTGCAGTTTTGTTTTCAAAACATGCGAGCAGCATTTTGACTCTCAAGGACAGCCAGCTGTCTGGCAAACTATACCATCTGCTGTGCCAAGGACACACGCCTTTGCCAGACGGTAGACATAACATCTGCTGCTGAAGAGACTTTGTTGTTCTTAACTGATATCAACACCCTCACTCATCACCTTCACTCACACTGACTCACTATACTGATGTGAAGATTATTCATTCACTGCTCTCTTTGTGTCCTTGTATAGATTCTATTGTCTGCTAATTGTGCATTGAGAGCTTTTTTTCTTGTAATCATAATATTGATCATTTATGACCTATATTCTGACAAACAATGCTTTTTTTTCTCTCTCCTATTGTGTTTATCCTTTTCCTCCCCCATTGCTTCCTGTTCCCCGTCTGCTGACAGGCGTGCCACTGACGCTGCCGCGTCACTGAAAATGTCAACTATGTCGTTCTCAGTGTCAAGTCAAATCCCTCGTATGTTTATCAGTTGTTTACTGTGAATGTACTTGGCAATAAATCTTTTCTGAGTTCTGAGTTCTGAGTTCTGAGTTCTGAGACTGGAAGCGGATATCGCCACTCTCCAGGAAACATGGTTGGCTGACACAGGCACACAGAGAGAAGGACTACACGTTCTACTGGCAGGGAAAGGGCAGTGACAAACACAGGAAACACGGACTGGGCTTCGCAGTGAAGAACACCTTGCTGAAGATGGCGGAACCGGGCAGCAATGGCTCTGCACGACTCCTCACCCTCCGCCTGAACACAACTCAAGGCCCAGTCATCCTCATCAGTGTGTATGCCCCAACACTGACAGCCACACCAGAGGCAAAAGACGAGTTCTACGAGAATCTTGCAACAACTGTCAGGATCATCCCCAACTCTGAGCAACTCATTCTCCTTGGAGACTTCAATGCCAGAGTGGGTGCTGACCACGATTCCTGGCCCTTCTGTCTTGGACCATTTGGCGTGGGCAGAATGAACGACAACGGACAGTGGCTGCTCGAGTTCTGCACATATCACGATCTGTGCATCACATACTCGTTCTTCAAGACCAAACCCCAACACAAGGTTTCCTGGCGTCATCTGCGCTCAAAGCACTGGCACCAGCTGGACTTGATCCTGACCAGGCGCACCTCACTGAAGAACGTGCTAATCACCCGTTCGTTCCAGAGTGCAGATTGCGACACAGACCATTCATTGGTGTGTTGCAAGGTCAAGCTGCAGCTGAAGAAATTCCATCGTGCTACACAGCCTGGAAAGGCACAGATTGACACCAGCAAGATGGCCCAAACAGAACTTGTTGAGCAGTTTGCCTCCACCTTTGAGAAGGAACTTGGTGTACCACAAGAAGGAGAATCTGCAAAGCAGAAGTGGGAAGAGCTGCAAAACACCATCCACCGCACAGCCTTGGCTACTTTTGGGAGGAAGACCTCGAAATCAAAGTGCCCAACACAGAAGTTCTGTCCCGTGCCGGCCTTCCCTCCATGTTCACTCTACTCAGGCAGCGCAGGCTCCGCTGGCTAGACCATGTTCACCGTATGGAGGATGGCAGAATCCCCTAAGACGTCCTCTACGGAGAACTAACGACTGGCAGGAGAGACGTTGGCCGCCCACAGCTGCGCTTTAGAGACGTCTGCAAGCGAGACATGAAGGCCCTCGAGATCAACACAGAGCGCTGGGGGGACCTTGCAATGGACCGCTCCAAATGGAGAGGCACCCTGACCAGACAGCTCAAGGCGGGTGAAGAGAGACTGACTGCTGCAGCAGATGAAAAAAGGACCCGCAGGAAGAACCACCACAGACCCAGCAGCACGGAGACCACCCACAAGTGCGACCTGTGTGACAGGGACTGCCATTCGCGCATCGGCCTGTTCAGCCACAGGCAGTGCTGTTCCAGCAGAGTAGACGTTTAGGATTCTCTTCCATGGTCATCATAGACCGACGGAGGCCGACGAGGTCCTTGGGGTGCGGAGTCTTTTGTACAGGTACCACACAGGTTGTTTTCCACAGCTGTGGTACCCTACCCAGCTTCAGGCTCAGGCTGAAGATGTGCTCCATGATCCCGCACAACTAGTCTGCACAGGACTTGAGGAGTCTCAAGCTAATGTCATCCGGATCTGGAGCCTTCCTCGCCTACGCAGGAGCCACTGCCAGGGACAGACTAAGGCTGCAGCGTGTCGTGCGCACTGCTGAGAAGGTGATAGGCTGCAAACTCCCATCTCTCCAGGACCTGTACATCTCCAGGACTCGGAGGCGTGCTGGCCGGATCATAGCCGATCCTTCACATCCTGGTCACGTGCTGTTTGCCCCCCTCCCCTCAGGTAGAAGGCTTCGGTCCATTCGGACTAAAACCTCCCGGCACATGAACAGCTTCTTCCCCTCTGCCATCAGACTGCTGAACACTAAGTGACTTTTGACTCTCGTGCACTATGTACAGCAGCTCAACCAGACTCATCAATCACCACTGTTTTTCTGTTGCATTATTGACTGCACTATGTGGTACTACACATTATCTGCTACATGCTAACTTTTTAAACTGCCTTGACTAGTACTACTCATTATTACTAGTATTATTATTATTATTACTTATTATTACTTATTTTTCTACACTTATTGCACGTTTCTAGTCCTTTAGTTTTTTATTTTATCCCTTTTTCTCATTATGTTTTTAATGTTGCAGCATGGCACCGAGACAAATTCCTAGTTTGTGTATCACATGAACAATGGCAATAAACCTGATTCTGATTCTGATTCTGATTCTGATTCTTGATCTTCTTCAGCTCAGCTCTCACCTGAGAGTCAGACTGGGGCACGGGGGCTGTGTGCTGGGGATGGGGGATGTTGGGTCTGTGAGGGGAAAAACAGCAGGGGATATAAGGGGTGGTGGAGGGAGGGCAGTGGACAGTGGGACTAGAAAAAGGTAGAGGCAGCAGTGATTGGTGGGCAGGCAGAGAAGAGGATGGTTGATCAATCCTGTTAAAGAACAGGTTCAGATTGTTCACTCACTCCGTTTCCCCTGTGGCCTGGGAGGAGGTATTCTGGTGCCCAGAGATGGTTTTGAGGCCTCTCCAAACACCGCTGACATCACTCTGCTGCAGCTTGTCCTCCATCTTCTTCGTGTAGCTGTCCTTCTCCTCTCCCATCTTCTTCCTTAGCTCCCTCTGTACGGACTTCAGCTCCTCCTTGTTTCCCAACTTGAAGACCCTCTTCTTCTCCTTCAGCAGTGTCTTTATCTCAGGGTTGATATAAAATAAATATAAATACACTACCGTTCAAAAGTTTGGGGTCACTTAGAAATTTCCTTATTTTTGAAAGAAAAGCACTTTTTTTCAATGAAGATAACTTTAAACTAATCAGAAATACACTCTATACATTGCTAATGTGGTAAATGACTATTCTAGCTGCAAATGTCTGGTTTTTGGTGCAATATCTACATAGGTGTATAGAGGCCCATTTCCAGCAACTATCACTCCAGTGTTCTAATGGTACAATGTGTTTGCTCATTGCGTCAGAAGGTTAATGGATGATTAGAAAACCCTTGTGCAATCATGTTAGGTCTGCAATGCTGTAATTGCTGCAAATGGAGGATTCTTTGACGAAAGCAAAGTTTGAAGGAAAAAATTATTATTTCAAATACAAATCATTATTTCTAACCTTGGCAATGTCTTGACTATATTTTCTATTCATTTTACAACTCATGGTGGTAAATAAGTGTGACTTTTCATGGAAAACACAAAATAATTGTCTGGGTGACCCCAAACTTTTGAACGGTAGTGTATATAAATATAAATAAATGAACATTAAAAACTGACCCTAACGTAGCTGAGACGTAGCCGTCAGTTTATGTGACCTGTTGCAGAGATCTGAGTCTTCACTACTGAGTGGAGGAAAAGATGAAGTTACTTTGTTTTTGTCGAAATAGACAGATTATTTTTCCTTTGTCGCGGTTAAGGACAAAAGCATATTGATGGGTTGCAGGCTAAAGTGCTGGTTGAGACCTACTGCAATCTTCAGAAGCACCTGAAAACAGAAACAAAACTCGGACAAAGCTAGTGCTAAGTAGTGCTAGCTATGCTAACAACACCGTGTTAGTGGATCTACGCTATCTGAACAGCCACAGCTGGGTGCAAAGTGGAAATACTCTTATTTCAACAGCCACGCCTGGATTTTAAGCACAGGTATGCATCTGGACAGTTGGTGACCCAGCAAGAATTAAACCAACTGATTGTCAAATATGTTGTTACAGACTGAAGACGTGATAACAGTCACTTTCCATCAGACAGCTGAGACTGTGATCCACTTAAGTTAAAACACATTTACTTGCTACCTGGATGAAGATTATTCAAAAATTGAGTTTGATCTCTAAAAGGAATTTTAGAGACTGGATCATGTCTCTGTCACAGCAGACATTTGGAGTGTGGATAATGGACATTGGACACTGCACATCGGATTAAATCGCTATCATAAAGATAAGATAAACATGGACAGCTTTATGCAGTGCTGCACACTCTCACTCCAAAATGATGAAATTACTGGCAATATCATATTAATTTTCTTCAGATTTTTCCCACAGTAACAGCTCTCAGGGCAGGATAAAGCAGACTGAACATGTTCTAAATGTTATGTACGCCCCTCCGGGGCAAAAACAAACCCAATCGCTTGACTGCAGCTGAACATTTATTAACAGGAAAAAGACAAAACAGTCCAAAAAAAAAAACAACCTGTGTAGACAGATAGACAAAGGCAACAAGAATCATTTAAACAGCTGAGCTTCTCCAGGGCTGAGAAATCCCTGGAGGAAAGGAGGGGGAGACTGACCAAAGAGCTGTGGTTCAGTCTAAACACAATTGTTGCAGCCACAAGGGCAGAGGAAGGGCAGTGTTTAAATACATGAGAATAATGAACAGCAGGTGCAAGCGCCGAGCTGGCATGAACTAATTGCATAACTGCTCCCAGCTGAAGAGAGGACAGACAGAGCAGTGAGAGAGAAAAAGGCAGGTGTCCTAAAATACAATCACAGCTGATGGACTGACACAGACTGTGAGAGAAAGGTGGGTATGTTTGGGAACGAAGGAGAGAGGTTATGTCACCCAAACAACATAACAAACTTAACAAGAAAATAATTACAGACAGAAAAATACTCAAAACTACAAAGGGTGTCTGAGCACTGTGGACAGACGCTCAGACATATGACACTAAAAGTTCTGTCTGAAACAGTCTGTTTTCACCCTGACATTAATAAGCCTGTAATGTAATCCATTAATTAAAATGATCTTGCTATGTGTGCATGATGATTTAAGTGTGCATTTAAAAGTGCTTAAAACGTGAAAGTTAATTTTTCAAGTAACTAGTTACTTCAATCATGCAGTAATTGGTAAAGTCACTGTCACGAGCTGAGCACTGGAGGTCCCACCATGTGGCTTTTTCTCTGTATTTATATATTTGTTGTATTTTTGTGCCTTTTGGTTTTTCTTATCCCTGCATGTTTTTTTATGTTTCTGTTTATGTCTTAGTTTTACTATATTCTGATTCTGTATTAATTGGTACCTATTTCTCAGTTGTACTTGTTTATATTTCATTCTAATTCCTTATTATTGAGGTTGACAGCTGTCAGGGCATTTCCTGGTTGGTGCTCCATGTGGGCATAGCCCTGTAAGCTGTCAGCCGGTGTGCTCTCCTCTCATTACTTCCAGCTGATGCAAATCATTAATCATTGTCACCTTTTTGTCCGCTCATGTGAACCCACACCTGTCATTACTTGTGTTATTTGTTCTGACCATATTTACGGACTGCATTTTCATTTCTTGTTGTGGCAGTCTTAATGATACTTTCTCCTCGCAACAAGAACCCCATTCCTGTTCTGGTGAGTTTGTCTGCTACTTGATCTATAAGTTTACCTGGTTATCTGGGTGGCCCCTTTAAAAAAGAAAAAGTCTAATCAGAGATTTCTACCTCCTTGGTTCAACACAGACACTCGTAGCTTAAAACAGAACTCATCAATTAGAAAGAAAATGGCGCTCCACTAATTTAGATGAAATCTATTTAGCTTGGACAAATCATCTTTTAATTTATAAAAGATCTCTTAGAAAAGCTAGAACAAGTTATTACTCTACATTAATAGAAGAGAACAAGAATAATCCCAGGTTTCTTTTCAGTACTGTAGCCAGCGACAAAGAGTCAGGACTCTGTTAATCCTAACATTCCCTTAGAGCTTACTCGTCAGGACTTTATGAACTTTTTCAATAATAAAATTGTATCTATCAGAGATAAAATCAGTCAGTCTTCCCACCGTTAACTTAAATACAGTAACTACTACAATTCCTTCAATTGATATCTGTTTGGATGAGTTTACTCCAATTGACCTTTTAGAGTTAGATAAAATAATTTCCTCATCCGAGCCTTCAACTTGTCTTTTAGACCTTATTTCTACCAGGTTATTTAAAGAAGTCTTCCCATTTATTGGTAGCTCTATTCTTCAAATAATCAATTCTTCATTAACATTAGGCCATAATAATAATAATAATAATAATAATAATAATAATAATACATCAGTCTTATATAGCGCTTTTCTAACTACTCAAAGATGATTTACAAAGCAGCATAGGGACAAACATACAGAGAACAGGTAAACAGACAAGGTAGGTACACATAGGTAGAAGAGGCAGTCAGTTTTTATAGGTAGATTTGAAAAGATGGGTTTTGAGTTGACTTTTAAAAGAAGCAAGTGTTTTGGCAGACCGGATGTGAAGGGGGCAAGGAATTCCAGAGGGTTGGTGCACCGATGGCGAATGATCTATCACCCAGGGTGCGGAATTTTGTCTTGGTGATGGGGGTAAGAAGGTGAGCGTCAGGAGACGAGTGGGAGAATGACGAGACAGAAGGTCCGTTTGGCATGAGGGGGCGAGGTTATGAAGAGTTTTATAGGTGATGAGGAGGATCTTGAAGTTGATGCGCTGTTGAATGGGGAGCCAGTGGAGCTGACGGAGGAGAGGAGTGATGTGGTCTCTGGGGCGGGAGTGAGTAAGTAGGCGTGCGGCTGAGTTTTGGACATACTGTAGTTTTTGGAGGATGGTGGAAGGAAGTCCATACAGAATGCTGTTACAGTAATCAAGTCTGGAGGTGATGAAGGCGTGGATGAGTATTTCAGCAGCAGAGGGTGAGAGGGTGGGATGGAGGCGTGCAATATTACGAAGATGAAAAATGATGTTTTGATGATATGGTTGATGTGAGATTTGAAGGAGAGGGTGGGGTCCATGATAATGCCGAGGTTTCTGGCCAGGGGGGAGGGGGTGACTGAGTGACCATCAATTTGGAATGAAAAGTTCTGGGAAGAGGGGAAAAGAGATTTTGGTCCAAAAATGATGATTTCTGTTTTATTGCTGTTTAGCTTGAGAAAGTTGTTAGTCATCCAGGTTTTTATGTCTGTAAGGCAGTTGGTGATGGTGGAGAGAATGGTGGGGGTGATGGATTTAGAGGAGGTGTACAGCTGGGTGTCGTCGGCGTAGCAGTGAAAGTGAAGACCATGTTGACGGATGATGTGACCAAGCGGAAGCATGTAGAGAGTGAAAAGGGTTGGACCGAGCACAGAGTCTTGAGGGACACCGTGTGAAACGGGGGTGGTGCGTGATTTATGATTGTTGATGGAGATGTACTGGAATCTCTCAGACAGGTAGGAGGTGAACCAAGAGAGGGCGGAGTCAGTGATGCCAATAGAAAGCAGACGACAGAGCAGGATGGAATGATTGATGGTATCGAAAGCAGCGCTGAGATCGAGGAGGAGAAGAATGGTGAGGGAGCCAGAGTCAGAGGCAAGCAGGATGTCATTGGTGACCCTGAGGAGGGCGGTTTCAGTGCTGTGGTGAGAACAGAATCCAGATTGAAATGTTTCGTAGAGTTTGTTGGAGAGGAGGGGTCTCTTGAGTTGGGTGGCGACAGATTTTTCCAATATTTTAGCCAGAAATGGGAGGTTGGAGATAGGTCTGAAATTGTTGGGGTCGTCAGAGTCCAGGCCAGGTTTCTTAAGGAGGGGGGGTGATGGCAGCAATCTTAAGTGATGGGGGGGACAGTGCCAGTGGTGAGGGAGGAGTTAATGGTGTCGATGATAAGGGGGGGCAAGAGGGGTGGGACAGGCTTTGATAAGGGGGGAGGGGATGGTGTCCAGGGGGCATGTAGATGATTTCATGCTGGAGAGTATTTCGGAAAGTTCATCAGTGGTTATGGGTGAGAAAAGGGAGAGCTGTTTATCTATGGGTGGAGAAAAAGTGGGTTCTGAGTCAGGGGTGATGGCTGGGGAGGAGGCAAGCTGGTTGTGAATACTGTCAATTTTGGAATGGAAAAATGATAGAAAGCTATTGCATTTTTCAGGGGTGAAGGATGATGAAATGATGTCCTGGGGTTTGAAGAGTTTGTTGATGGTGGAGAACAGAGTGTGGGGGTTGGAGGATCCAGAGTGAATGATGCTGGAGTAGTAGGCAGAGCAAGCTTCATTGAGTGAGGATTGATATAGGTGCATCAGTTCTATGTGAGCGAGGGTGTGTACAGTCAGACCAGTTTTGCAGCTCAGGCGTTCAAGCTGTCGCCGTTGTTTTTTGAGTTTGTGAAGTTCTAAGGTGTACCAGGGGGCCGAATGAATGAAAGTGACGGATTTTGTTTTCATGGGGGCCAGTTTGTTGAGGGAGGTAGACAATGTGTTGTTGTAGATGTTTACTAAGTCCGTAGGGGTTGGGTTTACAGGGAAGGTGAAGTTGGAGAGAGTGTTAGATATGCATGTGGAGAGAGAAACTGAGCAGATGGACTTAAGATTCCTGAAGGTTATTGTTCGGTCTTGTTTGGGTTGAGGGGCCGGGATGTCAATGTCCAGTGTGATGGCGAGATGATCCGAGATGGTGAGGTCAGTGCTGGAGATGTTGTGAATGTGGAGACCAGTGGAGCAAACCAGATCCAGGACATGTCCACGTCTGTGGGTAGGGAAAGTTATGTGTTGGGTGAAGTTTAGACACTTTAGTAAGTCCAGAAAATCGTTTGCGTATTTGCGGTCAGGGGAATCAATGTGGAGGTTGAAATCGCCAAGCAGTAGGACAGATGGTGAGGTTGCAGACAGTACTGTAATGAGTTCTGAAAGATCTGATAAGAAAAATGGATTTGGTTTGGGAGGGCGGTAAATAATTGCAATGAGGAGAGGTTTTGGGCCGGGCAGTTTAAAAGTCAGGTGTTCAAGAGAGGAAACAGCGGGTATGGAGAGAGGTCGTGGATTGAGGTCATGAAGATGAATAGCAGCAATGCCTCCTCCACGGCCTTCAGGGCGTGGGTTGTCCAGGTATGAATATCCAGCAGGGGTGATTTGGTTAAGTGCAATGTAATCCAGGGGTTTTTGCCAAGTTTCAGTGAGACAGAGGAGATCCAGTTTATTATCAGTGATGAATTCATTTAGAATGAGGCTTTTATTGTTAAGAGATCATGTGTTGAAGAGGGCAAGTTTCAGGTGCTTTTGTTTTGAAAATGCAGGTGCGGAAGTCGGGATAGGGCGGAGATTGAAAGGATTCACGTTGGGGTTGTTCTGATGACGCGTCACATTATTGTGATGACGCAACGCAGAAGTGCGGAAGCCGGTGTCCATGCAGCGATTTGACCAGAGAACGGGGATACAGTTTGTTGTGGTGAAGTGGTAATTAAACTTGCGGCGTGAACTTTGGTGGATATATCGGGGCCTGAGGAGAAGTCTGGAGCTTTTTAGTAAGGCAATGAGTTCCAAGGTGGGAGAGGTTTGGTGGTTTAGTCAGAGGAGTTGCGCGGATGTGTAGCGTAGCGCCATAACTGGGGCTATGCCGGTGCTGGAGGTGGGTGATGGAGGTCCGAGTTTGTTGCAGGCGTTAAAACCAATGAGTCGGCAGAGTTGCAGGATGAAGTGACCGAACGTGTCAACCATGGAAGGACGCTTCCCAGCCTCTCTGATTTCTAGCCGAGCAGCGCTAGCACCAAGCAGCAGCCAGTTAGCCGTTGACCCGCCAGCTTGTAGCAAGACACCCGGTAGCAAACTCAGTAGTGAACTAGCTGATGGCCCAGCGATGTTAGCAGGGAGTCCCAGACAGATAACAGCCAAAGCACGGACTGGTAGCGGTCGGCCAGCCGTCAACTGGCTGGCTAACAGCCAGTTTCCCGCTAGCCCGCTATCCCTGCACGGTGGCGCAGTGGTTAGCACTGCGGCAGCACAGTTTACCCTTGGCCGGGGGATTGTGGGGATCGTGGGTTCGATCCCAGCCCCCGACCAACAGTGATCTGTGTGGAGTTTGCATGTTCTCCCCGTGTTGCGTGGGTTTACTCCGGGATTTCTCCGGTTTCCTCCCACATGCCAAAAACATGCATGTTAGGTTAATTGGCTGTTCTAAATTGTCCCTAGATATCTGTTTCCTATAGGCCCTTAGAATAGAGGGTTAGTATTAATAAAAGCGCTTTGAGTGGTCTTTGTGACTAGAAAAGCGCTATATAAGTGCAGGTTAGTTAGTTAGTTAGTTAGTATCCCGCAGGCCAAGGCCACCAGCAAGTCGCGGGTAGATCTTCCAGAGATGGAGAGTAGAGAGGCAGATGAAGACAATCCAAACCATGACAGGACAACAGAATAGTTTGTGACCGGAGTGGCACTTGAGTCAGCCTGGTGGGTGAAGTTGACAGCCAAGATCGTCTTGCAGGTAAGCGTCCACACCACCAGTAAAATGAACAAAAAATAATAGTGTCCAGGTCCAGCAATGTAGGGAAACAAACAAACAAAAAACACAGAAACTGTAAAGTTAAAAAAATAAATAAATAAATAAATTACGAATGAATCAAGAAAGGGGAAGCGGCGAACAGAGCAGCGCCAGCGTCCTCCCTCCTCGCAACACTGATTCAGTGATCAACACTGATCAGTGTTTAAAAGCCTGTTTAAAAGCCTGCCATGAACCGCAGGCTTTTAAAACTGCTGTAATTAAACCCTTACTCAAAAAGCCACTGCTGGATCCAGGAGTTTTAGCTTACTATAGACCAATCTCTAATCTCCCTTTCATTTCAAAAATATTAGAAAGAGTTGTTGCTACGCAATTATTTGACCACTTGCAGGGTATGGCTTACTGTATTTGAAGACTTTCAATCTGGGTTTAGAATCCATCATACTACTGAAACAGCCTTAGTGAAGGTCACTAATGACCTCCTTATCACATCTGATAATGGACTTGTTTCTGTACTTGTCCTTTTAGACCTTAGTGCAGCTTTTGATACTATCAACCATAATATTCTACTTGATAGATTAGAACACTATGTTGGACTTAATGGAACTTCGTTGCAGTGGTTTAGATCTTATTTATCTGATAGGTTCCAGTTTGTTCATGTCAGCAATGATTTTTTTTTTCAACTCAAAGCTCAGTCATGGAGTTCCACAGGGATCTGTGCTAGGCCCTACTCTTTTTAGTTTATATATGCTTCCGTTAGGCAACATCATTAGAAAGCACTGTATACATTTTCATCGTTTTGCAGATGACACACAATTATACCTGTCAATGAAGCCAGATGATAGTAATCAATTAGCCAGGTTAGAAGCCTTTCTTAAGGAAATCAAAGCTTGGATGACTTGTAATTTCCTGCTATTAAATTCAGATAAAACTGAAATCATTCTTGTTGGTCCAAAAAACCTTAGAAATACCTTTCCAAATCAAACGCTTAGATTGGATGAGGTTACCCATTTCTCTGAATAGTTCTGTGAGGAACCTTGGAGTGATTTTTGATCAAGAACTGTTTTTCAGTTCACATATTAATATTTGTTTCTAAGACTGCCTTCTATCATTTGCATAATATTGCCAAGATTAGGAGCATCTTGTCTCAGAGTGATACTGAGAAACTAATCCATGCTTTTGTTAGCTCTAGATTAGATTATTGTCACTCTTTATTATCAGCTTGTGCTAAAACATCTTTAAAAAGTCTTCAGTTGATCCAAAATGCTGCAGCAAGAGTTTTAACAGGTACCAGAAAGAGAGATCCTATCTCCCCGGTTCTGGCCTCAATTCACTGGCTTCCCATAGAGTTTAGAATTAAGTTTAAAATCCTTTTTCTCACTTACAAAGCCTTAAATAATCAGGTCCCTTTTTATTTGAAAGATCTGATACTACCCTATTATCCTAACAGAACACTACGCTCCCAAAATGCTGGATTACTTGAAATACCTAGAATCTCCAAAAGTACAATGGGAGGCAGAGCCTTCAGTTATCAAGCTCCTCTGCTGTGGAACCAGCTGCCAATCTGGATTCGGGAGTCAGACTCGATCTCTGTTTTTAAGAATATTATTGTTATTAATAATGTATTATTATATTTGAGAAGGATCATACCTTCCATATGCCATGTTTAATGTTTATATGTGCATTCCGTGTGGAATAAGTTCATATATTCTTGGCATGTTTCTGTGAGTAATATCAGAGTTCAGACTGAAGATCAGTACAGGGCCAGTACATATGTAAGGAATGATCTAAGCTATCCTTAATCTCTTTGACATAACCTGTTTTGGGTCACAGGAATGCACAGAAACTCCTCAGCCTGTACAGATCAGAGATAGATGGACATTCTGTTAGTTTTATGGATCTCATGTCTCCATGACCCCATGTCTCCAGAATGTCTGTGACATCAGCCTGGATAAGCTCAGTTATCAGGACTTTCTGTCTGTCCCTCTCCTTTCCTCCTCCCATCCTCTCCCTGCTTTCTTCTACCTATATACATCAGACTTAGAAGAATGTGAGCTTAAGGAATTCTAAGTGTGTCTGAATGCCATGTTTTGTAACTCCTCCTCCAAAGTGGCCATTGGGGTGACTCCTCATATATTTTTGTAATAAATGTACATACTGTAAATTCAACTTTCTGCCTGATTATTTGACTTTGAATAATTTAAGCTCAGAATTATTCCAACAGTTAAAACCTTCCTTTCTGATATAGCCTACAGTTAGGGAGGGATCATGTGTCTCTGAATCCTCCCTTAGTTATGCTGCTAATAGGTTTAGACAGCTGGAGGACCTCCAATAATGCACTGGGCTTCACTCCTTTCTTCACTCTCAATGAAATATTTTTGCTAGTCACTAACATCTGTTTGTGCTCTCCCAAAGATTGAGTCCCGTTGTGCTGTTTACTCTCTACATGTCTGTTCTTTTTATCTTCTCTATCCCCTCACCACCACCACCCACCACCAGTTGCAGCAGTTGACTGCCCCTCCCTGAGTCTGGTTCTGCTGGAGGTTTCTTCCTGTTAAAAGGGAGCTTTTTGATATGGTTGTGGGACCCAGGAGACAGACGCTGACACGAGTAGCTGATTTAGACAATTATTTATTGATTAAGTGTAGAGTGTTGCGTGTGTGAATGAATGAGTGAGTGCAAAGCTGTCTGGTCACTGGAGCTGAGCGGTTCTTGCTGCGACCTGGCAACCCTGGAACACACAAGCACAGAAGGTTATTATAGTTCATACGAACGGGGAGCTGAGGCTTGTGCTGCTTACTTGCAGGTGCTGCTGCGAGAGTCCTGCTGGCTCCGTGTCCTGGTGCAGCGTGGTGCGCGTGGTGTTCGGTGCTGAGGAGGTGAGGAGGAAATCTGAGGAGGAGGAGATGACGTCCCGTTGACAGGGAAGGTGATTCCGCCACCAGGGAGGTCCACCTGTGCACAGGGGAGAACACTAGGACAGGGAGAGTGATGTTGTAGCTTACGTGGCATGGCTTGGCATGACGACTTGGTTCTGTCTCTGGTTTGAGGTCGTGTCCTTGACGCGTTGCAAGGCAAAGGCGACAGACGACTCCATGCAGAGCAGTCCGAGACACTGGCTTTTAAAGCCTGCTGATTACCAACGACAGGTGTGTGCGCAGCTGAGGTTAATGATGGCCCAGAGGCCACCATGACAGTACTCCCCCCTCTAGAGGTGCCTCCAGGCACCTGCCCTATCCTACCTGGATGCGCCCAATGGAAATCGCGGATCAACTGCTTGTCAAGGATCAAGGCTGGGCGAATCCAGGAGCAATGCTCAGGGCCAAAACCCTCCCAGTCCACCAAATACTGAAGACCCCGGCCCCGCAGGCGGATATCCAAGATAGCAGTTACCCCCCAAGCCGGGTGGCCGTCGATCATCCTCGGGGGGGAAGGAGCCGCGGGGGCGGGCACAGAGGATCGGAGATATGGGGCTTGACCTGGGAAACGTGAAAAGTAGGGCAGATGAGCATAAAAGAGGGAAGAGCAAGGTGCACAGACACAGGGTTGATAATACGTGAAATCACAAAAGGGCCGATGAAGCGCTTGGTCAGCTTGCGCTTCTCAGCCGGCACATTGATATTCTTGGTTGACAACCAGACTTTCTGACCCACCTTATAGTCCGGGGCGGGCTTCCTGTGATGGTTGGCCACCTGGATATTACGTTCTGTGGTCCTGAGGAGGGCTCTGCGGGTGATGGTCCAGATTTGCCGACAACGCCTAGCGTGAGCCTGCACCGAAGGAACCGCCACCTCCTTCTCCTCCTCCGGGAACAGTGGTGGATCATACCCCAGAGACGCTTTAAAAGGGGACACCCCAGTAGCTGAGGACACCGTGGTGTTGTGTGCGTACTCGATCCAGGGCAGGAACGTGCTCCAAGAAGAGGAGCAGGAAGAGATGACACAGCGAAGCGCAGCCTCCAGCTCCTGATTGGCCCGTTCGCACTGGCCATTGCTCTGCAGGTGGTACCCAGATGAGAGACTAGCTGTGGCCCCCAGCACCGTGCAGAATGCCTTCCAGACCTGGGACACAAATTGTGGACCTCGATCCGATATGATGTCAGCCGGGATACCATGAAGACGGACCACATGCCACACTAGAGAGTCTGCCATCTCCCACAATGAAGGCAACCCCCGGAGAGGCACAAAGTGTGCTGCCTTGGAGAAATGGTCCACTATCGCTAGAACTGAGGTGAAGTGACCAGAGAGGGGCAGGCCGGTCACGAAGTCCAAAGCCATGTGGGACCAGGGGCGGGAAAGAACTGGTAGAGAGTGAAGAAGACCTGCCGGGGGTGAAGATGATGATTTCCAGGTGGCGCACTGGGCGCAGACCCGGACATAGCTGGTGACATCCTTCCTCAATCCTGGCCACCAGAAGGCTCTCTGGAGCAGGTCGAAGGTGCGGGCAATACCCGGTGGCACACCAGCTTAGATGCGTGGCCCCACTGAATGACCTCACTCCTGACAGAGAGGGGAACGAACAAACGGCCCGGGGGGCCCCCACCCAGTCGGGCTCGGTCACCTGCGCTCTCCTGACTTTATCCTGGATCTCCCACGACAGGACACCCACCACACAAGACGACGGCAGGATAGTCTCCTCCTGATTCCCGGTGGTCTTTGCGTTGAACTGCCTCGAGAGGGTGTCAGACTTGCCGTTCTTGCTCCCCAGCCGGTAGGTGATGATAAAATTGAACCGGCCGAAAAAAAGAGACCAGCGGGCCTGGCGAGCGTTCAACCATTTGGCCGTCCGGAGATACTCAAGGTTCTTATGATCCGTCCAGACGACGAACGGCTGGGCAGCCCCCTCCAGCCAGTGCCTCCATTCCTCCAGGGCGAGCTTCACGGCCAGCAGCTCTCTATCACCAATGCAGTAGTTCCTCTCTGCAGGCGTCAGGCGGTGGGAGTAGAAAGCACACGGCCGAATCCTAACATCCACCGGGGACCGTTGGGAGAGGACCGCCCCAACTCCTGAATCCGAGGCATCCACCTCCACTAGACACTGCAGAGCCGGGTCCACCTGGGTCAGGGCGCGGGCCAAAGCGAACTCCTCCTTCAACCTCCCGAATGCTGTGGCAGTCTCCTAGCTCCAATGAAAAGGGGTCTTGGGAGATGTGAGGGCGGTCAGGGGGTGGGCGATGATCCCAAAGTTCAGCACGAACCGACGGTAGAAATTGGCAAAACCCAGGAACCCCTGCAACTGTTTCCTGGACGTGGGTGTGGGCCAATCCACCACCGCCTTGACCTTGGCCAGGTCGGGAAGCACCTGATTGCGGGCAATAATGAAACCAAGAAAGGAGGTTTTGTCAGTGTGAAACTCACACTTCTCAGCTTTGACAAACAGCTGGTTCTCCAGGAGGCGCTGCAGGACCCGTTGCACATGCACCTGGTGCTCCTCCAATGTGCGTGAGAAGATGAGGATGTCATCGAGGTAGACAAACACGAAGGAGTTGAGGAAGTCCCGGAGGACGTCGTTAATTAAACGCTGGAAGACGGCCGGAGCGTTGGTTAACCCAAACGGCATCACCAGGTATTCAAAATGGCCGCTTGGTGTCCGGAACGCCGTCTTCCACTCATCGCCCTCCTTGATGCGCACCAGGTGGTACGCGTTGCGCAGGTCCAGCTTCATGAACCAAGATGCCCCCTGGAGGGAGTCAAAAGCCGAGTTCATCAGTGGCAGCGTGTACTTGTCCTTGATAGTGATTGACATGTTTCAGGACCCAGGAGACAGACACTGACACGAGCAGATAGTGACAATAATCTTTATTTAATTGTGAGTGAGTGTAATGCGAGTGTAAGTGCGAGGATATCGTTCTGGTCAGTGGAGCTGAGCGACCTGGACGGAGACCCGGCAACCTTGACAGCAGCACTGGCTTCGCTCTGCTGAGTTCCAGCGGCCGGGCAGCGTGGAGGTGAAGGCGCCCGTGACCATGCTGGGGTTACAACCCGTGGCTGTGACAATGACAGTCCTGACGATGACACCGGCTGTGACAATGACAGCCCTGACGATGACACCGGCTGTGACTCCACAGACCGGGATGACGATGATCCTGACGATGACGCCGGCTGTGACTCCACAGACCGGGATGACGATGACACAGATGATGATGCAGACAAAGACGAGGTTAGTGACTCCACACACAGTGGCAATGACGACACAGCTGATGCTGATGACAGTGACTCCACCGATAACGTTGGCCAATACTCCTGTAATTGATACAATAATAGTTCTGGCAATTGAGGAGCAAGACGTACCGGTAGGCGTGGTGGTAGCGAGCTGCTACGAAGACGTGATGGCGTTACCCCGTCAGCTGGGGACGCAGGTCCGCCGCCAAGGTGGTCCCCCTGTGCACAGGGGTAAAGGTTTGGCGTTGAGTAGCAAATGGTGCGCTTACTTGCTTGACGCTGGGAAGAGTTCCTGGATGCAGCAAGTGAAGCTCTTGACGAGACAAACGAGGTTCCAGACGAGACAAACGAGGTTCCAGATGAGACAGACAAAGTTCCTGACGAGACAGACAAAGTTCTTGACGAGACAGACAAAGTTCCAGACGAGACAAGAGATATTCTTGACGAGACCAGAGAGCGGAGTGCAGGTTCATTCTCCGTTGAGGAAGACAGACGACTCCGTGCCGGGCTGTCAGCGACACTGGCTTTTAACAGCCGTTGATTCACACCTGTTGGTCTGTGCGCAGCTGGGGCTAATGACACTAATGACGGCCCAGAGGCCGCCATGACAGTGATCTCGTTAAGCCCTCGGAAGTCGATGCAGGGACGCAGCGAGCCATCCTTCTTTCCAACAAAGAAGAAACCCACTCCCAACGCCGAAGAAGATGGGCAAATAATCCCAGAGCTAAGGGACTCCTTAATATAAGTGTCCATAGCTTCGCGCTCCGGGGCAGACAGGCTGTATAGACAACTTGCCGGGAGAGGGGACCCTGCCTTGAGGTTGACCGCACAATCGTAAGGACGGTGGGGGGGAAGGGACAGTGCCCGTGACTTGCTGAACACCGCTCCCAGATCGTGGTAGACCTCTGGTACCATGGACAGGTCCGGGGGTGGCGTCGAAGGTGAGGGCACTGATACTGAGGGAGCACACACTGCAGACTGGAGGCAGGCACTCAAACAAAAAGAGCTCCACGCGGTGATACTCCCAGCTTGCCAGTCAAATGAGGGGTTGTGGAGCCATAGCCACGGGTACCCCAGGATCACGGGTGAAGAGGAGATGGGCAACACCAAGAAACAAATCTCCTCCCGGTGGTTTCCCGAGACTATCACTGACACGGGGGCCGTCTGGTGGGAATCAGAGGTCAGTGATGTCTTGGATAGTGTGACGAGATTGACAGGTGGGCAAAGAGGTTGACAGCTGAGGCCCAGCTGGGTTGCCAGGTCTCCGGAGATGAAATTCTGCTCAGCTCCAGAATCAACTAGGGCGTGTGTTGTGTGTTCCTTGTATTTATAAATTAACCTAATGGGGACACGGCAGCTAGTGAGGGTTTTTTTCTGTTTAATGTCCGTGAATCCCCCTACTTTGATCCACGGACCTCCCCTTTTAACCGATTTGGGCATTCAGCTACCCCGTGAGACCCATTGCCACAATAAAAACACAGGCCCAGATCCCTCCGGCGCTGTCTCTCAGCCGCCGAAACTCCCGATTGTCCGATAACCATATCCTCTTGCTCCGGAAGTTCCTCTGACGGGGGCAGAGCCAGGAGCGGCGACCTGGCGGAGCGGGGGCGTGGTTTACTCGAACGGCTAACGGCCCTCCGTTCCGCCACTTGCTCCTTCAGCCTACTGTCCAAACTAATGGTGAGGGAGATTAACTCACCTAACCTGTCCGGTTTATCCCGTGCCACTAGTTCATCCCTCAGCTCCGAACTAAGGCTACGGAGGAAAATGCTGCAAAGCGCTGGCTCCTCCCACCCAACCTCAGCGGCTAACACCCGGAAATCTACGGCGTAATTGGCAGCAGATCTACTGCCCTGCCGAAGGCTAAGCAGCCGATCAGTTAGCACCGCGCCCCGGTCTGTATGATCAAACACCTCTAAAAATTCTGCCACGAACTGCTGGTAAGTCAAAAGGGAATAGTTGGGTTTAGCCATAACAGTATAGGCCCAAGCTAATGCCCTTCCCTCGAACAAGTTAGAGATGTAGCCAATTTTGCTGTGATCTGTGGGAAAATCTCCCGGGATGCGGTGAAACACTGTTTCGCATTGGAGCAAAAAGCCCCGTGCTTCTCCGAGTTTTCCGCTAAAGCGGGCGGGGATAGGCACGGGAGTGAGACGAGGTAATGATGGCTGGTGTGTTTGGCTAGCAGGTGAGACTACAGGGGCTGGTGAAGCCCCAGCGGCCTGGGGAAACACCTGGCTTCCTTCCAGGCGATCCAGCCAGCTGTTAACCTGAGTTAGCTGGTTCAAAATAACTGTCTGTTGGTGTGCAATCAAATCTACTCGGGCGCTAAGGGTGTTAATGCGACGCGCCAGCGCGCTGTCTGCTGGGTCATCTTGACGGAGTGGTACTGACATGGTTGTGGGACCCAGGAGACAGACGCTGACACGAGTAGCTGATTTAGACAATTATTTATTGATTAAGTGTAGAGTGTTGCATGTGTGAATGAGTGAGTGAGTGCAAAGATGTCTGGTCACTGGAGCTGAGCGGTTCTTGCTGCGACCTGGCAACCCTGGAACACACAAGCACAGAAGGTTATTATAGGTCATACGAACGGGGAGCTGAGGCTTGTGCTGCTTACTTGCAGGTGCCGCTGCGAGAGTCCTGCTGGCTCCGTGTCCTGGCGCAGCGTGGTGCGCATGGTGTTTGGTGCTGAGGAGGTGAGGAGGAGATCCAAGGAAGAGGAGATGACGTCCCGTTGACAGGGAAGGTGAGTCCGCCACCAGGGAGGTCCACCTGTGCACAGGGGAGAACACTAGGACAGGGAGAGTGATGTTGTAGCTTACGTGGCGTGGCTTGGCGTGACGACTTGGTTCTGTCTCTGGCTTGAGGTCGTGTCCTTGACGTGTTGCAAGGCAAAGGCGACAGACGACTCTGTGCAGAGCAGTCCGAGACACTGGCTTTTAAAGCCTGCTGATTACCAACGACAGGTGTGTGCACAGCTGAGGTTAATGATGGCCCAGCGGCCACCATGACACTTTTCCTCTCCACCTTCACCAAGTGCTTGCTCACAGGGGATTGCCTCATTGCTGGGGTCGTTCTGCAATTGTGGGGGTTTCCCCTACAGTTGAAAGTGCTATGAGGTGACTGTTGTTGTGAAATGGTGCTTTATAAATAAAGTTGAATTGAATTGAATTAAATAAAGTTGAATCTGTTTGGATTTTTGCATTGATGCACTTTTGGAACTTTGTGTTTTGTTATTAAATGCCACAAACTGCAGTGGGCATCTGGGTCTGTCTCTCTCTGCCCCTGAGGGGCAAATCATGACAGTAACTCAATTACTTTTGAAAAAATGTAACGAATAATTGTAATTAGTTATTATTTTTAGTAATTTGCCCAACACTGGTTATGACAAGGGTAGTTACAAGTGCTAACTAAACTAATCTATCTCAGCTAGCCTTTCTGTTCATGATTACAGGGCCATTCTTGCCAAAATATAACCAAAATAGCCGGAACACACTTGGATCCTTGGTGCCTGCCATAAGCCTTAAGCAATTTAGTTTTATACTGATGAAAGCTTCTTTGTGTGTGTGTTTATGTCTGTGTGGTGTGTGTGTGGGGGGGTGAATTTTGTTTTATTTCAATGTGTGAATCACTTTACATTGCATCTTTTTGTATAGATAGATGTACTTTATTGATCCCAAACTGGGAAATTACAGTGTAACAGCAACATGACAGAGTGAAAGGACATGTAGTGGCTGGGCTTGCAGACTTCTCTCTCACTTTCTAACCCACAGGTCAACCTCTAAGCAGGTCAGAAATCCTGGCTGTGACGAGTTAACAATAACAGCCCAATACAGTGGTGTAAAAAAGTGTTTGTTCCCTTCCTGATTTCTCATTTTTTTGTATGTTTGTCACACTTAAATGTTTCAGATTGTCAAATAAAGTCAAACATTAGACAAAGATAACACAAGTAAAAACAAAATTGCCATGACTGAAAGTGAGAAGCTCACGTGCAAGGCAGCTAGCACCAGATAAGACACTCAAACGCGGAGTAAACGTTAAACACAACTTTCTTGAAAACACACAACAGTAAGGAAAGCGGTGCATGGTGAGGGAACACACAGCCTGCAGACAGAGGGAGACGAGAGTTGATTAGAGGAGAGGAGTCAACCAGGGATAAATGGGAAATGAGCAGATAATCTCATGGAAGATGAACAGAGAGCCCAGCAGGAAACCCAGCGGGGAACTGAAGGAGTCAACAGGGCAGGGCTGGCAGAAAGAGAGAAGTGGAAGGGGCTGGGGAGAGTCTGACCGGGTGGAGTAGGCTGTCCAGGAAGATGAGGGCAAGGAAGGCAGGTGAGCGCACTGTAATCCCAGAGACTCACCGCAGAGATGGCAGCAACCTGGGGCGAGAAGAGGAGAAGGAAGGTTAGACTGAGATTCAGGAAATAACTTCACTCCTTTAGATCAAAGGCAGCAGTACCCAATGAGCCAGTGCAGAGGTGTTCACAAGCAGGTTCTTTTAAGCACTGGCAGTGAAGAGGCAGCAGGTGTGTTCACTCATGCAGGTGCGCTGATGACCTGCGGAGCCGGGAACCAGATAGAGAACCTCCACACAGAAAGGGATGATCGCTCACCCGATCATCACAAAAATGCAGTTTTTAAATGAAGGTGTTTATTATGGACACCCAAGGGTGTCCATAAGGGTGTCCATATGTGCACCTGGCACCAGGACACCCTAGGTCGCAGGTCGATGATCGATTTTGTTATTGTGTCATCAGACCTGCGACCATATATCTTGGGCACTCGGGTAAAGAGAGGTGCAGAGCTGTCAACTGATCACCACCTGGTGGTGAGTTGGATCCGATGGCAGGGGAGGAAGCCATTCGGACCTGGTAGACCCAAACGTATAGTGAGGGTGTACTGGGAACGTCTGGCTGAGGCCCCTGTCTGGGAGGTCTTCCGCTCCCACCTCCGGAAGAACTTCAACCACATTCCAAGGGAGCCTGGAGACATGGAGTCTGAATGGACCATGTTCTCCACCTCTGTTGTTGAAGCGGCGGCCCAGAGCTACGGCCACAAGTTGGTCGGTGCATCTCGAGGTGGCAACCCTCGAACCAAGTGGTGGACACCAGTGGTGAGGGGGGCCATTAAGTTGAAGAAGGAGTCCTATCAAGCTTGGTTGGCTCGTGGGACTCCCGAAGCAGCTGAGGTGTACCAGCAGGCCAAGCGGAGTGCAGCTCAGGTGGTTGCTGAAGCAAAAACCCGGGTATGTGAGGAGTTTGGTGAGGCCATGGAACAAGACTTTCGGTCAGGCTCAAAGAGATTCTGGCAAACTGTCCGGCGGCTCAGGAGGGGAAAGCAGCTCCCTGTCCACACTGTGTATGGTGCAGATGGGGCACTGTTGACTTCGACTGGGGATATCATCAGGCGGTGGAAGGAATACTTCGAGGATCTCCTCAATCCCACTGATACGCCTTTCACAGAGGAAGCAGGGTTTGTGGATGAGGGGGACGACTCGCCTATCACAGGGGCTGAGGTCGCCAAGGTGGTTAAAAATCTCTTTGGTGGCCGGGTCCCGGTGGTTGATGAGATTCGCCCTGAGTACCTCAAGGCCCTGGATGTTGTTGGGCTGTCATGATTGACATGCCTCTGCAACATTGTGTAGAGGTCGGGGGCAGTGCCTTTGGCATGGCAAACCGGGGTGGTGGTTCCTCTTTTCAAAAAAGGGGACCGGAGGGTATGCTCCAACTTTAGAGGGATCACACTCCTTAGCCTCCCTGGGAAGGTCTATGCCAAGATACTGGAGAGGTGAGTCTGGCCGTTGGTCGAACCTCGGATTCAGCAGGAGCAACGTGGTTTTCGTCCTGGCCGTGGCACATCGGACCAGCTCTTTACCCTCTTGAGAATTCTTGAGGGTTCGTGGGAGTTTGCCCAACCAGTTTACATGTGTTTTGTGGACTTGGAGAAGGCATTTGACCACGTCCCTCATGTTTTTTTGTGGCGGGTGCTTCAGGAGTATGGGGTATTGGGCTTGTTGTTACGAGCTATCCGGTCTCTGTACGACCGTTGTGAGAGTTTGGTTCGTATTGCCAACACTCGGTCGGACTCATTCCCAGTGAGAGTTGGACTCCGCCAGGGCTGCCCTTTGTCACCGATCCTGTTCATAATTTTTATGGACAGGATTTCTAGGCGGAGCCAGGGAATGGAGGGTGTCATGCTTGGTGACCACAGGATCTCATCTCTGTTGTTTACAGATGATGTTGTCCTGTTGGCTTCATCTAGCAATGACCTCCAGCTCTTGCTGGGACGGTTTGCCGCTGAGTGTGAAGCGGCTGGGATGAGAATCAGCACCTCCAAGTCCGAGTCCATGGTCCTCAGCCAGAAAAAGGTGAATTGTCCTATCTGGGTTGGGGACAGGCTCCTGCCCCAAGTGGAGGAGTTTAAGTATCTTGGGGTCTTATTCATGAGTGAGGGGAAAATGGAGCGAGAGATTGACAGACGGATTGGAGCAGCATCTGCAGTGATGCGGACGTTGTACCGGTCTGTTGTGGTGAAGAAGGAGCTGAGTTCTAAGGCAAAGCTGTCAATTTACCAGTCAATCTACGTTCCTACTCTCACCTATGGTCACGAGCTTTGGGTAATGACCGACAGAACGAGATCGCGGACACAAGCGGCTGAAATGAGCTTTCTCCGTAGGATTTCTGGACTCACCTTCAGAGATAGGGTGAGGAGCAAGTCATCCGGGAGAGGCTAAGAGTAGAACCGCTGCTCCTCCACATTGAAAGGAGTCAGTTGAGGTGGTATGGGCATCTGATAAGGATGCCTCCTGGACGCCTCCCACTTGAGGTGTTTCGGGCACGTCCCACTGGGAGGAGACCCCGGGGCAGACCCAGGACTCGGTGGAGAGACTATGTCTCCCAGCTGGTCTGGGAACGCCTTGGTATCCTCTCTGAAGAGCTGGAGCAGGTGGGGGGGGAGAGGGAAGTCTGGGCTTCTCTGCTTGAACTGCTGCCTCTGCGACCCGGACCTCAGGAAAAGTGGTAGAAGATGGCTAGATGGGTGGATGGTGTTTATTATGAAGTGTCATATTCAAGTGAGTGCACGCCCCCTCCTTCCTGATTTCCCGGCTCCTCAGGTAATCATCACACCTGGGTGATTAGACACACCTGCCGCCTCCTCCTTGCCAGCGCTTATAAGCACCATCAAGCAGAGGCTTCAGCATTGGCTCGTTGGGTATACTACCAAAAGCTTTCAACAGTCAAGTATTATTTGAATTCTGAGGATTATTTTTCTCACGATCCTCTCTCCTCTTTCTCCTTCAGGTTGCTGCCATCCGAGCGATGCGTCTTCAGGGATTGCTGTGCGCTCACCTGCCTCATCATCCTCATCCCACTGCAGCTTCCACTCTCCACCCAGTCAAACACTGCTCAGCCATCTCCCTTCCTACTCCCCGCCAGCATCATCCTGCTGGTTCGTCTATTCTCGCTGGGTACTCTGTCGGGTTCTCTGCTCGGCCCACATAAGTGGCAAATTTGTGTTTTCCACTTTCTACCTCCCTTTTCCTGCTAATCGCTCTGGTCTCTCCTCCACAGGCTGTGTCTTCCTCAGGTGAGTGATGTTTTCCCTAGCAGTGCTCCTCTTTGAAATTAATAAACTGTAAAACGTGTTCTCTGTGTCAGAGTGTCTTTCTCTGGTGTTGCACCCAGCACATGAGCTGATCATTCAGTCAATATGACATTAAGGGTAAAAAAAAAATCGAAACCTACATGGCCCTGTGTAAAAAAGTGATTGCCCCCCCCCCCATGTTAAAACATAAATTAACTGTGGTTTATCACATCTTTGGAAAGCTGAGTTCAGTTTCTCTAGCCACACCCAGGCCTGATTACTGCCACACCTGTTCTCAATCAAGAAATCACTTAAATAGGACCTGCCTGACAAAGCGAAGTAGACCAAAAGATCCTCAATAGCTAGACATTGTGCTACGATCCAAAGAAATTCAGGAACAATTGAGAAACAAAGTAATTACGATCTATCAGTCTGGAAAAGGTTATAAAGCCATTTCTAAAGCTTTGGGACTCCAGCGAACCACAGTGAGAGCCATTATCCACAAATGGCGAAAACATGGAACAGTGGTGAACGTTCCCAGGAGTGGCCGGCTGACCAAAATTACTCCAAGACCGCAGAGACGACTGCTTTTGCTTTTGATTGTATTCTCTTATCTATCTATAAACACATGAAATCTCTATCTGTGTGTTTACCTGTCTATATGTGTGTCTGTTCCATGCACATCTCTTGAATCATTCAGCAGACTAACCTAAGATTTTAAATGTGCTTTGCTGAGGTTACGAGGGTGTGCATCCCCGAGTATGGAGTCCACTGTTCCCAACTCCTCAGTAAGGAAAGTAGCTATTGGCTGTCCTAAAAGTCGACAAGTCTATAAAGGACGTCATCACCTAATTTGCATAATTGGTCATTTGCATGCAATTGTAATGGATGCTGTAGTAGAGAAGAATAATGTCACGGGAGAGACAAACAGTGAGTAAGAAACTAAAAAAAACACCCTAAATATGTTTAGAACTACAAATTAACTTTCTTCTTTTGATTCTTTGTTTGTTTTAATTTTGCCATTTAAATAGGCCATCACTAACTGACAGTGAAGAAACATTTGCATCCCATTCTGTAAAACAGGGCAGGTATGACAGGGGGTTTGCACATGTGCAATTCATTTGCAATCTGGACCCGAGTGGTGTGGATCTCCTCTCTGACTGCAGCTAAGCTAACTGCTGCACAGTGTTGTGCTGCTAGATATACAATAGTTTTAGAGTCTATACAATATATGATCAAACTTTTTAAAAGGCCTTATATATGATAGTTTTGGCACTTTCATGCCCCCCCCCCCCAAAGAAAAAAAATGTTTTGATTTACGCGAACACCCACACATTAGCTCATACATGGGCTGGCTGGCTGGCTCCTCCTCCCTGTCTGCCACTGCCAGTCAGTCATATCAGCAGCACTCAGCTCATGTTTCTTTACTGTACGAGCAACACAACAAACATAAAAAGTGAACATGAGTTTGGACTCGGAGGAAAAAAAAAAGAAAAGAGTCTGGCAGCACTAACACAGACGCTAGTAAGAAAACCAAGCAACCCTGCCAGGGCGGTCACAGCAGCTTTATCGCCCTGCCTTGGCGTTATCGTTCCATGTACATTTAAGGGATGGCTTCAACCTGTTGCTGGGAAGAAGGCTAAAGCACTTTGCCGCTACTGCAGCATTCAATTGGTATCAGACATTGCAGTTCTGAAAAAAAAACTATTAATTTATTGTAACTGCAACACTGCTGCTGCGTGAGGCTACTGTGGGACTGACTGAGACTGCCTGTGATTGGCTTACATGGGCCTGTGTGAAAAAGTGATCCCCCCCACACCGTTAAAACATAAATTAACCATGGTTTATCACATATTTGGAAAGTTGAGTCCAATTTCTCTAGCCACACCCAGGCCTGATTACTGCCACACCTGTTCTCAGTCAAGAAATCACTTAAATAGAACCTGCCTGACAAAGTGAAGCAGACCAAAAGATCCTCAATATCTAGACATCATGCTACGATCTAAAGAAATTCAGGAACAAATGAGAAACAAAGTAACTGAGATCTATCAGTCTGGAAAAGGTTATAAAGCCATTTCTAAAGCTTTGGGACTCCAGCAAACCACAGTGAGAGCCATTATCCACAAATGGCAAAAACATGGAACAGTGATGAACGTTCCCAGGAGTGGCCAGCTGACTAAAATTACTCCAATAGTGCAGCAATGACTCATCCAACAGGTCACAAAAGACCCCACAATAACATCCACAGAAATGCAGGTCTCACTTGACTCAGTTAAGTTCAGTGTTCATGACTGCACCATAAGAAAGAGACTGGGAAAAAAATTGCCTGCATGGCAGAGTTCCAAGACGAAAACCACTGCTGAGCAAAAAGAACATAAAAGATCATCTCAGTTTTGCCAGAAAACAGCTTGATGATCCCCAGGACTTTTGGGGAAATACTCTGTGGACTGATGAGACAAAAGATGAACTTTTTGGAAGGTGTGTGACCCATTACATCTGGCATAAAAGTAACACAGCATTTAAGAAAAGGAACATCATATCAGCAGTAAAATATGGTGGTGGTAGTGTGATGGTCTGGGGCTGTATTGCTCCTTTAGGACCTGGAAGACTTGCTGTGGTAAATGGAACCATGAATTCTTCTGTCAACCAAAAAAACCTGAAGGAGAATGTCCGGCCATCTGTTCGTGACCTCAAGCTGAAGCGCACTTGGGTTCTGCAGCAGGGCAATGACACATCAGCAAGTGCACCTCTGAATGGCTCAAGAAAAACAAAAAGACTTTGGAGTGGCCTAGTCAAAGTCCTGACCTCAATCCGATTTAGATGCTGTGGCATGACCTTAAAGAGGCGGTTCATGCTTGAAAATCCTTCAGTGTGGCTGAATTACAACAATTCTACAAAGATGAGTGGGGCAAAATTCCTCCACAGCACTGTAAAAGACTTATTGCCAGTTACTGCAGATGCTTGATTGCAGTTGTTGCTGCTAAGGGTGGCCCAACCAGTTATTAGGTTTAGGGGGCAATCACTTTTGCACACAGGGTCATGTGGGTTTGGATTTTTTTCCCCTTAACAATAAACACATTCATTTAAAAACTGCATTTTGTGTTTACTTGTGTTATCTTTGCCTAATATTTAAATTTGTTTGATGATCTGAAACATTTAGGTGTGACAAACATACAAAAAAAAATGAGAAATGAGGAAGGGGGCAAAAATTTTCTCACACCACTGTGCATGTACATTCAAATGGATTATAAATAAATATACTGATTTTTGGAAATGGACTGGGCCGCCAATTGCCCATCCTTGGTATATCACCTTCAATCCAAATGTGGATTAATAAACCAGTTGGGAACATGGACGTCTTGTGGGGTGAGTAAAACCAGCTGGGAACTCTGGTGTTTAAAACAAACCAATAAGACAAACTGAAGCTGCTGCTCAAATTTGTAACGTTGTAGAGACTGGGTTAATCATCTCAGACTGGATGCAGAGGGTAAACAGAGAGGACAATAGCTATGGAGATTATGGTGGGGTAGCAGGAAGAAGGAGCTGGGGGGAGAAGGGATGAATGTATTGTGATGTGAGATGTCATGCAGATGTGAGATGGGCGGTTGGTATAAAAGGAGAACCCATGGTGTATTGTATTATTCTTTTCTGTGTATGACTGATGTGAGAGTGAATAAAATCATCTGCTGCATAAATCAGTCTCGTTATTTACACTCTCCACACTGGTGACCCCTTGACGAAGGGGTCACCAGACCCCGGACGGGAAGCCCCAACAATGCGGCAGGCATCCTAGAGACAGCCCGGACGGGAACCCCCAGCAATGTGTGCGCTGTTTTGGTCAAACTACTGGACTTCTGGTTGCACGACCCGTGGTCTTGGTTCCACTACACCGAGGCTCAGTTCGCCCTCCGGGGAATAACAGCAGACGACACGAAATATTACTATGTGGTCGCAGCGCAGGACGCTCGCATGTCTCAGCAGGTCAGAATCAGAAATCAGAAAAGGATTTATTGCCAAGTACATTAACAGAACACTGATAACATACCGGAGTGGTGGCTCAGTTGGTAGAGCATCCGCCCCACACCCGGGAGGCAGGGGTTCAAATCCCAGCCGGGTCATGCCAAAGACCTTATAAAAAAAGTGGAACTTCCTGCCGTCCAGCTTGGTGCTCAGCAATAATGGAATGGAGGAGGGAAATTTGTGGCGGCGCCTTGCATGGCAGCGGCCCTCTGATTCTACACTTGGGGTGTGTGTGATTGACACAGTAGATAGGTAAAGCACAATCTCGTTCTACTGTACATGATTCGTTGTACAGTTGAATGACAATAAAGGGTGATTTAATTTAATTTAATTTAATTTTTTTAATTTAATACGAGAGAATTTGACTTGACACAGTAATGACCTGCATTTCCGTGCCGCGGCGCATCTGAAACGCGCCTGTCAGCAGGAGGATACAGGAAGCATAAAGATAATACAATGGGAAGGAGCAAAAAAATCATTGATTCAAAATACTGGTTACATACTTAATCAATATTAAGAGTTCAAGGAAAAAAAAAGCTCTCAATGCACATACATTCGCTACACTCAGAATTTCACAAGACACAAGAGAGCAGTGTATATCTTTATTCAGTTCATGAATCAATGTGTGTGCGGTGTTGAGCAGTGTTGATGATAATAAGAGAGACCCAAGGACCCTTGGCAGAAGATGTTTTGTCTGTCTGGCGCCCAGTCTTATCTGGCGCTGCAGCTGGCTGTCCAAGGCCTTGTGCTCATGATTTTGAAAAAACACAGTCTGCAGACAGCCAGGAGGAATTTTCATGGGGAATACCAATAATGCCAAATAGGACTGATCACAGAGAAGACTTGTATTTCTTCTGTAGATTCAGTACATTAATCCTTCATTGCGCAGCTTTGAATTCGTCGTGGAAAGACCTGAGCGAACCCATGATGTAATCCACCTTACGAGACAGTTCTCCAGTAGTCGCTATCAGGGTCTTCTCCAGTTTTTCAATTTGATAGATGCACCTCGCCTGGCCAGCATTTTGATAGGTTGAATCCATCTTCAGCAATTTGCAGTAAACCAAGACAATTCCCGTCCCAATCAGAATTATCCCAATCACCAGTATTACGAAGATAAACAAATCTTCAATATCTTCGATAGAGAGATTAGAGAGACACAGCATTCTCCAAATACCTGTGTCACGTAAATAGCCCACTGGAGCCGTTCCTGCGGGGCAGACAGCTTCCCCCGGAGCACTTTTCCTTGTTGAAAAAATGGTGTCAATTGTGTTCAAAGCCCAGCTTATTAACTCCATAATTTCTTTTCGGCGGTCGCAGTTAGACGCAGACAGACGACAGCAAGCTGGGATCCAGTAGTTAGGAGGGGAAGAAAAAGTCAGAGCAGGAGAGGAGAAAGAAGCGTCTACTCTCTTGGGAGGGCGGAAGTGAAGGTAGTGAGCCTGCTCCAATAGCCTCCAGCCCATGACAAATACGGGACTCTCAAAGCCACGCTGATCCGGCGCTACACGGTCTCGGACTGTGAGAGAGCAGAGAGGCTCCTGAGGTGCTCCGAGTTAGGAGATGGTTCGGCGGTCGAACTGATGGAGAAGATGTTGGCGTTAATGGGCACGGATGACGGGCATTTTCTGTTTGCCCGTCTCTTCCTCCGGAACCTCTCAACAGAGGCGAGAGCGGTTCTTACCAATTCACCATTGCTGGCCGCGCGTGACTACTGTGCGCTAGCCCAGGAGGCAGATCGGATCATCCTCACCACCAGAGCCCTCACAGTGAACGCGGCGGTGTCGGAACCCAGCGAGACGACCAGCGGAGACGAGGAGCCGGCGACGGTAGCGGCAGCAGAGGCCAGGAAGCGCCAGAGAGACACGCTCTGCTTTGACCACTGCTGCTTTGGAGAGAACGCAGGCAGATGTGTGCCACCGTGCCAATTCAAGCGCTTGGGAAACGCCAAGGCCGGCAGTCGGTAGCAGCTGCGACCCCCAGTGAAGAGAACCAGCTGCTGTATGTGACGGACTCGCGCTCGGGGAGACGGTTCCTAGTAGACACCGGAGCCCAGAGGAGCATCATCCTGCCGTCCTACGCCGACCGGCTAGTAGGACCTAGCGGCCACAGGCCGGTAGCAGTAAACGGCTCGGGCATTAAAACTTTTGGTGAGAGAACACTGACTTTATCCCTACACGGCCGTATGTACGAGTGGACTTTTGTCATAGCGGCACTGAGTTTCCCAATCCTGGGAGCTGATTTTCTGTGTGCACATGGGTTGCTAGCCGATGTTGCTAACAGGCGCCTGGTTAATGCAGTGTCTTTTGATTCTCTCCCCTGTACAGCTCGAGGGGCCGGGCCAGTAACACAAGCCAACGTCACAGCTCCAGGCGGTCAGTTCCACACACTACTCACTCAGTTCCCAGCACTCATGGTCCCGACATTTTCGGCGGCCATCGCTAAACACGGGGTGGAACACTTTATCACCACCACCGTGCCTCCCGTTTTCGCACGACCTCGGCGCTTGGACGCAGCTAAACTGGCCATAGCGTGCGAGGAGTTTGCCAACCTGGAAATGTTGGGCATCATCAGGCGATCGAACAGCCCATGGGCATCCCCGCTACACATGGTCCCTAAGTCTGAGGGATTGTGGCGACCGTGCAGAGATTTCCGCAGATTGAATCACGCCACAGCGCACGACCGCTACCTGATTCCCCATATTCAGGATTTTTCCGTTCACCTCGCCGGAGCACGAATTTTTTCTAAAATAGACCTGGTCTGCAGTTACCACCAGGTCCCAGTGCACGCGGAGGACACACCCAAAACAGCGGTTATAACTCCGTTTGGCTTGTTTGCCCTTTGGATTAAAAGGAGCGGCACAGATATTCCAACGCATGATGGATGCAGTGTTGCACGATCTCCTGTTTGTGTTCGTCTACCTGGATGATATCCTGGTGGCCAGCGCGTCCGAGGACGAACACGTAACCCACCTCAGGACAGTTTTCCAGAGGTTGGAGGAGCACGGGTTAATAATCAACCTGGAGAAATGCCAGTTCGATGTGGCGGAGATTGATTTTTTGGGGCACCGCGTCTCACTGGAGGGAGCAATACCCTTGCCCGACAAAATGCGCGCCGTGGCAAATTTTCCCCCACCTCAGACGGTCAGGGCGCTGCAAGAATTTTTGGGGATGGTTAACTTTTATAACCGGTTCCTGCCCCGCGCAGCTCAACTCATGCAGTCATTATACGCCATGCTCAAGAAACGGAAACCCGCGGACAGAGTCGAATGGACTCCGGAGCAGGAGCAGGTGTTCTCTGAGGTTAAAACAGCCCTGGCAAACATCGCACTGTTGGAGCACCCGGACCTGGCGGCCCGGATAGCGCTCACTACCGACGTCTCGGACGTGGCCATAGGGGCCGTCGTGGAGCAATGTGTCACCGGTTCCTGGCAGCCGCTCGCTTTTTTCAGCAGGGCTTTGCGCGACAGTGAGCGTAAATACAGCACGTTAGACAGAGAGTTGCTGGCTCTCCACCTGGCCATACGCCACTTCCAGTTCTGGCTGGAAGGGCGCAGCTTCACCGCGTTCGTGGACCACAAGCCGCTAACGTTCGCGATGGCCAAGGTTTCAGAGCCATGGTCAGGCCAGCAGCAGAGACAGCTGGCTGTGATCTCTGAGTTTACGACCGATATTCAGCATGTGTCGGGTAAACTGAATGTGATAGCGGACTGCCGCTCGCGCGCAGTAGTGGCCCCAGTCTGCGTGGGGATAGATTATATAGCCATGGCCGCAGAGCAGATTGGCAATACGGATGTGCGCGCGCTCCAGTCTGGACCAACAGGGTTAAGGCTGAAGAGCACTGCAAGACGGCAAGCCCCCCCAATCTGCGACATCTCCACGGGACGCCCGCGCCCGGTGGTCCCAGTCGCTTGGCGGCGCCCCGTGTTTGTGTCAGTTCATGCTCTGGCGCACCCAGGAGTGCGCGCGTCAGTCAAAATGGTGGGAGTGAAGTTTGTGTGGTCAGGCCTGTGTAAACAAGTGAAAGAGTGGGCTGCAGCCTGCGTAGCATGCCAACGAGCCAAAGTACACAGAGACACGAAGGCTCCTTTTGAGCCGTTTCGTATCCCGGCTAAGCGGTTCGACCATGTTCACGTGGACCTCGTGGGCCCCCTTCCGCCATCGCAGGGGTGCACGCACCTTCTGAAAGTGGTGGACCGCACCACACGCTGGCCAGAAGCAGTCCCGCTGGCGGCAACCATGTCCGCGGACGTGGCGCACGCTTTTTTGACGACATGGGTGGCCCGTTTTGGAATCCAGTCTGACATCACGTCCGATAGGGGCCCTCAGTTTGTTTCAGACCTCTGGTGCACGATGGCCCGTAGCCTTTGTGTTGCAATTCACCGCACAACCGTGTACAACCCACAGGCCAATGGGTTATGCGAGCGTTTTCATAGGTCACTGAAAGCAGCGCTCAGGGCTTTGCTGACGGATGCAAATTGGGTAGACCGGTTGCCATGGGTTTTATTGGAGTTGCGTTTCGCACCAAAAGAGGATTTGGAGGATTTGGAGGCTTCCCCGGCGGAGCTTGTTTTTTCTCAGCCACTGCGGCTGCCCGGGGAATTTTTGCCAGATAATCCCGCGCCGGACAGCTGCCCGTCTAAGCGTTTGCAGCATAGTGAAGACACAGGCACGCTGCCCGGCCCGGCCCACCACTGTTTTCCTTGCGCTTCTGTGCCAAAAATTTTGAAGAACGCGGGGTTCGTGTTTGTCAGGCATGATGCCCACCGCCCCCCATTGCGCCCACCCTACGATGGCCCGTTCAGAGTGCTGGAAACAGGGGACAAACATTTTTTGTTAGACTTGGGAGGTCGTCGGGAGAAAATATGCATAGACAGACTTAAGCCCGCCTTTGTGGTGGCGGACAAGCAAGTGCTGTTGGCTCAGGCCCCTCGGCGTGGAAGACCCCCACTGAGAACTCCCCAGATAAACAATTCATCAGAGCAGCCACACGGGCAATTCAAAGTTTCCTCCCCCCTCGCCATGGCCCACCAGCAGACAGACACCCCCCCAGGAGCCCCCCGCCGGCACAGCAGCACCGCGGAGCCGGTAAACCCCCATTACAGCAGATATAGGAGGAGACTGAAGCCAAAAGGATGTGAGGACTGAAACTCTGTCTGAGATTCTGGGGGGGGCGGTGTAGAGACTGGATTAATCATCTCAGACTGGATGCAGAGGGTAAACAGAGAGGACAATAGCTATGGAGATTATGGTGGGGTAGCAGGAAGAAGGAGCTGGGGGGAGAAGGGATGAATGTATTGTGATGTGAGATGTCATGCAGATGTGAGATGGGCGGTTGGTATAAAAGGAGAACCCCTGGTGTATTGTATTATTCTTTTCTGTGTATGACTGATGTGAGAGTGAATAAAATCATCTGCTGCATAAGTCAGTCTCGTTATTTACACTCTACACAACATCATGTTTATTTTATGGGAGCTTTGCACCCATAAAAGAACAATGCAACAAAGAACTGCATGTTTTGCTAAGTTGATTCAAGGCTAATAAAAGGCAGGTTTTATTTTAACGTTTCCCAGCATTGCCTTGATGCTTCTGTGTGGCGTTAAAATGACACCCACACCCAGCTTCTCCCAAACCTGTTTGCATTGAAAACTGAAGTTTTCCCCACATCAAAATGTCGCTATAACATGGTTCAGCGTTGAAAAGGAAAATTTTTTGTGTGGTGAACACGATGTTTATTTCTTTCACACCCACATGCTTGACATTCTGATGTGGTTCAATAATGCTTCATGCATGCATTCTCAGTGCTGTTTGTTTCTGACAATTATAAAAGTTTAGACTCCTTACAATAGACCAGAGGCACACCTGAATGATTGAGAGGTTACAGTTAATGAAGTTTTATTTATTTAGTAATCCTGGAAACTGCCGGGCAGGAAAACAAGTTCAAGTGCTGCTCTGAAAAAAAAAAAAAACAAAAAAAAAACCAACAGGGCAGTTCCTGAACACAAAGACATAATTCATATTTTGCAGTCCTCCCTGCTCGTTTCCAGCAAGGGGCAGGTAAAGGTTTCATAAAGCATGATGGCTCAGATAGTAGCAGGCGTTTCACAGCAGCTGAAGGGACATAGAGTGTGAGGAACAATGGGAGAATGAGGAAGGTCAATGGCGGCATTTGAATGAGAGTGAGCTCCATCAGAAATCAGCTTCTGTTGAGTAAACAGAAACTCTGGTTATGCAAACCACACAAAACCTGAGCAAACAAATCAGTAATACAATGATAATACTGTTACATCCATAATACAGCAGTAAAATGGCAGCCTGGGATTTACCAGGGATTAGAGGGGGTTGGCGAACCACACTTCTGGTGGTGACGCTGGCCGGAGTATAAAAGGCCAGGGGTGGAAGGGGTAGTCCTCTTTCGTCGTAGGTGCCTGGACCTTGTGCGCTGTAGCCTACTGCTGTTTGACTGGTGTGCTATTTATAAGTTCATAATAAAAGATATAAACTGCCTTCCACCATGCTCGTCACTTCAGTAATTATGGACACATTTGGCAACGAGGAGAACGCAGTTACAGAGCGTGCTGCAACGAGTTTTCGGCCATTTGTGGAGACACCTGGTGAGCCTCCTGTGTCGTGGCCTAGGTGGTTTGTGGCATTTAGCAACTACCAGGTGGGCCTCATGGGTCATGGGTTTGATTCCCGCTCTGTCTGCTGTCCTCTTGTCGAAGTGTCCTTGAGCAAGACACTGAACCCCCAGTCGCTCCTGATGGCCTGGTTAGCGCCTGTGTGTATGGCAGCTCTGCTGCAATCAGTGTGTGAATGTGTGTGTGAATGGGTGGATTGCAGGATCTATAAAGCACTTTGGTCATCCTAGATGAGAAGAAAAGCGCTATATAAGTGAACGCCATTTACCATTTACCATAATTTGGGCATGGAAGGGCAGAGGATCATGGAGACATTAGATGGAGCTGAAACTTTTGAGGAGGTTGTAGAGCTAATGGCATGATATTTTTGCATGCCAGACAACGTCATCGTCCGACATATCCAGTTTCAACAGTGCCACCAGTGGCCAGGAGAGCTGGTGAAGAGGTTTGTGGCAGACCTGCATCAGCTGGCATCAGAATGTAACTTCGGAGCTCTACAGGATGAAATGATTCTGGACCAGCTGGCAGAGCATGTCAGGTGGTCGGCTGCCTGGTCACGCCTCCTGACCCATTCAGGTGAACTGACGTTTACCACCACCATTGATACTGTCTAGCAGTTCGAGGTGTCTGAGACTATAGCGAGGGACCTCGGCGGGGAGTCATCCTCATCCTCAAATGAACCTCGGCTAAAGGCGCTGACAACGGACCCTGTAGGTGAAGACGCCATTGAGGAGGAAGGGGAGTAGACCTCCGTTGTCAGAATAAGGTCTACCCCTGGAACGCCGAGATGCTACAGCTGTGGATCCACTAGACACAGATATAAGTCCAGAGAGTGTCCGGCGAAAGGAAAGTGCTGTGGGAAATGTGGCCTGTTGCACCATTTTGTGTGAGCCTGTAAGAGCTTTGAACGTGGGAACAGAGGGGGCTCCTCCATGAAGACTCCCACCGTAGTGCATACAGTTGTACCCGAGTCCGGTGGCCATATTTATTGCACGGTGTCCCTGGACAGAGTTGAGGTATCCCTGCTGGTGGATACGGGTACAGTGGCTTCACTTTTAAATCTTCAGATGGCGAAGAGTTTGTTTCCCCGGTACCACATCCATAAAACGGCGATCCCATTTTATGGCTATGACAGGAGTAGTATTGTTGCGTGGGGGTACATTGAGGTGATGCCACGTTATAAGTTGAGGAGCTTGGCGAGTGTCCAGGTGCCAGTGACTGTGACGAGATACAACATTATGGGATGCGACATGTTCTACAGCTTGGGCTTCTTCTGTCACCAGTGACACCGGAGAGGAGTGGTTGGGCAGAGGTCTGTGGAACCAACCCTTGTCGGATGTGGACGATGATGTGGTTTGGGACACTGATTGGCCCGAATTGGTTGAAGACAGCGAGGAGGACCATCACAGGGCACCTCCCCGGGATGGACCCGATGCCAGAGCTCAAGTTACCCTTGGCGTGGGAGCTGGGTGGCACAGCGGGGCCCTCGGGTTGGTAGGCAGGACTGGAACATCAGCGCTGAACAGCACCGGGGCTAGACTGACAGATGCGCGCTTGAAATGCACCAGAAGACGGCCCTCAAAAAGGGCTTCAGGCTGGACCTGGAAGAATACGGGGTCCAAATGGGAAGCTCACCCATGGCGGAGAGATCCAGAGAGACTTGTTGGAGCTCCCCTGAGAGTTGGTGATACAGTTCGCCCTAGGGTAGAAGCTCAGTCGAGGGGATCCCATAGACACCGTGGACTGTATGATTACCAGGGGCGGCTGCAAGTGGAAACCACCCGGAGTGATGGCTACTTGGGCCTGTCGGACGGAATGTGCCGGCACCCCAGCGAGCTGCGTCAGGTGAAGGTAGAGAAGAGATGACATAGCCCGTCCCCAGAGACTAAAAGGCGGCAACTCTCTGGCTAGGAACCACGGGATGGTGATCCTGGGGGTGGGGGTGGGGGGCATTTCACGAGTTGTGTGAAATGACTGTGAGTTGTTTGTTTGGATTAAAATGTTCAGTGTTTACCTCACAGGTCAGGTTGTATATAAGTTAACTCTGCTGGGTTGTGCTCCGTGTACATTTAACAGATTGATTGGAGTGTTTAACTGCCTACATTTTGGGAGATTATATAAAACAAAGAGAGAAAAGAGATGTAATTACTGGATTTGGCTTTGAGGTTTTTTTTTTCCTCTCCCTGAGGAGTGTTGGGTTGTGACTGTTAACAAGCACAGATAAAACCTGTTTAATAACTGGAATAAGGGTGATAGGTGCTTTGAGGCTCGACCTGGTGTGCGTTTATGTAAAATACATTGTACTAAATTGACTACCTCAACACTGTTTTCTTCTGTGTGTGTACTCTTGTGCGGGGGTGTTGGGGGTGGGAGGCCGCCAGTGGGGTTAGGTTTGGGTGAGAGATGCATGTGTTCATTGTTTAGAAGGCACTGTGTTTAGCTGTATTCATTGTTGGTCCTAGAGTTATTTTCCTTTTATTAGAAACACGGCCTATTTTATGTTCTGGACTGATGAGAAAGCGGCAGAATAATCCGCTTGACCATGTAGGGGGTGCCAGTAGTCTACCTGGCCCCTCAGCCTGAGTTGTATGACTGGATAGATTATTTGTTTATTTTGTGTATGTTGTTTTCCCCTGTTAGTGCGTGAGTCGGGTTATAAAGTTGGGTGGGCTAATTGTGTGGCTGCATTTTTTTTTTGAAGGGGGGAAATGTTACATCCGTAAATCAGTAGTAATATGGCGGCCTGGGATTTATCAGGGATTAGAGGGGGCTGGTGAGCCACACTATCGGTAGTAACCCCGGCCAGGGTATTAAAGACCAGGGACAGAAGGGGTAGTCCTCTTTTGTCATAGACACCTGGACCTTGAGCGCTGTAACCTACTGCTGTTTTGACTGGTGTGTTATTTATAAGTTTATAATAAAAGATGTAAACTGCCTTCAGCCCTGCTCGTCACTTCAGTAATTATGGACACAACAAATACATTATATCAAATTTTTATTTCAGAAATGATTAAAAAAAGTCAATACAATAAAAGTAAACTCTGGACGTTTTTCACATCTGAAAGTTCTCACCAAAGTCCTGACTAAGGTTAATGTTTTTATTTCACTGTATACAGATGGTCTGCTTAAGTTTGGTTTCACACTGCTCCTTTCCAAGCAAACTAAACAACTTGTCATGATGACATTTGTGTTGTACTTAGCGAACATGCTACTCACCCTCCAAGGTGTTTTCTGCAGCTCTGGACACATCAGTAACCACACTTTCAAACTGCATCATATTAGTCGGTGCATTACTTTAGAGAGGCTAGAATATTATTAGGATGTTTGTCTTCATCAGCTGTGATGATTTCCAGGTGCCATTGCTCCTCCATTTTTTTTTCCCCAAAAACTCTGCCACATCCTCTCTGAAAATATCTGCTAAGTTTCTGCAATTGCATGATTTTTCTTAAGTGACTATGCAGCTAAAGGCCATACAGTGGGGTAAAAAAGTATTTAGCCACCAATTGTGCAAGTTCTCCCACTTAAAAGATGAGAGAGGTCTTCAATTTTCATCATAGGTATACCTCAACTATGAGAGACAAAATGAGGAAAAAAAAAATCCAGATAATCACATTGAAGGATTTTAAATGAATTAATTGGTAAATTCCTCGGTAAAATAAGTATTTGGTCAAAAACAAAAGTTCATCTCAATACTTTGTTATATACGCTTTGTTGGCAATGACAGAGGTCAAACGTTTTCTGTAAGTCTTCTCAAGGTTTTCACACACTGTTGCTGGTATTTTGGCCCATTCCTCCATGCAGATCTCCTCTACAGCAGTGATGTTTTGGGGCTGTCACTGGACAACACAGACTTTCAACTCCCTCCAAAGATTTTCTATGGAGTTGAGATCTGGAGACTGGCTAGGCCACTCCAGGACCTTGAAATGCTTCTTACGAAGCCACTCCTTTGTTGCCCGGGCAGTGTGTTTGGGATCATTGTCATGCTGAAAGACCCAGCCACGTTTCATCTTCAATGCCCTTGCTGGTGGAAGGAGATTCTCACTCAAAATCTCACGATACATGGCCCCATTCATTCTTTCCTTTACATGGATCAGTCATCCTGGTAACTTTGCAGAAAAACAGCCCCAAAGTATAATGTTTCCACCCCCATGCTTCACAGTATGTATGGTGTTCTTTCTCCTCCAAACACGACAAGTTGAGTTTTTACCAAAAAGTTCTATTTTGGTTTCATCTGACCATATGACATTCTCCCAGTCCTCTTCTGGATCATCCAAATGCTTTCTAGCAAACTTCAGATGGGCCTGGACATGTACTGGCTTAAGCAGGGGGACACGTCTGGCACTGCAGGATTTGAGTCCCTGGCGGCGTAGTGTGTTTCTGATGTAGCCTTTGTTACTTTGGTCCCAGCTCTCTGCAGGTCATTCACTAGGTCCCCCCATGTGGTTGTGGGATTTTTGCTCACCGTTCTCGTGATAATTTTGACCCCACGGGGTGAGATCTTGGGTGGAGCCCCAGATCGAGGGAGATTATCAGTGGTCTTGTATGTCTTCCATTTTCTAATAATTGCTCCCACAGTTGATTTCTTCACACCAAGCTGCTTAACTATTGCAGATTCAGTCTTCCCAGCCTAGTGCAGGTCTACAATTTTGTTTCTGGTGTCCTTTGACAGCTCTTTGGTCTTGGCCATAGTGGAGTTTGGAGTCTGACTGTTTGAGGTTGTGGACAGGTGTCTTTTATACTGATAACGAGTTCAAACAGGTGCCATTAATACAGGTAACGAGTGGAGGGCAGAGGAGCCTCTTAAAGAAGAAGTTACAGGTCTGTGAGAGCCAGAAATATTGCTTGTCTGTAGGTAACCAAATAATTATTTTACTGAGGAATTTACCAATTAATTCATTAAAAATCCTTCAATGTGATTTTCTGGATTTTTTTTCTCATTTTGTCTCTCATAGTTGAGGTATACCTATGATGAAAATTGGAGACCTCTCTCTTCTTTTAAGTGGGAGAACTTGCACAATTGGTGGCTGACTAAATACTTTTTTGCCCCACTGTATTTACGGCTGTGGTGCAGGTGGAGTGTGGCCGACTACTGATCAGAGGGTCAGGAGTTTGATTCCAGCTCTGTCTGCAGTCTGCATGTCAAAGAGTCTTTGAGCAAGACACTGAGCCCCCAGTTGCTCTTGGTGGGTCAGGCTGCACCGGTGCATGGCAGCTCTGCCGCCATCAGTGTCAGAATGGGTGGATAGCAGGATCTGTAAAGCGCTTTGGTCATCTAGAGATGAGTAAAAATCACTATATAAGTGAATACATTTACCATATTTCCTCTCTCCAAATGCTACTACAGCTCATTTTCCCTCTTATCGGCTGCCTTAACTTTCTGTGTTTGGTTGGAAAGTATGAAGCTTTCTAAAAAATTGCTTTCACACTTTAAACAAACTGGAGAAAAGTTCAGTTTGAGTCAGACAGAAACCACCTCTTTTTGCCAGATCAAAATTCACCTCTTTTTGGACTGTGGTTCCAGGGAGATTTCAGAAGTAAAATTTTGGTCCGAGTCAAACTGAGAAAGTCCAAAAGTCAGGACCAAACAGTGAGGTGTGAAATCATCCCAACACAATAAATTCTCAATTTTCAGACTATACAACATGACTTCATTACCGTCTTCAGGCGGATTGCATTCTCTTATTTATCTATAAATGCATGAAATCTCTGTCTGGGATGCACACCCTCATAACCTTAGCAAAGCACATTTAAAATCTTAGGTCAGTCTGACGAACGGTTCAAGAGATGTGCGTGGAACAGACACATAGAGTATGGAGTCTACTGTTGCCAACTCCTCAATAAGGAAAGTAGCTATTGGCTGTCCTAAAAGTTGACAAAAGTCGATACATGACACCATCACCTAATTTGCATAATAAACTCACATAAACAGTGAGTAAAAAAATTAAAAAAACACCCTAAATATGTTTAGAATTACAAATTAACTTTCTTCTGTTGATTCTTGATTCTTTAAGGGATGGCTTCAACCTGTTGCTGGGAAGAAGGCTAAAGCACTTTGCTGCTGCTGCAGCATTCAATTGGTATCAGACATTGCAGTTCTGAAAAAAACAACAACAACAAACTATTAATTTATTGTAACTGCAACACTGCTGCTGCATGAGGCTACTGTGAGACTGACTGAGACTGCCTGTGATTGGCCTACATGGACCTGTGTGAAAAAGTGATTGCCCCCCCCGTTAAAACATAAATTAACTGTGGCTTATCACATATCTGCCACTGCCAGTCAGTCACATCAGCAGCAATCAGCTCATATTTCTTTACTGTACGAGCACTGCAACAAACATAAAAAATGAACATGGCGGGAAAGCAGCAGATGAACCGGTGGATCGAAGTCCTTCACAGTCACATGGGTAAAGCAGTAGCCAATGAGTCTCAAATATTTGTAAACATGTCCTGTTATAGTACTGCATGAGTTTATTGATGGTACACAGAAGAAATACAATATTACACTTAACTCCATCACTGAACAGTGATATAAACTAAACTAAAATAATTATAATGATGACTGAACAACTCCCATTCCCCAAAGTGAAGATACACTATTATCTTGAATATAAGTGATAAAAGATCACACAAATAAATTATCTTACAACCAAATTGAAAGAAAAATTCCATATTATTCTATAATATTGTTTTATATGTCCCTGTCTGATTTATATATTGTTCATTCTTTATGTGGCCTTCAGTATGCCCCAGAGTCAGTCTGTGTGTGAGTGTGACTGAGTCAGCAGAAAAATAATGTTATAGGTGTCATTCTGTTCATCCTTGTGTTGGATCATCCTGTTAGTTTCTTGTATGAATGACTCCCTAGTTCCTGGGAGATTAGACTATCTGTTGTTCTCCAGATGTACTGAGCTAGACTGTCAAGGACATTCCCTTCCCCTTCTCTTCCGCTTCCCACCAACACTGAAGACTATAAAACTTTGAGCAATGGATGTCTGATTCAGAAGTGTGTGTGCAGACTCTTGGGGTTTATCTGCTGTACTGCTTCTCCCATCTTGTCCAAAGGAATAAATTTATTCACATCTCAAGATCCTGCCTTATTTATTACTTATTCATTTATCTAACACAAATAAACAAGGGATCTGAAACAGTCTAATATTGGATGTCACATTCATTTTCAATATTTAGGTATTTTGTAATTAATATTCACACTATCAAATAAATCTTAGTGTTATTTACTCCCTTTTATATTTGTTAAAGTCTGACATGTGATTGCCTACATATAGACTACACCGCTTTGTATTACACTTTCAAACACAGCCTACATTTGGGCCTGTAAAGCCTGATTGTGATGCCTGTTTCTGACAGGAACACTTGTGCTCTACGGACAAGCACTAGTCATATTATAATGCAAGGATTCTGTGTGTGTGTGTGTGTGTGTGTGTGTGTGTGTGTGTGTGTGTCATTGTGTGTGTCATTCTGACTGTTCCGTGCATACCTCTCAAACCGTTTGTCAGACTGACCTCAGATTTGATACGTGCTTTGCTGAGGTTCTGAGGATGTGCATCCTCACATTTCAGCCTCCCCGGGTATATGGAAGTTTAGGAAGGGAAATCTTTAATGAATGTCCTTAGGAGAGCTATTCAATGAACACAGAAGTGGAAAAGATATAACCACTGGGATTTGGGGGCTTAATAATTGGCTTTACAGCTATAATAATATCATAATCTGAGCACGGGGGGATTCTGCCAGGCTCAGTCTCTTTGCCTTTTGTTTTATATTTGTTTAGTGTTGTAGTTTTGAGTTGTAAATCACTAACAGGTTCATGATGAGACTTCTCCATGAAAAGAATAACCAGCTTAACCAGGTCTGTCCATCAGTAACATTGTTCTTGCCTGCAGCAGCCTGCAAGGCAGTGAGGTTGCATATGGCCAAGGTAATCACATGACCATCTGCATCATTTTCAGGGATAAAAGTACAACAATAATCACCTACAACTGCACACACGCCCCCACGGGTGGAAGTTATTTGATCGAAAACCATTCTATTTTGAGCCAACATAAGACTAAAAGCTGTTAATTCCTCATGCATACCAGAAAAAGCAAATAAAGAAAAAATCAGAAATGAGTGCAGTCTGACTAGTTGTTTCAATCCATAAGGTGTTCTTAGCCACTCTCACCAAAGGGAACAAGGAGTCAAGTACCTCCTGCCCCATGGTTTCTAACTTGAATTCTTCTGGTACATCTGTGCCCCAGATGGCATCATGTGGTGCAAAGGAGGCATCTCTCTTCACCCTGCCCACCTGTCCTGCCGACATCATGATGGTTTGGTCAGTCACAACTATGGGGGCACACACTCCTCCCCACTTCAAGGGCAGGTGTGAGTTCGCCCAATGGCCACATAACCACCATGCTCCTTTTACCATGTGTGTGCCATATTTGTAAGAGTTGCAAATGGCAGCACTACAGAGCTCTTGCAGAGTGACAGTTCCAGACTGACAAGGAGGATCATCAGGACAACATTTGCCAACTTCGTTGGTCCAGTAGGTAGCAATAAAGGGCTGAGACGCACTATGCACTGTTGCACACTTAGAAAGCGGTAAGCTGCCCAGAGAGACATTACCACTTCCTTTTAGGCAAAAGGAGAAATTCCCCGGTGAGGTTAACCTTGACTTCACCGAGTAAGGGGTGTCATCATGTTTCTGGTCAGTGGAGTCATAAGCAATGTGACAGGTGTGATTCAAAGTAATGCTTGCTGTGTTATTTCTGTACATAGCCTCTTGTAAGAAACAAGCAGCTTGTGATAGTTCCATTAGTTTAGCAATGACAGATAGACAGATATTTGACCAGCTGATATTGGGAGTAAGAAGCATACATAACAATTTGAAGGATTAGCTGATTTGGCTGTGTAATTAGCATACTTCCACCACACATTACCAGTATAAACATGATCCTGATGACCCGGACCTTCCAGCCAGTCACGGTGTGTGTGTGTAACTGAACTAGCAGCAGATGCTAACATTGAGCTGGAGGGTTTTCACATGATACGAGCTGACCGAACACCAGACAGTGGCAAGGCTAGGGGCGGTGGAGTGATAATGTATGTTAACAACAACTGGTGCAGACCGGGACATATCACTGTTAAACAACGACACTGCAGCAAAGACATTGAGTTGCTAGCTGTTAGCATGAGGCCTACATATCTCCCGAGAGAACACTCACACGTGATCTGCATTGTTGTTTATGCAAATCCGACGGCGAACGCTGGGACAGCACGTGACGTCATCCATTCAGTAACCAGCAGGCTGCAGACAGAACACCCAGATGCTCTTCTCCTCATCTCAGGCGATTTCAACCATGTTTCACTGTCTCCCATTCTACCCACGTTCACCCAGTATGTCACATGCCACACTAGAGACAATAAAACACTGGATTTATTCTACGCAAACACTAAGGAGGCGTACACCTCATCACAACTCCCCCCACTCGGGAGATCGGATCACAACTTGGTTCATCTCCGGCCGGTGTACAAACCCCTAGTGCACAGACAACCTCCGGCCATGCACACTGTGGAGTTATGGTCTGAGGAGACAATGGACACCCTAAAGGGCTGTTTTGAAGCCACCGCCTGGAAGCAGCTCTGCGATCCACATGGTGAGGACATCGATGGCCTCATTCACACCTTCATGGGCTACCTCAGCTTCTGTGTGGACAAATCCGTTCCCACCAAGACCATACGGCGTCACTCAAACAACAAACCCTGGATCAACCCTGAGATAAAAACACTTCTGAGAGAGAAGAAGAGGATCTTCAGGTCAGGGAACAGGGAGATGCTGAAGTCCGTACAGAGGGAGCTGAGGAGAAAGATCAGAGAAGGCAAGGACAGCTTCAGGAAGAAGATGGAGGACAAGCTGCAACAGAGCGACATCAGCGGGGTCTGGAGAAACCTCAAAACCATCTCGGGGCTCCAGAATACCTCCCCCCAGGCCACAGGGGGCAGGGAGTGGGCGAACAACCTGAATCTGTTTTTCAATAGATTTGACCAACCGCCCTCCCCCCTGACTGCACAACAACCACTGCTGCCTCTAAAGAAATCAAGTCCTGCTGCCCACTCCCCACTCCACCAACACCCCCCCACTCCCAACACACAGCCCCCCATCCTGACCCTGACCAGGACCCAGGTGAGGACGGAGCTGAGGAAGATCAAGGCGAGGAAGGCGCCGGGACCGGACAGCATCAGCGCAAAGCTCCTCAAGTCCTGTGCAGACCAGCTGTGTGGGATTGTGACGTATATCTTCAACATGAGCCTGAAACTGGGGAGGGTACCACAGCTGTGGAAAACATCTTGTGTGGTACCTGTACCAAAAACTTCCCACCCCAAAGACCTGAACAGCTACAGACCGGTGGCCTTGACGTCCCACTTGATGAAGACCCTGGAGAGACTGCTCCTTGCTCACCTCCGCCCCCTGGTGGAACCAGCGATGGATCCACTCCAGTTCGCCTACCAGCATGGCATTGGGGTGGAGGATGCGGTGATCTTCCTCCTTCACCGTTCTCTGTCCCACCTGGAGAAGCCCGGGAATATGGTGAGGATCATGTTCTTTGACTTCTCCAGTGCTTTCAACACCATCCAACCGATGATCCTGAAGGACAAGCTGCTGCGCGCAGGGGTGGACCAGCACCTGTCATCATGGATCCTGGACTACCTCACGAACCGGCCTCAGTTTGTGAGAACCCGGGACTGTGTGTCCGACACGATCATCAGTAGCACGGGGGCCCCCCAGGGAACGGTGCTGGCTCCCTTCCTTTTCACTCTTTATACTGCGGACTTCTCACACAACACAACACACTGCCATCTACAGAAGTTCTCTGATGACTCTGCGATCGTTGGCCTCATCTCCAATGGAGATGAAGCTGAGTACAGAGGGCTTATCCAGGACTTCGTGGACTGGTGCCATCGGAACTGCCTCCAGATCAACGCGAGGGAAAACTAAGGAGCTGGTGGTGGACTGCCGCAGGCATGGGCAGCCCCTCACAGTACCAGTAAATATACAGGGAACAGACATCGAGATGGTGACATCCTATAAGTACCTGGGTATTCATCTGAACAATAAACTAGACTGGTCACACAATACTGATGCACTCTACAAGAAGGGACAGCGCAGGCTGTTCCTGCTGAGGAGACTCAGGTCTTTTGGTGTACAAGGGGCGCTGCTGAAGTCATTCTATGACACGGTGGTGGCATCAGCCATCACTTTTGGAGTGGTCTGCTGGGGCAGTGGCATTACTGCAGCCGATAGGAAGAGACTGAACAAACTGATTAAGAAAGCTAGCTCTGTCCTGGGGCAGCGCCTTGATCCGATGGAGGAGATAGGAGAGAGAAGGACGGTGGCTAAACTGTCATCTCTGCTGGAGTCCAAGTTCCACCCTATGCAGGACATACTGAATGCACTGAGGAGCTCATTTAGCAGCAGACTACATCATCCCAGGTGCACAACCGAGAGGTTTCGTAGGTCCTTCCTACCAACGGCTGTCAGACTGTACAACCTAAGCAGGGCTGCTCGCAGAGATAGCAAAAAGACGTAACAAACTAATAGTTTTTTGAATGCAAAAGATGCAATAGACTTACACAATGGTCCCCCTCCGGCATACAACTAGGAACATACCGGTCGCTATGGAGGGTGAGAATATGTATGGGCACATAATCATACCATGTAGGATAACTAAGTAGACGGTTATGCTGTTTCATTCCATCTAGCAACAATGCTCTGCACTGTGTGTGTTTATATATTTACATATTTATTCCATCTAGCTACAATGCTCAGCACTGGGTGTGTTTATATATTTATATATCTACATATTATTCCATCTAGCTACATTGCTCCGCACTGTGTGTGTTTATATACTTGCATATTTATTCCACCTAGCTGCAATGCTCCGTACTGTGGGTGTTTATATATTTACATATTTATTCCATCTAGCTACAATGCTCTGCACTGTGTGTTCATATATTCATATATTTATTCCATCCAGCTACAATGCTCTGCACTGTGTGTCTGTGTGTGTGTGTATATATATATATTTTATAGTAATACGTACATATGTATATTAGCTGCTCTTGCTTGCTTGTTTTTTTCTTGCCTTCTGATTGTTGCTCTGAGTGTTGCTATCCCTGTGCTGTTGCAATCCTGGAATTTCCCCGTTGTGGGACTAATAAAGGCTTATCTTATCTTATCTTATCTTAATGTATCTAGCCCTACGATAGATAGGTAGTGGTGTTCCTAAAAATAACCAAAATAAAAGTGTAACCACAAGGATGATGACGATGATGATGATGATGATGATGATGATGATGATGATGATGATGATGATGATGATGATGATGATGATGATGAAAAAACAGGTATACCACGCACATCCTTCAGTTGCCAACCTTCTCTCTGGCATTTTGTCTCTCCATGATAAACAAAAAAGCAAAAGGTTAAACACAAACAAACAAAAAGTTAAACAGTTAAGCAGCCACTTATTGAGGATCACCTTGTTTGTTTGTTTTTTTCTCAGAGTTCTTTCTTGGCCCACCACTTCAATCACCTCACTAGGTGATCAGCAAAAGAGTTCATCAGTGATTGGTGGACACTGCTGATGAGTCAAAGTTTGCAATGGGAATTAAAATAGAAAAAGTCTCACTGAAAGAATGGTGATAAACAGTCTTGCTGAGGGAATGGGGATTAATTACTTTGTTGTTGGGGATTATGTACAGGGTCAAGTTTGCAATGTGTTAAATGCACCTGAGTCACATCCTTCAACTTTCACGGCTGTTGGTGTTGCCAGGAGGAATTTGTGTGGTCCTTGCCAGGGAGCATTGGCCCAGTTTTTCTTTTTGATGACTTTGATAAGGACCAGATCCCCAGCTTGGCCAAGATGGGTGCTTCTCCATGGTCCCTCCTGGGGAGAGTACCATGGATAATATCTCTTGTCAGTCAACATTCTTTGCATGTAATCAGCTAAGCACACCTCCTCATCACTTGGATTAAATGGTCTTAATGGTGGGAGTAGTTAGGGTTTGCCATACATTATTTCAAATGGGGACAACCCACCTTTGGTGGGAACTAACCTCATTTATAACAAAACTAGGGGAAGGCAATATATCCAATTCTGTTCTGTTTCTGCCATTGTTTTTTTAAGTCTTTCTTTAATGGTTCTATTTATGTGCTCCACCAATCCTGCAGATTGTGGATGGTAAGCTGATTTGTTTTTGTTTTTTTGTTTTTTTTTTTAGGTTAATGTTGAGTGCTGTTCCCAAGTGTGATATAATCTGATTTACAAAATGTGTTCCATTGTCTGAATAAATCTTTTCTCTTATTCCAAATCTTGGTATTATATCAGTTAAGAGTTCCTTTGCTACCGTAGCAGCATTTGGATGAGTGCAAAAGAAGGTGTTTGTCCATTTAATAAATGTATCAATAATCACCAAACAAGAGTTCTTCTTTTCACATTTATTTAGTTCAATGGAATCCATGCAGAGGTTTTGAAAAGGATAAGTTGATGCAGGAAAGGTCAAATTATTTTTGCCTTAAGTTCCCTTGGGCATTTTTTCTTCTTACAAAATTGAGTAACACTTTTTTTGTTGTTGCAAATTTTAGCTTGAGCAGCAAATTATTTTTGACTAATCATACGCTTGTTAATTATTTTACTACTAATCGTACATTATCTATTTTTACTAATCATACCCCCGCCCACCCCTAATACATGGGAAACCCCATGTAGCAGAGTGGAGGCCTGCTGAAACAGTTTGTGTCATGTGATTAGTTTTTTTTTGTCAGTGTTAAAAAAAGAAAAAAGGATATGCTGTGGTGTGATTTCCTATATGACGTTGTGCAGCTGCTTTTGGTCTGCAAGTGTTTTTCCTTAGAAATTTGATCTGTGTCATTAATGTGTGTGGCACATTTGCATATGGCTAATTTAGATGGAAGTTTTATAGTGTCCATCAGTTTCAAAATGAGGTCTTTGTGCTGGATTGGCTTCCCTGTTGATGTAATCATGCCTCTTTTCTTCCTCTGTTATGCAAAGTGATGGATGGTAGAGAATGCATACTGATTATCAGTATACACTGTGAGTGCTTTCCCTTGGCCTAATTTGCAAGCTTCAGTTAGAGCAATCAGTTCAGCTGTCTGTGCAGAGTAATGTGATGGGAGTTTTTTGTGCTTTTAAAACAGTATCATGTGTGACAACTGCAAAACCAGATAAGTTTGAACCGGTACAGTCACGTTTGGAGGAGCCATCAACAAACAGTGTGAGATCACACTTCTCCAAAGGTGTGTCCTGTAGGTGGGGACGTGGTAACGTTTCACCCTCAATTTCTGCCAAACAATCATGAAGTTCACCTTCTGTTGAGATTGCCAAAAAACTTGCTGGATTTGTTACCATGCAACGTTCAATGGTTAAATGAGGCTGTGATAACAACACTGTCACGCATGCAAGGTGTCTGGATGGTGAGAGGACTGATATTTTACTTTATGATAAAATGACTGATACTGCATGTGTGACCTTCAAGGTCAAGGGGTGAAAAAGAACGAGCCCTGCTGAGGCCTGAACTGCCATCGATGCGGCTATTACAGCCTGTACACATGGGGGCAGAGCTCTCATGACAGGGTCAAGTCTTGTGGAGTAATATTCTACTGAATGCATTTGTGTACCACTCAGTTGAAGAAGCACTTATGTCATGTGTCTCTCTCTACAATCAGCCATTTGTACAAATGACTTTTTGTAATTGGGAGTGCCAGGACATCAGTGCTGATCATTTTTTTTTTTTTTTCATATTAACAAATGCCTCTTCTGCCTCAGGTGTCCACTCAATTTTGTCCACCTGTGCCATGGGTCTTTTGTAGATGAGATCAGACAAAGGTTGCACATCATATGAATAATTTGCAATCCAAGAACGACAATCATTTAAAGTACCCCGAAATTACATCATATCACTTTTTGTGATGGGCTTTGGCGCTGACAAAATAGCTTGTTTGCGAGCTGGATCAACATGTCTTCCTTCTGCTGACAAAATGTGGCCTAAATATCTAACTTCTTTTTTCCACAACTGCAATTTTTCCTTGTACTGCCAAAAATGTCATTAAGGCTATGGTGTCTTTATTGCATGTTTCTTCATCAGGCGATGCCAGCAAAATATTGTCAACATACCGGAGCAACTGACTCCCATTAGGAGTCCCCGTGTGTTTGAAATGTCTGTTGTCTTCGTCACATAACACAACAGATGCTTCCACATAACCCTTTGGCGACCAATAGAGATTCTTTATCGCCAATCTAGAGGGTGGATTTGCAAGGAATGTTTTTTCATAGTTTGGATCTGGGCCACTCAGATGTCTGTCATTCATGCTGCAATGATATTGGTCTGTGACCTGCTGTGTGGTGTGGATGTTTGATTTAACATATTGCATAGCTTTCACAGCCAGAAATACCTTGGCATAGCGAAATCCTGCAGTGCATTTATTCATGTCACATGTGGGAAGTGTGATGCTCTCATACCGTTCTCTGTTGGGATTATGGCAATGTTGAGAGCTCTGAGCAAATCTCTGCCCAAAAGGTTAACGGGACATGCCTGGGATAATGTGAATGAACCTTCTGCACTGTCCCCTGTGGCAGGATCTTTTAACTTTACAGTTTTGGAGAGGTGTTCTGTTTTTAGTTTACCGTTTGATGATTTTACTGTTTGTTCTGATTTTGTGAAATGTTCAACATCCATCCCTGCAATGACTGATCTGCATGCTCCTGTATCACAGAGAAACCTTATGGGGATGCTTTGAACCTCCAATGTCACTTCAGGTAAACACTGCATTGTTAACATCAAGTCAAAATCAGGCAAATGAAAAATGTCAGCTGTAACATTGTCAGTGTCAGTGTCATCTGTTGTACTTAGCTTTGGGTCGGCTAGTCACATGTTGTGATCTCGTGGATGCTGTGGCGGCGGCTGGGCGCGAGGTGCTCCCCCTCTCTCCATCGCTGCTGGCTTCCAGGATATTGCCTCTGCCAATGGCCCTTTTGTCCACATTGATGACAAACGTCACATTCCCCTTGCCACGGCCAGCTTGTCCCATGCCTTCCTCCATCCCCACTCCACCCCAGGAGTCCAGTTTCGGTGCCACCCTGAAAAATTGAATTGGGGGAAGCTCTCGCCTCCCCCATTTGTGTCAACAATTACACTAACAGGAGTTGATTTTTCTTTCACTTTTTCTATGTTAACACATCACCAAATGCACAGGTGCAGTATGTAACCAAATGTTAGCAGATGTAATGAGCTACGTGTGGGTGCATATTTTTGCAAAAAGACACTTTTCAAATGTTGCCAATAAGGTTCTATGCCTTAATCATTGGCAGCCTCAGTTAAATCAGAATGCCCATCAAACCACTTGTAACCTGGTTGTATAAGCTTCAACATGTTCATTGTTACCTTGTTTGTGGTTTGGATTGTCCCATATACTGTAAGCTGCATTTAAAGTTCAGTCATTAAGTATTATTCAGTGACAACATTTTTCCATAATCTTCAGTTTAATTCATCATATTATTGATGAGTGTAGAATGGATATGTGTGCACATCTACTTAACTCTTGGGCACCCCAGTGTGGTGGGGTAGAGGGCTGGAGACGAGCAGACGTGAGGTGACATCAGCCGCAGCTTTCCCAGTCTGGAGGTCTGTGATGTCAGGGTGTGGCTGAGCAGTGGGGAGCACGAAGGAGGAGGAGCAGAAGCACAGCCCCCCTGCCCCCCTGCCAGACTCATCATACAGCACAGGAGAGATAAAATACATATTAGTTAAATCCATCCATCCATCCATCCATCCATAAAGGATAAATCCTTTCCTTTATTTTACCATAGTCAGTTTCTTAGGTGTATCACCAGATTTTGATCTCACCATCCACGTCCAGTCCAAGTCAGCCTGTCGCCCTTTTTTTCCCCTTTCCCTCTGAAGCCACTGATATCCCTCAGTTAAAAAGATGATGCAACTGTGAGCTAAAGAATACAATCACACTGCAAAAATAGCCTAATGCTGTTTATCTGCCTCCAGACATCCCAAAAAAAGAAAAAAAAAATCAAATTTTCTTGCTCTGCTGGCAGGCAACCTTACTTAAAATAAGAAAAAAAAAATTCTGGCAATTGATAATGTTAGCTAAAAATAATAATAAAATAAATATCTGCCAATAAAGCAAGATTGAATTGCCTGACACAAGTAACTATCATAAAGCCAGCAAAGCCCCCACAAAAAACAAAAAACTGCACAACAAAAGGAGTTACTGCCAAAGCTATCTTGAGATAAAAGCAAGCATCTATACATTCATAGCAGCTCAAGTAGGTTCATTTTGTCTTCTTTTAATTATTTACATTTTCATTCTTATTAAAGACAAAAATAGAAAGGAGATGTTTTTACCTTCTTTATATGTTTCGACTGTTCACTGCAGCCTTCGTCAGAAGTGTCAGCTGTTTGCTGCCAGGTGTCATTTTATCAGCTGACTTTCGTAGGCAGGGCCAGCCCAGCAGACCTGGGACAACGCAAAAATTATTGGATCGGAGAGCAACAGACACAAACGCTGGATCAAGACGGCCACAGAAATCAGGAAGCGGGGAAAAGATACCATGAACCGGGATGAGGGGGCCTTTATGCTTTCCCACACCTGGGACCACATTCTCCAGAGACCATTGGATGGCGGAAAGCGGGGCCGGCTTGGTGGATCTAACAGGTCGGATGAGCTGGCCCCGCCTACGAAAGTCAGCTGATAAAATGACACCTGGCAGCAATCAGCTGACACTTCTGATGAAGGCTGCAGTGAACAGTCAAAACATGTAAAGAAAGTAAAAACAGCTCCTTTCTATTTTTGTGTTTAATAAGAACAAAAAGGTAAATAATCTATACCCTTCATCTTACTGAAATCCCCCATTTAGTGTGACCTTATTACAGCTTCAGCACAAAACAAATTAGTCTTTTCACACACACACACACACACACACACACACACACACACACACACACACACACACACACACACACACACACACACAATAGCAAGCTCAAATGAACACACACGTTAGTAAGCAGTCCCAAAACCACTTACTGTATAATAAGCAGATCTGGCAACCCAAAATTCTCATTATCAATCCCCTTCTGGCACTCTGAAAACACATTCATTTGTTCTTGCTTTTTTCTCACCATAAAACATTAAAAAACACACGAACAAGCACGCGAACGATCGGACAAACAAACTGCAGTTATTTATTTGATGTATTTATTTTATTTTATTATAATCCGGGCTTATTTTACTGTGCATGTAGTTTAAGGAATTATTTTTATGTTATTTTAAGCCTGTTTTATATTATGTCTTCAGGTATTTTGATCCTTATGATATCAACGCTATTTACCTGTATTTTTAAGGTTAACCCTTACTGTACCAATACTCACTTGTGATGTTAGTAAGATTATCACACGGTGTGAACTTAATCAATGGTCATTGTGATGTAATGAAGATCTTACACTGATTCTTTGCACGTCTATAAGGTCCACTTATGCGGTGGAAATGCACATTCCCGTTGCGGCCTCAAACCGGGATCTACCAAGCCTCTATCTCATCCAAATCGAACCTATTGGACTTTGCGATATCAAACGCTTGGTTTACTTTTTACGCATATTCTCAAACCCACCAGGACTCGAACCCGGTGTCTATACCATTAAATTTACTCACTATGATCTGCCTGGGGAATAACCTCGTCACTCACCGGCTCCAGCATCCCCGGACCATGCTTCCACTTCCGCAAAAAAGGGGTCTTTGGTCCTGATTGGGGGAGGTCTTTCCACAGCTGTGCACAGTCTTGGCCTGAAGGCGCCGGAGGCAATGGTGTCGCTGTTCAGTGTGCCAAGTATGTTAGAAAAATTCTCGATGACCTGCAGTCAAAAAAACAAGCAGGATAAGAGTTTCAGCAAATTTAATCACACTGGCCAGTGGAGAACAATACACAAAAGATCTCAAAAACCTATACACACATCATTCTAACTCAAACACACATCACTCAGTCTTTTAAGCTTTCTGTTATCCAAGAGGTGGAGGAGAGAATGTCCACAGTGATTGGTTCAGTACATCTGGTCAAAACTTGGTGTACAGATTATCTCTCTTGGGTCACACTGTCTCAGTCTCACAGGAGCCATGCAAACCAGACTTTAAACAAGATCATAACTTAGTGCCATTTGTTTTTAAGTCCTCTGTCAATTAGGACATCTCCCCCAGGCTTCCAAAACTTACTCTTCATCCTACAGAATGTATGAAAGGTTTGTGTATGATGAAGGATGAAACTTTCAGTATTCTGAGTATGGTTAGGGAACCATACTCATGCTTTAAGTTTATTTTGGTTATGTTCTGTATTCTCCCCACCTTAGCTTAGTTTGGTTTTTGTGTTTGTGTTTGTGTTCATGGTCATGTCTTTAATTATGTTCTCTTGAGTCTGCCATTTGTTTCTGTTTGCTATGTTTATCTTCTGAGTTCTGTCTTGCAGCTGCACATCCTCTTTGTCCTGAGGAAGCACAACCTGGACCAGAAGTTGCTGCTGGCCTTCTATCACTGATCAGTGGAGAGCGTGCTCACTTACTGTCTGGGTGTGTGGTACGCCGACTCCACGGCCAAGAACAGAATGGCTGTGCAGAGGGTCATCAACACCGCCCCAAAAATTATCAGCAGCCCTCTGCCCTACCTGAAAGACATCTCCAGATCCTCCTGTTTCAGACAGATCAAGCCCATCCCAGGAGACACCTCACATTCTGCCCACCACCTGTTCCACCTGCTTCCCTCTGGATGACGGTTCAGATCAATCAGGTCCCACACCTCCAGACTGACAAACAGTTTCTTCCCCTGGGCCATCCGAACTGCAAACAGTGAGATGCCCCACCCCTTCCTTCGAAACACTCACATGCACAGAACTGAGGACATTTTAATTATCACTATAACTCATCTGTCTTTGCACTCCTCACTTTCATGTATACTGACCCATCCGTGAAATCATTACTGTACATATTTTCCATAATCCTTGGGCCATTTTACTCTCTTATGTGTTCTGCACTCCGCACTTTTATGTACATAATTCCACCCGCACAGCCACTACCGTACCTGTGTATATACCTATGGGCTATTTATTATTTTTACTTTTACCTTTACTTCAGTTGAATGGTTAATCGTATTCTGTAACTGTTTTATTTCAAATTCTTCTCACTTTATTGCACAGTAGCCTGGTGGAGCACGCACAGTTTTGCTGTGCTTTACAACTGTACAATGACAGTAAAGCCTATTCCACTCTGCTCTATTCTATTCTATTCTATTCTATTCTATTCGTATCGGCCTCGTGGGTCCTATAGGGTGTGCTGTGCTGTAGTATGATGCTGATGAGTGATTGCCAAGTGAGTTCACCTGCGGCACCTAGGTGACCCAGGGCATTTAAGCCTGGCGGTGGACTCAGCAATTAGGCTGTTCCACTTGGGTTGCTCCATCCCATCACTGGTGGGCTGGAGACTAGGCCTCGCACCTCTTCACCCCTCTAACCATTGTTTGTGCTTTTTCCCCTACAGGTTGTGATGTTAAAACCAAGGCCTCATGTAACAATGAGCAACTTTGAGACAGCTGCTTCATAAGCGACACAGTGTTATGAAACATCTAATAAAGACTGCCATCTGGTGACTGACTGTCAGAATTGCATCTGAGTTTATTGAAAAAGGGCAATACTCAGGTTGCACTATACTTTTTATCTCATTTTCTCAGACAAGCTTGTAAAATGTCTGTCAGTTATCTATCATTTTAAGTGACTTTAATTAGATCACCCTCCATATAATCTGTCAAATGAAAGACAGCTTTCAGAATTTGTAGTCATTGCCGGAAAAATTCTGTGGAAGGCCAATTTTCAGTGAATGAAACCTCTGAGAGAGAGACAGCTACACCCTTGACACCGCCCACTCAACACTGATTAGCACAATATAAAGGGGAAGTGTCATGAGCAGTTTTTTTTTAATTTAATAGAATAAAATGCAACATACAAACTCTCGATGAGGATAAAGATTACAAAGGTTTACAAAATCAGTACTTCTTAAAGAATAATACAAATACATCTTTCTTGAGCAGAAACGACCCCAGACCATGATGCAGGCAATCATATTGGTTTTGCTTAAAAAAGATAAAGATCCCTCACTGTGCAGCTCATACTGCCCGATAAGATTGCTAAACTGCGATTACAAAATCCTCACAAAAATTGTGACCACTCGCACTGACAGTTATAGCATCGATTGTGAATAATGACCAAACTGGTTTTATTTCTGGTCGGCAGTCCTTTTACAACATGCCCAACCTTTTGAACATACTATATACACCACACCCGACTGAAGAGTCAGAAGTAGTGATTTCATTAGGTGCTGAAAAGACGTTCGACCACGTTGAGTGGCAATACGTATTTGCTGTTTTAGAAAGATTTGATTTTGGCCCATCATTCCTTGCTTGGATTAGAATATTATAAGGTTCCCCCATGGTGGCAGTATGGACGAACACTACAATTTCTGATTATTTTAGGCTCTACAGGGACTGCAGGCAGGGCTACAGCCTTTCCCCCTACCTATTCAATTTAGCGATTGAACAGCTGGCCAATAGCTATTAGAAAGGAAGTTGAAGTGAGGGGCATTTCACAGGGCGGTGAACTCCATAAAATATTGCTGTATGTGGACGACCTGCTATTGTATGTATCCAACCCAGAGGAAACTATACCAAAATTATTATATATTTTAGATAATTTTGGTCATCTCTCAGACTATAAAATTAATTACTCTAAGAGCTTGCTATTTCCCTCGTTCGATCACTCGTTCAGTGGGTGGACTGTATAATTATAATTTTAGAAAATTTCTTGAATGGACAGCACAAGACACTAAAAAATGGTTGAATCTACTCATTTCATCAGTAGGCTGCATTAATATAGTAAAAATGACTATCTTGCCTAGATTTATATATATATATTTCAAATGATTCCCATATTTATACCTAAAATAGCCTTCCAACAATTAGACAGGTTGATCACATCATTTATTTGGAACAGTTCTAACCCTAGGATGAAGAGGCAATACTTGGAGGTACCAAAGGAAGCAAGAGGTCTGGGGCTACCCAATTTTACTTTTTACTGTTGGGCAGCAAATATAGTGAAATTCCTACATTGGAGCTCTACATACAGGAATAAGGAGGGTTTAGGTTGGGTTCAGATGGAACTCCTGTCGAGCCCACTACCCAGCCTATCCTCACCATTGCCATATGTCTGTGGCATATAGCTGCTGAACCTGGTGGTTAGATCCTCTCTAAAAATATGGCTCCAATTTAGAAGGCACTTTGAGCTAGTTCAAGCCAGCAGGCTCTGTCCAATAGCAAATAACCACTTTTTTACACCCTCTGTTCTTGATGATGCTTTTCACCTCTGGCACAGACAGGGATTAGTTTTTTAAAAGGATTTATTTCCAAGAAACACCTTTTCCTCTTTTAATATGTTAATAAAAGATTACGATATACCCAGATCTCATTTTTTCAGATATCTTCAAATCCGTAGTTTTGTAAAAACAAATAGTGTTCTCCTCTTTTCCTCACTTGATACCGACAAACCAATTAGATGAAATCCTAGACGTGGACCCCTGTGCCAAGACACGTATTTCTACGATCTATGTGATGATACAAAATTTAGCTGTCACATTGTGGGACAAGACACAAGCAGAATGGGAGAGAGACTTAGAGGTGAAGCTTTCTGAAGGACAGTGGCGCGAGAGTCTGACACGCATACTCTTCGTTGTGTGTCCATCATCAGAATCAGAATCAGAATCAGCTTTATTGGCCAAGTATGCAACACATACAAGGAATTTGACTTTGGCTAAATTAAACTTGCTCTCATTTGTTCAGGTGTGAGATCTAAATAAGACTTCAATGACAACAGTGAGAGTTATGCGCAGTGTAAGAATGAAAGAAAAAGTCATAAGTACAGCAGCAGGCAGGTCTAGGTGACTGTTAAAGAGTTCAACAGAGTAATGGCTTGGGGAAAGAAACTGTTCCTATGACGGGCGGTTTTGACCTTCAGTGATCTGTAATGTCGACCAGAAGGTAGAAGTTCAAACAGACTGTGGCCGGGGTGTGACGGGTCAGCAGAGATGTTTCCCGCCCGTTTCCTGGTACTGGACCGATATAGGTTCTCAATGGAGGGTAGGTCAGTACCAATGATCCTCTCCACAAACTTGATGATCCGCTGCAGTCTGGTCTTGTCCTGTTTAGTGGCAGATCCAAACCAGACAGTGATGGAAAAGCAGAGGACAGATTGGATGATGGCGGTGTAGGAGACAACCAGCAGCTCCTGAGGCAAATCAAACTTCTTGAGCTGATGCAGAAAAAACAACCTCTGCTGGGCTTTTTTCCGGACAGTGTCTATGTGAGAGGACAACTTCAGGTTCCGGGAGACTGTGGTACCCAGGAACTTGAAGGAGTCCACAGTGGGCACTGTATTGTTGAGAATGGTGAGTGGGGGGAATGAAGGAGGGTGTCGCCTGAAATCCACAATCATCTCCACCGTTTTGGCTGGGTTGAGTTGCAGATGGTTCCGGCCGCACCAGAGGATCAGCTGCTCCACCTCCCGCCTGTATGCAGACTCATCACCGTCCCAAATCAAACCGATGACTGTGGTGTCGTCCGCAAACTTCAGGAGCTTCACCGAAGGGTCCTCTGAGGTGCAATTGTTGGAGCAGAGGGAGAAGAGCAGTGGGGAAAGGACACACCCCTGGGGGGTGCCAGTTCTAATTGTTTGGGAGCTGGATGTAATACTTCCTAGCTTCACCTGTTGCCACCTGTCAGTCAGAAAGCTGGAGATCCACTGGCAGGTGGGAGGAGGCACCCTGAGCTGGAGAAGTTTCTGATAAAGGATGCTTGGGATGATGGTGTTGAACGCCAAGCTGAAGTCGACAAACAGGATCCTGGCGTACATCCCTGGGGAGTCAAGGTGTTGCAGGATGTAATGTAGACCCATGTTCACTTCTTCGTCCGCTGACCTGTTTGACCGGTAGGCAAACTGCAGTGGGTCCATCAGGAGGCCTGTGACATCCTTCAGGTGGTTTAGCACCAATCTCTCAAAGGATTTCATGACCACAGAGGTCAAAGCGACAGGTCTGTAGTCATTTAATCCTGTAACAGAGGGTTTCTTGAGAACTGGAATGATGGTGGAGCGTTTGAAGCAGGAAGGCACTTCACACAGCTCCAGTGATCTATTAAAGATCCGGGTGAAGATGGGGGCCAGCTCATCGGAGCAGACTCTCAGGCAGGACGGAGACACACCATCGGGACCTGCAGCCTTCTTGATCTTTTGTCCCCGAAAGACTTGGCACACCTCCTCTTCGCAGATCGTTAGTGCTGGTGGGAGGTCAGAGTGGAGGGAGAATGGAGTTTCTGGGGCTGCAGATAATCCTATTGTTTGGGTGGGAGGTGAGAACTGTAGGTTCTGTTCAAACCTACAATAAAAGCTGTTGAGGTCATTAGCCAGCTGGAGGTTTTCCACAGGGTGGGGGGATGTCTCCTGTAGTTGGTGATATTCTGCAGGCCTCTCCAAACGGAAGCAGAATTGTTGGCTGAGAAGCTTTGTTGTAGCTTCTCACTGTAGCTCCTCTTAGCAAGCCTGGTCTCCTTCGTCAGCATGTTTCTGGCCCGCTTGTATAGAATCCAGTCACCAGTCCTGTAGGCCTCCTCCTTGGTCTGACGTAGCTGTTTGAGTTTAGGAGTGAACCAGGGTTTATTGCTGTTGTATGTGCAGAAAGTCTTGGTCTGCACACACATGTCCTCACAAAAACTGATGTATGATGTCACAGAGTCAGTGAGTTCTTTTAGGTTAGTGGCTGCATATTCAAAAACACTCCAATCTGTACAATCAAAGCAGGCTTGTAACTCCAGCTTTGATTCCTCAGTCCATTTCCTCACAGTCCTAACTATAGACTTGGAAGTTTTTAGTTTCTGTCTATATGTTGGAATAAGATGAAGCAGACAGTGGTCAGAAAATCCCAGAGCTGCACGGGGGACGGCATGATAAGTGTTTCTTAAAACTGTGTAGCAGCGGTCGAGTGTATTTGAGTCCCTGGTGGGACATTTAATATGCTGTTGTGGCCACACATATATGACCTACTTTGTGACTGATGTAAGGCCTCACATTTTAGATAAGAACAAAGACAGAGTTTCCTTGGAGATAACAGGAAGCTGTGAAGGTGTTAGCTTTGGTATGCAGGGCCTGAGACTGTGGGGGTGACATTAGAGGATTAAAGAGGAGATGCATTGTTGCTGGCGATTATAATGCAATGTGACTTGTGATGCAGGGTGATGTGTGAACTGTGAGAGTCCTGGTATTTAAGGACGAGAGTTTCCTGTGATGTCCTCTTTCTTCTTTGAGATGTTGGCGAATGTGAATAAAGCTGCCTTGAGAGAAATCTGTCTCATCATTTTCACATTCCCACACTGGTGACCCAAGACGTAGCATGCAGCGAGAGGAGAATTCCCCGGGGCCAGCCTCGTCAGGAGCCCCCAGCCAAGCGAATGCCGCTACGGTCCAGCTACCGGACGTTTGGCAGAACAATCCGCGCTCCTGGTTCCAAGCGGTTGAGGCACAGTTCAACCTCCGGGGGATATCGGTAGACGACACAAAATTCTACCATGTGGTCGCAAAACTGGACAACCACACGGCCCAGCATGTGGAGAGCCTTATCGAGCAGCCGCCAGACAGCGACAAATACGACGCGTTGAAGGCTGCACTCATCCAGCACTTCACCCTCACGGTTGAGGAGCGAGCAGAGAGACTCCTGGCGCTGACTGAGTTGGGAGATGACATGCCCGTTAACCTGATGGAGAAGATGTTGAGGTTGAAAGGCTCAGACGACGACCATTTCATCTTTACCCACCTCTTCCTCAGGACCCTACCGTCGGCGACGAGAGCGACCCTGGCCAGTTCGCCGTTGTTGGCCCAGCGGGACTACCGCACGCTGGCCCGGGAGGCGCAGCGAATTGTCAACGCCAGCAGACAGCGCGTGGCCATGGCCGCAGCAGCGGAACTCGGTTCGATGACCGGAGATGGTAGGGGGCCAGGGGCAGCAGTAGCAGACCCACCGACGACGGCGGCGGCGGAGGCCAGGGAACGCGGATCAGACGCCCTTTGTTTCTACCATCGCTGCTTCGCAGAGAGGGCATGCAAATGTGTACCACCGTGCCAGTTCAAGCATTCGGAAAACGCCAAGACCGGGGGTCGGTAGCAGCCGCGGCCCTCGGGGAGGAGAACAAGCTGCTCTACTTGTTGGACGCACGCTCGGGGAGGCATTTCCTTGTGGACACAGGCTCCCAGTTGAGTTTCATCACACCTTCATACGCGGACAGGCTAGCAGGTTCCAGAGGTCCTGGGGTGGCAGCAGCGAACGGCTCGGAGATTAAGACCTTTGGTGAGAGGACTCTGCTTCTGTCTCTACACGGCCATACATTTGAGTGGACTTTTGTTATAGCAGCAGTGAATTTCAATATGTTGGGGGCTGATTTTTTGTGCTCACATGGTTTGTTGGTTGATCTCGCTAACAGGCGCCTGGTTAATGCACTTTCTTTTGATTCTATTCCCTGTACAGAGCGAGTGGCCCCGCCAACAGCACAAGCCAACGTCACAGCTGCAAGCGGTAAGTTCCACACACTGCTCACTCAGTTCCCAGCACTCACAGTCCCCACATTTTCGGCAACCGTCGCTAAACACAGGGTGGAACATTTTATTACCACTACCGGACCACCCGTTTTTGCAAAAGCTCGGCGCTTGGACGCAGCAAAACTGGCCATAGCGCGCGAGGAGTTTGCCAACCTGGAGAGGTTGGGCAAAATCAGGTATTCAAACAGCCCGTGGGCTTCTCCGCTACACATGGTCCCGAAGGCTGATGGCTCATGGCGACCTTGCGGGGATTTCCGCAGGTTAAACAACGCTACAGCTCACGACCGCTACCCAATCCCGCATATCCAAGATTTTTCCGTTCATTTGGCAGGGGCGCGTGTTTTTTCTAAGATAGATTTGGTCCGCGGTTACCACCAAGTCCCAGTGCGCGCTGAGGACATACCCAAAACAGCGGTAATAACTCCATTTGGCCTATTTGAGTTTTTGTGCATGCTATTCGGGCTTAAAGGGGCTGCACAGACGTTCCAACGCATGATGGACGCGGTGCTGCACGATCTCCCTTTCGTGTTCGTCTACTTGGATGATGTTTTGGTAGCCAGCGCGTCCGAAGACGAACACGAAAACCACCTAGCCACAGTTTTCCGGAGGTTGGGAGATCACGGGCTAATAATCAACCCAGCAAAGTGTCAGTTCGGGGTGGTGCAGATCGATTTTTTAGGACACCGCGTCTCCCCCGAAGGAGCGGTTCCGCTTCCTGACAAAATGCGCGCGGTAGCAAATTTTCCCTGGCCGCAGACGGTCAGGGAGTTACAGGAGTTTTTGGGAATGGTTTTCTCCCCTGCGCGGCGCAACTCATGCAACCGCTGTATGCCGCGCTCAAAAAACAGAAACCCGCGAATAAGGTTGAGTGGTCCCTGGAGCGGGAGCGAGCGTTCTCGAAGGTAAAAGCGGCCTTGGCAAACGCTGCATTGTTGGCACACCCAGACCCAACAGCCCGCATAGCGCTCACTACTGACGCGTCAGATGTGGCCATAGGGGCGGTCGTGGAGCAGCATGTAGCCAGGGTTTGGCAGCCCCTCGCCTTTTTCAGCAGGACCTTGCGCGATAGTGAACGTAAATACAGCGCATTTGACAGGGAGCTGCTGGCTCTCCATTTGGCCATCCGCCACTTTCAGTTCTGGCTGGAAAGACGCTGTTTCACCGCATTCGTTGACCACAAGCCACTAACATTTGCAATGGCTAAGGTTTCCAAACCGTGGTTGGGCCGGCAACAGAGACAGCTGGCCACGATCTCAGAGTTTACCACTGATATTCAGCATGTGGTGGGCAAACTGAATGTAGTGGCAGATTGTCTCTTCCGCGCCATGGCGGCCCCAGTCAGCGTAGGAATAGATTACGCAGCCATGGCCGCGGAGCAGCTTAGTGACGCGGATGTGCGCGCGCTCCAGTCTGGACCAACAGGGTTAAGGCTGGAGAACAGGGTGCTGCAAGACAGTATGCCCCCCGTAACCTACGGTGTCTCCACTGGACGGCCGCGTCCAGTAGTAGCGGCCGCGTGGCGCCGCCGCATTTTTGACTCGATTCATTCTTTGGAGCACCTGGGAGTGTGCGCGTCGGTCAAAATGGTAGGAGAGAAATTCGTGTGGCCGAGTCTTCGCAAACAAGTTAAAGAGTGGGCAGCAGCCTGCACGGCGTGTCAACGACCCAAAGTACACAGGCACACGAGGGCTCCTTTGGAGCCGTTTCACATTCCGGCCAAGAGGTTCGATCACGTTCATGTGGACATCGTGGGCCCCCTCCTGCCATCACAAGGGTGCACACACCTTCTGACAATGGTGGACCGCACCACACGCTGGCCTGAAGTGGTTCCGCTGGCATCAACCACGGCTGAGGAGGTGGCGCGTGCGTTTTTAACAGCTTGGGTGGCGCGTTTCGGAGTTCTGTCGGACATTATGTCCGACAGAGGCCCTCAATTTGTGTCCGAACTTTGGTCGACAATGGCCCGCAACCTGTGTGTCACAATTCACCGCACAACCGCGTACAATCCGCAGGCTAATGGGTTATGCGAACGTTTTCATAGGTCATTGAAAGCGTCTCTCAGAGCATCACTGACGGATGCAAATTGGGTAAACAAGTTACCGTGGATTTTATTGGGGTTGCGTTCTGCACCTAAAGAGGACTTAGAAGCCTCCCCAGCGGAGCTCGTGTTTGCGCAACCACTTTGGCTGCCTGGGGAGTTTCTTCCAGATAACCCTGCGCCAGACACCTCCCCGTCTCAGCTGTTGCGGAGTAACTTAGAGTCAAGCACGCTGCCCTGCTCCGTGCACCACAGTTTTCCACGCATTTTTGTGCCTAAAGCTTTGAAGAACGCAGAGTTTGTTTTTGTCAGAGATGATGCACATTGACCCCCATTGCGACCACATTATGATGGACCGTTCAGCGTGTTGGAAACAGGGGACAAGCAGTTTTTGCTAGATTTGGGGGATAGGAAAGAAAAAGTTGGCATAAACAGACTCAAACCTGCTTTTGTGGTGGCGGATGAGCAAGTGCTGTTGGCAAGGGCCCCGCGGCGAGGTAGACCCCCACGGGGAGCTTCACAGAGTAATGTTTCCCCAGAACACCCGCAGGGACTGACAAAAGGTTTTCACCCCCAGATGGCAACCCCCAGCGTGACAGCGCCGCGGAGACGTGGAATCCGGGCTACAGCAGATACGGCAGGAGACTGAAGCCTAGACAGCATGCGGACTGATGTGTATTGATTCTATCATGGCATGCATACTGTTATTCTCTTGTTCGTTCTAAAATGTTTGGGGGTGGGGGGGGGGCACACATATGTGACCTACTTTGTGACTGATTTAAGGCCTCACATTTTAGATAAGAACAAAGACAGAGTTTCCTTGGAGATAACAGGAAGCTGTAAAGGTGTTAGCTTTGGTATGCAGGGCCTGAGACTGTGGGGGTGACATTAGAGGATTAAAGAGGAGATGCATTGTTACTGGCGATTATAATGCAATGTGACTTGTGATGCAATGTGATGTGTGAACTGTGAGAGTCCTGGTATTTAAGGATGAGAGTTTCCTGTGATGTCCTCTTTCTTCTTTGAGATGTTGGCGAATGTGAATAAAGCTGCCTTGAAAGAAATCTGTCTCATCATTTTCACATTCCCACACTGTATTTAGGAAGTTCATTTGTGAGATTAACTCTATTAAGATCACCCAGAATGATAAGCAGAGAGTCTGGATGTTTTTCCTCCACGTCTGCTATCTGGTCAGCGAGGTGCTGCAGGGCCTCTGCTGTACAAGCAACAGGTGGGATATAAATTCCGACCAGAATAAACGAGGAGAACTCTCGCGGTGAATAAAAGGGTTTGCAGTTTATGAACAGTGACTCTAAGTTAGGGCTGCAAGACCTCTTTAACACTGTGACATCAGTACACCAACCTTCGTTTATGTAGAAGCAGATTCCACCACCTTTAGTCTTTCCAGAGAATTCTCGGCTGCAATCAGCGCGGAACAGTTGGAATCCGTCCAGGCGAACCGCACTGTCCGAGACGTGTTCACTCAGCCAGGACTCTGTGAAACACAGGGCGCCAGATCTGCTAAAATCCAAGTTTTTGTGGGTCAGGAGCAGCAGCTCGTCCATTTTGTTTGCCAAAGAGCGGACATTCGCCAGATGGATCGATGGAAGCGGTGTGCGATGTCCTCATTTCCTCAGCCTTACTACCGCACCGGCACGTTTACCACGCCGCCTTCGTTTCCGGCCGGTGCCAATGGCCGCTGCTCCCAAAACTAAAATCTCCTGAAGAGACTTCAAATCAGCAGAAACTGGCGGAAAAGTTGCATTGGAAGATAGTCTAAATGAAAGTAGTTCCTCCCTTGAAAAGGTGATTCGGGCAGAAGAGCAAATGTAATAATAATAATAAGTTTATTTATAGAGCACCTTTCACAGACAGAGTCTCAAAGTGCTTAACATGGTACAAAACAAAATAAAAACACAGGCAAATAAAACAAAGTAGACAGTAAAAGCACATAAAAATACAATTGGCACATAGTTAAAAAGCCAGGCTAAAAAGGTGGGTCTTTAGTTGCTTCTTAAATACACCAATGGAAGGTGCAGATCTAAGTTCAAAAGGCAAGGAGTTCCACAGTCTGGGAGCAACAGCAGCAAAGGCTCTATCGCCTTTGGTTCTGAGTCTAGTACTAGGGACTACCAATAGATTCTGATGAGAATGTCACAACTCACTCCCGCCTGTCATCCGCTCCAGCCGTGTGCACACCTGGGCTTCATCAGGCTGCTACTATTTAACCTGCTCTGCCCGCAGCCTCGGTCTGGAGCTGTCAGCTTTCCTCCATGCTCAAGCTCTGCGTTCGCCTACTCCTCTCGGCCAACGCCGCTACTCATTGCCCTCACGTAAGGTATTCTTACCTGTTGTCTTCAGTTATTCCCCTGTGCACAGGTGGACCCTCCTGGCGGTGGAATTTCCCTTCATCGCCTTTCCTCTCACCTCTCCTGCATCGAGCGCAGCTGGGCGCTGTCTCCCAGGCGGGTGCTCCTCTTGTCAACGCCAGCCACCAGTTCACCTGCAAGTAAGCCACATTATAACTTTCACCGCCTTGCTGTGACAATTGCTCATCCCCTGCTCTCTGTTCTGTCCTCAGGGTTGCCTGGCTGTACGGTGTCTGTTCTGCCCTCGGTGCTCTCCTGTCCCCAAGACTACATTCACATTTCCCACTCACTCATCCATACACCTGCTGTTAATAAACTCTTAAATCTTACCCGAGCCTGTGTGCGTGTTTCCTGGGCCAGAAATCATGTCAGTACGGCTCCAGCACAGCGGCCCAGTGAACAGCGGGTACGCACGCCGACTCTCCAATCTTGAGGCTTGGGTGGACTTAATTGTTCATCATCAGCAGGTAATTCTCAACCAGCTTACCTCCATTATTAGCCGGTTGGATCGTCTTGATCCTCTGCAGGCGCTTCCTCCGTCTCAGCTCGGTGGGTCAGCTCCTCGCGCTCCTCAGCCCAGCCCCTCTGCCCCAGGTCCGCCGACCCATCTCACCCCAATTCCCACTCCCACACGCTTTAGCGGAAAACTCGGCAGAGCGCGTGGGTTTATCCTACAGTGTGAGACGGTGTTTCAGCGCGTGCCCGGGGATTTCCCGTCAGACGAAAGCCGAATTGGGTATGTTTCCAATCTTCTGGAAGGGCGAGCGTTAGCCTCGGCTTACGCCATTATGGTGAAGGCCAGCTACGCGACCCTGACCTATGCCCAGTTCGTGCAAGACTTTCTGGAGGTCTTTGATAATTCGGATCGTGATAGCATGTTGGCCGAGCGGCTTCTTAGCCTTCGCCAGGGTAGCTGCTTAGTGGCCGACTACGCTGTCGACTTCCGGGTGGCGGCAGAAGAGGTTGGTTGGTGTGATGCTGTGCTTTGCAGCCTATTTGTCCGTAGTCTAAATTCTGATTTGCGGGATGAGCTGGCCAGCCAGGACCAGCCGGATCGGCTGCCAGAGTTAATTTCTTTAGCCATCAGTTTGGATAACAGGCTGAGGGAGCGGGCCACCGAGCAGAAACCATTCAGCCGCTCGCGCGAAGCCCTTTCCCGCGCTCCTCAGTATCGCCCCCTGGTGTTACCTCCTCCGGAGGCCGCCGCCGACCCCAACGCTATGATCATCGGGAGGGCTAGAATTTTCTCAGCGGAGAAACAGCGCCGCCGGGAGTTGGGTCTCTGCATGTATTGTGGCGATGACCAACATCCCGTGGAGGTCTGCCCGGTGAAGCCAAAAGGGGAGGTCCGTGAGTCAATGTAGGGGGCCTCGCGGACGCTTCCCAGTCTAATCCCCTATCCAAATGTCAGGTTCAAATCAGACTCTACCACAACTCCATAGGTCATACATCTCATGCACTGGTGGACTCGGGGGCAAACAGTGTTTTATTTCTAAGAGCCTGGCAACCAGCCTGGGCATCCATTGCCAAGCCTTGCCCACTCCCCTCCATCTCGTCGCCCTGACCAGTTCTCCCCTGGAAAAGGTCACTCACATCACCAAACCCATCTCCGTCATTATCACTGGCAACCATCGTGAGGACCTCAGTTTCTATGTCCTTCCCACCTCGGCAGCACCTATCATCCTTGGCTATTCTCGGTTACGCCTCCACAACCAAGTGTTTGATTGGCAGACTGGTTGCATCCTATCGTGGAGCACCTTCTGTTTGGGAACCTGTCTCCAGTCTACGGCCTGTGCCCCATCTGTGCCCGCACCTGCCCTGGACTCCACCCCAACCGGACCTTTCCGCTGTGCCATCGGAGTTTCACGACCTGGGCTGGGTTTTCAGTAAGTCGAAGGCGTTATCCCTCCCACCCCATCGCCCATACGACTGTGCCATCGACCTCCTGCAGGGGGCGCCCCTCCCTTCTGGTCGCCTGTATAGCCTTTCTGCCCCAGAACGTGAGGCCATGGACACCTATATCTGGGAATCCCTCAGTGCCGGAATTATCCGCCCCTCTTCATCCCCCCTGGGGGCTGGGTTCTTTTTAGTGGTGAAGAAGGATGGTTCCTTGAGGCCTTGTATCGATTTCAGGGCCCTAAATGACATCACGGTTAAGGATCGCTATACTCTGCCGCTTATGGACTCAGCCTTCAATTCCCTCCAGGGGGCATCCCGGTTCTCCAAATTAGACCTCCACAGTGCGTATCATCTTGTCCGGATCCGGGAGGGTGACAAGTGGAAGATGGCCTTCCGAACGCCCAGTGGGCACTTTGAATACCTTGTTATGCCATTTGGGCTCACCAACGCTCCTGCTGTCTTCCAACGCCTGATAAATGACGTGCTTCGTGACTTCCTGAGGGTCTTCATTTTCGTCTACCTGGACGGCATATTGATCTTCTCCCGGTCTCAGGAGGAGCATCTGGTCCATGTGAGGCAGGTCCTGCAACGCCTGTTGGAGAACAAGCTTTATGTCAAAGCCGAGAAGTGCGAGTTTTTACTAAAACCACCTCTTTCCTGGGGTTTATTGTCTCGCACAATCAGCTCGTCCCCGACCCCGCCAAGGTTAAAGCTGTGGTCGAGTGGCCTACTCCTTCCTCTAAGAAGCAGGTGGAACAATTTTTGGGGTTCGCTAATTTTTACCTCCGCTTTGTTCCTGGTTACAGTGCCATCATCCCCCCTTTGACTCGCCTCACCTCACCGAAGGTGCGCTTTCAGTGGACGACAGAAGCGGAGACAGCCTTTGAGACCCTCAAGAAGGAATTTGCATCCTCCCGGGTCCTGTCTCTTGTTGATCCTGAGCGCCAGTGTTTTGTCGAGGTGGACGCGTCTGACACTGGGGTCGGGTCAGTCTTGTCTCAGCGTTCCCCGACTGACGGCGCGCTGTGCCCCTGTACTTTTTTCTCCAAGGGTCTCTCCTCTGCCGAGCGCAATTATGACATCGGCAACAGAGAGCTCCTGGCCGTGAAGCTCACGCTGCAGGAGTGGCGTCACTGGTTGGAAGGGGCGGCTCAACCTTTCGTGGTTTGGACCAACCATAAGAACTTGGAATACATCAGGACAGCCAAGCGCTTGAATGCCCACCAGGCACGTTGGTCGCTGTTCTTCGCCAGGTTCAAATTCACCATCACTTACCGCCCAGCTTCCAAAAATAAGAAGTCTGATGCACTGTCCAGGCTGTACACCCCTGAAGCTCCAGAGGATGAGGTCCATACTGTCGTTCCTGCATCGTGCGTCATGGGGGCTGTTTCCTGGGCCATCAGGGATAAGGTCCTTAAGGCTTTGGAGTCCGAGCCTGATCCTGGCGGCGGCCCAGCGGGAATATTGTTTGTGCCCTCGTCAGTCCGTGGCGACGTCATTCACTGGGCTCACACTTCTAGGCTCGCCTGCCACCCTGGTGTCTCCCGGTCGGTTGATCTTCTCCAGCGGTCCTTTTGGTGGCCCGGACTCCGGGAGGATGTCTCCAACTATGTGCGTGCATGCCCACAGTGTGCCATGAATAAGTCATCCAACACTCCTCCTGCGGGTCTTCTCCATCCCTTGCCGGTTCCCGGGAGGCCCTGGTCACACATCGCTTTGGACTTTGTCACCGGTCTGCCGGTCTCCAACTCTTTCAACGCCATCTTGACTATTGTAGACCGGTTCTCCAAGGCGGCCCACCTTGTGCCTCTCCCTGGGCTTCCTTCGGCGCGCGAGACGGCCGATCTGTTGGTGCAGCATGTGGTCAGGCTGCATGGCATCCCCACTGACATTGTCTCTGATAGGGGGCCACAATTTGTGTCCAAAGTCTGGAGGAGTTTCTGCACCGCGCTGGGGGCCACTGTTAGTCTGACATCTGGACACCATCCCCAATCTAATGGACAGTGCGAACGCACCAACCAGGAGCTGGAGGCTGCCCTGCGCTGTGTCACCTCCTCTAACCCCTCTTCCTGGACCATTCATCTTCCCTGGGTGGAGTATGCCCATAGCTCCACTTTGTCTTCGGCCATTGGGATGTCCCCCTTTTGGGCGTCTTTAGGCTACGACCCCCCGCTGTTCCCTGAGGAAGAAGGTGAGGTGGCAGTTCCATCCGTTCAGGCCCACGTGAGATGGTGTCATCGGCTGTGGGCCAAGGCGCGTCAGGCCCTGGTTTGTGCCGCATCACGCAACGCCAAGTCTGCGAATCACCACAGGAGGCCTGCGCCACGCTACCAGGTGGGTCAACAAGTTTGGTTGTCTGCTCAGAATATTAATTTGAAGGGGGAGAAGAAGAAATTGGTTCAGCGCTTCGTGGGATCTTACCCTGTCACGAAGGTGGTTAACACCGTGGCTGTGCGTTTGGAGCTCCCCCCTCCCCTCCGTGTTCATCCCACATTTCATGTGTCTCAGGTTAAACCTGTGGTTTCTAACCCTCTCTGCCCCCCCCCCAGAGTGCCGCCCCCCCCAGGATGATCGATGGACACCCGGCTTGGAGCGTCACTGCCATCTTGGACTCCCAACGCCGGGGCCGGGGGTTGCAGTATTTGGTGGACTGGGAGGGTTATGGTCCTGAGCACCGACGCTGGGTGCGCCCATCCTTCATGCTGGACAAGCAGCTTATTGAGGTGTTTCATCGGGCGCATCCTGACAAGCCAGCGCCAGGAGGCGCTGCTCGGGGGGGGGGGAGTACTGTCACAACTCGCTCCCGCCTGTCATCCGCTCCAGCCGTGCGCACATCTGGGCTTCATCAGGCTGCTACTATTTAACCTGCTCTGCCCGCAGCCTCGGTCTGGAGCCGTCAGCTTTCCTCCACACTCAAGCTCTACGTTCGCCTACTCCTCTCGGCCAACGCCGCTACTCATCGCCCTCACGTAAGGTATTCTTACCTGTTGTCTTCAGTTATTCCCCTGTGCACAGGTGGACCCTCCTGGCGGCGGAAATTCCCTTCATCGCCTTTCCTCTCACCTCTCCTGCATCGAGCGCAGCTGGGCACTGTCTCCCAGGCGGAAGCTCCTCTTGTCAACGCCAGCCACCAGTTCACCTGCAAGTAAGCCACATCATAACTTTCACCACCTTGCTGTGAAAATTGCTCATTCCCTGCTCTCTGTTCTGTCCTCAGGGTTGCCTGGCTGTACGGTGTCTGTTCTGCCCTCGGTGCTCTCCTGTCCCCAAGACTACATTCACATTTCCCACTCACTCATCCATACACCTGCTGTTAATAAACTCTTAAATCTTACCTGAGCCTGTGTGCGTGTTTCCTGGGCCAGAAATCATGTAAGAGAAGACCTGAGAGACCTGCAGGGCTGGTATAGAGAGAGCAGGTCACTAATATAAAAAGGTGCTTCTTCATGAATGGCTTTGTAAGTAAGAACAAGACCTGTAAAATCAATTCTATAATTTACAGGAGGACAATGCAAGGAGGCCAAAACTGGAGTGATATGACAGAATCTACTGGACCTAGTTAGTAATCTTGCAGCAGCATTCTGGACTAACTGTAGGCGGTGTAAAGAGGATTTGCTAAGACATGTAAAAAGAGCATTACAGTAGTCCAAACGTGAAGAAACAAAGGCATGAATAATGATTTCTAACTGAGTGTAGGAAAGCAATAACCTAATTTTAGATATATTCCTAAGGTGGAAAAAACAACTCCGGGTCAGAGATTTGACATGTTGATCAAAACTCATCGATTGATCGAAAATGACACCAAGATTTTTTAGTTTAGACCGTACGTTAGAGCTTAATGAACCAATGCTATTAACCAACTTAGGAATTAGATTATCAGATGCTACAATAAGGACTTCAGTTTTATCAGCATTAAGTTGCAAAAAGTTACTAGACATCCAGTCCTTATTTGCAGACAGACAATCATGAATAATTTTTAAATTGTCAACATGGTCAGGCTTAAAAGAGAAAAGTAGCTGTAAATCATCAGCGTAGCAGTGATAAGACACACCTTTAAATTTGCTGATAATAGAACCAAGTGGCAGCATATATAGGGCAAATAAAAGTGGACCCAGAATAGAACCCAGAGGCACCCCACAGGTTAAAGGAGCAGAGTCAGATGAATAAGAGCCAACAGCCATGGAAAAACTCCTACCAGAAAGGTAGGAGAAAAAACAATCCAGAGCTTTTCCAGAAATACCTACCCGATCTCTAAGCCTTTGTAACAAAATAAAATGATCAATAGTATCAAATGCTGCAGTAAGATCTAATAACACTAAAACAGAGCATTTGCCAGAGTCTGATGACATTAAAATATCATTTGACACCCTGAGAAGAGCAGTCTCTGTCGAGCGTTTCTGACGAAAACCTGACTGAAATTTGTCAAAAATATTATGTTCAATCAGAAAGTCAGTGAGCTGCTTGGCAACAACTTTTTCTAAAAGCTTAGAAATAAAAGGAAGCTTAGAAATTGGCCTGAAGTTTTTAAAAACAGATGGATCAAGGTTAGTTTTTTTTTTAAAGTGGCTGCACAACTGCATGTTTAAAGTATGAGGGTACACAACCAGATTCAAGTGAACTATTAATGATGTTAACCAAAGACGTACCCACTGAACCAATTACCTCTTTCAACATTGAGGAAGGCAAAATATCTAAAGCACAGGAGGAGGATTTCATGGAACTCACCAACACTAACAAATCCTCAAAAGAAATTGGGGTAAAAACATTTAAAAAGGCCTGTCTGTTAGGACAATCAAGGATTAGGGGAAAGGAATGAGTAAAACCAGCCCTAACAGCAGTGACCTTGTCAACAAAAAAGGAAAGAAACTTGTTACAGTCATTAACTGAATAAACAGGGGGAGCAGAAATGACAGGATTAACTAAACTGTCTACTGTGCTGAAGAGGCTCTTTGGATTGTAACTATTGGAGGAGATGATGTTGGAAAAATAAGAAATTCTTGCCATTTTTATCATATTATTAAATTCAATTAACAGCTCCTTAAGGTACAATTGATGCACCTCAAGTTTAGTGGACTTCCACAGTCTTTCCACCCTCCGACATTTACGTCTAAAACAACAGAGATCATCATTTAACCAGGGGGATGAATTAACAGCACGGACAGTCCTGGTTTTAAAAGGGAGCAACTACATCTAAGATGCTTGAACAGTGTGAGTTAAAAGAGCAGACCAAGCTCTCAGTGTCATCATCAGAGGATGAAACCACACTGCTGTCAAAGGCAGCAGAAAATTTCACAGCTGAAAACTGGTCAATGACACGAGAACATGTTACCCACTTGCCAGTGTAACAGACTGATTTAACTGATAAAATATAAAGAACACAAAAATGGTCTGACACATGAAGCTCCTTAGTCCGAACATTATTCACATTAAGACCGAGTGTAAAAACAAGATCAAGTGTATTTCCTTTTATATGCCTAGGGCCACATAGACACAAAACAAACAAACAAAAGTCCAAAAAAACACACATAATTAACAAAAACATCAGAGAGCAGAAGCCAGTGGCAACCATCCGTAGCGCCATCTTGATTGATTGAGTCATGGACTTATTCAATTCAAGATGCTTCACCGTCTCCATTATTCAAAAGATAAACTTGCTAAGATTTTCTCCACCATTGACCCCAGTTGCCCAAGATGTGGTCACACCCCAGCCTCAGTAGGACATATGTTTTGGCTGTGCCCCGCTCTTACAAACTTCCAGGGACAAATATTTGAGGTTTTCTCACATATTTGCAAACAAGAAATAACTCCCAACTTTCATACAGCCATTTTTGACACATTACCCCCAGATTACAAACTCACAAGTCATCAGCGTAACGTTTTGGCATTTGCCTCTTTACTTGTTCGCAGGGTCATTCTTTATAAGTGGAAGTCAAATAACGCTCCATCTTTTTCGCATTGGTTGAAGGAGGTGCTTTCCTTTCTACTAGAAAAACTTGGATCTCTCATGGATCGTCACCTTATCGTGGTGGGGGGGTTTGCGTGCCCCAGTGATCCCAGGAGCTATGTTGTCCGGGGCAATTTGCCTCTGATAGGGTCTCCCAAGACAAACTGGTCCTGGGTGAAGGGCCAGACTAAGAACGATCCAACAGACTCTCATGATAAATTCTATATCAAGGATTCAGTGTACCCCGCCCGGTATAGGGTTACCGGGACCCCACCCTGGGGCCAGGCCTGGGGGAGGGGCTCGAAGGCTAGCGTCTGGTGGCCGGGTTTCCACCCATGGGACCCGGCCGGGCTCAGCCCGAAGGAGTTACATGGGTCCGCCCTCCAGTGGGTTCACCACCTGCAGGAGGGATCATGGGGGTCCGGTGCTATGTGGATTAGATGGCGGTCAAAGGCGGAGACCTTGGCAGACTGATCCCAAGCTTTCTAAACTGGCTTTTGGTACGTGGAATGTCACCTCTCTGGTGGGGAAGGAGCCTGAGCTGGTGTACGAGGTTGAGAGATACCGGCTAGATATAGTCGGCCTCACCTCAACACACAGCTCTGGTTCTGGAACCAGTCTCCTGGAGAGGGGCTGGAGCTTGGCCTTTTCTGGAGTTGCCCCGGGCGAGAGGCGATGAGCAGGGGTGGGTATTCTTGTATCGCCCCACCTTGCTGCCTCTATATTGGAGTTTTCCCCGGTGGACGAAAGGGTTGCTTCCCTGCGCCTTCGGGTTGGGAAACGGGTCTTGACTATCATTTGTGCCTATGCACCAAATGATGTTTCAGAGTACCCACCCTTTTTGGAGTCTGTGACTGGGGTGCTGGAGGGTGCTCCTCTTCGAGACTCCATTGTCCTACTGGGGGATTTCAATGCGCACGTGGGCAACGACAGTAAAACCTGGAGGGGGGTGATTGGGAGGAACAGCCTGCCCAATCTGAACCCAAGTGGTGTTCAGTTATTGGACTTCTGTGCTAACCACAGTCTGTCCATAACGAACACCATGTTCAAGCATAAGGGTGTCCATTTGTGCACCTGGCACCAGGACACCCTAGGTCGCAGGTCGATGATCGATTTTGTTATCGTATCATCAGACCTGCGACCGTATGTCTTGGACACCCTAGAAAAGAGAGGTGCAGAGCTGTCAACTGATCACCACCTGGTGGTGAGTTGGATCCGATGGCAGGGGAGGAAGCCATTCAGACCTGTGTAACGTAAAAATGGATATTAATAAATAATAAATATGATCAGGTATGAATTATTTAATTTATATTGATGTATTGGAATCTGAGCTCAAATCTCATTTCATATACATCAGAAAAGTTAGTAACACTCGTAAGGGGCACCAGCTTCTATCTTTAAGAAGCAATTTGATCTTTAATTTCACTTTATACCTGTTTGATCACTCAATAAATTAATCAATAATCAGTCTCAAAAATTTTCCGTGAATTCGATACCTGGGCTTGAAACAAAAATGTCTTTAAGCAGAAAAATAATTGTTGCTGAGCCAAAGTGAGATGATGCTACAGTCCCCCCTCTGGTATCAATGGTGACGTTGATTCAGCGTTGATAGCAATCCTAGGCATCAAATCCCAATTTGGCGAGGCTTGATCCAAATGCTGAACTAAAGTTCTGATGTCGGTAAGTCTTAAGCTTGTAAACAGTATCTATTCCAAAGTGTAGGTCCTTAAATTTGGTTTTCTGAAAAACTTCTGGAAATTTCAAAAATTAATTTTGGCGTGACCAAATATAAACATTGCATAATTGTCTAGGATATACTAAAGTTCTGTATAAGCCTGTAAAGACTTAAAAATTCTGGGTGCAAAAAAAAAAAGTGAACTAGAAGTATGTGGGTTTTGACATACTTGATATAAATGTTTTGGGTTTGCTGAAAAATATCTATTCAAGGTTTCAAAAACAGTTTAAATGTACATAAAATCTAAAAGTATAAAGGGTTCTTTGTATATACACAAGCATGTATCCAAAAATCTTAGTCAAAAGCAAAAATAAAATTCTTTCATATTTGAGGTAGATTCAGACTAATCAGTGTTGAGGTGACTCAAGGAGGTTCAAATTGAATTTGTTTAGTTAGACTAAACCATGGTTCCATAGATGTCCAAATCATAGGGTGTTTGAGGCTTTTGTTCAGAAAAACTGAGTGGGCATAGCATGTCGTTATCATTCTTTGGATGGCAATGAGAAGTAAATTTGGATTTACTGCAAAAAGGATATGATGAGAGAGCATATTCATTGCTAAAGCGTTAACTGAAAAGCTAATGTTTCTAGCTACTTCTGAGAGTAACATAGACATTGGCTGTGTGTGAGCATAGTCAACCTTTAACACAAAGAGCAAAGAGTTCAAGACCTTGTTGAGTTTGACTGAAGCTTCGGAGCAAGCATTCAAAACCAACACAGTGTCTTGTAAGATTTTGGTAACGATTTGTGGTTTGACAACCTGGCGTTTTGGTTTAACGGTGTTGACCGAGTTAACAGTGGGCATGCTAAGGTTAGCTAGAGGCTCTAACGATGAGGCTGTTATTAAGAATCCATCCGAGGATCTTTGACCTTTCGTTTTGGCTTGGCCCAATTCTGACTGGGTAACAGTGGGTGTGATTGCTAGGCAGATGGCTAAACTGATAAACAGGAGGGCCATCATCTCAGCAAACAAAAGTGAGTGGTTTCGGATCTTAATCTTCTTGTTGATCTTTCTTTAGATACCTGGTTGGCAAATGAGAATTCCTCTCAGAGGTGAAATGATTTCTTTTAGATGGATGTACTTTATTGATCCCAAAACTGGGAAATTACAGAATAGAGCTTAAGAGATTGAACTCTAAACCTTGTGCTTGTTTTTCTCACCTTTGATGGGAGTTTTAAGATTATTAGCTCAAGCTAATGGTGTTGAATGTCTTGCGTGTACTATTTGATAATAGTAAGTTGATTGAAGTTTATTAGATTTTACAGAGGTCTTTGAGCTTAGTTTAAGGGCTAATTTTGTTTTAATATACCCTTTCCTTTCTGGAGGTTTTGATGCAGTTAACTAATTGGAGAAATTTGACTGAGTGTACCTGAGGCTAGTAGTTGACGTGGCTACATGACGTGGGCTACATTGACAATTGGAGCTCTTTTTGGGGAAAACCTGGTCTTATGAGACGAGACAGCATTCATCCCACTTTGGATGGTGCTTCTCATTTATCTAACAATCTGGCATCTTTTTTTATCCAAATTTCCAAAACCATGACTACTCAGAGTTGGGACCAGGAAGCAGAGTCGCAGTCTTACACGCCTCTCTGCAGCTCCTCTTCATCCGCCACCCCATCAGCTTAGCCCCTGTCTTCCCCATCAGAGAATCGTTGTCTGCTCCCTCCAAAGTAAATAAAAATATAATGTATAAGCATCCCAAAGTGATAAAGCAAAATATTGGTAAAACTCAAATTAAACATAAAGCCTCTAAATTGAATGATTTGGCCTCTGTTCCTCCTCATAATTTAAAAATTAAATGTGGTTTATTAAATATTAGGTCTCTAACTTCCAAGTCTCTGTTAGTCCATGATCTGTTAATTGATCATCAGATTGATTTAATTTCCCTTCAGAGACTTGGTTAGGACAAGAGGATTATGTTGGTTTAAATGAATCAACTCCCTCTGGTTATTTAAACTGTCAAAATCCCAGAAGTTCTGGTCGTGGAGGAGGAGTAGCAACAATTTACCATTCCAAATTACTAGTTAATGTAAAGCAAAAAACATGTTATAATTCCTTTGAGGGCCTGGTCCTCAGTATTGGGCACTTTAGCAATTCCAGGTTAAACCCAATTTTATTTGCCATAGTTTATCGTCCCCCATCAACCTATTCAGAATTTTTATCCGAAATTCCTGATTTCTTAGCTGATTTAGTGCTGAAATCTGATAGAATAATTATAGTAGGGGACTTTAATATACATGTGGATGTAGATAGTGACTGCCTTAATGTGGCTTTTTAATTCAATATTAGACTCGATTGGGTTTTCTCAGAAAGTAGGAAATTCTACTCATTACCTCCACCATACATTGGACCTTGTTCTGACATATGGGCATAGAAATAGAAAATCTGGTAGTGTCTCCTCATAACCCTGTACTGTCAGACCATTGTCTGTTAACCTTTGATTTTACTATTTCTGACTATTTGGCTCCTAAAGAAAATATTATCACAGTAGATGCCTCTCAGATGATGCTGTTTCCAAATTTATGCAGATTGTTTCCTCTATGCCATGTGTCAACACACGGAAATAAGCTATAGACAGCTTGCTCCTTCTGTAATTGATAACATGGTGGATAGTGTTTCAGCTTCTCTACATCAGGCTCTAGACTTGGTGGCCCCCTTAAAAAAGAAAAAGTCTAATCAGAGATTTTTAACTCCTTGGTTCAACACAGAAACTCGTAGCTTAAAACAGAAGACTCGTCAATTAGAAAGAAAATGGCGCTCTACTAATTTAGATGAAATCTATTTAGCTTGGAGAAATCATCTTTTAATTTATAAAAAATCTCTTAGAAAAGCTAGAACGAGTTATTACTCTGCATTAATAGAAGAGAACAAGAATAATCCCAGGTTTCTTTTCAGTACTGTAGCCAGGTTGACAAAGAGTCAGGACTCTGTCAATCTAGCATCCCCTTAGAGCTTACTAGTCAGGACTTTATGAACTTTTTCAATAATAAAATTTCATCCATCAGAGATAAAATCAATCAGATTCTTCCCACAGTTACTTAAATACTGTAACTACTACAACTCCTTCTATTGATGTCTGTCTTGATGAGTTTACTCCAATCGACCTTTGTGAGTTAGACAAAATAGTTTCCTCATCCAAACCTTCAACTTGTCTTTTAGACCCTATTCCTACCAGGTTATTTAAAGAAGTCTTCCCACTTATTGGTAGCTTTATTCTTCATATAATCAATTCTTCATTAACTTTAGGCCATGTACCGCAGGCTTTTAAAACGGCTGTAATTAAACCCTTACTCAAAAAGCCAACGCTAGATCCAGGAGCTTTAGCTAACTATAGACAATCTCTAATCTCCTTTCATTTCAAAAATCTTAGAAAGAGTTGTTGCTATGCAATTATTTGACCACCTGCAGGGAAATGGTTTATTTGAGGAGTTTCAATCTGGGTTTAGAATCCATCATAGTACTGAAACAGCCTTAGCGAAGGTCACTAACGACCTCCTCATTGCATCTGATAATGGACTAGTTTCTGTACTTGTCCTTTTAGATCTTAGTGCAGCTTTTGATACTATTGATCATAATATTCTACTTGATAGATTAGAACACTATGTTGGACTTAATGGAACTTCGATGCAGTGGTTTAGATCTTATTTATCTGATAGGTTCCAGTTTGTTCATGTAAATGATGAGTTTTCTCTCAGCTCAAAGCTTAGTCATGGAGTTCCACAGGGATCTGTGCTTGGCCCTACTCTTTTAGTTTATATATGCTTCCGTTAGGCAACATTATTAGAAAGCACTGTATACATTTTCACTGTTATGCAGATGACACACAATTATACCTGTCAATGAAGCCAGATGATACTAATCAATTAGCCAAGTTAGAAGCCTGTCTTAAGGAAATCAAAGTTTGGATGACTTGTAATTTCCTGCTATTAAATTCAGATAAGACTGAAGTCATTCTTGTTGGTCCAAAAAACCTTAGAAATTCCTTTCCAAATCAAACTTTCAGTTTGGATGCAGTTACTCTTTCTCTTAATAGCTCTGTGAGGAACCTTGGAGTTATTTTTGATCAGGATTTGTCCTTCAATTCACATATTAAATTTGTTTCTAAGACTGCCTTCTATCATTTGCATAATATTGCCAAGATTAGGAGCATCTTGTCTCAGAGTGATGCTGAGAAGCTGATCCACGCTTTTGTTAGCTCGAGATTAGATTATTGTAATTCTTTATTATCAGGTTGTCCTAAAACATCTTTAAAAAGTCTTCAGCTGATCCAAAATGCTGCAGCAAGAGTTTTAACAGGTACTAGAAAGAGAGATCATATCTCTCCGGTTCTGGCCTCCCTTCATTGGCTTCCCATAGAGTTTAGAATTAAGTTTAAAATCCTTCTTCTTACTTACAAAGCTCTAAACAATCAGGCTCCTTTTTATTTAAAAGATCTGATACTACCGTATCATCCTAACAGAGCACTACGCTCCCAAAATGCAGGTTTACTTGTAATACCTAGAATCTCCAAAAGTACAATGGGAGGCAGAGCCTTCAGTTATCAAGCTCCTCTCCTGTGGAATCAGCTGCCAATCTGGATTCGGGAGTCAGACTCGATCTCTGTTTTTAAGAATAGGGCTAAAACCTACCTTTTTGATATAGCCTACAATTAGGGAGGGATCATGTGTTTTCTGAACCCTCCCTTAGTTATGCTGCTAATAGGTTTAGTCAGCCGGGGGACCTCCAGTAATGCACTGGGCCTCACTCCTTTCCTCACTCTCTATGAAATATTTTTTTTTTTTTGCTGGTCATTAACATTTGTTTGTTCTCTCCCATAGATTGAGTCCCCATCGTGCTGTTTGCTCTCTACATGTCTGTTCTTTTCTTCTTCTCTATCCCCTCACCCCCCAGCCAGTCGCAGCAGATGACTGCCCCTCCCTGAGCCTGGTTCTGCTGGAGGTTTCTTCCTGTTAAAAGGGAGTTTTTCCTCTCCACCGTTGCCAAGTGCTTGCTCACAGGGGATCGCCTGATTGCTGGGGTCTTTCTGCAACTGTGGGGGTCCTCCCTACAGTTGATAGTGCTATGAGATGACTGTTGTTGTGAAATGGCGCTATATAAATAACGTTGAATTGAATTGAATTGAGTAGTTAGCTACAGTTATTTCTCAGACGTAGGTTTGATTTTAATCTTATTTATGGACTTACTTTGACAGTGTTGTACCCGACAAGTCCCATGGGGTTTTGGTAAAGGTTACACTGATTTTGGTGAGCCCATTTGAAAATGGGGTCCTGGATTTGGCTCTTGAGTGGCCAAAGTTTGTTGTTGACAATGTGTGGATTCATCCACTCGGGCAGGAATTTAGGAGTGATTTTCCTTTCCTGTAAATTTATTTCAGGTGTTTGCGGTACAAACGTGGGGTGGAAGATCTTGTCCCCCCTTTGCAGTTTGTCCTGCAAGAGTTTTTGATCGTTGTACGCTTTCTGTTGTTTAGCGACTCGGTCCGAATGGTTTTGAAATACAGCCTTGGGAGCTTTGTATGTCGTTTTGACGTTTTTGTGTTCTGTAGCTGGAATGTTATAGGCATTGGCAGTCATCACCCCCCTCTGGTTTCGAGGAACTCTGAGCGGTGGCGATGATGGTTCATCGGAAGCATGAACAGGAGTGCCATTGCATAGCTGCAGATAAGATTGTGTCGCATGAAGTGGTATCAGTTTTGGTATGTCATAGGGTTTAGATGTGCATGGATCATTTGGTTGCAAGGTTGAGTGACTGTGCGCCTTGCGTTTGCAAAAGTTGGGTTCGTTGTTGCAAAAACTTGAGATTTCAGAGGGTCTAGAGAGCCGGTTGGTGTGGCTCTTGTGACCATGCAGGCCTCATGGGCGGGTGGGTGGGTTTCAAAATGTGACACCACCATTGAATCATGGGTATCAAGGGTTCCAAGAGGGCCGTTTGGGGTTTTCTGCTCGGCCGTTGAGTTTTCAAGATCATTTGAGTGTTTGGCTTGACCTTGTATTTGAAGGTGACTTTTGACTTCTCGTGGACAGTACTCACCTTGGTCTTGGCGGTCGCTTTCAATCGGTTGCAGTTGTTCCAACAGTGCTAGTTGTGTGAGACTTGGGGTGTCCAAAGTGTTCAGAACAAAGCACTGTGATTCAGTTGTTCTTGTTGGGTCAAATGGGTGAGGGTGTTGCGTTTGAGCCCATAGTTTGAGGTTCTTGAAATCAATCAGTGGCTCAAAACGGTTCAGTAGGTCTTTGCCAACAAGTAATGGAATGGCGTCAAGTTTGGACACGTAGACCGGATGTGTCAAGGTCATGGGTCCAATGGACATGTTTAGTAGTGATACGCCCAACAGGGTTGTTTTAGTGAGCGCATATGGTCGCACGGCTAATGAACAGGGTTCCAGTTTCAAGTGTTTGTTAGCGCGGTTAGCGGCTACACGTAGTTTGTCAAAAAGGGTGTGTGACATGAGAGTGATGTCAGCAGCGGTGTCTAAAACAGCGTCCTGACACACCATGTCTTCAAGGGTCAGTGGAAGGTAGAATTTCCGTGCCACCCCCCTCTCGTTTAAATCGCATAGGAATTGTGGAACCGGTGGTTCGACACAGAGTTGCGACACGTTAGAGGAGTGGTCTGTGACCTGTGGTTGGGCTGCCATAACAGCACTGGAATGCGTTGAGTCCTTTGGTCCTTCCTCATTTGCATGAGGGATTTTCTTCTTGCGTTTCCTTCGTTTGGGACGCTTGTTTTGAGTTGGCACAGCTGATATAGCTAGAATGTTAGCAGTTTTATTCTCTTTGTAGCTTTGAATCTCTGCTAGGAGGTGTTGGACAATTTCAATAGCTTCTCTACTGAATGTAGAAGTTTCTTCTTCCTTCCAGGGTTTGTGATAGGTCTCTGCTTCTGAGCTTCTGTGATGAGATGGAGACCATTTGTCGCGGTTACGCGCGTCTTCGTATCGGTATCTGTCATCATGGTACTCCGTATTGTGTTCTCGTGACCTATCCCATGGATATGGTCTACGATGGTAGTCGGGTTTTCGCAGAGTTGGTCCAAAGTGGTATCCAGAGGACCTGGTGTGGTTTTGACCTTGGTGAGGTCGGTTGGATAAATGCTTCGGCTGTTGATGTACTCGCGGTGTAAGAGGTGGAGTAGAGCGAGGGGCTCCTTCCAACTCCAAGGTGTTAGATGCATCGCTAATAGCTAGCACTTTGGCAGGCTCAGCATGCTTGTTGCGACTTTGTTGCTGTTTTTGGAACGCATAGTGTGCAAACTCTCTCAGCTGACTTATTGAGTTTGACCTTGGGTTAGCTGTAACTCCTAGGTAATGACTCACAGTGGGATGGAGGTTTTGGATTAAGAGGGTCTTGAAATTGTGGTCTTCTTCCATCCCTGGTGTATTTTGAGATCCAAAATATGCAAGTAGGAGTCTCTGATAGTAGGCTTGTGTCGGCTCTGAGCGTCCTTGCTTCACGGCTAGGGCTGCGGTTAGCCCTGCCTGTAGGCAGTCGTCGGAGAACTCCTTTTCGATGGCTTCGCGGAGCAGCATGTAGTTTGCTTTGATGTTTGTCGGTTGTCGGTCTATGAATTTTGACACTGACCTGTTAGATGTTAGTTTAATCAGGTAGATGCGATCGTCTGTCGTAGCATCAGGATACTTACGCAGGTAGTAATCAATGTCCTGTAAATAGACTTTGGCATCAGGTGAACCCGTAGGTCCTGGATCAAATTTGGTGATATTTCGCGCGATCTTGTCAAGGTCGCGGTCTGAAGGGGCACACGCACGCTGTCCACACGGTCGTCCGTATTCGAAACGGGAATCGGGCGAGGGAGCGCGGTGGATGTCCCAGTGTTCATGTCTTTCCTTTAGGAGCAGTTGACATTCCTTGTAATCCTTCTTCACATTTTCAAGTTGACCTTCAACACTTCTGAGTTCCTTCTTTGTGTCTTGAAGGGCATCTTCAAGTTCACTGTTGTCTTGATGAAGCGTGTCATTGTTATGCATCAACCGTTCCTTTTGTGACTCTGCACGGTCCAAATCTTGTACCGCTTCATCCAGTTGATTTTGAGTTTTGTCATTCTCCTCTTGAGATTGTTCCAAATTTCCTTTCAGTGTTTCATTCTCTTCTTGGAGAGATAAGATCGTTATTTGTTGATTTGCTAGCTCGTTCTCGGCTACCTTTAATCTTGCGACTAATGTTAGCGCAAACTTACCTAACACACTGGTGAGGTCCTTGCCTTCCGGTGGTTTTTCAGTGTGTTCATTCAAAAGTTCTTCAGTGAGTTGCTCCAATTCTTCGGGCTGCGTTTCTTTGACCCGTGTTGTGAAGCTAGAAATTAAATTAGAAATCCATGCTTCCAATGTTGTTTGAAGGTCATCCAGTTTGGTAAATTGGCCGGTTGTCTGATGACTCGTCATGTTTGACCGTTGTTATTTAGCTTCTAAAAAAAAAAAAATTCAACTTGTTGATAAATTTGTTCAACAAGGTTTAACCTTGAGTGTTTTATTTTACAACCGTGGTAGTTGAAAGTTCCTTTAGAATTTGTTTCAACTTGTAGGCTTGCAGGATGGGAAATAGAATTTTGAAATTATTTAGAAATGTAGAGATGCTTCAAATAATTCGTTCGTTGAAACTATGTTGTTAAATAAAGTTAAATTGAAATTGGTTTGAATTTGTTTTGCAAAACAAAACTGAAATTTCAATGGTGTGGATTGACTTCTTTCCTTTGATTTTCAAAGTCTAGTATTGGAATTTGTCATCAATAACTAGCTTTGGGATTTTGCAAAATGTCACTTTGGAAGTGAGGATTTTATTTACAAAAGAAATCCAAAAGCAAAAGAGGCTAAATGCTTTAAAGATTTAGGATTATAAGTTTCCACTTTCTTTTTAAAGTTAAGGCTTTCCTTTGGTTTTATTTGTTAAAGCCTATATTCAGTTGGAGCATTAAATGTTTAAAATATTTACAAATTAGAAAACAAGTGAATTGTTTGAATATTTGATATCCAAGGATTTCTAGGATTGAAGCCAATAGTGATCTTTCTTGATTGTGATCTATAAATTTCTTATTTACAGGAATAATCAATGTTTGCACCTTTTTGACTTTTCTTTTAAATCCTGGGAAAAATTTGAAAATTATGCAGTGTTGGTTAAATGTTTTTCTTTTCCTGTAGAGAAAAACATGAATCCAGAAATGACACAGTGAGTTTAAATAACACCTAGAGCTTCTCTTAAGTGTGTATTGCTTAATGTGGTTTCCTAAATTTGAGAAAGAGGGAAAAATTATAAATATTCAATAGGTCTGTAAATTTGTTAAAATGCACAGGACTAATCCTACTTTAATGTTACTCTTGAGTAAACATCAGCATTAGAATCCTTAAGCTAAAACTGGGTTCCTGTGGGAAGGGAATCACACCATTCACATTTAAAAACAGCAAAATAAGCACACATATAGCTTCAAAGTTTGTAACTTTTTGCTTTAAAAGTGTGTAAATATGTTTGCTTTTAGCTTAAAAGATTATAATATGTGGTTATATAAGTGATTAAATACAATAGGAGTGTTTATATGTGTTCCTGCTATAGGTGTCTATGCAGTTAGTAGGGTTTCACCACTGAGAAAAAACTTTCAGAAGCCAACAGGTCCTTTTCCTTTTATTCTTGGCATAAAAGTTTGGATTAGTGTTAAATTTAGTTTATTCCGAATAATATGAATTGCTTTGAAGTTACTTTGAAGACAATTTGGTTATAAATCGTCTTTAAAGATTATAAGTTTAAATAAAAATTGCAGTTCCTATATTTCACCACAAGATGGAGGCAGTTTTCGTCTGCACTTCCAGCAGAGGAAACCCAATGACGTCACAAGGAGTCAAGGATCTCTACTCAAAATGGCGGCTACAGGGAACTCTACCTAGACTTAAGATGGCGTCGCTGAGCCGATCTACACATGCGCGTCATGCACAGCTTGACGGTCGCGTGCGCGACTGAGCGTGCACGTGCCACGTGGATGCAGAGCTCAAGCTTCAGTCCATAAAACCACGCCTTGCTTTCCAAAGGGCGGGAAAACTTCAGTCTCCCTAAACTTTATTCAACAAGTTTATACAATGGTTAATTCAATAAATCCCAAGGGTTTGCTTTGCCTGTGGGGTGTTGAAATAACGGGGAAAACAAATAGGATTTCTTCGCTATTTTGTTTCCAGGCCTATTTTAATTATTCAGCGTGTAATCACTTTTAAGCATGCATTAAACAACAAAAAAACTAAAAACTGACTAGAGTGGGGTCTCTTCACCCCCACCTTCTCTTGGTCAGCAGACACACACAGCAGTTATCAAGAGTAATCAGGGGGGCGAATTCACCCCCTCCCCCTCGTGACACAGAGACAGACAATAGACTGGCTGCAGACAATGAACCACCTTTGTGAGTTAAAATTGACCAAAATCACGCACAGGTTATGTATTAATTTCCTTCTGAGTCGTTTCAAGTTCAACCAAGCTTTCACGCGGGGCACCAATATATGTAACGTAAAAATGGATATTAATAAATAATAAATATGATCAGGTATGAATTATTTAATTTATATTGATGTATTGGAATCTGAGCTCAAATCTCATTTCATATACATCAGAAAAGTTAGTAACACTCGTAAGGGGCACCAGCTTCTATCTTTAAGAAGCAATTTGATCTTTAATTTCACTTTATACCTGTTTGATCACTCAATAAATTAATCAATAATCAGTCTCAAAAATTTTCCGTGAATTCGATACCTGGGCTTGAAACAAAAATGTCTTTAAGCAGAAAAATAATTGTTGCTGAGCCAAAGTGAGATGATGCTACACCTGGTAGACCCAAACGTATAGTGAGGGTGTGCTGGGAGCGTCTGGCTGAGGCCCCTGTCCGGGAGGTCTTCAACTCCCACCTCCGGAAGAACTTCAACCACATTCCGAGGGAGTCTGGAGACATGGAGTCTTAATGGGCCGTGTTCTCCACCTCTGTTGTTGAAGCAGCGGCCCAGAGCTGCAGCCGCAAGGTGGTCGGTGCATCTCGCGGTGGCAACCCCCAAACCAAGTGGTGGACACCAGTGGTGAGGGGGGACATTAAGCTGAAGAAGGAGTCCTATCAAGCTTGGTTGGCTTGTGGGACTCCCGAAGCAGCTGAGGTGTACCGGCAGGCCAAGCGGAGTGCAGCTCAGGTGGTTGCTGAAGCAAAAACCCGGGTATGGGAGGAGTTCAGTGAGGCTATGGAACAAGACTTTCGGTCGGCCTCAAAGAGATTCTGGCAAAACTGTCCGGCGGCTTCAGGAGGGGAAAGCAGCTCCCCGTCCACACTGTGTATGGTGCGGATGGGACACTGTTGACTTTGACTGGGGATATTGTCGGGCGGTGGAAGGAATACTTCGAGGATCTCCTCAATCCCACTGATACGCCTTCCACAGAGGAAGCAGGGTTTGCGGACAAGGGGGATGACTCGCCTATCACAGGGGCTGAGGTCGCCAAGGTGGTTAAAAATCTCCTTGGTGGCCGGGCCCCGGGGGTGGACGAGATTTGCCCTGAGTACCTCAAGGCCCTGGATGTTGTTGGGCTGTCATGGTTGACACACTTCTGCAACATTGCGTGGAGGTCGGGGGCAGTGCCTTTGGCATGGCAAACCTGGGTGGTGGTTCCTCTCTTCAAAAAACGGGACTGGAGGGTGTGCTCCAACTTTAGAGGGATCACACTCCTCAGCCTCCCTGGGAAGGTCTATACCAAGGTACTGGAGAGGAGAGTCCGGCCGTTGGTCGAACCTCGGATTCAGGAGGAGCAATGTGGTTTTCGTCCTGGCCGTGGCACATCGGACCAGCTCTTTACCCTCTCGAGAATTCTTGAGGGTTCGTGGGAGTTTGCCCAACCAGTTTACATGTGTTTTGTGGACTTGGAGAAGGCATTTGACCGCGTCCCTCATGGATTTTTGTGGGGGGTGCTTCGGGAGTATGGGGTATCGGGCTTGTTGTTACGAGCTATTCGGTCTCTTACTGTCTTACGACAATTGTGAGAGTTTTGATTCGTATTGCCAACACTACGGTCCGGAGTCAGTTCCAGTGAGAGTTGGAATCCGCCCCCACACCAAACCAGGGCTGCCCTTTGTCACCGATCCTGTTCATAATTTTTATGGACAGGATTTCTAGGCACAGCTAGGGAATGGAGGGTGTCATGCTTGGTGACCACAGGATCTCATCTCTGTTGTTTGCAGATGATGTTGTTCTGTTGGCTTCATCCAGCAATGACCTACAACTCTTGCTGGGACGGTTTGCCGCTGAGTGATGAGCAGCTGGGATGAGAATCAGCACCTCCAAGCTCGAGTCCCTGGTCCTCAGCAGGAAAAAGGTGGATTGTCCTCTCCCGGGTTGGGGAACAGGCTCCCTGCCCCAAGTGAGGAGTTTAGTATCTTGGGGTCTTGTTCACGAGTGAGGGGAAAATGGAGCGAGGAGATCGGACAGGACGGGATTGGGGCAGCATCTGCAGTGATGCAGACGTTGTACCGGTCTGTTGTGGTGAAGAGGGAGCTGAGTTCTAAGGCAATGCTGTGGATTTACCAGTCAATCTACGTTCCTACTCTCACCTATGGTCACGAGCTTTGGGTAATGACCGGCAGAACGAGATCGCGGATACAAGCGGCTGAAATGAGCTTTCTCCGTAGGATTGCTGGACTCACCCTCAGAGATAGGGTGAGGAGCTCAGTCATCCGGGAGAGGCTCAGAGTAGAACCGCTGCTACTCCACATTGAAAGGAGTCAGTTGAGGTGGTATGGGGCATCTGATTAGGATGCCTCCTGGACGCCTCCCACTTGAGGTGTTTCAGGCACGTCCCACTGGAGGGAGACCCCGAGGCAGACCCAGGACTCGGTGGAGAGACTATGTCTCCCAGCTGGTCTGGGAACGCCTTGGTACCCCCTCTGAAGAGCTGGAGCAGGTGGCTGGAGAGAGGGAAGTCTGGGCTTCTCTGCTTGAACTGCTGCCTCCACGACCCGGACCTCCGGAAAAGCGGTAGAAGATGGATTGATGGATGGATGGATAGAAAAACTTAGACATAAGGTCTATAGAACTCGCAGGAACTTCATCTCGACCTGAAGTCCCTTTATAGAGTACGTTGAGGGCTTCTCTTTTTGCTGAAAATTATGTCTATATAATTAATGAATGTCTGGTTGGAAAACTGTAAGGTGATTATAAACCTGTATCGGTTTGAGCCAAGTTAAAATGCAGCAGGACAACCCTGTTCCCTTTTTTTAAGCCTTGAGGGATGGGAGTGTTTTTTTTTTCTTGTTTATGTATGTTTTTCTTTTTGTATGTGTTTAAAAACACATACAAAAAGAAAAACACATTGGGGGAAAACACATTGGAGAAAACAAAAAACAACTCCTGAAATAATTTGTACTGCTGCACCAATGTACAGCCTACTGACAATGAGCAAAAGAAGTACATGTGGGCCTAAAACCGTGAGTTGCAGATGCACATCACTGCACTGCTGGACAATCTCTTTGTAATGCAATTAATTTTGTTTCCATTTGATGTTTGAAGGGCCATGTCATTATTTCTCCACGTTTTCTGATTTATAAACAATGTTGCAACAATAAATTGCCATCTTGAAAGTACCCAGAGGGTCAAAAACAAGTTGTATGTACTCATTAGGAATTCTATAAAAATAATTTTATTAACAATTGCAAGTCTTTTTTCTAATACAACGTACCTACTGATGTCCTAGTTTCTGATTTATTAGATTGTTGCATCTTCTCGGAAGTATGTACCCATGAGACGATGATGCAGCTGTTTGGTGCCCTAGGCCTCTTCTCGTCCTCTTTTTCCTTCTTTCTTTTTTCACTGCCAGTCAGATAACTTGTCTTCATTTCAGTACAGCCTCTCTCACTTGTTTGTTTGCACAAGACATACACCAGCACTTGCAAGAGTGAGTGGTGACAGTTCAACCAAGGCCTACCATTGACATTGCAAACTTTCCACATTGTCAGTACTGTAGTGATTCCCCGCTGGTTCGATAAATCACAGATGATATCGTTCACATCTGTTCCATTATTTTTTGGCTGTGATTGCCCAGGAAGTTTTTCTGCTACTGGAGTTAGCTCAGCAGTACAAGTCAGGGAAGGGACGGGGGGCTGCAGCAGTTTTCTACCCATCCTAGGTGTCACAATGGTTGGCATAGCTCAGTAAATAAGGCCACCAGCATTAGCTTCAGCTGACCAATGGTGGGCTATCTTCTTGGAAATTTTCTGTATCTGTTCACCCAGCTACACATCTGTGATCCCAGCCAGACCACCTCCCAACACTTGACTTTATACCTTGTTCATAAAGGTTATTTTAGCTTATTTCATTACAGTTTATTATACGTATATTGGCTGGGAGTAGTAGTTGTTAACTCACTTAAAGGGGTCACTGATTGAAAAGTGGTGTGTTTGTAGGTCTTAACTGTCAGAAATGAGTCTATTGGTCACCTAAATATTCAAAAAAATTCAAAAGTCAGTTCTCTTAAAAATCTCATTTTTCTCTCCCAGAAATGCCAGAAAAGTTTTTTAAATTTTCTGTGGAACTTTTTTCTTAACGTCATGAATTGAAAAAGTCAACCCACCACTGTCCTTGAGACCCTCCCACTACTCTATTATTGGTCTACCTAGCTGTCTGTCATGTAGATTGAAGATCTGTCATGTAGATTGATTCCTGTTACACTGGTAACATATATATATTATATATACAGTGGGGCAAAAAAGTATTTAGTCAGCCACCAATTGTGCAAGTTATCCTACTTAACAGATGAGAGAGGTCTCCAATTTTCATCATAGGTATACCTCAACTATGAGAGACAAAATGAGAAAAAAAAAAAATCCAGAAAATCACATTGAAAGATTTTTAATGAATTAATTAGTAAATTCCTCGGTAAAATAAGTATTTGGTCACCTACAAACAAGCAAGATGTCTGGCTCTCACAGACCTGAAACAACTTCTTTAAGAGGCTCATCTGTTCTCTATTCATTACCTGTATTAATGGCACCTGTTTGAACTCGTTATCAGTATAAAAGACACCTGTCCACAACCTTAAACAGTCAGACTCCAAACTCTACTATGGCCAAGACCAAAGACCTGTCAAAGGACACCAGAAACAAAATTGTAGACCTGCACCGGGCTGGGAAGACTGAATCTGCAATAGGAAAGCAGCTTGGTGTGAAGAAATCAACTGTGGGAGCAATTATTAGAAAATGGAAGTCATACAAGACCACTGATAATCTCCCTCGATCTGGGGCTCCACGCAAGAGCTCACTCCATGGGGTCAAAATGATCATAAGAATGGTGAGCAAAAATCCCAGATCCACACGCGGGGACCTAGTGAATGACCTGCATAGAGCTGGGACCAAAGTAACAAAGGCTACATCAGTAACACACTACGCCACCAGGGACTCAAATCCTGCAGTGCCAGACGTGTCCCCCTGCTTAAGCCAGTACATGTCCAGGCCCGTCTGAAGTTTGCTAAAGAGCATTTGGATGACCCAAAAGAGGATTGGGATAATGTCATATGGTCAGATGAAGCCAAAATAGAACTTTTTGGTAAAAACTCAACTTGTCGTGTTTGGAGGAGAAAGAACACCATACCTACTGTGAAGCATGGGGGTGGAAACATCATGCTTTGAGGCTGTTTTTCTGCAAAGGGACCAGGATGACTGATCCGTGTAATGGAAAGAATGAATGGGGCCATGTATTTTGAGATTTTGAGTGAAAACCTCCTTCCATCAGCAAGGGCATTGAAGATGAAACGTGGCTGGGTCTTTCACCATGACAACGATCCCAAACACACCGCCCGGGCAACGAAGGAGTGGCTTCGTAAGAAGCATTTCAAGGTCCTGGAGTGGCCTAGCCAGTCTCCAGATCTCAACCCCATAGAAAATCTTTGGAGGGAGTTGAAAGTGTCATATCCGGCTCTAGGGAGCCGGGCAATCAGAGCCAGGGACAAGCCAGTGAGTCGTGATATTTTATTCAGGGTAAAGGGGAAGGGATGAGGAGAGCACAGATACTCATGCAGAGGTTCACTCACAGGTTGCACAGCGCAGAGGTAAGCAGCTCGTACCGGACGTGGGGGTAGCAAGACGTACATACTCACAGCGGGATACAACACAGGAATGCTGCAAGAGGAGTATAAGCTGACACCAGACGAAGGGGCTTCAGCTTAGCAATGTGTTTATGTCGCAGCCCCGAGTCATCGAGGCTGCTCCTATTTATCCTCATTGGCAGCGCCCCAGCTGATGAAGACTAATTGGCCCCAGCCGTCCATAATGCTGCCAGCTGGGGGCCAGCTGAGACGCTGCTCAATGGGAAGCAGGGATGAGGGAAAACATGGGCTGAGTGCCGAGACGGCATCTCAACCCATGGTGACAGAAAGTCTGTGTTGCCCAGCGTCAGCCCCAAAACATCACTGCTCTAGAGGAGATCTGCATGGAGGAATGGGCCAAAATGCCAGCAACAGTGTGTGAAAACCTTGTGAAGACTTACAGAAAACGTTTGACCTCTGTCATTGCCAACAAAGGGTATATAACAAAGTATTGAGATGAACTTTTGTTTTTGACCAAATACTTATTTTACTGAGGAATTTACCGATTAATTCATTAAAAATCCTTGAATGTGATTTTCTGGATTTTTTTTTCTCATTTTGTCTCTCATAGTTGAGGTATACCTATGATGAAAATTGGAGAGCTCTCTCATCTTTTAAGTGGGAGAACTTGCACAATTGGTGGCTGACTAAATACTTTTTTGCCCCACTGTATGTTACCAGCGTATATATATATAATATATATGTTACCAGGTTATATTGTTATAAATATTGCTATAAATAACAATATAACCTATATTGTTATTTTCTTCAGATCTTAGTCACCCTAATAACCATCCCAGTTACTACCTGGTTCACCGGTCCATGGTCTACAATATGCCTCATGTCGCTAAAGTCCGTCTCTCAGTGGTTTCATTGTGGTTCCGCTGCAGGTCGCCGACGTGCTGGTCATGGGAGCTGGCCGTAAGAGCCAGCAGCTCCAGGAAGCAGCCCCAGGTCGCCTCAACCACCTGCTCTGTGACCCGGGGCTACACAGAAGGTTGCCATAACCTGGGGCTCCTGCTTGGAACTGCTGGCTGTCACGGCCAACTCCCCCATCATCCCTCGGGGCTCCGCTCTACTCTCACGGGCAGTGTAGGGGAGCCTTGATGGGGCATTCCCTTGCTGGCTGTGGGGGAGGGGCGGAGTACCATGGAGTGAGACATTGCCCTTTGAGATCTTGTGGCTCAGCCAGCAGCCTCAGGTTGCGGCAGTCAGTGGGTCACCTGGTGCACAGTGCTGGCGATTTGTTGTGGCATCTCGGTGGGGTTGTTGGGTTGTGGGCCAGGGTGATGCGAGATGCACAAATAACTGTGGATCGGTGAACCAGCACTGCTCATCAATGCTAGAAGGAGGCTAGAAGCTACTCAGCTAATGGCTAACTGACAAAAGAGGAAGGGTGGACTTGAACAGCTGAAGGATGTTTTTTAAAGTGACAGGCTTTAAATCAGAGTGTTTCAAGAAAGCCAGGAACAATAACAACAATTTTATTTATTTATTTTTTTGATTTTGTACACTTTATTGATCCCCAGAGGGGAAATTGAGGGCATCCACCTGGATGGATGAAGCAGCCATGGTACGGCACTATCCCTTAACCATTCACACACACATTCACACCAAGGGCCACTTTAGAGTCTCCATTTAACCTAACCTGCATGTTTTTGGCCTGTGGGAGGAAACCGGAGAAATCCCGGAGTAAACCCACGCAGATACGGGGAGAACACGCAAACTCCACACAGCTTCAATAATTTAAAAAAAAATAACGGAAATGTGAACAAAATATATCACAAATATTTCATTAAGACATGTGTGAGCTGTTAAAATATGGAAAAAGTGCAGTCAATGACCCCTTTTAAGCACAGCTAGTGGTTCACTCCTTCGGTGTTGTTTCCGTGCTATTACATGCACTCAAACCACACACCCCTGTCTTGGATCATGCTTTATTTGGGCTTTTATACTCAGCCAATATGTTAGTTAGCTTAGGCTGTTTTTGCTTCCAGAACTATGAGTTAACCAGCTAATATTAGCCACATAATGGCATCTACAGCCACATAAATCAGCAGTGTTGAAAGAGGGAGGTTATAGCTGTAGGTTTGGGTGAGCTGGGGCTCAGCAGCCCGTTTCTGAAGAGGGCTCTTTCAATAGGAAGTAAAATTCAAAGATTCAAAGATTTTTATTTTTTTTTGTCATTACTTATGACAGAAATGTTGTTTCTCTGTCTCTTAGTAGTGTGCATAATATATAAGAAAAGAAGGAATAAGGATAAAAACAACAACAGTAATCTATGTACAATAATGCTACCCATAGTGCAAATAAAGATTAAAAAACACACAGCAGTCCTATGTACAGTAATACTAGAAGTGCAAGTTCAGTGTGGTAGAGGAGGTGCAAACAGTGACAGTCTGGAATCTGTATGAGCAGTAGTGCAATAACAGACGGCAGCAGGTGTGGCATTTGTGCAAATGGATGTAGTAAAGTGCAAAGACATGCAGCAGTAGATGTAGTACTGTCGGTGTCTTTCTGTGCAAACAGCTGAGGTGGAGTTATTGTGTGGGTGAGTGTGTTACCATCCAGGGGTGGCGGGGGGTGGGTGGGCAGAGTTCAGGGTCCCGGTGGCCTGGTGAATAAACCTGTTTGACAGTCTTGTGGAGCAGGCCCGGAGACTCCAGTACCTTCTCTTTGAGGGTAGGAGGCTGAAGAGGGAGTGTGAGGGGTGGGAGGTGTCACCTGCGATGATGATGGCTGTGGGGGTGAGGTGGGTGTGGTAGATGTCAGAGAGGGAGGGCGGGGGGCACAGATGATCTTGCTGGCTGCGTTCACTGTGCGTTTTAGTGTCTTCCGGCAAGAGGCGGTGCAGCCTCCGTACCACACAGTGATGCAGCTAGTGAGGATGCTCTCAATGGTGGCCTGGTAGAATGTGCATGTGATGGGGGAGGGGTTATCCACAGTTTGCAGAGGAAATGGAGACAAGTTTGAGCCTTCTTGGCTCTAAAATAATGAAATCATGAGGTATTTTGATCAAAGCATATCAGATGTCCCATTAGAGACCTGAGAACTGTGCCACCATGTGGAAAAAGACTGTGCCATGGATACTAAACAGATTTTTTATTTCACTGAAAGAAATGCAGCTCTAAACTGACCCCTGGTTCTGACAGTAACTATCAAACTCTACAGGTGTGGTTGAATCTCAGCCTACAACGATTATGAAAACACTTGGTGAAAAATCTTCAAACTTTTTCACTTGCAATTAAACAGAGCTGTGGTTGTGTAGATTTAACCGAAACACCAGGTGAGACCCAGATCAGATGTGCGTGTGTCTCCATTATAAAGGGGGTAGTAGAAGTTAACACTGAAGTTAAAGTAGTACAAGCTGTGGCTAGTGGTGCTCCAACCACCATCCCTTCAATTTTAACTGTGCTCTGGTAGTTCACACACCTACACACAATCACACCACACAACTAACACACACCCATCATGATTCATGCATGGGGGAGGGGGAGCAGGGGTCTTCCCCCACTCCTGCTGCCCTCCTTCTGCCAGGGGCCTGTGGGCCCGGCGGGAGGCCTGGGGTCCATCATGTTGTCAAAATCCCTGGGTGCTGCCGAATGAATAGGTGTGAGCAAGGGAGTGAGAGAGTGATTGAACAAGAAAGTAAGTGAGAGTGAGGGAGTGATGAGTGGAGATAGTGATGGTGGGTCGGTTTTGTGTGGCGTTTTGCATGTTGGGTGGCATCTCGGAGCGCTTGTGGTGGTCCGCTGATCGGGTGGGGGTTTGGAGTGGTGGTCTGCTCCTGTGGCCTGGGTTGGCAGGGGTGTGGTTGCTGGCCCGTGCCAGCGGTCTCCCAGGCCGCTGCTGGGCGCTGGTGCACGTTCATGCTCGCTGCATCTGTACCACAGCCGCCCCAAGTAATGAGGGTGAATGAGTGTGAGTTAGTGTGTGTGGGGGGGTGCACGAGTGGATGTGAGTGGGTCGGAGTGCGAGCGAGTGTGTGTATGGGTGAGTGTGAGTGGGGGGAGGGGGGAGCACCTCCTGGCTGTGTTGGCCCCCCTGTGGGGCCCCTGTGCCTTACTACCACTTTCTTTGGGCGTGGGACGTGGGGATCCTCGGGGTGTGCGGTGGTGGCGCTGCAGTGGAGGTGGGCCCACTGTGGGGGTGTCTGGGGGGCTCACGCCAAGGGCGCAGGCCTGTCTCTGTCCCAGGGGATGGGGGTGCTGGCCTCCTGGTGTCTGGGGCCTGGCGTTGGCCCCGTTGGCGGGGCGAGGGTTTGCCAGTCTGGTGGCGTGGGTCCGCTGCACCGGCCGCTTGGCGGTCCAGCCTCCCTCAGCCGTCCCTCCTGGGACGGATGCCTAGCTGTCCTGGGGCTTGTAGGCCTCAGGACATTTGTGCTCTGTGGGGTTGGTGGCATTGTCCTGCTTGCTCGGGGTTTCCGCTTCCGGGGGGTGGAGGGGGGGGGAGGGGGGTTGCTGTGACCAGCCACCTTCTTCGTATGTTTCCTGGCAACCCACTCATATACACACACTTATTTTGCGCACGCTCTCATACACATGCACACGTATGCACACACACATACTGTATGTCTCTCCTTTAACAGGTGTGGATACCAGACTCGTGCTGAGACCTCTTCAGTGGAAGAAACAGTCTGTCTTCTGTTTGTTTCAGTTGTGTTTGTCTGTTTGTCCTCTTTGTCTGTTCATCTCCCTTTTCTTTCCCCATCCTCACTCCTCCTTTCCCCATTCCCTCCTTGTCGGGTCCTTCATGGGTAAAACAATTTAAGTAAAGTATTAAAAGTTATTACAAGAGGAGTTTATAAACAATATACAGTACATATACAGTATATGTACTGTATAAAGCTCTTTTTGGTAAAGTAAATCTGTTTTGCAGAATAAGGAAAGCAGATCTCTGTTCTGCTTACCTAGCTGCTTGACAGGACAAGGGGGAAAAAAGTAGTGCAAGCTTAGGATGTTATTACTCAAGAGTTGTCATCAAAAAATTACTTGACTAAGGGTCAGGAAGTTGTCAAATTAAATTCAGTTTTAACAATTAAATTGTTAAAAGGAGAGACTAAATATGTATGAGGATGTAGATTTTTAAATAGCACTTTATTGTCAACTCTAATAATTATGGGTAAGTACTAAGTACCAAGAAATTAAAACTGGGAAAAATCTCATGAGATAATTATGTAAGATGAAAGCTGAGGCATTTATAACACATGAGTCAGTATTCACCGTGACGTATTGTTTTTACCGTTTTCCTCATACCTCCTATTTTTAACCGTAATTCTCCCTCAGTGTTTTTCCATTTTTTCATGCAAGTACCTCATTTTTTTTCCAGTTACTTGCCATGTTTTTTCCATGTTTTGTCACTCCTTTTATCCTGTTCGTTTTCACCTTATTTCCTGTTTTTACCCTCATCTTTCTTTGTTCCCACCCTCAGTTTTGACCTCGCCCCCTTTACAGGTACTTAGCTTGTTTTTTTTATTGTCTTCTTACTGCTTTTCTCCAGTTTTTCCCACCTTATTTCCTATTTTTGCCCTCTTCTTTCTCTGCCCCCCACCCATCAGTTTTTACCCTCCCTTTTTTTTCTCAGGTACTTAGCTTGTTTTTTTCCTTATTTTTAATCTTTTTTCCACGGATTTTACCCCATTATCCCTAGTTTTTAACTTCAGTTTTAAATCATTTTTAAAGCCTGTTTTTCCCAGTATTTCTGTTCAACTTTGTTGTACTTCTGCTGTATTTTTCATGTACCTATGCTGTATGGTGGTGCAGTGGTTAGCACTGTTGCCTTACAGCTAGAAGGTTCCTGGTTCGAATCCCCAGGTTGGCAGGGGTTTGAACCTTTCTGTGTGGAGATTGCATGTTCTCCCCTGTGCTGCGTGGGTTTACTCCCGGGGGCTCCGGTTTCCTCCCACAATCCAAAGACATGCATGTTAGGTTAATTGGCTGTTCTAAATTGTCCCTAGGTATCTATCTCCTATAGGCCCTTAGAATAGAGGATTAGTATTAGTGAAAGCGCTTTGAGTGGTCTTTGTGACTAGAAAAGCGCTATATAAGTGCTAGTTAGGTTAGATTTACCCTTTAATTTGCTGGTGTATTTCAAAGTACTACAGTATTTTTTTTAATAAAGAATTGAAACAAGAGCAGAGACACATACAGTATAACTCCTCAGTAAAGTACACTTCTGTGAAAAAGTTACTTCGGTGCATGTACTTGAGTAAATGTAACTCATTACTACCCACCTCAGCATTTTTCTTTTTATAACAGAATGTTGGCAAGATGGTTTTAGTGACATTGTTGGAGTCCTGTCTGTCTTTTTTTTTAAGGTGCATCTTTGTTTTTTCTTGGCTACACCTTTATTTTAACAAACCAGTCCAAGTGTTTCTTCAACACTGCCAAACCCAGCTGCTTTGTGGTTGACTCCAGCTGCCAGAGGCACAACCAGAATTCACCTGAAGCCATCAGTCATGCCGTTTGTCCTCAAGTGACACTGGATCAACTCGCCTCCACAAACTCCACCTGTTCTTCCTGCTTAGGCGGTTCAGGCATCTTTGCGTAAAGATAGATTTTTTTTTAGCTAATCTGGGGAACAATGAAGAACAAGTGCAATATCATTCTATTTAAGAGTAGAATTATCAGGTACCTTTTTTGGTGTTTTTTTTTTTCATTTTAGCTCTTTTCATTTTAAGCATAATTATATGTACTTTCTCCCGCTTGTATTTTCAAAATAGGTTTGTTACTTTACTTATGAAAAGTGGTATGCATTTCAACAACCTCAAGAAAGATTTTAAAGGGGTCACTGACTGAAATATGGTGTGTTTGTAGGTTTTAGCTGTCTGAAATGTGTCTATTGGTCACATAATTATCAAAAAGTTTTCTAAACAGTCAATTCTCTTTAAAAAAACAAAACAAAACAAAACAGTTTTTATATTGTTTTTCTCTCCCAGAAGCACCAGAAATGTTTTTGACTCTTATGGGTAAATGGTATATGTCATGATTTGACAAAGCCAACCCACCGCCATCCTTCAGACCCGCTCACTGCTCTATTATTGGCCCGCCCAGCTGTCTGTCATGTAAATGGGAGCGGTGCTAAAGGTAGCCTATTAGCCCCTGAGCCATTAGCTCCTGAGCTAACACATACCAGGAGGCTCGCACCAAGTGCAACTTGTATTATTTCTTCAGATCTTAGTCACCCTCATAGCCATCCAGAGTGACCTCACGTCAATCTGGCCCATCTCCCATTAATTTTGCCATGATTCCACAGCAATTCAACAGCACTGGCGTGCCAGTCACTGCACCTGACCTGGGCCGGGACCTGAGGCTGCTGGCTCTCACGGCCAGCACCTCCACCGTCCTCCGGGGCTCCACTCCCGGGGGCAGCGTAGGCAAACCGCCTCATGACAGAGAGTCCTCCAGCTGGCCTTGGGAGCAGAACAGGACACTGTCCTTTGAGATGCCGTGGCTTGGCAGCTCGGCTCGGCCAGGTCCAAGTGTGTAATTTCTTCTTTTGGCTCCTCCCTTTAGGCGTCACCATAGCGGATAATCTGTCTCCATCTCACTCTATCCTTTGCATCTTCCTCTGTAACACCAACCCTCTCCATGTCCTCCTTCACTACATCCACAAATCTCTGTGGTTTTCCTCTTTTCCTCCTGCCTCGCAGCTCCATCTTCAACATCCTTTGTCCAGTATATCCACTATCCCTCCTCTGCACATGTCCAAACCATCTCAGCCTTGCCTCTCTTACTTTGTCTCCAAGTTGCTCAACCTGAGCTGTCCCTCTGATATACTCATTTCTAATCTTGTCCCTCCTTGTCACTCCAAATGAAAATCTTAGCATCTTCAACTCTGCCACCTCCAGCCCAATCTCCTGCTTTTTTGTCAGCACCACTGTCTCCAAACCATGCATCATAGCAGGTCTCATTACCATCTTATAAATCTTCCCTTTCACTCTTGCTGCTACCTTTCTGTCACAAATCACCTCTGACACTCGTCTCCACCCAGTCCACCCTGCCTCTTCACCTCTCTTGTGCATTTTCCATTGCTTTGGATGGCTGACCCCAGGTATTGAAACTCATCTACTTTCACTCTACTCCTTCTGTTTTCACCATTACATCTGCCCACCTCTCATTCACACTCATGTATTCTGTCTTGCTTCTACTGACTTTCATTCCTCTTCTCTCCAGAGCATACCTCCACTTCTCCAAGTTCTCTTCTACCTGCTCCCTACTCACACTACAGATCACAATGTCGTCAGCAAGCATCATGGTCCACGGAGACTTCTGCCTGACCTCATCTGTCAGCCTGTCCATCACCATGGCAAACAAGAAGGGGCTCAGAGCTGAACCCTGATGTAACCCCACTCCCAACTTGAACCCATCTGTCACTCCTACAGCACACTTCACCACCGTCTTGCTGTCCTCATACATGTCCTGCACCACCCTCACATACTTCTCTGCCACTCCTGACTTTCTCATACAGTACCACACTTCCTCTGTTGGCACTCTATCATATTCTTTCTCTAGATCCACAAAGAAACAGTGCAACTCCTTCTGACCTTCTCTATACTTCTTCATCAACCCTCTTGGAGCAAACATTGCATCTGTAGTACTCTTTCTTTGCATGAAACCATACCGCTGCTCACTGACTGTCACCTCTCCTCTTAACCTGGCTTCAACAACTCTTTCCCATATCTTCATAGTATGGCTGATCAACTGTATGCCTCTGTAGTTACTACTAGGGATGAGCCGATACCACTTTTTCAAGACTGATACCGATACTGTGACTTGGAGTATTGGACAGTACCGATCCAAACCTGATACCGTCTATCTTATTTAAAACAACAAAAGTACAGAACATACTTCGTAATTGACTAGCTGCATTTTGTACACCAACTGTAAAAATAGAAATCTAAAAGTCAAAGAATATATTACAAATTTGACTCAGTTCAGCCATGCTGCTGTTTTTTTTTTTTTTATTTTAGAGTTTGCAACATTGGCAGCATTTCATTGGTCAGCGCCATGTAAACATGCATTCTGAAGTTTTAAGCGCAAGTTTATACAAAACTTTGAAGCCGAGTATTTAAGTAAGCATTCAGATGAAATTCAAAGTGCCACTTTATGCGTGAGGTAAAAAATGTTGTAGACCTGAAAATAAAGGAACTAACCCTTTACGTTGTATTTTGTCACCCATTATCCTTATTATCATAAGTATTCTCCTGGTCTCCAATTTATTTAGTAGAGTTTCTGATATTTGTCATGACTGGCAATAATTTGACAGCTCACGTGCAGGGAATGACACCAAAGGAAACACACAATGACACAGAGTAACAAGTTTAGATTGAATTTTATTAATTGCAAAAATCCCCTCTGCCAGGGGAAACACACAGCCTGAAATGAGAGACTAGAGCAGGTGAATTAGGAGAGAGGCAAGATGCAGGGAAAATGGGACCACAGTCACGTGAGAGTAATAGAGGACCCGGCAGAAGAACCCAGCACTTACAGCGAACCTCAAGATGAAACAGGATGGCAGAGGAGAGCTGGGTGAGGTATCTGACCGGGTGATGACGGTCGCTGATGTGGTGATAATGATGGGGCAGGTGAGCGCACAACAACCCTGGAGATGCACCACAAAGGAGGTAGCAACCTGTGGAAAGACAAGCAGAGGACCCTCTATCTGGCCCAGGCGCCGTTTGGTGACATAACCCCTAGTGGTCAAGAGTGGTAAAGATTTTTTGTCAATAAAATAGTTCACATTTCCAAGGCAATAACTTGAAAGTTGCAATAGATAATGAATTACTGTCAATTAGAAAGGTATAGAATATGATCCAAACTTTCAGATAGGAATAAATGTATGCATCTAATTTGCATAATAATGCAGCAGTTATATCGAATTCAATAACTCAGTCAAAAGTGGATTTTGGACATATTTAGACAAAGAATGGTTCTGTTTTTTTTGACACTGTTTTATCTACAGGGGTATGTTTTTATCTTATCGTCAAAGTATATGAACCAGAAAATCAGTACAATGTAAAGAAACAAAGAAAGTTGTCTCTCATCGCTGGTGAAGGGGGGCTCATCCACTGCCATGGTCGCTCTGTTTTCGTCCATCGTGGTAGTTATTTTGCGTTCTGTTGGTCATTTACGCTCTCTATCACATCTACAAACTCTTAGGATTATTCCACGTCAATTTTGTTTGTATTCCGGGGCAATTCTTCACGTATGATGCAGTTTTATGTGACGATGCATGGCTGCCATACTGGTCTTGTGAGCTCAAAGCAGGAAAAGGAAGAATAATAATAAGGATTTCTTCTTCTTTGGTGTATTCCATGTCAGCCATGATTCCTCCAAAGTGTGTCTGCCACCTTCTGAACTGGCAGATCAGTACAAATCCTCAGTACAGTTGGAGATGACAGATTCAGTTGACAGACACAGTTGCTGCACTGTGCAACTAGGGGCGCTCGACCTGTCCATGAAATGTGGCCAGTTAAAAGGTTAAAGGGTTTTTCAAGATTAAGGGAAATAGATATTGCTGCTGATGCAGGTAGTATACCCAACGAGCCAGCACCGAGATATTGAAGAGAAGGTCTATTTAAGCGCTGGCGAGTCAGAGGAGCAGGTGCGTCTAATCATGCAGGTGGAGATGATTACCTGCAGAGTCAGTGAAGGTTGAGCTGGACAGGTGGAGGAGGAGTGCGCTCACCAGACCATGACAATATTATTTTCTGCTCATTCTTAGATTTTAGGTTTGCTCTTATTTTGAAGTCATTCCTGTTCCATTTTATGTTCATGTAGCTTTGAACCCTCTGGGATTAATAGAGTACACAAAATACAAACAAAATACAAAAAAAATAATAATTAGCTATTGACATAACGTTCGGCTCAGGAGACGCACACACACAGGCTCAGAGTAGTTCAAACTGTTTATTAACAGCAGGGGTGTATGGGTGTGTGTCAGCGGAATGTAAATGTATTGGTGGTGGCGTCTGCTTCGGGCACAGAGGCAGGAGACCGTTCAGCCGGCAACCCTATGGGAAAGAACAGACACAGGGTGACAGGCACACACCAATACAGGAGGAGAATAGGCGAGGGAGAGAAGCTTACTTGTGTTTGACTGATGGCAGGCACTTCAAGGACGGAACCCCGGGAGACAGTCACCTGCAGGACTCGGTGCAGCAGCGAGGAAGGACGAGGGACGGAGTTGTCCGCCGCCGAGGAATCCACCTGTGCACAGGGGAGCAGACTGGGAGAGGTAAGGAAAGGAATCTTCTTACCGCTTAGCTTGATGCTGAAGAGTGAGTTGACGCTTCGCATGGAAGGCAATGAAGTCTAACGGCTTCAGGCCGAAGCTCAGGGCAAGGTGGCTTTTATCCCTCACCGCTGGCGAGTAGCAGGTGCGTGAGCAGGTGGCGCCGCTGATGAATGGCGCGGCGTGACAGTACTCCCCCCTCTAGCAGCGCCTCCTGGCGATGGCTTATCCGGGTGCGCTCGGTGGAAGTCCGCGATGAGCGATGGGTCCAACACAAACGACGGGGGCACCCACTGTCGATGCTCGGGCCCATAGCCCTCCCAGTCCACCAAGTATTGCAACCCACGACCCCGGCGCCGGGAGTCCAGGATGGAGGAGGCGGACCAGGCCGGATGGCCACCAATCATCCGGGGCGCGGGTTGCGCTGCAGGAGGAGGGCAAAGGGGGTTAGTGACTGCCAGCTTCACCTTCAACACGTGGAAAGTGGGATGAATGCGGAGGGAGGGGGGAATTGCCACGTGCACAGCCACCGGGTTGATGATCCGGGTGATGGGATAGGGACCCATGAAGCGCTGTGCCAGCTTTCTCCTCTCTCCTTTTAAAGTGACGTCCTGGGTGGAAATGTAAACAAGTTGCCCAACTCTGTACGCCGGGGCCGGTCTTCTACGCTGGTCCGCCACAGTCCTGTTGCGCTCCGCTGTGCGCAATAGCGCATTGCGCGCGGCAGTCCAGGTGGAGCGGAACTGCCTGAGATGGGCCCTAACTGACGGGACAGTTACCTCACTCTCCTGCTCCGGAAACAGCGGGGGGTCGTAACCCAGGGACGCTTTGAAGGGGGACATCCCTGTAGCAGAAGAGCGAGCGGTGTTGTGGGCATATTCAACCCAGGCAAGATTGTTGCTCCAGGACGTGGGTTTGGATCTGGACACACAGCGGAGCGCAGCCTCCAGCTCCTGGTTGGTCCTCTCACACTGCCCGTTGGATTGGGGGTGATGGCCAGAGGAGAGGCTCACCTTGGCTCCGATGGCGTTGCAGAAAGACCTCCAAACCTCGGATGAAAACTGGGGGGCCGGGTCCGAGACCACGTCCACCGGAATCCCGTGCAGCCTGACCACGTGTTGTACGAGGAGGTCCGCCGTCTCCAGGGCAGTAGGGAGGCCTTCCAGGGGGACAAAGTGCACGGCCTTGGAGAAGCGGTCCACGATGGTCAGGATGGTGTCATAGGAGTTGGAGACAGGGAGTCCGGTGACGAAATCCAACGCGATGTGCGACCAGGGCCTGCCAGGGACGGGCAGGAGCTGGAGCAGACCCGCTGGAGGGGCATTTCCCGACTTGCAGGTGGCACAGATTGGGCAAGCCCGGGCGTAGCGGGCTGCATCCCTCCGCAGGCCTTGCCACCAAAAGGACCATTGGAGGAGACCTATCATCCGGGAGGTGCCAGGGTGACAGGTGAGCTTGGAGGTGTGGAGCCAGTGGATGACCTCTCCTCGGACCGCGGATGGCACGAACAGCCTCCCCTCTGGTCCGCCGCCAGGGTCAGGTTCCACCTCCTGTGCCTTCCGGATCTTGCTCTTGATGTCCCACGAGATGGCTCCCACGACGCACGACCTGGGCAGGATGGAGTGGGGCGCCTCCTCCGACTCCACGGGGGCGAACTGCCTGGAGAGGGCGTCAGGCAGGACGTTCCTAGAGCCAGGCCTGAAGGTGATTGAAAATTGGAACCTGGCGAAGAACAAAGACCAACGCGCCTGGCGGGCGTTCAGGCGCTTGGCAGATTGTAGATATTCTAAGTTCTTGTGGTCCGTAAGGACCACAAATGGCAGGTTCGCCCTCTCCAGCCAGTGACGCCATTCCTGCAGGGCGAGTTTGATGGCCAGGAGCTCTCTGTCCCCCACATCGTAATTTCTCTCCGCCGGGGACAAGCGCCGGGAGAAGAAGGCGCAGGGTCGCTTGGCGCCATCATCCGGTGACCGCTGGGACAGCACTGCTCCCACTCCCGTTTCCGAAGCGTCTACCTCGACGATGCACTGCAGCGCGGGGTCGACCTGGCGAAGGACCCGGGAGGAGGAGAATTCCGCCTTCAGCGCCTCAAAGGCGGCAGCGACCTCTTCGGTCCACCGGAACGGGACCTTCGGGGACGTGAGGCAGGTCAGTGGTCCAACGATGGTACTGAAGTTGGGGACAAAGCGGCGGTAGAAATTGGCGAAGCCAACAAATTGCTGCACCTGCTTCCGGGATGCAGGTGTAGGCCATTCCACCACCGCCTTTACCTTCTCTGGGTCAGGGAGCACCTTATCGTGGGCGATGATGAACCCCAGGAAGGACGTACTCCTGGCGTAAAATTCACACTTTTCTGCCTTTACGTACAGATGATTCTCCAGCAGCCTTTGGAGGACCCGCCTCATGTGGACCTGGTGCTCATCCCTGGACTTGGAGAAGATGAGAATATCGTCCAGGTAGACGAACACGAAAAGGCCAATGAAGTCCCGGAGGACGTCATTAATGAGGCGCTGGAAGACTGCAGGAGCGTTGGTCAACCCGAACGGCATCACCAGGTATTCAAAGTGGCCGTTCGGGGTACGGAAGGCCGTTTTCCACTCATCTCCCTCCCGGATCCGGACGAGGTGGTAAGCGCTGCGTAGGTCCAGCTTGGTGAACCAGGTCGCCCCCTGGAGGGAGTGGAAAGCAGTGTCCATGAGAGGCAGGGTGTAACGGTCCTTCTCCGTGATATTATTGAGGGCCCGGTAGTCGATACAAGGGCGGAGGGACCCATCCTTCTTTCCCACGAAGAAGAACCCTGCCCCACGGGTGACGATGATGGGCGGATTATCCCAGCACTTAATGACTCCTTCAGGTAGGCGTTCATCGTCTCCTTCTCCGGTGCAGACAGGCTGTAAAGGCGACCAGAAGGTAAGGGAGCCCCCTGGCGGAGGTTGATGGCACAGTCATAGGGCCGATGAGGGGGGAGAGACATAGCTTTCGCTTTGCTGAACACCATACCCAGGTCGTGAAATTCTGGGGGCACCAGAGACAAGTCCGGGGGTGCAGCATCCGTCGCAGGGGGAGGAGCGGACGGAGAGCAGGCAGCGGACTGAAGGCAGGTGCCCATGCAGAATGTACTCCATGCCGATATCCCAGCTGATTTCCAATCCAGGACCGGGTTGTGAAGGCGAAGCCAGGGATACCCCAGGATGACGGGCGACACAGAGTTGGGAAGGACGTAGAAGGTCATCTCCTCCCGGTGATTTCCCGAGATGATGACCGGAACGGGGATGGTTTGGTGTGATACTCTCCCAAGGGAGGCACGGGAGAGGTTAACAAGGGAGATGGGATTCTTCAGTGCCTGACAGCGAATGCCCAAACGGGTTGCCAGGCTTTGTGAAATAAAGCTGCCTTCTGCACCCGAATCCACCAGTGCGTGGGTGAGATGCCCAGTGGGATTGTGGCAAAAACGGATGGGCAGCTTCAATTGGGTAAGGGGACTTAACCGATTGACGTCCGCGAGGCCCCCTACAGTGACTCGCGGACCCCGCCGTTTGGCTTATGTGGACAAAGCTCCACCGTGTGTTGATTATCTCCGCAATACATGCAGAGATTCAACTCACGGCGGCGTTGTCTCTCTGCCGGGGAGAGCTTTGTCCAGCCCGTCACCATCGGCTCCGACTCCTCGGAGTGCGATGGCGGCGGCGTCGCCAGGGGGCGAGCTTGGGACAGGCGCAACGAGGCTCCCCGAGGGCGAGAAGAAGACGACTTCCGTCCAGAGGAGCGCTCACGCAGCCTGTTATCCAAGCTGATGGCGAGAGAAGTTAGCTCAGCTAGCGTCCCAGGGATATCCCGACCAGCCAGTTCATCCCTCAGATCATCATTCAGGCTGCGGAGAAACAGGCCACAGAGGGAGCGTTCGTCCCAGCCCAATTCCTCCGCCTCTACCTGGTAGTCGACCGCATAGTCCGCTGCTGACCGGCTTCCCTGCTGGAGAGCGAGAAGCCGATCGACTTGGACCGTCTCGGTTCGGGAATGGTCAAAGACCTCCAGGAAGCGTGCCACGAACTGGTCATAGGTGAGGGTGGCGTAACTGGGCTTCGCCATTATGGCGTAGGTCCAAGTTAACGCGCGCCCCTCCAGGAGATTCCCTATGTAGCCAATTCGGCTGTGATCCGAGGGGAAGTCTCCGGGCACACGGTGGAATACGGACTCACACTGCATAATGAACCCCCACGCTCCGCCGAGCTTTCCGCTAAAGCGGGCGGGGGTTGGAATTGGCGTGAGCCGAGCCGGTGCTGCTGGAGCCGGCTGGACGGCCGCTGGAACAGCAGGAGCTGCGCCACCCTGGTGAGCCGGGGGGAACGGCTGTTGGGGGTCCAGGCGGTCCAATCGGTTAGTGATGTTGATAAGTTGGTTTAGAATCACCTGCTGCTGATAAGCAATTTGATCCACCCGAACCTCGAGAGTGGTAAGCTGGTGCGCGAGCCCGCCGTCTGCCGAGCCGCTCTGCTGAAGCCGTACTGACATAACGTTCGGCTCAGGAGACGCACACACACAGGCTCAGAGTAGTTCAAACTGTTTATTAACAGCAGGGGTGTATGGGTGTGTGTCAGCGGAATGTAAATGTATTGGTGGTGGCGTCTGCTTCGGGCACAGAGGCAGGAGACCGTTCAGCCGGCAACCCTATGGGAAAGAACAGACACAGGGTGACAGGCACACACCAATACAGGAGGAGAATAGGCAAGGGAGAGAAGCTTACTTGTGTTTGACTGATGGCAGGCACTTCAAGGACGGAACCCCGGGAGACAGTCACCTGCAGGACTCGGTGCAGCAGCGAGGAAGGACGAGGGAAGGAGTTGTCCGCCGCCGAGGAATCCACCTGTGCACAGGGGAGCAGACTGGGAGAGGTAAGGAAAGGAATCTTCTTACCGCTTAGCTTGATGCTGAAGAGTAAGTTGACGCTTCGCATGGAAGGCAATGAAGTCTAACGGCTTCAGGCCAAAGCTCAGGGCGAGGCGGCTTTTATCCCTCGCCGCTGACGAGTAGCAGGTGCGTGAGCAGGTGGCGCCGCTGATGAATGGCGTGGCGTGACAGCTATGTTTCGGTCACCTACCTCTCATCACTCTTCCTCCAAAAGGTATACTCCAGTCTGGTTTTTACTTTCAGTTTCGATCTTTTTAGGTTTCACTTTTAGCGTCCACCCTCCCGAGCTGGAAAAGCAGCTGCTGCTGCACGAGACATGTCCTTCTGCTTGGTTCTTGCCAGAATTCAACATACTCCTTTGCCGTGATACTTTTGCAAGTGTTTTATCAAGTTGGTGGTGCAAAATTGTAAATGCTGGTACAACACAGCAACATACTGAGGCGAGTCCCACTGACAGGCTCCAGTGATGTGACACTCATTGATTGTGTGGAGAGAAGCTGCACACAGTGTGGCTAAGAACATAATCACACCTTCATATTATTAGTATTACTGTATCAGATTGGTAAATTACTTTTATTCCTTACCGATACCGATCCAGCCATTTTGCCAGGATCAAATCTGATACCGATACAGTGGATCGGATCAGCTCATCCCTAGTTACTACAGCTCTGAGCATCACCTTTGTTCTTGAAAACTGGCACCAAAACACTTCTTATCCACTCCCCAGGCATCCTCTCACTCTCCAAGATTGTGTTAATAAATCTGGTTAAAACGTCCCCTGCCATCTCTCCTAAATATCGCCATACCTCCACAGGTAATGTATGTCATCTGGACCAACTGCCTTTCCATTCTTCATCCTCTTCAAAGCTGTCCTCACTTCTGCCTTGCTAATTCTCGGGACTCCCTTATTCACTATCTTTTCTTCGTCCATCCTTCTCTCTCTTTTATTTTCTTTATTCATCAGCTCTTGAAAGTACTCCTTCCACCTTCTCAACACACTCTCATCACTTGTTAGTGCATTATCATTTCTGTCCTTAATCAGCCTAATCTGCTGCACATCCTTTCCAGCTCGATCTCTATGTCTAGCCAATCGATATAACTTCTTTTCTCCTTCCTTAGTGTTTAGTATACAACTCATTATTTGGCTTTTTCCTTTGCCCTTCCCACATCTTCCTTTGCCATGCACCTAGATTCCAAATACTCTTGTCTACTTTCTTCATCTCTCTGATTATCCCACTTTTTCTTTGCTAACCTCTTCCTTTGAATACTTTCCTGTACCTCCTCGTTCCACCACCAAGTCTCCTTGTCTCCCTTCCTCTGTCCACTGGATACACCCCATAACTTTCTACCCATTTTCCCTCAATACTTTTGCTGTACTTTCCCAGTCATCTGGTAATTCTTCCCTTCCACCCAAAGCCTGTATCAACTCCTTCCTCAGCTCTGTGCAACCTTCTTCCTTCTGTATCTTTCCCCACTTAATCTTATGCTCTGCCTTCTTTCTCTTCCTCTTCTTGCTTCCCAAAGTCATCCTATAGATTACCATCTCATGCTGTCTAGCTACATTCTCCCCTGCCACCACTTTGCAGTCTCCTATCTCTTTCAGATTTCTCCTTCTGCATAAGATGTAGTCCACCTATGTGCACCTTCCTCCACTCTTGTAAGTCACCCTACGTTCCTCTCTCTTCTTGAAGTATGTGTTCACCACAGCCATTCCCATCTTTTTAGCAAAATCCACAGCTATCTGTTCTTCCACATTTCTCTCCTTAATATCATATCTACCCAGGAGCTTCTCATCACCTCTGTTTCCTTCACCTACATGTCCATTAAAGTCCGCTCCAATCACCACTCTTTTGTCCTGGGAACACTCTCTACCACTTCATCCAATTTACTCCAGAATTCCTCTTTCTCTTCGAGCTGACATCCAACTTGTGGGGCATACGCACTGACAACATTCAACATCACACCTTTGACTTCTAGCTTCAAACTCATGATTCTGTCTGACTCCCTCTTTACCTCCTGAACACTCTTCACATACTCTTCCTTCAAGATTATCCCTACTCCATTTCTCTTCCTATCTACACCATGGTAGAAAAATCCTCCTCCAATTCTCCTACCCTTTTTTCCCTTCCATCTGGTTTCTTGAACACACAGTATATCTACCTTTCTTCTCTCCATCATATCAGCCAACTCTCTGCCTTTACCAGTAATAGTCTCTACATTTAACATCCCTACTCTCACCTCTACACTTCTACCTTTCATTTTCTCTCTCTCCATCCTAACACACCTTCCCCCTCTCCTCCTCCTCGATCTTTAACCAACAGTAGCCAAATTTCTACCGGCACCCTGTTGGTTAACAGCACCGGTTGCGGTCGTTGTTAACTCAGGCCTTGACCGATCTGGTATCAAAGTCTCATTCATGACAATCCGCATGTTTGATTTGGCAAAGATTTTATGTCTGATGCCCTTCCTGACACAACCCTCCCCATTTTCCCGGGCTTGTGACCGACACTAGGATTACACTGGCTTGTGCACCCCCTGTGGCTGGGTTTTTGAGTTTGTGTAACATGTTGTTGTTTTTTGAGCACATTTAACCCTTAAGCTGTGTGATTCCGTGTGCCCCTAGTGGCATAGCGCGGTGCTGCGCCTGTCAACTGATATAACATGCTAAACACTCCCCAGCTGGACTGAGGATTTGTACTGATCATGCCAGTTCACAAGGTGGCAGGCGTGTGTTGGAGACTCATGGATGACACATAATACACCAAAGAGGAAGAAATCCTTCTTCTTCTTCTTCTTCTTCTTCTTCTTTGTCTTTGTCATTTATCTGGGGGCTTATGTCATTCCAGACCCCAGACACAGACTATTGTGTATTTTGTCTCCTTGTGTTGTCCACTTATTGTCTGGAATTATTCTATGTTCTGTTTTGCCTCTCCCTCTTCCTCCAGGCACTCCCCATTGGCTGCTCAGCCTGCTGCTGCTGTGAGCAGTTTGTAATCAATACACCTGCTGCAACTCCTCACCGGGTTTCACTCTGTGTCATTAGTTCTCTGTGTATTTATTTCCATCAGTTCTGTTACTCACTGTCACAGCGTTAGTCTTCATCTAGCACACAGTCAGTCTCTCTGTTGAGCCTACTCTCTGTGTTTGGACTTTTCCCCCTGGACTACGTTTGCTGTTGTTTTTTTCCCAGAGCCCAGCTGCGCTCCGACACATCCGTGTAAGTCCTCCTTCCCGGGTCCACATTTCTCTTTTTTCCCCAGCGGCCAGAGTTGCCCTGGGGCTTTATGTGAACTGTTCCTCTCTAGGCCAAACCTGACTCAGCTTAACTTTATTTATCTACTATGTAGCTAATCATTTTGGCAATCTTATGTTGAACACTTGCTGCTTGTTTGACTCTTTATTTAATAAACACACTCTTCACCTGCAAGTGGGCTTATCTCTTTCATTCGTGCGTGCGTAAAGGCGCACGCTCATGACAGAACCCTGTGACCAGAATAGAGCCCAGCGGTGAAGTAATGTGTTTTCTTTTTCACCTTTCTCGTTCTTGTCACCTGTTAGAAGCCTCCAGCATGGATTTCTCAGTTTTTGGACTAAATTCGGAGGAATGTGCAGCGGCCAAGCGAGCGGTGAACTTCGCTTCCTGGGCTCGTGCCACCCATTCCCCGGAGGTCAACTTCTATCTGCTGGACATTGCTGTCGGGGTGATGCAGACATGCCCCGGCCTCTGGAAATATTCAGGGCTGGTGCCGCTGCTCACCCAGATTTGCGAATCATGGCAGCGCTTCGAGGAGGCGGTGAGAGGGTCCTCCGCAGATCCACCGAGGCAGCCAAAGAAGGGCTCCCGGAGGCCGAAAGCTCATCACGCATCTTCCAAGCCGATGTCCTCCTCTCCCCGCCAGACTCATCGTTCTACTCCTGGGGAGACAGAGCGTGACATCGATACGGCAGCTGATGTCATCACCAACCAAGAATTCAGGGAAGTGCTCCTCCAATCCAAAGCTTGGATGACTTGTAATTTCCTGCTATTAAATTCAGATAAGACTGAAGTCATTCTTGTTGGTCCAAAAGACCTTAGAAATAGCTTTCCAAATCAAACTTTTAATATGGATGCAGTTACTCTTTCTCTTAATAGCTCTGTGAGGAACTTTGGAGTTATTTTTGATCACCATCTGTTTTTCAATTCACATATTAAATTCATTTCTAAGACTGCCTTTTATCATTTGCATAACATTGCCAAGATTAGGAGCATCTTGTCTCAGAGTGATGCTGAGAAACTGATCCACACTTTTGTTAGCTCTAGATTAGATTATTGTAACTCTCTATTATCAGGTTGCCCTAAAACATCTCTAAAAAGTCTTCAGTTGATCCAAAATGCTGCAGCAAGAGTTTTAACAGGTACTAGAGAGATAATATCTCTCTGGTTCTGGCCTCCCTTCATTGGCTTCCCATAGAGTTTAGAATTAAAGGGCCTATATCATGCTATTTTAAGCCTTTCAGAGTAAACTATATGCATGTATGTGATAGTATATTACCTTTGGCACACTGGAGAATGAATTTCTTATGAAATATGAGTTATTTTCGCGAGCTACTTTTCCAACCCGAAAGTAAGATACCTCGATCTCTGAGGCTCCGCCTCTCCTTCTTGTGGCTGCCACCCATTTCGTGACGTAACCCCTGAGCCGGCTGCTGCAGCATGTCGCTGGGTTCCGCCCACGAAAACTTAGAAGACATTGTCTTACGTAAAAAAGCAAACAGTTGTTATCACTGAGCAGATTAGGTGTGAGAGGAACTACTTCTTCACAGCATCGATGCTAAAGTGAAAGAGTTTTGCCGATCACCGCTCCGTTAGCTGCGCGGAGAAAGTGGGTGTGTGCGTTAGCCTGGGGGCGGTGCTGGCAGCACAGGCACTTCCTGGAGTGGGCGGCTCACCTACGTTTATACGTATGAATGTGGGAACCCAGTCATTATCAGGGACAGGGCGGAGCAGCAGCTCAGAGAGCAGGGTTGAGGAGGAATACTCTGAGATGCGTGAATGGAGCAAAATACCACTTTGGGGGTGTTTCTGGTGAGGAATTAACCCTTAGATTCATAAGTGGGGTCACAATGACCCCTGCAGTTGTTTTTTTTGCAATATCTTTGTAATTTAATTTTTTTTATTATTTAATCTTCCATGTATTCCTCAAATAGGTTGTCTTTGACATGAGGCCATTTGGATTTGTATCTAACTGTTATATTTTTTAAGCAATTGCATTTTTTGTATCAGTACCACACTTTTCCATATGTGGGGTCAAAAATGACCCCAAGCATTTTCTATGGAATTTCAAAGGTTAACCCTAGGAACCTTTGATTTTTATCAACTGTGATTGTCAGATATACATTTACTGTCAATCCACACATCTAATGCCAACAGTCTCACCACTAGTGATGGCGAGAGAAGTTTCATGAAGCAAATCTCTTTCTTGCTGGTTCCATCACAAAAAAAAAAAAAAAAAAAAAGAAGCTGGAATAGATTGCAAATAAAGTCCCAAGTCCACAAAATGTGTGGGACATCGCACTTTGCTGTCCCCTTCGAATGTCACCATGTTCATCAGCAACACAAGCCTTGAGACGTGCTTCACAAAAATCTTCCCGGGTTACTCAACACACGCTTCGAAGACTTGGCAAGGAAGGACACATCTACTCACCACCCAGAAGGTTATTTTTACACAGCAACATACATGTAAACATTATCATTTTTATACCTCATAATATACAGTATGTGCTGTTATAAATTATGAACTTATTTTCAAGGTCCATGAATTTTGTGTGATAGTGTTATGTTATCGTCATCAAATTACTACTTTGTAGTTAGCTACAGTAGCTAACTAAGCTAACACTAGTTAGCTGTGTGTGTCTGTCACGTTTATAGGACATCATAAGACGGTCTATGAACTCAGGCATCATAGGACTCACGATGCCGTCAAAGATATGATGTCTATATGATGGCACATAGACAAATGTGTCTTTATGATGTCATATAGGCCATCACTCATAATGCCTAGACTAATGTGTCTTTATGATGTCATATGGCTCAAAATTGGCTAGGTGAATAAGTCACAGGGCCAGTCTTTGCAGCGCGTTCGTGTTTTCTGCACAACAGATTTCTGCAGCCATGGCCGATTCTACGTTGCCGTGAGCAGAGATGCCAGATCAAGCAGTCTTCGTATTGTTGCTCAAGATGAAGAAACTAAGCAAAAGCATTTTCTCTGGGTGCTCAAGTTTCTTCGTTTTTATGGGCATGCACGAACCTTCCTGAACAGGGTCGAAAGCCACTTTTTGCTCAGATCTATTTTCATGCTGTCATAAAGATATGTCTAGAGACGTCACAGGGACAGTCTTTACAGTGTGTTTGTGTATTTGACGGTACATAGACAAATGTGTCTTTATGATGTCATATAGACCATCACTCACAATGCCTAGACTAATGTGTCTTTATGATGTCATATGGCTCAAAATTGGCAAGGTGAATAAATCACAGGGCCAGTCTTTACAGCGCTTTCGTGTTTTCTGCACAACAGATTTCTGCAGCCATGGCCGATTCTACGTTGCCGTGAGCAGAGATGCCAGATCAAGCAGTCTTTGTATTGTTGTTCAAGATGGAGAAACTAAGCAAAAGCATTTCCTCCGGGTGCTCAAGTTTCTCAGTTTCTATGGGCATGCACGGGCCTTCCTGAACGGGGTCAAAAGCCACTTTTTGCTCAGATCTATTTTCATGCCGTCATAAAGATATTTCTAGAGACCTCACAGGGACAGTCTTTACAGCGCCTTTGTGTATTTGACGGCACATAGACAAATGTGTCTTTATGATGTCATATAGACCATCACTCACAATGCCTAGACTAATGTGTCTTTATGATGTCATATGGCTCAAAATTGGCAAGGTGAATAAGTCACAGGGCCAGTCTTTATAGCGCGTTCACAACCACTGCTGCCTCTAAAGAAATCAAGTCCTGCTGCCCACTCCCCACTCTACCAACACCCCCCCCACTCCCAACACACAGCCCCCCATCCTGACCCTGACCAGGACCCAGGTGAGGACGGAGCTGAGGAAGATCAAGGCGAGGAAGGCGCCGGGACCGGACGGCATCAGCGCAAAGCTCCTCAAGTCCTGTGCAGACCAGCTGTGTGGGATTGTGACGTATATCTTCAACATGAGCCTGAAACTGGGGAGGGTACCACAGCTGTGGAAAACATCTTGTGTGGTACCTGTACCAAAAACTTCCCACCCCAAAGACCTGAACAGCTACAGACCGGTGGCCTTGACGTCCCACTTGATGAAGACCCTGGAGAGACTGCTCCTTGCTCACCTCCGCCCCCTGGTGGAACCAGCGATGGATCCACTCCAGTTCGCCTACCAGCATGGCATTGGGGTGGAGGATGCGGTGATCTTCCTCCTTCACCGTTCTCTGTCCCACCTGGAGAAGCCCGGGAATATGGTGAGGATCATGTTCTTTGACTTCTCCAGTGCTTTCAACACCATCCAACCGATGATCCTGAAGGACAAGCTGCTGCGCGCAGGGGTGGACCAGCACCTGTCATCATGGATCCTGGACTACCTCACGAACCGGCCTCAGTTTGTGAGAACCCGGGACTGTGTGTCCGACACGATCATCAGTAGCACGGGGGCCCCCCAGGGAACGGTGCTGGCTCCCTTCCTGTTCACTCTTTATACTGCGGACTTCTCACACAACACAACACACTGCCATCTACAGAAGTTCTCTGATGACTCTGCGATCGTTGGCCTCATCTCCAATGGAGATGAAGCTGAGTACAGAGGGCTTATCCAGGACTTCGTGGACTGGTGCCATCGGAACTGCCTCCAGATCAACGCGAGGAAAACTAAGGAGCTGGTGGTGGACTGCCGCAGGCATGGGCAGCCCCTCACAGCACCAGTAAATATACAGGGAACAGACATCGAGATGGTGACATCCTATAAGTACCTGGGTATTCATCTGAACAATAAACTAGACTGGTCACACAATACTGATGCACTCTACAAGAAGGGACAGCGCAGGCTGTTCCTGCTGAGGAGACTCAGGTCTTTTGGTGTACAAGGGGCGCTGCTGAAGTCATTCTATGACACGGTGGTGGCATCAGCCATCACTTTTGGAGTGGTCTGCTGGGGCAGTGGCATTACTGCAGCAGATAGGAAGAGACTGAACAAACTGATTAAGAAAGCTAGCTCTGTCCTGGGGCAGCGCCTTGATCCGATGGAGGAGATAGGAGAGAGAAGGACGGTGGCTAAACTGTCATCTCTGCTGGAGTCCGAGTTCCACCCTATGCAGGACATACTGAATGCACTGAGGAGCTCATTTAGCAGCAGACTACATCATCCCAGGTGCACAACCGAGAGGTTTCGTAGGTCCTTCCTACCAACGGCTGTCAGACTGTACAACCTAAGCAGGGCTGCTCGCAGAGATAGCAAAAAGACGTAACAAACTAATAGTTTTTTGAATGCAAAAGATGCAATAGACTTACACAATGGTCCTCTCCGGCATACAACTAGGAACATACCGGTCGCTATGGAGGGTGAGAATATGTATGGGCACATAATCATACCATGTAGGATAACTAAGTAGACGGTTATGCTGTTTCATTCCATCTAGCAACAATGCTCTGCACTGTGTGTGTTTATATATTTGCATATTTATTCCATCTAGCTACAATGCTCCGTACTGTGGGTGTTTATATATTTATATATCTACATATTATTCCATCTAGCTACATTGCTCCGCACTGTGTGTGTTTATATACTTGCATATTTATTCCACCTAGCTGCAATGCTCCGTACTGTGGGTGTTTATATATTTACATATTTATTCCATCTAGCTACAATGCTCTGCACTGTGTGTTCACATATTCATATATTTATTCCATCCAGCTACAATGCTCTGCACTGTGTGTCTGTGTGTGTGTGTATATATATATATTTTATAGTAATACGTACATATGTTTATTAGCTGCTCTTGCTTGCTTGTTTTTTTTTCTTGCCTTCTGATTGTTGCTCTGAGTGTTGCTATCCCTGTGCTGTTGCAATCCTGGAATTTCCCCGTTGTGGGACTAATAAAGGCTTATCTTATCTTATCTTATCTTATGTTTTCTGTACAACAGATTTCTGCAGCCATGGCTGATTCTACATTGCCGTGAGCAGAGATGCCAGATCAAGCAGTCTTCGTGTTGTTGCTCAGGATGAAGAAACTAAGCAAAAGCATTTTCTCCGGGTGCTCAAGTTTCTCGGTTTCTATGGGCATGCACGGGCCTTTTTGCTTAGATCTATTTTCTTGATCCTGCCCATGAACCGGAATTACGACACACCTATACAGTTTTGTATTTTTGGATGTTTTGGGTGTTTACCTTTTTACAATACATTAATAATCACCCAAAATATAATAAAAATAATCATCTTTAACTAAAATGAAAGAAATTTCTTAAGTTTACAGCATAAAACCACTCATTCTAATTGGGGTCATTTTTGACCCCACTCATGGAAGAGTGTAGGAATTGGTTGGTCATGCATCTAAGGGTTAACATTATAACATGTTTAAAAGCTCAAAAAAGTCGATTTTGCATGATATAGGCCCTTTAAGTTTAAAATCCTTCTTCTCACTTTCAAAGCTCTAAACAATCAGGCCCCTTTTTAATTTGAAAGCTCTGATATTACCCTATTATCCTATTATCCTAACAGAGCACTACACTCCCAAAATGCTGGATTACTTGTAATACCTACAATCTCCAAATGTACAATGGGGGGCAGAGGCTTCAGTTATCAAGCTCCTTTCCTGAGGAACCAGATGCCAATCCGGATTCGGGAGTCAGACTCAATCTCTGTTTTTAAGAATAGGGTTAAAACCTTCCTTTTTGATATAGCCTTCGATTAGGGTGGGATCATATGTTTCTGAACCCTCCCTTAGTTATGCTGCTATTATTATGTTAGTGTTAGTTTTACTTTCCATGGGTAATCCCTTTGTCTGTCATGTGTGTGTTTCTGTTGTTTGGTTGTCTACTGTCATGCTGCTGTTACACTGTAATTTCCCAGTTTGGGATCAATAAAGTACATCTATCTATCTATCTATCTATCTATCTATCTATCTATCTATCTATCTATCTATCTATCTATCTATCTATCTATCTATTACTGACTACCTGACAGGCAGGCCACAGTTTGTCCGGCTGAGCACTGTCTTGTCTGACGTGGTGGTTAGTGATACGGGAGCTCCACAGGGGACTGTGCTCGCTCCTTTTCTCTTCACCTTATACACCACTGACTTTCAGTACAACACTGAATCATGCCACCTGCAGAAATTCTCTGATGACTCAGCTGTTGTTGGGCGTGTAAGAGGGGGAGAGGAGGGGGAGTACAGGGCATTGGTGTCAAGTGGACAGAGCAGAATCACCTGAGGCTAAATGTCAGCAACACCAGAGAGATGGTGATTGACTTCAGGAAGAAGAGAATGCCTTCTCAGCCATTGCAGATTAGCGGGGAGGATGTGGGGGTGGTTGAGGACTACAAATAGCTGGGTGTCAGGATCAGCAACGGGTTGGACTGGAGATCCAACACTGATGCTGCGCACAAGAAGGGGATGAACAGACTCTACTTCCTGAAGAAGCTGAGATCTTTCAATGTGTACAGCAGGATGCTGGAGCTTTTCTACCAGACCATTGTTGCCAGCACCATCTTCTTTGCTGCTGTCTGTTGGGGTAACAGTATCAGAGCCAGTGACACCAACAGACTTGACAAGATTATCAAGAGAGCTGGTTCTGTAATTGGTCTCAGGTCATAGACCTTTGAGACAGTGGTGGAGAAGAGGACACTAATTAAACTGTGATATGTAGGGTAACTAAGTAGACGGTTATGCTGTTTATTCCATCTTGCTACAATGCTCCGCACTTTATATATGTAACCCCTGCCTTATGTTAATTAGGTAAGAGAAGTTAGTAAGTGTAGACCAGTTGTTAGGTTCGTAAGGGTTACAATAGGGCATTAAAATGAGTGTGGAATGAAATAGCTGGAGGCAAGAAATGAGCAATAATGGTTGTTATTTGTAGAGATAAAGCGAACAATACAGTGGGATAAAAAAAGTATTTAGTCAGCCACCAATTGTGCAAGTTCTCCCACTTAGACGAGAAGAGAGGGCTCCAATTTTCATCATAAGTATACCTCAACTATGAGAGACAAAATGAGAAAAAAAAATCCAGAAAATCACTTTGTCTGATGTTTAAAGAATTTACTTGCAAATTATGGTGGAAAATAAGTATTTGGTCAGTAACAAAAGTTCATCTCAATACTTTGTTATATACCATTTGTTGGCAATGACAGAGGTCAAGCGTTTTCTGTAAGTCTTCACAAGGTTTTCACACACTGTTGCTGGTATTTTGGCCCATTCCTCCATGCAGATCTCCTCTAGAGCAATGATGTTTTGGGGCTGTCGCTGGGAAACACGGACTTTCAACTCCCTCCAAAGATTTTCTATGGGGTTGAGATCTGGAGACTGGCTAGGCCACTCCAGGACCTTGAAATGCTTCTTACGAAGCCGCTCCTTTGTTGCCCGGGCGGTGTGTTTGGGATCACTGTCATGCTGAAAGACCAAGCCACGTTTCATCTTCAATGCCCTTGCTGATGGAAGGAGGTTTTCACTCAAAATTTCTTGATACATGGCCCCATTCATTCTTTCCTTTACACGGATCAGTCATCCAGGTCCCTTTGCAGAAAAACAGCCCCAAAGTATGATGTTTCCACCCCCATGCTTCACAGTAGGTATGGTGTTTTTTGGATGCAACTCACCTTTCTTTCTCCTCCAAACACGACAAGTTGAGTTTTTACCAAAAAGTTCTATTTTGGTTTCATCTGACCATATGACATTCTCCCAATCCTCTTCTGGATCATCCAAATGATCTCTAGCAAACTTCAGATGGGCCTGGACATGTACTGGCTTAAGCAGGGAGACACATCTGGCACTGCATGATTTGAGTCCCTGGCAGTGTAGTGTGTTACTGATGGTAGCCTTTGTTACTTTGGTCCCAGCTCTCTGCAGGTCATTCACTAGGTCCCCCCGTGTGGTTCTGGGATTTTTGCTCACCGTTCTCGTGATCATTTTGACCCCACGGGGTGAGATCTTGCGTGGAGCCTCAGATCGAGGGAGATTATCAGTGGTCTTGTATGTCTTCCATTTTCTAATAATTGCTTCCACAGTTGATTTCTTCACACCAAGCTGCTTACCTATTGCAGATTCAGTCTTCCCAGCCTGGTGCAGGTCTACAATTTTGTTTCTGGTGTCCTTTGACAGCTCTTTGGTCTTGGCCATAGTGGAGTTTGGAGTCTGACTGTTTGAGGTTGTGGACAGGTGTCTTTTATACTGATAACGAGTTCAAACAGGTGCCATTAATACAGGTAACGAGTGGAGGACAGAGGAGCCTCTTAAAGAAGAAGTTACAGGTCTGTGAGAGCCAGAGATCTTGCTTGTTTGTAGGTGACCAGATACTTATTTTCCACCATAATTTGCAAATAAATTATTTAAACATCAGACAATGTGATTTTCTGGATTTTTTTCCCCCTCATTTTGTCTCTCATAGTTGAGGTATACCTATGATGAAAATTGGAGACCTCTCTCATCTTTTAAGTGGGAGAATTTGCACAATTGGTGGCTGACTAAATACTTTTTTGCCCCACTGTACATACAAACAATTTACTACTATACAAATATAACAACGGCCGGCATGAAATAAAACCCCAATAATGTCCTACTGAGCTCAGTGTTTGTTTGTCCCTTTGGTTTAGTCGTTTGACCAGTCAAGATATCTTGTATCTCCAGACTCAGGTTTCTTTTCCTCTTTTAAAGCGGCAGCTCGAGTTGTTACCACTTCAATGTTGTGCACTGGAGAGAGGAAGGATGTCCTTCAATCAAGATCTTGGTCAGATCTCGGTTCAGTCTCGGTTCAGTCTCGGGTCAGGCTCGCCATCTCCATTCGGAGAGAATCCAGGATCCAGAAGGTTCTTGATCGGCAACCAAAAAAACCTAGCCAAGATGAGGTATCAGTGTGAGCACAGCAATAGGACACATCCACCATGCCTCTCAAGCTCGTGCTCCCGTCACAAGAAGAGGTATCAGTGTGAACCAGACCGCCCACAGCCTCTCTCGTCCGCTCTCAGATCGTAAAGACCGACAAACCAGCAGAGCGCCTCGGCACTCTGCTCGCAAGGAAGGGCTAATATCGCTCTTAACGAATGAAAAGACCCCGATCACCCAACGTGACCATGAAACGGGAATTTAAAAGTTGGATAACGAGGATCACACTTCCTCTTCCCAAAATAATCGGTTTTCAAAATAAAATCACACAATTGTATTAATACAATTGACATCTGAGAAAAAAAAGGGGTCATTTTCTCAGCTGGGTTACATATATATATTTATATATTTATGTGTACGTATGTATATCCACTGATCTTATTTATATTTTTTGTATCTTCTTAATTATTGCTCTGAGTGTTGTTATCCCTGTGCTGTTGCAATCCTGGAATTTCCCCATTGTGGGACTAACAAAGGCTTATCTTATCTTATCTTATCTTATCTTATCTTATCCATCATGGACAATCCTGATCACCCCTTCCACCACATACTGGACAGAAAGAGGAGCACTTTCTCGAGGAGACTCACTGTTGAACGGTTAGGTACAGGAAATCTTTCCTGCCTCATGCCATTTCACTGTACAATAATTCACTATGATGTTATATTCTGGTCATAACTATGCTGCCATAGTGCACCTACAGTCTAATTCGTAGCTCACATGTCACCCTGCACCTGATAGTATTACATTGTACAGCGGGTATGATTCATATGTCTATACGGACCACCATCTATTCATCTATGATGTAGATAGACTTTTTTTTATAGTAGTTTTACTTTCCACGGGTAATCCCTTTGTCTGTTATGCTGTGTGTTTCTGTCGTTTGCTTGTCTATTGTCATGCTGCTGTTACACTGCAATTTCCCAGTTTGGGATCAATAAAGTACATCTATCTGTCTATTTATCTATTAGGTTTAGAGAGCTGGGGGACCTCCAATAATTGCACTGGGCTTCACTCCTTTCTTCACTCTCAATTATTATTATTATTTTTTTTTTTTTTGCTGGTCATTAACATCTGTTTCTTCTCTTCCATAGATTGAGTCCCCGTCATGCCGTTTGCACTCTACATGTCTGTTCTATTCATCTTCTCTATCCGCTCACCCCCCAGCCAGTCGCAGCAGATGATTGCCCCTCCCTGAGCCTGGTTCTGCTAGAGGTTTCTTCCTTTTAAAGGTGAACTGAAACTACCTTTTTGAGCAAAAAGTAGAATAGCAGATTAATTCCTTATTATCTATTGTATTTTTCAACACATAAAAGAAATTTTTAGGCCGTGCGATGGCCAAGCTATAAGCCGATAAACTTTTGCCTCTGGCTGGCAGTGCCAAACAAACCGCAAGTAGTGCAGATGACGCTGCATGACGTCATGAGTGTGACCCTTATCAAAACAACAATGGCAGATGATAGCAGTTCCAGCAGTCAAGAACACCAGAGTTTTCAGAGTGAAGAGGCATTCAGGATCGGTGACGAGACAGAGGAGGATGCAGGAGTGTCAAGTGAACAGGAAGAGAGCGAGGGAGGCATCGAACCGTACAGATTCGAGCCAGAATTTTCGGGGGATTCCGGCACCGACTCAGAGTCAGACCGCAGCAGTGATGGGGAGGAGAGTCGCTTATTGAATACAGAATGGTGAGTCTTTACTTCTCTACTTTGGCATGTTTGGGGTGTCAGGATAAGGAAAATTAACAATAAAAAAGAGAGAAAAAAAAAACATCAGCATTTTTCCAACTTATTATTTATACATAGGGCTAGGACTGTACAATAGCCTGGCCGTGTACACACTTATTTGTACCCGTAGGTAGATTTGGTTTGCTGTCTGGTGACAAGCCACTGGCTGCTGGTCGCTGCGTGCGCGAGCTAAACCTACATGTTTTTGGTATGCGGGAGGAAACCGGAGAAATCCCGGAGTAAACCCATGCAACACGGGGAGAACATGCAAACTCCACACAGCTCACTGTTGGTTGGGGGCTGGGATCGAGCCCATGGTCTCATGATCCCCGCGATCCCCCGGCCGAGGGTAAACTGTGCTGCCACAGTGCTAAACCACTGCGCCACCGTGCAGCCCAAAAAACTTGGCATTGAATAGACACATCCGTGGAGTAGGGTTAACACGTGTATTCAGGACAGGTTCCATGACCATGGGCTATGTATTACAATACTTCTACAGACTATAGTGGCAATACACATGAACAGAACTGGCCTCTGCATTTGACTGTGCTATTTATAAATAATATCTATATCTAGAAATGCATCGCTTCCCGGTCGCTTTTCCTCCCCCTTTCTTTTCTTTCATTGCCATGACAGCTTTCCTTGGCCACTGAACAGATCTTCCCAGGTGTTGGAAGTGTTTTGTAGTCGACTATCACGACAAAATGCACCAAAAACAACCAGTGTCGACGTGCTCGCAATGGTAAACATGAGGACTGCGTCCCATTCGGGACGTCACGCGGAACTCCGGCTGCACTTCCGGATAATCAGCGGATTCGTAGGATTTTTCAGGGCGGGAAATTTAAAATCGCGATTTTCTCCAAGATTCCGGGATTGGTGGAGGGGGTGCCAATGATAAATTATCTTTATAATTGTATGTACTATCACCCATTGCCGTTCAATGCCGTTCACTTCAGTTCACCTTTAAAAGGGAGTTTTTCCTCTCCACCGTCACCAAGCGCTTGCTCACAGGGGATAGTCTGATTGCTGGGGTCTTTCTGCAATTGTAGGGGTTTCCCCTACAGTTGAAAGTGCTATGAGATGACTGTTGTTGTGAAATGGTGCTATATAAAAAAAGTTGAATTCAATTCAATTCAGTTCAATTCAATCTCTCACACTCTCGCCTGATGTGATTTGTCAGATTCCTGTGGAGGAGCTCCAGATTCTGTAATACGCTGGGGCTCCCCAGCCAGCTGCTGTTTCCGCTCCTCAACTTTTTCCCTGTGTCTCCCCTAATTCTCCGCCGGTCCCGGGAGGGAGCAGACAGATGCTGAGGGAGTCAGAAGACGTTGAGGAGTCTACGCCATGGCAAGTGGGTCGTTCTGCATCGATGTGCCGTAAGAAGCCCATCATAGATGCCTATCAGAGAAGCCCACCTTCTTCCTTCGATTTCTTCCTCTTATCTGTATTTTCATTTTGGTTTGGGAATTGGCCTAAATGCTGCTCGTTTGACTGGGTAGACCTGCTGCCTGATGCAACAAGGCCAGTATGTCTGTGCTGTCGGACTTTTGGACTTTTGTGCTGACAATGTGTCTCTGTGTATTTGAATGCATGTTAGGCCATAAACCATCATATTCTTGTTTTTGTTTTTTTTGTTTTTCCTTTCTTTCTTTTCCTCAGCCTTTAGTTTTTCTGCTCAACTTTTGTTAGGTGTATTTTAGAAATTTTCCATGATCAGTAAGAGGTCAAGAGGGCAGTGTGGAGCAGTTTTGGTTTGTGGGTGTGGCAGTTCAGCAGGCAGAGATTTCATTAGGCAATTCACTTGAGCAGCTGGGACTTCTTTACTCAGTGTTGCAGAAAGCAGGGTTCCTTGATGCATGGGTGACCCCAGAGACACAACTGGAGAGATTTATGTTTTATCTTATTTAAGATAATTTGGGCATTAATAATGGAACATGTGAGTAAAGTGTGCAATTTGAGTTTATATAATGATATATTTGCAGGTTACAGGTGTGTTTAATTTAAGTACTTTTGTTGGTGGTGGGTTGAATCAATCATAGAACTTTGTATAGTAAATTGATTCCAATTAAGGAGGAAAGGCTCATCATCTGGCATTTAATGGTGAAAGAGTGGTGAAATTGAGTTTGTGCAGTGCTTAATTTAGTAACTTAATTTAATAATATGGAAAATTTCTTAACTGGATGAGTAGGTTAGAATGGTTTGTAACAGATTACATAAACATGGCAAATAAGTACATTTATTCAATTTTATTTGACTTAATAGATTTGGCCAAAATAAGACTGAATTGGGGGACTTAAGTTTAATTCTTATCTTAGTTTGTTGACATGTTCTTTTTCCTTTCCTTTTTTTTATTCCCTTTTAAAGGTTATCAACCTGCTACTATGCTTGTCATTCCTTGAATTTGTTAAATAAATGAAGAAAAATGATGAGTAGAGTTGTCTATCGTTCTCTGTTGGTTGCCATGCCGAGTTGAGTTTAGGCAGGCATCAAGGCTAAGACCCAAATAACTCAACAGTGTGTGTGTATTTGTCTGTGTGCATGTCCGACCGGCTTTCGTTTGAGTGAGGGTTTGTCTGTTTCTCCAAGTGTGTATTGTTGTTGTGTGATCCCAGTAAATTTTATCAGCTATCATGCATAATGATCTTCGATGAATCTAATGAAGAAAGAGTGGATGGGACACAATTTATGGACTATAATAGGAATATAAGCTTTGGTCAGTATATTTCTGAGCAATTAACATCCTTTAAAAACCAGTACAATTATTCTTTCATGCATTTAAAAATCAGGAGCTTGAATAAACATCACCATGATCTCGTTACTTTACTTACCAGTACAGGCTGCAGCTTTGATGTAATTGGTTGTAGTTAAACTTGGCTGAACAACAAGTCTTACATAGACATCTTAAACCTTGGTTATAAATTGTTCACCAAGAACAGATGTGGTAGATCTGGCGTTGGTGTCTGTCTGTATATCTCTTGTAGACATGATGTCGGTGTTTCTGATGAAACTGTCATGGCAGACTCTCTTTTTGTTGAGATACATGTAAAAAATGGGAAAAATCTAATTGTAGGTGTGATTTATCATTCCCCGGACACTGACCTTAATATTTTCACAACCAAACTGGAAGAAGTTTTATTCTCAGTCAGCAATAAAAATTAAATGTGTATCCTCCTTGGAGACTTCAACATTGACCTGTCCAGGGATGATACAGCTAAAAAGGACTTTAGCTACACTCCTCTTCCTTCTTCCCTACCATTAATACATATACTAGAATCACTCACTCTACCAAGTCCATTATTGATATCATTACTAACATTCGCAGTTCCACACTGGTATCTGGAGTCGTACTCTCTGATATTTCTGATCATTTCCCTATTGTTTTTTATTTTGTGACCTTACTGTTAGGCCCTCAATCTTATGTCATAAACTAAAAATAAAAATACTTAATGAAGAAACCTTACAATGACTGAGTGAGGACTTGCATGTCAAGAAATGGGATAGAATCTACAGTTGTAGTGATGCTGATACTGCGTTTGACACCTTGACTAAGGAAATAACAGAATCCATTAGGAGGACAGTTCCTGTCAAGACTGTCACCTGTAGTGGTATTATTCAACATCCACGGTTTTCTCAGGGGATACTGAAATCTATTAAGCACATTGTTAGAATAATTTTGAGCTTAAATTATTCAAAGTCAAAAATCAGGCAGAAATAAAATAAAATATAAAATTATATATTTATTACAAAACCCTCGGCCGGGGGATCGCGGGGATCATGAGATCGTGGGTTTGATCCCTGCCCCTGGCCAACAGTGATCTGTGTGGAGTTTGCATGTTCTCCCCGTGTTTGCATGGGTTTACTTTGGGATTTCTCCGGTTTCCTCCCACATGCTAAAAACATGCAGGTTAGGGAGTTAAGGGGCGCTTGCGCACGCAGCGACTGGCAGCTGGTGGCTTGTCACCAGACTGCAGAACAAATCTACCTACGGGTACAAAATAAGTCACAAAAAAAAAAAAAAGTTTCACCCCAATGGCCACTTGGGGGAGAGATTACAAGGCATGGCATTACACACCTAGAATCTCTCAAGGACTCATTTCTTTAGGTCTGATATATACAGGTAGGAGAAAGAAGAGGGAGGATGAGGATAAGGGAAGGGACAGAACAGGACAGTCCTGATAATCAAAGCTTATCCGGGGAAATGTCACATACACTCTGGAGACATGCGCATGAGGTCCATAAAACTAACAGAATGTCTATATACCTAATCTATACAAGCTGACCTATACAGCCTGAGGACTTCCTGTGCATTCCTGTGACCTGAAACAGGACATGTCAAAGAGATTATAAAAAGTGGCTTAGATCATTCCTTACACATGTACTGATCCTGTACTGATCTTCAGTCTGAACTCTCTGAAATTGCTCACAGAAACATGCCAAGAATATATAAACTTATTCCACATGGAATGCACATATAAACATTAAACATGGTATATGAAAGGTATGATATTTCTCAAATATAATAATAATACATTATTAATATCAATAATAATATAGATAACATGAATTTTTTCTACCATTTTCCCCTTGATGCCTAATAAAGCATCAGGATTAAAAGAAAAATAACAAAAGTGGTAGTGAATGAATTAATATAAGAATATATGTAAGAATTTACATGCTGTTATGTGTCCATCCATCCATCCATCTTCTACCGCTTAATCCTTTCGGGTCGCGGGGGGGCTGGAGCCTATCCCAGCATCTTTGGGCGAGAGGCAGAGTACACCCTGGACAGATCGCCAGTCCATCGCAGGGCCAACACAGAGAGACAGACAACCATTCACTCTCGCATCCATACCTAAGGACAATTTAGAATCCCCAGTTTTGATGCCACTTAACCTAACTTGCATGTTTTTGGCATGTGGGAGGAAACCGGAGTGCCTGGAGTAAACCCACGCAGACACGGGGAGAACATGCAAACTCCACACAGAAGGGTCATCAATGGACTGGGGGTGGGATCGAACCCACGATGGTCAAGGGTGGAATCGATCCCATGACCTTCTTGCTGTGCTGCCACTGTGCTAACCACTGCGCCACCGTGCTGTTATGTGTCCTTGCAAGTTAAAAACATGTATAGAATATGTCATTAAGAGTGTAGTGATTAAAATTATTTTTAGACTGTGTCAAATAAGAACATAGAAAATAATGATACAGCCTTAAAAACAGCCTTAAATTATATTGCAACCTTCAAAAACATCCTCATCATCATATTAAGGACTCACACAAGAAAAATCTGAAGTTAGAAAAATCATTACCAAGTTTATGATGAGACTTCTCCATTAAAAGAAACATTAACTTCTATGACTATCTGAGGTATTAATATGACCATTTGCGTCATTTTCATGGATAAAAGTAAAACAATAATTTCTATAATAGGGCCTCCACCCCTACGGGTGGTAATTAGTCGAACAAGGACCATTCTATCCTTTGTTATAATTTTGTAAATGATTGTAGTCTACGATTAAGTTTTTTTTAATCCCTAAGGTATTTTCTTTCCACTCTCACTCAAAGAAACAATGAACAAAAACCCCACTCCTGTACTTTCCACCTGAAATTGCATCCATGCTTCATAAATGACATCATGTGGTAGAAAAGCATCTCTCTTCACCCTGCCCACCTGCCCTGCCAACATGATGAGGGTACGATCAGTTGCCAAAATGGGGTACACAGATCTGCCCAGTGTCCTGGCCAAATGTGAATATGCCCAATGACTCAATGACCTTTGTCAATGTAGATCCTTGGTATAACACTTGCTTGCTTCGTTGGTCAAGCAGGGTAGCAGTACAGGGGAGAGACAAACTGTAAGCCATTGCATACTCAGAGTGTCAAGCTACTGGAAAGGGGGCATCACCACTTCAAAAAGAGAAGTTCCCTGATGAAATTAACCTTGCATTCACAGAGTAAGGAGTGTCATCATGTTTCTAATCAGTGGAGTGATGTGTTGTGTCAGGTGTGATTCAAAATGAAGTTTGCCATGTTATTTCTGTATATAGCCTTTCTTAAGAAACCAAACAGCCTGTAGTAGCTGCATTATTTTAGCAATAAAGATATGTTGCCTAACTGTTAGTATTATTAAGGTGCAAACATAACAGTTCTCTACAGTGAATAAGGTATGGAACAACTTAATAACCAATATTAAGTATTAATAGAGGATGATGAGGATGATAAGGTAACAACACTAACCACACTTTTCTTTCCCTTGTATTTCCCCCTTGTCATGATAAACAAACAGCCTGTTTCTCTATTAGCAGAGGTCGTTACTGGACGCCAAACCATCATCTGACACTTGCATAGAGAAACAGTTAAACAGTCATTTGTTGTTTTGGTTTTTTTTCAAATAATTATACAATATACATATTAAACAGTCTCTTGCTGAGGGTTTCAAGTGGAGTAGACGTTAGACGCACCCAAGCACCATGTCCTTCATTTTCCGTGGCTGTTTAGGTCAGCAGGATAACCTTTGTGCTGTCCTTGCCAGGGAGTTTTGGTCCAGTTTCCTTTGATGACCAGATCCCCTGGTTTGCTCAAGAGATAGGTGCACCTCCCACAGTCCATTTGTCACATGGACCCTCTTGGGAAGGGCAGTATGGATGACATCGCTGTCAGTTGTCATTCTTTGCATATAATCACCCAGAAACCCTTCCTCATCACCTAAGTTGAATGGCTTCAAGAATAGGGTTTGCCATTCACAATTTCCCTATTTTTCTTATTTGTATATTATACTAATAGTTGATGGTAAGCTAAGTGGTTTCCTAGGTAAATGTTTGGTACTAATAATTTAGGAACTGCACTTAAATGTGACATGATTTGATTTACAAAGTGTATTCCATTTCCATTATCTAAGTAAATCATTTCAGCTATTGATATTGTTTCAGTTAAGGGTTTCAGTGTCACCATAGCGATATTTAAATTAGTGTAGGGGAAAGCCTTTTTATGTTCAATAAGTGTGTAAATAATTTCTAAACAATTTTACCTTCACTCTTATTTAGTTCAAGGAGATCCATGCAAAGGTTTTGAAAAGACTAAGTTTGTGCAGGGAAGATCAAATTATTTTGCTTTGAGCTCCCTAAAGCATTGCTCTCTTAATTGAGTAAGAAGATGTATTGTCTTTGTAGTAGATTCTAAATTAAGTCCCACAGTAAACATAAATTCAGCACAATTTGGACTTTTCTTAGACCTTTGGAACTTTTCTCATAAATTTGCATGGTTTTCTTCCTTATCAGTTTACCTTGTTTCTCATAAACATGATATTTCTTTTACAATAATCTGTAGATATTTTGTTAAATATATGGAAATTTATTGATGTAACTTTTAACTTCTCCTATTGAATGTTGTGATTTCACCACCAAGCGGTTCCATTTATATTTTTCTCTTCATTATTGATCATTGATTGATAATTTTTTTGTATTATCTATTTTTCTGAGGATTGCTAATTATTTTTGCTAATTAATTTCTTTGGTACCCCCCTTTTGATGCATGGAGATGCACATTCAGCAAAGTCACTGGGTATTTGCTTGATGGGTAGTGTCTTTTTACTAGAAGGAAGCGTGCTTCCACTTTTTATGTGTTACGCACAGTTAATTTAGATGGAATTTTGTGAGTAGTATAGCTCCTTCAAAATGAGGTTTCAATAGTCATAGCTTCTTGTGTGTGTGTTGTCTCTTGACTTAGTCTAAAAAGTAATATAGCTGTCTGTGCAGATTTGATGTGATTTAGCATTTAGAGCGACCATTCTGAGTTAATCACTTAGATCACATCTGTCTGTCCAATTGAACGCAGACAGGTTGAATTTGTGTAAGTGAATCCTTGTGAAAGGTTGTGTCACACTCCTTCAGTGAATGAAAAGGTGGACATATTGCCTAATTGGAATTTGGCTTAATGTTGTACAAAGAATGCCTTATTTTATATATTCCTTGGTAAATTATGGGGTGGACTGTAGTCCCGAGGCCTAGCTCGGCCACGGCTAAGCACCGGGAGCACAGAAAACACATTCCTTATTACTGTCACATTTCTGAAATGTGATATTGTCACACCATTATGTGGTGAGTGGTATCAGATGTATCTTGCAGTGTGAAGTCATATGAACACTACATTTTTAAAGTCAGAGTCATTTCAACTGTTATGCTTCATGTCATTTGCAATGTCATTTGTTCTACTTAGCTTCAAAAAAATGCTTGTCAACTGAGAGGTCCTTTCCGCTGTGGTCACTGTTGCCCCCTTCCAGCCAATGAGCCCATCACACACACACTGTCCAGCCTCCTCCTATCTCCCACAAAGATCAAATGTTGGTGCCATCCTGCAAAGAAAAATTGGGGAAACCTCACGGCTTCCCCATCCTTACGTCAGTATTTACATTAACAGGAGTGCAAATTTTATCACCTTATAAATTGATTTTACTAATGTTCCAGTTATCATCATTCTTTTGTGTCCCTTAAATGTTTATCCCAGTTGTTTATCCCACTGTTTATTATAATGTGTAATGTTAAGAAACACAAGTGAATTATTGTTTTTTATTATTTTATTACATATTACATTTGTCACCAAGGATTTGTTAAATTGAAAGGTAATGGTGATGTTATGATTCCTTGTTAATTTGGCAAGTCTAATTCCTGGTGAAAGCTAAAAAATTTGTGAATGCTTTCGCTTTCCTGTTGAAAAACGAAGAATGAAGAATAGCAGAAAAGCCCTTAAATTGCACCTTAAGCTTCCACAATTTGAATGTGTTTTGGCTATTCACAGCAAGTATTTGCTAAATATTCTATGAATCAGTAAATGTTTTACCAATTGGCATGGGTAATCACTAGTTTATGATTATGTTTAAACAAAACAGTGTCATATATCAGAAGCCTTAAACCAATGCAGCATTTAGAATTGGTATCTGCAGGTGCAGGCCTAATATCTGTTTCCAGGAATTTATGGCACAGGACCACAATCAGTTTTTTTTTTGTTTTTTTTAATATATATGTCCTAAAACCCATCAGACCTTGAGCGCCCTTCTTTTTATTACAAACATCTGAGTCCTTTGAAGGCTGATTCCATCTGTTTACCGTCACCTTATCTAGGTAAGTCTGACACAAGCTAGATTATTTTTTTCCTCTACATGGACAGACTGAGGATCAAAATATAAATAAGATTGCATATGCCATTTATTAAAAAGTGAGTTTAGTGTTATTGAAACAAAGCAACAATATGACATAGAATTACCAAAACCTGTGTCTGATAGTCAGTAGACTCTGGCAAATCACATGCACAAGCACAGTAATCATCAATCTCTTCTGTGCTTTGAATCATGTAATATAATGTGTACACAAAGCCTTCAGTGATTAGACATTATTAAGTGGCAGCATGATATCATAATATTCAGTGACATAACGTTCGGCTCAGGAGACGCACACACACAGGCTCAGAGTAGTTCAAACTGTTTATTAACAACAGGGATGTTTGGGTGCGTGTCTGCGGAATGTTAATGTGTTGGTGGTGGCGTCTGCTTCGGACCCAGAGGCAGGAGACCGTTCAGCCGGCAACCCTATGGGAGAAATCAGACACAGGGTGATGAGCACACACCAACACGGGAGGAGAATAGGCGAGGGAGAGAAGCTTACTTGTTTGGGCAGATGACTGGCGCTTCAAGGATGGAAGCCCGGGAGACAGCCACCTGCAGGGCTCGGTGCAGCAGCGAGGAGAGACGAGGGATGGGATTGTCCGCCGCCGAGGAATCCACCTGTGCACAGGGGAGCAGACTGGAGAGATGAGGTAAGTGAACTTCTTACCGGAGATGAGGATGCTGAAGAGAATGTGGTAGAAGTCCATACAAAGGAAATGAAGTCTACGGCTTCAGGCCGAAGCTCAGGGCGAGGCGGCTTTTATCCTTCGCCGCTGACGAGTAGCAGGTGCGTGAGCAGGTGGCGCCGCTGATGAATGGCGCGGCGTGACAGTACTCCCCCCTCTAGCAGCGCCTCCTGGCGACGGCTTATCCGGGTGCGCTCGGTGGAAGTCCGCGATGAGCGATGGGTCCAACACAAACGACGGGGGCACCCACTGTCGATGCTCGGGCCCATAGCCCTCCCAGTCCACCAAGTATTGCAACCCCCGACCCCGGCGCCGGGAGTCCAGGATGGAGGAGGCGGACCAGGCCGGATGGCCACCAATCATCCGGGGCGCGGGTTGCGCTGCAGGAGGAGGGCAAAGGGGGTCAGTAACCGCCAGTTTCACCTTCGACACGTGGAAAGTAGGATGAATGCGGAGGGAGGGGGGAATAGCCACGCGCACAGCCACCGGGTTGATGATCCGGGTGATGGGGTAGGGACCCATGAAGCGCTGTGCCAGCTTTCTCCTCTCGCCTTTTAGAGTGACGTCCTGGGTGGAAATGTAAACAAGCTGCCCAACTCTGTACGCCGGGGCAGGTCTCCTACGCCGGTCCGCCACAGTCCTGTTGCGCTCCGCTGTGCGCAATAGCGCATGGCGCGCGGCAGCCCAGGTGGAGCGGAACTGCCTGAGATGGGCCCTAACTGACGGGACAGTTACCTCACTCTCCTGCTCCGGAAACAGCGGGGGGTCGTAACCCAGGGACGCTTTGAAGGGGGACATCCCTGTAGCAGAAGAGCGAGCGGTGTTGTGGGCATATTCAACCCAGGCAAGATGGTTGCTCCAGGACGCGGGTTTGGATCTGGACACACAGCGGAGCGCAGCCTCCAGCTCCTGGTTGGTCCTCTCACACTGCCCGTTGGATTGGGGGTGATGGCCGGAGGAGAGGCTCACCTTGGCTCCGATGGCGTTGCAGAAAGACCTCCAAACCTCAGCTGAAAACTGGGGGCCCCGGTCCGAGACCACGTCCACCGGAATCCCATGCAGCCTGACCACGTGTTGGACGAGGAGGTCCGCCGTCTCCAGGGCAGTAGGGAGGCCTCACAGGGGGACGAAGTGCACGGCCTTGGAGAAGCGGTCCACGATGGTCAGGACGGTGTCATAGGAGTTGGAGATGGGATTCCGGTGACGAAATCCAGAGCGATGTGCGACCAGGGCCTGCCAGGGACGGGCAGGGGCTGGAGCAGACCCGCTGGAGGGGCATTTCCCGACTTGCAGGTGGCACAGATTGGGCAAGCCCGGGCGTAGCGGGCTGCATCCCTCCGCAGGCCTGGCCACCAAAAGGACCGTTGGAGGAGATCTATCATCCGGGAGGTGCCAGGGTGACAGGCGAGCTTGGAGGTGTGGAGCCAGTGGATGACCTCTCCTCGGACCGCGGATGGCACGAACAGCCTCCCCTCCAGTCCGCCGCCAGGGTCAGGTTCCACCTCCTGTGCCTTCCGGATCTTGCTCTCAATGGCCCACGAGATGGCTCCCACGACGCACGACCTGGGCAGGATGGAGTGGGGCGCCTCCTCCGACTCCACGGGGGCGAACTGCCTGGAGAGGGCGTCAGGCAGGACGTTCTTAGAGCCAGGCCTGAAGGTGATGGAAAATTGGAACCTGGCGAAGAACAGGGACCAGCGCGCCTGGCGGGCGTTCAGGCGCTTGGCAGACCGTAAGTATTCCAGGTTCTTGTGGTCCATGAGGACCACAAACGGCAGGCTTGCCCCCTCCAACCAGTGGCGCCACTCCTGCAGGGCGAGCTTGATGGCCAAGAGCTCTCTGTCCCCCACATCGTAGTTTCTCTCCGCCGGGGACAAGCGCCGGGAGAAGAAGGCGCACGATCGCTTGGCGCCATCGTCCGGTGACCGCTGGGACAGCACTGCTCCCACTCCCGTGTCCGAGGCGTCTACCTCTACAATGCACTGCAGCGCGGGGTCGACCTGGCGAAGGACCCGGGAGGAGGAGAATTCCGCCTTCAGCGCCTCAAAGGCGGCAGCGACCTCTTCGGTCCACCGGAACGGGACCTTCGGGGACGTGAGGCGGGTCAGTGGTCCCACGATGGCACTGAAGTTGGGAACAAAGCGGCGGTAGAAATTGGCGAAGCCAACAAATTGCTGCACCTGTTTCCGGGATGCAGGTGTGGGCCATTCCACCACCGCCTTTACCTTCTCTGGGTCGGGGAGCACCTTATCGTGGGCGATGATGAACCCCAGGAAGGATGTACTCCTGGCGTAAAATTCACACTTTTCCGCCTTAACGTACAGACGATTCTCCAGCAGCCTTTGGAGGACCCGCCTCACGTGGACCTGGTGCTCATCCCTGGACTTGGAGAAGATGAGAATATCGTCCAGGTAGACGAACACGAAAAGGCCAATGAAGTCCCGGAGGACGTCATTAATGAGGCGCTGGAAGACTGCAGGAGCGTTGGTCAACCCGAACGGCATCACCAGATATTCAAAGTGGCCGTTCGGGGTACGGAAGGCCGTTTTCCACTCATCTCCCTCCCGGATCCGGACGAGGTGGTAAGCGCTGCGTAGGTCCAGCTTGGTGAACCAGGTCGCCCCCTGGAGGGAGTGGAAGGCAGTGTCCATGAGAGGCAGGGTGTAACGGTCCCTCTCCGTGATATTGTTGAGGGCCCGGTAGTCGATACAAGGGCGGAGGGACCCATCCTTTTTCCCCACGAAGAAGAACCCTGCCCCCACGGGTGACGATGATGGGCGGATAATCCCAGCACTTAATGATTCCTTCAGGTAGGCGTTCATCGTCTCCTTCTCCGGCGCAGACAGGCTGTAAAGGCGACCAGAAGGTAAGGGAGCCCCCTGGCGGAGGTTGATGGCGCAGTCATAGGGCCGATGAGGGGGAAGAGACATAGCTTTCGCTTTGCTGAACACTATACCCAGGTCGTGAAATTCTGGGGGCACCAGAGACAGGTCCGGGGGTGCAGCGTCCGTAGCAGGGGGAGGAGCGGACGGAGAGCAGCAGCGGACTGAAGGCAGGTGCCCATACAGAACGTACTCCATGCCGAGATCCCAGCTGATTTCCAATCCAGGACCGGATTGTGAAGGCGGAGCCAGGGATACCCCAGGATGACGGGCGACACAGAGTTGGGAAGGACGTAAAAGGTCATTTCCTCCCGGTGGTTTCCCGAGATGATGACCGGTAGGGGAACAGTTTGAATGTGTCACTCTCCCGAGGGTGGCACGGGAGAGGTGGATTAGGGAGATGGGAGTGTTGAGTGCCTGGCAGCGGATGCCCAATCGGGTTGCCAGGCTTTGTGAAATGAAGCTGCCTTCTGCGCCCGAATCCACCAGTGCGTGGGTGAGGTGCCCAGTAGGGTTATGGCAGAAACGGATGGGCAGCTTCAATTGAGAAGGTGATCCTAACCGATTGACATCCGCGAGGCTTCCAACAGTGACTCGCGGACCCCACCGACTGGCTTTCCGTGGACAACGCTCCACGGTGTGTTGGTCGCCTCCGCAATACATGCAGAGGCCCAACTCACGGCGGCGTTGTTTCTCCACAGGGGAAAGTTTAGTCCAGCCCGTCACCATCGGCTCCGACTCCTCGGGGCGCGATGCTGGCGGCGCCGCCAGGGGCGAGCTTGGAACAGGTGCGGCGAGGCTCCACGAGGGCGAGAAGAAGAAGACCTCCGCCCCGAGGAGCGCTCGCGCAGCCTGTTATCCAAACTTATCACTAAGGATGTCAGCTCCGCTAGCGTCCCAGGGATATCCCGACCAGCCAGTTCATCCCTCAGATCACTATTGAGGCTGCGGAGGAACAGGCCACAGAGGGAGCGTTCCTCCCAGCCCAATTCCTCCGCCGCTACCCGGAAGTCGACCGAGTGGTCCGCTGCCGACCGGCTTCCCTGCTGGAGAGCGAGAAGCCGATCGACCTGGACCGTTTCGGTTTGTGAGTGGTCAAAGACCCCCAGAAAGCGCCTCACGAATTGGTCATAGGTGAGGGTGGCATAACTGGGCCTCGCCATTACGGCGTAGGTCCAGGTTAACGCACGCCCCTCCAGAAGATTCCCTATGTAACCAATTCGGCTGTGATCCGAGGGAAAATCTCCGGGCACACGGTGGAACACGGACTCACACTGCATAATAAACCCCCGCGCTCCGCCGAGCTTACCGCTAAAGCGGGCGGGGGTCGGAATCGGCGTGAGCCGAACCGGTGCCACTGGAGCCGGCTGGACGGCCGCTGGAACAGCAGGAGCCGCGCCACCCTGGTGAGTCGGGAGGAACAGCTGTTGGGGGTCCAAGCGGTTCAATCGGTTAGTCAGTTCTAATAATTGATGAAGAACCACCTGTTGTTGATAAACAATCTGATCCACCCGAGCCTCGAGGATGGTAAACCGGTGTGCGAGCCCGCCGTCCGCCGAGCCGCTCTGCTGAAGCCGTACTGACATAACGTTCGGCTCAGGAGACGCACACACACAGGCTCAGAGTAGTTCAAACTGTTTATTAACAACAGGGATGTTTGGGTGCGTGTCTGCGGAATGTTAATGTGTTGGTGGTGGCGTCTGCTTCGGACCCAGAGGCAGGAGACCGTTCAGCCGGCAACCCTATGGGAGAAATCAGACACAGGGTGATGAGCACACACCAACACGGGAGGAGAATAGGCGAGGGAGAGAAGCTTACTTGTTTGGGCAGATGACTGGCGCTTCAAGGATGGAAGCCCGGGAGACAGCCACCTGCAGGGCTCGGTGCAGCAGCGAGGAGAGACGAGGGACGGGATTGTCCGCCGCCGAGGAATCCACCTGTGCACAGGGGAGCAGACTGGAGAGATGAGGTAAGTGAACTTCTTACCGGAGATGAGGATGCTGAAGAGAATGTGGTAGAAGTCCATACAAAGGAAATGAAGTCTACGGCTTCAGGCCGACGCTCAGGGCGAGGCGGCTTTTATCCTTCGCCGCTGACGAGTAGCAGGTGCGTGAGCAGGTGGCGCCGCTGATGAATGGCGCGGCGTGACATTCAGTTAATTTCGTCATTGTCATGCTGGTAGCATTGATGAAGATGCAAGCAATTGTCCTTAACTTAGATGTTCTTTGTGCCTGTGGTCTCGACGAGAGAGGCACGGACAATGGAGAGAGGCTCCCAGAGGCTGGTTGTTTTGGCGACAATGGGGAAATCATTAGCCCTGCATCCTGTAAAGTTCACTGTTATGCTTCAGTCAGAGAAATAAGGCAAATGAGTCAATAAAAGTCAGTAATACGTCAAAAAAAATGAATAAAAAAATCTCAATGTTTTTCATTTTTCAAAGAAAAACTGGAGGAAATTAAAATATTGGCTTTAAAAATATGTAAATGGTTTATCATGTATGCAACATTAGAGTCAATACCCTAGAAAGTTAGACTGAAAAAAGTAAACCCCCAAAACTTTGCAAAAATAAATAAATAAATAAATAAATACCCATATATAGATTATTTCTTTCACTAGTCTTTTCTCTTCTTCTCACTCACTCACTGTTAAACACAAGGGCCCACACATACAACACACACACACACACACACACACACACACACACACACACACACAGAGCGCAGTTCTGTTATCTCTCCAAGGTTACTTTCGGGCAGCTTTTTTAGCAGAGTAACAGAGCAATAGCCTTAAAACAAGCTTGAAATGGCAACCCCAAAAAAATGCTTGGAAAAGCAAATGTGGCAACCCACCGTTCTTTTTTTTTTCCCTACCGCAATGAAAACACAATAGAATTTCTCACCCAAAAGTATAATTTGCAAATGTCCACATTTTAATCATTTCCGAAAAGGATAATAAGCAATTAACCAACTCTTTTATGCTCCACAAATACCAGAAAAAATTATAAACAACAATTTTACAACCCATTTTTTCCACCTCAGCAGAGAACTCTCACTTTTTCACACCGGAGCAGATTACACAGAGACAAAACAAACCAGACTGCAGTAACTTTTATCCAGCGCTTCAACAAATTCTCAAAATAAAATCTACCAGTATTTCAACGGTCACGTAACCTCTCCGCTGTGTGCCGAAAGCGCCAGTAAGACCTCCTCCCCAGTATCTTGCAACAGCTCACCGTAGTGGGGGAAATCCCATGGGTGATAAGCAGACACGGTAAGGGCATGAATCTTACGTGAAAATCTACTTTTTTGGATCACATAAACTCTTCCACAAGATGTTGAGAGCTTAGTTATTAAGACAATAAAATGTCTGTGGTTAAAAGAGCACGAATCTTTCCCTTTTTTCTTTGCATGCAACTTCTGGCACCTCCACCGCACTGACAGGGTGCAGAGGACAGCTGACCCCTGGGAGCCTCCCCGGGTCTTGCGATCACGCTCACCGTTTGCAGAGGAAAATTTCATTCCTCCCAAGGGATTATTGCAATATCGCTCACCGTGAGCAGGAATGACCCAGCGATCAAACCGTAATAAATGAACCCAAACAGCATCGGCGATGTTCAATCGGTCTTGGTAATCTCATTGTCTTTTATCCATATACAGCAACAACAAATGTACTTACATCCAAGCTGCCTGTAGGATTCTCAGATCCATCACCCAGTCAGTTCCAGTGCCCTGGTTTGAAATGCCTTCACTACAGTAACACTGAGCCTTTTTTTTTCCTCACTCAGCATGAGAAGGTCTTTTTATCAGCTGTGCACTTGCTGAAATCAAGCAGAGGCACCGGAAAGATGGAAATATGTGGATCCACGGTTCAGAGCGCCAAAATGTTAGAACAATTTTGAGCTTAAATTATTCAAAGTCAAAATCAGGCGGAAAGTTGGATTTATGTACATTTTAAAAATATATAAGGTGTCACCCCAATGGCCACTTGGGGGAGAGATTACAAAGCATGGCATTACACACTTAGAATCTCTAAAGGATTAATTTTTTAGGTCTGATATACTAGATAGGAGAGAGGAGAGGGAGGATAAGGAAAAGGGAAGGGACAGAATGGGACAGTCCTGATAATCAAAGCTTATCCAGGGAAACATCACAGACACTCTGGAGACATGCACGAGGTCCATAAAACTAACAGAATGTCTATTCCTAATCTATACAAGCTGACCTATACAGCCTGAGGAGTTCCTGTGCATTCTTGTGACCCGAAACAGGATATGTCAAAGAGATTATAAAAAAGTGGCTTAGATCATTCCTTACACATGTACTGGTCTTCAATCTGAACTCTCTGAAATTGCTCACAGAAACATGCCAAGAATATATGAACTTATTTCACATGGAATGCAGAATCAGAATCAGCTTTATTGCCAAGTATATTTACAAGTAAACATACGAGGAATTTGACTTGACATTGGACGCGCACGTTAGGCGCATCCAATGACGTGGCGCCATGCAAGGCGCCTGTCATACAGTTGAGGTAAAGAGGGGAAGGGAGGGGGAGGAAAACACAATAGGAAAGAGAAAAAACATAGTTAATCAGAATAACGCTTGTATAAGCTCATAGAAAGCTCAAATGGCATATGAAAGGTATGATGCTTCTCAATTATAATAATACATCATTAATATCAATAATAACATAGATAATATGGAATTTTTCTTTCACAAAAGATAAATTATATAAACACAACATAAAAATCTAAATATTAACATTAAAAATGAATAATATTAATTATAGAAATAAACTAACATATTATTAGAAAGAGTAAGAGTAATTGTTATGCAGAACTTATAAATGCATCACATGGTGATACCAAGAAATCCTGGAGAGTACTAAATAAGGTTCTAAATAGGGACCAAAAAAACCCCACACTTCCGAACAATAACGTGGTCAGTAATCTCACCAGTAATACCACTCTCGCTGACATATTTAATAATTATTTTGTCTCTACTGGAGAAAATTTATCTAAAAAAAAATAACCAACTCCAGGCTGCCTCTTTCAAACACTATCTATCAGGAAACTACCCAAATTCTTTCTTCCTGAGGCCAACTGATTTTGAGGAAGTCTGGAAAATCATCAAGGACATGAAGAACTCAAACTCTGCTGGAGCTGATGAAATTTCCAGCAAAATTTTGAAAAGTGTCATTAATGTAAGAGAAGTAGGGTTATTCTTGAACACCCCCCCCCCCATCTCATTTTGACAGTTGCCACACCCCCTTTGACCTGACCTGACCCTGACCCCACCCCCGTGACCTCGCGTAATGAGTTTGTCAATCAAGTGCTTTGAACTTCTCGTCAAACTGACAGCTTTGTTTTTAATCTATTGTCCATATCTGACCTTGCATAATGAGGTTGTCGATCAAAAGTGCTTTGAAAACATGACCTTTGACAGGAACTTGTCATCTGAAGTGACAGCTGTGTTTTTAATCTGTTGTCCATATGTGGGATAGCGTGAGAACGGAATGTTAACAATCTTTTACACAAACACACACACACACACACACACACACACGTTTGCTAAAAATGCTTTAAAAAGCACAGATACCGCTGTGGACATCAGACCGCCATCGGCGAAAAACCCTACATCACCGTGAGCAACCCAAAGAGAAACTACGTCACCAGACGTATTGCGCTTACCTCTGCGAAGTTGGGTCTGGATCCTTCAAAGTTTCGAGGTCCTCAATCCAAAATTAAAACCTCGGCCGTCGAACCAGTGGGGGAACAGTTCGCTCCAATCCCGGAATCTCAGCAGCCCTTGCAGACCCCGGAGCCTCTGCTGTCCGTTGAGATCCCAGAGAGCCGATACCATCTACAACCTGTAGATCTTCCAGACACCGACGATATAGACTGTCCTATAACCCCGAGTCCCACGGACATTGAGTGTGACTGTGTGGGGTGTCTGATCCCACACCCTTCACATACATTATTGGGCCACAATTCACCATCAATGCCAGTAACATTGTCAGAAGATCAACCTGACGGGTGGATGAGCGATGTATTCTTCAGCCATGCTTCATTTGCTCAGCAAAACTCTGGAGGAGTACCAGCATGAGAAATGTCTGGGATGTCAAATTAATCACCCCAGTCAGAGGCAGCACTGATGCTTGGATGTGATCACCGAGGGTTTCTACCAGGAAAACTTTCACTGGTTGATGGGGAGACTCTACACACTGGGGTTTATTCCACCCATCCGATACCTCTTACAACTCCACAACATTCAGGATGATGATCAACGAATCAAAACTAAGGCATAAACAGACTCTTCTGTTGGAGCTACAATCGACCAGAATCATCCACAAGCCCATCAATGATATGTACAAGAAGCTGGTTGGAAAAAATAAGAGCGATCTGGGGCATCTTCAGAAAGCCATGGAGATGTGGATGAATCCTTTGTTTTGGGACATCTAAAAAGAACAAAAATGTTGAGAATGGAGAGTTTCATCGAGAAACTTTGGAGCAAGTTTGAGACCCATCTTAACTCTCTTTACTTAGCAAATCTCTTGTAACGTGTTATCAAGAGCAGAGTAAATTAAAATGTAGCAGGTGTAAGGGGCAACATGGAGTGTGAGAGACTGGTGAACCTGCTAGAAAAAGTATGGACTTTATCCGTCGATACACCTTGGAAAAGACTGGTACGAGTCTGTGTGACTGAGTGCAACTCCAACTTCTTCCACAGTTTTAGAGAGATCGTTAAATAAATAGGGTACGACCTTCTTGGGCCTAATTATCTACTCACATTCTATGGTTTGTTTGTTGATGTTACCAAAGAGCTTCTGCAAGCCAGACACCCTATCGGCATCTTTGGTGAACTCCTGAAAATACACGGCAACACTCGTAATACTGTAGATCATTCTTTCCTAACTCAAACTTTAGCTATTATAAAAGGCTGGTGCTAAGTTTCTGATACATTTTGTAGTGTTAGATTTCTTTTGTATTTTTACTTGTCACACATTTTTTCCTGTGTAGATGTTAGTTTTAGGTTATTTTTAAGAAATTGTTTTTTAAATCTTTGATCAAAAGTGTTTTTCACACATCCGCCGCTACATTGTAACGATGGTATAAAGATGTTTAATTATAAGAAGCTGAATAAAGATCCTCTGTCCTGTATTTTTTTCTCATTCTGATTTCATCATGTCAGAGACACGCTTCATGAAAACGATGTATTACAATCCGACGCACCCAGGTAGCTTTGGAGATGTAGAACGACTCCGCAAGGGCTTGCAAAATGAAACGGGGGAGAAGGTCGGGGTCAAAAGGGTCAAAAAGTTTTTATCTGAACAGGATGCTTACACCTTACACAAACCCGCCAGAGTACATTTTCCTAGAAACAAAGTTTTTGTTCCACGACCATTAAACCAATTCCAAGCTGATCTATGCAATATGCAGGCTTAAGCCGGATATAATGACGGCTACAATTATTTATTAACGGTTATAGATGTATTTTCCAAGAAGGTGTATGTACGGGCTCTGAAGAGAAAGACAGCCACTGAGGTGGTATGGGCCCTTGAATCCATTTTTGAAGAAAGCCAAACACCTGGCAAACTACAAACAGATGCAGGAAAAGAATTTTTCAACAAAAGTTTTGAGGCTTTAATGGAAAAACTGACATGGTATAGACCCAAAAAGCAGACACAACTCAGGAAGCACAATTAACCTTTTATTGATAATAGTGTGAGTGTGTGGATGCATGTGTGAATGTCTGTAATGCCAGTTGCCCCATTGGAGATGTAGCAGGCAGATGAACGAGGCAAGGGAGTCCGCTGCCAGGTGGAAGGGAGTCCGCCGTTGCGAGGACACCGCCTGTGTACAGGGGTATAGGATGGGTGAGAGGAAAGGTTCAGGCTTACTTGGCTGCCGGATGGTTTGGAGGCCCTTGGCGAACAGAAGCACTGGAGGATGATGAAGCTGGAAGCTCAGTGTTGAGATTGGCAAGTTCAGTTCCCTCAGGAAGGAAGCAGACAACTCCGCGCTGATCCCTGGGTCTCACAAAATAAATAGGCAGAGCTAAATAGCTAACAGGTGTGTGCGCAGGTGCACCTAATTGGCGGCCATGACAGTACTCCCCCCAAACGACACACCTCTCGGCGGTTGATCCATCCTACCTGGGTGCGCCTGGTGGAAGTCCCTGATGAGTTGCTTGTCCAGCACGAAGGAGGGGCAAACCCAGGATCTTCAGTCCGGCCCATAGCCCTCGCAATCCACCAGGTACTGTAGACCGCGACCCCGGCATCGGACGTCTAGAATGGCGTTGACCCTCCAAGCCAGGTCGCCATCGATCATCATTGGTGGTGGTGGGTCCCTGGGTGGAGGACACAAGGGGCTGGAGCAGACAGGCTTGACCTGGGAGACGTGAAAAGAAGGACAGATGCAGAGGGAGGGGGAAGAGCTAGTCACACACATACTGGGTTAATGATCTGTGTGATGGGAAAGGGTCCAATGAACCTCTGAGATGTTTTCCTCCTCTCACCCTTTAAATCGATGTGTTTCGTAGACAGCCATACCTGTTGGCCCACCTGGTAGGCGGGAGCTGGAGTCCTGTGACGGTTGGCCACTACCGTGTTGTGCTGGGCTGTGTGTTGCAGAGCCTCCCGGGTAGCTTTCCAGATCCGATGACACCGCTGCAGGTGGGCACGAATCGAAGGAACTGCGATGTCCCCTTCCTCCTCCGGGAACACCGGGGGATTGTACCCCAATGAGGCCTGGAAAGGAGACAAGCCTATAGCTGATGAGATGGTGGTGTTGTGCACATACTCAGTCCAGGGAAGGTGGGAGCTCCAAGACGATGGGTTCTTGGTGGCGACACACCGCAGCGTGGCCTCCAATTCTTCGTTTGCCCGTTCACACTGCCCGTTGGTCTGAGGATGATAGCCTGACGATAGACTCACCGTGGCCCCCAAAGCGCTACAAAACGATCTCCATACTTGGGACTCGAACTGGGGACCCCGGTCCGAGACGATATCCAAGGGGATGCCATGAAGACGAACCGTATGCAGGACTAGGAGGTCCGCTGTCTCCTTGGCTGTGGGCAGCCCCTGCAGAGGAACGAAATGGGCAGCCTTGGAGAATCCGTCGACCAGTGTTAGAATTACCGTGTTATGGTTGGATGATGGGAGACCGGTGATGAAATCCAGAGCCACGTGGGACAATGGCCTGCCGGGGATGGGGAGGGGATGGAGTAATCCAGCTGGAGGAGCAGGAGATGCCTTCCCGGTGGCACACTAAGGACAGGCCCGGATGTACTCCCTGACGTCCCTCTGCAGCGACAGCCACCAAAATGTCCTCTGGATCAGCTCCACTGTCCGTCCCTGCCTTGGGTGACATGACAACTTGGATGAATGACCCCAATGAATAACCTCCCCCCAGATGGCTGATGGGACAAACAGTCAACCCTCTGGCCCCCCACCCGGGTCGGGCTCGTCCTTCAGAGCCTTCAACACCTTGTCCTTGATACTGTAGGAGATGGTACCCATGACACACGATGGAGGTAGAATAGGGTGTTCAGGCTTCTCCGTCATCTCCGAGGTAAACTGGTGAGACAAAGCATCCGGCTTCGTGTTCTTTGACCCGGGACGATAGGTGACGGTGAAGTCAAACCTCCCAAAAAACAAGGACCAGTGGGCCTGGCAGGAGTTCAGATGTTTGGCCGTCCGAAGGTACTCAAAGTTCTTGTGGTCCGCCCATATGATGAACGGCTGGGAGGCCCCCTCCAACCAATGACACCAGAATCAGAATCAGAATCAGAATCAGAATCAGGTTTATTGCCATTGTTCATGTAGTACACAAACTAGGAATTTGTCTCGGTACAATGCTGCAACATTAAACATGATAAGATAAGAGAAATAAACTATACATGTAATAAAGTGTAGGATAAGATTAAGTGATACTGGTCAACAGTTAAAATATATATTAGCCAGCAGCAGATACTGTGGAGAACTATATAGTGCAGTCGGTAATGCAGGAAGAAAACAGTGATGATTGACATGAGTCTGGTTGAACTGCTGTACATGGTGCACGAGAGTCACTTAGTGTTCAGCAGTCTAATGGCAGAGGGGAAGAAGCTGTTCATGTGACGGGAGGTTTTAGTCTGGATGGACCAAAGTCTTCTACCAGAGGGGAGGGGGGCAAACAGTACGTGACCAGGGTGTGAGGGATCGGCTATGATCCGGCCAGCACGCCTCCGGGTCCTGGAGATGTACAGATCCTGGAGAGATGGGAGCTTGCAGCCGATCACCTTCTCAGCAGTGCGCACGACGCGCTGCAGCCTTAGTCTGTCCCTGGCAGTGGCTCCTGCGTACCACACGGTTATGGAGGTGGTGAGGATGGACTCGATGATGGCTGTGTAGAACTGCACTAACATCTTGGTGGGTAGCTTGAGCTTCCTCAGCTGCCGCAAGAAGAACATCCTCTGCTGGGCTTTTTTGATGAGTGAGCTGATGGTCAGCTCCCATTTGAGGTCCCTGGTGATGGTAGTGCCTAGGAAGCGGAAGGAATCAGCAGTGGTGATGGGAGAGCCTGAGAGGGTGAGGGGGGGCAGAGGAGTAGTGACTTTCCTGAAGTCTACAATCATCTCCACTGTCTTCAGAGCGTTCAGCTGCAGGTTGTTATTGCTGCACCAGGTCGCCAGCTGGGCCACCTCTCTCCTGTAGGCGGACTCGTCGCCGTTGGAGATGAGCCCGATGAGGGTGGTGTCGTCCGCAAACTTGATCAACTTGACAGACTGGTGGCTGGAGGTGCAGGAGTTGGTGTAAAGGGAGAAGAGTAGGGGGGAAAGTACACAGCCCTGGGGTGATCCGGTGCTGATGCTAGTATAGTCTGAGACAGTCTTTCCCAGCCGCACATGCTGCCTCCGGTCCGTCAGGAAGTCGATGATCCACCTGCAGAGGGAGTCAGGCACGTTGAGCAGGGACAGCTTGTCCCGGAGCAGAGCGGGGCGGATGGTGTTGAATGCGGAGCTGAAGTCCACAAACAGGATCCTGGCGTAGGTTCCCGGGGAGTCCAGGTGCTGCAGGATGGAGTGGAGGGCCAGGTTGACTGCATCGTCTACAGACCTGTTGGCTCGGTAGGCAAACTGCAGCGGGTCCAGGAGAGGGGTGGTGATGGACTTGAGGTGGGACAGGACCAGGCGCTCAAAGGACTTCATGACTACAGAGGTGAGCGCTACAGGTCTGTAGTCATTAAGTCCAGTGATCCGTGGCTTCTTGGGGACAGGGATGATGGTGGAGGATTTGAGGCAGGATGGCACGTGGCATAACTTAAGGGAGGTGTTAAAAATGTCTGTGAATACAGGAGCCAGCTGTTTCGCACAGAGTCTCAGGGTGGAGGGAGACACGCCGTCTGGGCCGGGGGCCTTGCGCGGGTTCAGTCTGGAGAACTGTTTGAGCACATCCTGCTCACTGATGATAAGGGGAGGGGGGGAGGAGGGGGGGGGGTGCCTTAAATGAAGTAGGGAATGTGGAGGCTGTGGAGCTGGAGGGAGGGGGGGAGTTGGACACAGATGACGAGGTGTCAAAACGGGCATAGTGTTGGGACAGTCTCTGACAAAGGGCTTTGTCATCCTGACCTTTAGGAGCCTGAGGCCGATAGTTGGTGATCTGCCTCAGTCCTCTCCACACGGAAGCCGAATCATTAGCAGTGAACTGCTGCTGGAGTCTCTCTGAGTACACAGATTTAGCCCTCTTCAGCTCTCTGTTAAACCGGTATTTAACCTCCCTGTAGCAGTCCCTGTCTCCACTTTTCAGCGCTGCTTCCTTCTCCTTCCTGATCTGTCTGAGCTTGGCAGTGAACCAGGGCTTATCATTAGAGTACTTCACCCTGGTGCGTGATGGAAGAATGTTCTCTTCACAAAAGTGGATATATGAGTTCACAGTGTCCGTGTACTCATCCAGATCATGCGTGGCTCCTTTAAGCATGCCCCAGTCAGATATTTCCATGCACGTTTCCAGCTTCTCCTCAGCATCACTGGTCCGCATCACCACTCCTCCAAGGCGAGTTTGATGGCCAACAGTTCCCTGTCACCGATGTCATAATTGCGTTCAGCTGGAGATAGGCGCCGGGAGAAGAACGCACAGGGTCGGATTTTGCCATCTGCTGGAGACCTCTGGGACAGGAATGCCCTCACCCCCGAGTCCGAAGCATCCACTTCCACCAAGCACTGGAGCGAGGGGTCTACCTGCGTCAGAATGGGAGAAGACGAAAACCTGGACTTCAGTTCAGCAAAGGTCACCGCCGCCTCCTCAGTCCACCGGAAAGGAACCTTAGGAGAGGTCAGACTGGTTAGGGGGAGAGCGATCCGGCTGTAATTTTGAATGAAGCGGTGGTAGAAGTTGACAAATCCCAGAAGCTGTTGGAGCTGCTTCCTGGATGATGGGGTAGGCCACTCAACCACTGCTTTGATCTTACCCGGGTCAGGGAGGATCTCATTATGAGAGATAATGAAGCCCAAGAATGAAGTCCGGTTAATGTGGAACTCACACTTCTCTGCCTTCACAAAAAGTTTGTTTTCCAATAATTGCTGCAGTACCCGCCTCACGTGCATACAATGCTCCTCCAGGGACTGCGAAAAAATCAGGATGTCGTCCAGATAAACAAACACAAATGTGCCCAAGAAGTCCCTCAATACGTCATTAATCAGCCTCTGGAAGACGGCAGGGGCGTTGGTGAGCCCGAATGGCATCACGAGATACTCGAAGTGTCCACTCAGGGTCCGGAACGCCATCTTCCATTCACCGCCCTCCTGGATCCACACCAGATGATAAGCATTGTGCAGGTCCAATTTGGAAAACCAGGAGGCGCCTTGGAGGGAATCAAAGGCTGAATTAATGAGAGAGGGAGAGTATACTTACCTTTCACAGTTATGTTGTTTAACTCCCTAAAGTCTATACAGGGTCTCAGTGAACCATCCTTCTTGCCGACAAAGAAAAAGCCCACCCCCACCGCTGACGCCGATGGCTGGATTATGCCTGAGCTCAATGACTCCTTGATGTATGTCTCCATCGCTTCCCCCTCCGGGGCAGACAGGTTGTAGAGTCTGCTGGATGGTAAAGGAGCCCCAGCGCGGAGATTAATGGCACAATCATAAGGGCGTTGGGGTGGGGTGGGGTGGGGTGGGGGGGCTTGTGTCTTGTTGAAGATGGCCCCCAAGTTGTGGTATTCGGGAGGGATCTTATCCAGATCAGGAGGGGCAGGGATCGGGGCACTTAGCGGCACGGACAGCGAGCATGCAGCGGACTGAAGGCAGGCACTTAAACAAAAAGAACTCCAGGCATGGACACTCCCAGACCACCAGTCTATGGAAGGATAGCGCAGGCGAAGCCAGGGGTAGCCGAGGATAACCGGGGATGAAGAGATCAACAGCACATATAACCTCAGCTCCTCCCGATGATTGCCTGATGTAATAACAGCCACTGGGGTGGTCCGGTGGGAAACTGTAGCGAATGGGGCTTTAGAAAGGGTGATCAGTCTCAAGGGGGTCTCCAACAACTGAACGGGGATCCCCATCCGGGTTGCCAGTTCCCCAGAGATGAAGCTCTGCTTGGCCCCGGAGTCACTGAGTGCCTGTGTAGTGAATTCCTTAGGTTTGAAACAGAAACGGATGGGAATCTGGAAACTAGTGAGAGGTTTTAACTGAGGCACATCCGTGAGTCCCCCTACTGCGACCCACGGACTCCCCCCTTTGGCCGTACGGGACATACCTCAAGCTCGTGCTCCTCACTCCCACAGTAAACACATAAGCCTAGTTCCCAACGTTGCTGTCTCTCAGCAGCAGACAGCTTAGTTCGACCTGTCACCATGGGTTCTGGCTTGTCCAGGGTATCGGCTGGAGGTAATGCCAATGGGGGGGGGGGGGGCTGCAGGGAACGGCGAAACTGACTACCCGAGCGACAGGAAGTCTTACGCTCAGCCGCCCATTCCCTCAGTCTGTTGTCAAGACTGATAGCTAGCGAAATTAGCTCGGTCAAGTTGGAGGGGTTTTCCAAGGGAGCTAACTCATCTCACAGGCTAGGACAGAGGCTTCTGATGAAGATACACCATAATGAGGCATCCTCCCACCCCACCTCTGTGGCTACGACCCGGAAGTCTACAGTGTAATCGGCAACAGCCCTCGCCCCCTGCTTCAAATTCAACAACCGGAAGGTAAACACACTATCACAGTCTGAGTGGTTGAACACCTCCTTAAATTCTCTAACAAACTGTGTGTAGGTAAGAGAAGCGTAGTTAGTCCTAGCCATAATGGCATAGGCCCAAGCCAAAGCTCATCCTTCCAACAAATTAATCACATAGCCTATTTGGCTATGGTCTGAAGGAAAATCCCCCGGTACCCGCTGAAACACAATATCACACTGCAGTAAAAATCCCCTAGCTTCTCCTAATTTCCCACTGAAACGAGTGGGAGTGGGTATGGGAGTAAGGCGGAACAGGGAGCCTGATGTAACCTGACTACTGACAGAGCTAACAGGTGCAGGGGAGCTAGCGGGAGCTGGAGAGAAGGCCTGTGGGTTAGCAAGGCGATCCAACTAATCAGTAACTCGAGCTAGCTGTGTGAGTATGGGTTGCTGCTGGTAGACTAACTGGTCCCCCTGAGCTTCTAAGTTGTTAACCCTGCGCGCTAGCGTGCTGTCTGCTGGGTCACTCTGGCAGAGTCGTACTGACATGGTACAGACCCAAAAAGTAGGCACAACTCAGGAAGCACAATTAACCTTTTATTGATAATAGTGTGAGTGTGTGGATGCGTGTGTGAACGTCTGTAATGAGTGTAGTACATGGTTGACTCAGCTTGGGGTGAGTAGAGCACTGTGGAACCTGGCAACCCTAGGAACAGAGCAGAGAAAATTAGGAGTTATCTTGACAGGAGAGGTGCCAGATAGAACTGTTCTTACTTTCTGCTGAGTTGGAGAAGCACATAGGTTGGCACTACGGACCAGGCCAGGAGGACAATGCCAGTCACCCCATTGGAGATGTAGCAGGCAGGTGAACGAGGCAAGGGAGTCCGCCGCCAGGTGGAAGGAAGTCTGCCGCCGGGAGGACACCACCTGTGCACAGGGGTATAGGATGGGTGAGAGGAAAGGTTCAGGCTTACTTGGCTGCCGGATGGTTTGGAGACCCTTGCCGAGCAGAAGTGCTGGAGGATGATGAGGCTGGAAGCTCAGTGTTGAGATTGGCAAGTTCAGTTCCCTCAGGAAGGAAGCAGACAACTCCGCGCTGATCCCTGGGTCTCACAGAATAAATAGGCAGAGCCAAATAGCAAACAGGTGTGTGTGCAGGTGGGCCTAATTGGCGGCCGTGACAAAAACATGGTATAACACATTTTTCTGCAGCCAGCGATCTCAAGGCCTCTGTGATTGAAAGGTTTAATCGCACGTTAAAAGGCAGAATGTGGAGGTATTTTACAGCCAACAACACACTGTGGTACCTCAACGTCTTACAAGACTTGGTGGTGGAGTACAATCGAGCTTATCACAGCAGGATTAAAATGGCACCTACGCAGGTGACTGCCGAGAACACGAGCCAAGTGTTTCAAAACTTGTACGGCACACCCCGAGCTCGACAGAGCGAGTGATTAAAGATGAATTTTACAAAGGGGGACTCCATCAGGTTCGGTGGAAAAATTGGCCCGAGAAATGTAACAGTTGGGTTAAGGCCTACGATTTGGAAAAAAAAAAAACAACATATAGACATTCACACGCACCCCCGAGCGCAGTGCTTACGGTCATTCCATCATGTACGGATCTAAAGATGAGGGGTTTTTCATCACCCTACCTTCCAACGTCAGTTTTGATGTTTTTAAAGACAACACACGTTCCAGTTTTCGCGTGGATTTGGTGCAACATATCAATTTAGAAGGACCGTGGGAGGTTGCTTTGACGGAAATTTCATACCCACACATTTGGTATAGCCTACCTCAAAAAGATGCCTACTTTTATTGGAGAGCAAAACCACAAGAACCAGAAACAGAGACTAAAGTGCATTATCAAAGGAATACAGGCGGTTATTACAACAATATAAATCAGTTCAGGGCTGAGCTGGAGGGGTTCTTTTGAAAAGTTAATTCTGATATTTATGTGGTCTACAGCAACATCCAGAAAAGAATGGATTTCCAGAGCGGAGATCAAACTCACGTATACTTTGACGTGCCGGCGGCTTACATGCTGGGTGTTGAACCAGGAGAATGGTTCAAGTTTGATCGGAAGTTGGCGCCCTATCTGGCTGATTTGAAGGCCAGATTTTATCACATGTACTGTTACAGTGACGTGGTACATCCGCAATTAGTGGGGGACTCTTATGCACCGCTCCTGAGAAACGATCAATATCGAAGGAACGTACAGTGAATTTATCACAAAGCATTTCACCCACCTTATTATTTACCTGTAGCGAAACTGCACATTGAAACCATCCACGTGGAGATAAAAACAGATCAAAACAAGCCGGTGGAATTTACCTACGGGATGACTATATTGACGCTCCACTTTAGACCTAAACCTTGAATAAACAATGTATATAACATGTCCATCCACACACACGCGCATCATTCGGTCTACAACCGCCATCGCACAGTGGGTATCGGTGTGTGATCGGACGCGCTAAGTTACAACGTCTCAACAAAACAAAATGACTCTCGCGGGTCTGAGGGAGGATCCCCACCATTTTGTACATTATTATGAGAATCAAGTATCGGGTGCTTTACCGGGGTTTTACGGAGCAAACGTCATGTATGGACGAGGTATCGGCTCACTGTTTTCAAGACTGTTCCGTTTTGTAGCCCCTCTGGTGAAGAAAGGTTTCACCATCACGAAACCTCATCTTAAAACGGCAGCTAGCAGCATTGCATCGGACATGTTTAACCAAGCGGTGGGAAAAATGATGAACAAAGACTCGGAACAAGAGGACTCGGGGGTATTATCTTGTCACGCAGATCGAGGAAGCGACCCCCCTGCAATCGTGTCTCATCGCTCTCCCATAAACACACCGGTCCTAAAAACAGAAAATCAGTTGGGAAAAGTAAGTGGGTGACGAGGAAGTCCGGAAAGCGGAGCTCGGATATATTTTAAGCAAAAGTTTTTGAACAAACTAAACCGGAAAAAACATGGCACTGTTACATCAAAAATCTCCCGTATGCACCCTGGCTGAGTTGGATTTATTTTCAGCACCTATGATGCAGCTCTCTGTGGAGGATAAAATCTACACGGAAATTTCCCCCATGTCAGCCATCACCGACGGAGGTCCTATAGAGTTTTTCATCCCCAGAGATGGGGAGAAGTACCTCAATATGAACAACACCCTGCTGCACCTCCGTGTGAAAATTACCAACGCGGACGGTACGAATTTGGCAGACGGCGCGGCAGTGGGTCTCATCAATTACCCTCTAAATGCAATTTTCTGTCAATGTGACGTGATCCTGGGAGATAGATTGATTTCACAATCCAGCGCTACACACTCCTACCAAGCCTTAATTGAGACGATACTGAACTATTCCAAGGACACGCTCGAGAGCCAATTTAGCGCCAGTCTTTTTTACAAAGATACGGCCGGAGCTGTAGATTCTATCGTGACCGTGGACAGCCCTAATGTGTGTTTAAATAAAAGAACCCGTTTTACCGCCAATTCTCGCAAAGTGCACCTGCTCGGTCCTCTTCACAGGGACATTTTTTTTTTTGCGAGAGGCTCATGCTGAACTCTGTTGATTTGAGAATCAAACTAACCTGTGCCAACGGCGCTTTCTGTCTCACGGGAGCCAGTGATTCCACTTTCCGTTTGAAAATATTGGGGGCCTCTCTATTTGTTAAAAAAGTGTCTGTGTCCCCCGCGGTCAGAATAGGCCACCCCGCAGCCCTAATGAAAGGCAATGTACTCTACCCCCTCTCACGCATCAACGTAAAAACATACCCCATCCCACAAAATTCTAGGATGTGCAACCAGGAGAATCTGTTTCTGTGGGCCATTCCCAAATACTTGGTTCTGGGTATGGTACATCATGAGGCTTTCATGGGGAGAAGAGACCTGTCACCTTTCAATTTTATTCACAACGATGTGGAATATCTGGCTCTCTGTCAGGACGGTCAACAGATCCCCACCAAGGCTTTTCAACCTTGATGCTGATTTTTTTTTTACTATCCCGACAGCATCTTAAAGTTCTTGGAGAAGCATTCACAAAACATTAAGTACCACGATGCCCAGTTACAGCATCAACTATCAACAACTTGCGGTCAACACTGCGTCTATTACCTGGCACATCGGACCTGCGGATTATCTTTTGAACTTGTACTGTCATTGTACGATGAGAATGTGATGAAAAATGACCTGATGATGTACAAATTTGTGAGAAAATATCAAGGCTGTATCAAAAATAAAATCGGTGCACCCCCTAAACAGGGGTGTTGTTCTTTACAGCTGTTTAAAAACTGTCTTGTGTAGAAACTTAGGATAAAGAGTGAATGATATATACACTCTCTGATGATATAGAGTGTATGTTTGACAACTGTGTTACTAATACCGTGAATAATTACCTTTTTTGTGATTTTATATGAAAGAAAAAAAAGACTGTATACTTGAAATGTATGATGAATAGACATTTTATTGTTTAAAAAAAACAGAAAAAGATGTATGGTTTACAATTATATCTAATTTCAAATTTCTCTTCTTAAGGAATGGTCCATTGAGGGGAGAGTTTCTTTTGTCTTCTATTTCTCAAATTCAGACTCTCCTTTGCTCACGGGGTGTGATCCAGGTTGGGGACAGCAGAAGTTTCTTTTTTTTCTCTCTGGCACAGCGTATGTCTTGAGGTTTTTCAATCTCAAATTCGGACTCTTTCTCATGGGGTGTGATCCAGGTTTGGGTTGGCAGAATTTTCTTTTTTTTCTCTCTAGCATGGCGTACGTCTCAAGGTTTTTCAAAACCTACACCGGCGATGTTGCCCGCATTTGTCTTAAGAAGTCAATATTGATCATGCGCTTGTGGGTTGCTCACAGCCAATAAAGGAATGTTGATTTCAGAAAGAGTGTTTAAAAATTTCGACCACCCCGCAGGTGCAGGGGGTTGGTGTTTTTTTATAAGGGAGTGAGAGGTGTTTGAATAAATCAATCATACGAGACCCTTTCAAGGCCTCACCCTTGTAAACAAACTCTCCCTTTGAATTCCACCCCCCATAACTCTGGGGCAATTTCCTCAGGATGTATTCGACGTTCTTACGATCACGCGTGGGGTGGTTTTGCAGAACCTACTCAACCGAAACGTCAAAATCTAAACCGTCACGCATGCTGTGGGGTGATGCGGGACCACCCGTGGCAGATAATGAGCGAGTACCGTCAGAAGATGAGGCACGAGCACATTTGCTCTCATCACTCCCACCGACACCTGATAGGGATAGGTGGTCAGGCTCCCGCTGCAGAGTCAGCGTTACCCGCCATCGCTCGTTATGAACCTGTTTCATGAGCGTGAGGTATCTCTGCAGTACAGCGTTGTACTTTTCAGTTTTCTCATAAGCACTCAAGCCTGGATCATTTAATACCACTCTCATTCTGGAGTCCAAATCATCTTCTGCATTTTCTCTGACGGTTGTCGGTCTGGTTTTATTTTATTTTATTTTATTTGTTTATTTGACAGGGACAGCGCAATAAACATAGACAATTAATCAAATGACAATCAATCTAATGTGTTGCACAAAGAGTGTATAGCTATTAGCTAATTTGCAACTCTTGTCCCTGGATGGGCTTTAGAAAGAAGAAACAAGTAAAAAGAAAGAAGGATAAGGAAAAGAAAAAATGAAAACAGAATAAACAATAACCACATACATCAATGCAAAAAAGATTATAAATACACAATATAAAAACCTGATTCACATTTGCCTATTTCAGGCCTCCCTCCCTTCGTCACTCACTATAAACAAACACATTCATTCCTTCCCTTCATTCACTCTCACCCTGCAGACAATCATTTCATACATGGGTACATTCTTGTTTATTTTTCAGCCAGTTTTTAACCTTTGTAGTGAATGTTTTAAAGTCCGTTATTATTTTAATTTCATTTGGCATTGTGTTCCAGATATGACTGCCCTTTATAGAGAAAGCTGTTTGTCCAAATGTGGTTTTGCGGTGGAATATTTTACAATTATTGTTAACAGAACTCCTGGTGGCTCTGCTGCTGTCCTGTCTTTGGATGAAACCAGCAAGTGGCTCAGGCGCTGATTTATGGAAACATTTGAAAATTAATTTCAGAAAACAGAGGTCAATGAAACTCTCAAAACTCAATAGATTGTATTTTTTTTTAAATATAACAGTGATGCCACTTAATGGGCTTTTTATCCAAGATTTTTAGAGTTTGATTATATAATGAACCTATATGTTTTATTGTGGAAGGGGCTGCTTGAGCCCAGACTGTCAAACAGTATGATATATGAGAAAAAACCATAGAATGCATATACAGTACAGCTGCTTGGTATGGTATGTAATATCTAATTAACTTAAAGCAGTTCAGATTTTTTTTTACTGTTTTAGAAATTTTCTTTATATGAAGATTAAATTTGAATTGAGGATCTAGTACAATGCCAAGGTATTTGAATTCTGTAACTAAACTGATGTCTTGATCATGTATATTAACTTTAAAATGTTGCAGGTTACATTTTTTGATTGAAAAGCACACTGAAACTGTTTTCTGAAGGTTCAGCAATAGATGGTTCTGGAAGAGCCACTCTTGGACATCAACCATACTTGTAAATACATCTGCAGCCTGTTCTGGAGTCTTGGCAGCTGTGTAAATAACTGCATCATCTGCATAAAGTTGACATGTTGCAGCTGAGCAGTGTAGCGGCAAGTCATTAATAAAAATACTGAAAAGTAAAGGACCAAGAATGGACCCTTGTGGGATACCCATACGGTTGTTTAAAAATAAGGATTTATCCTGGTGAACTTTTACACACTGTTCTCTATTCTGGAGATAAGATGCAAACCATTCTAATGTATCTGGAGAGAAGTTAAAAGATACCATTTTGGATAAAAGCAAACTGTGGTTTACAGTATCGAAAGCCTTTTTGAGATCTAGAAAAACAGCCCCTACCACATTACCCCTGTCCAAGGACTGTTTGATATTTTCAATAAGGCAACAATTTGCTGTTTCTGTTGAGTATGTTATGACCCGAGCACCGGTTCTGATGGCGCTCGGGCTAAGTTATGTTTCGCTGCCGGCCTTGACAGTTGCGGGCTGTATTCTGGCCTCACCGGGCTCTTATTGTGGAAGTGCTCGGTGGGGCTTCCGCCTGTCAGCAGTCAGTCAGCTGTTTGTGATTATCGTCATTAGTGCTTCGCCTTCTTAAGCCCGGCACTGGCAGCGGTAAGACGCAGCAGTGTCAGTCGTTCTTTGTCTGAGCTACGGATGCCTTGGACTGTTACCTACCTCGTCTGCCTGTGGTTGACCGTTGCTTCCCCAGGACCAGTAAGTGAGCTGTTAGCCTTACCCCTCCCGGTGTGAGTAGACCTCTGTGTGTCTCTGCCTCAGCAGCCTGTGTAGCCATTATTCCAACAACCTTGCCTGTGTATGACCGTCTCCTCCTAAGGACCTGTATGAGAGCTGTTTAGCCTTACGCCTCCGGATGTGTGTAGACTTATGTGTCATTGCCCCTGCATCTTGTGTTGTTACTTTTTCACCATAATAAAACTCACTGAAAACTCACTGGTGACTGTGTGGCGTCTTATGGTGGCTCGCGAGAGCCACCACATGACAGTACACTGCTGCCAAAATGGCGTTTACGGTGACGCCAACCCGAGACGCAATTCACCAGTGGGTTCTAGTTTTTGGACATTTGCTTTTTCCTGTCTGGGTACTGTGTATGTGAAGAATGCCGTCGCGGAGGGGCCGCGTTTGGAGTCCGAGCCGCGAGCTGACAGGTGTGCTGGAAGTCGTGGATGAGCTGCTCATCTCCGCTTCCCTGCTGGATTATGACCACGGCATACACTGGTACCTGGACGCTGCCGAAGATATTCTTTGTCATCTCTCTCCCCGCTACGCCGACCACCCGGAAGTCGACGCGAGGAGGGAAGACATCGCTGCGCAACGCGAAATATACCTGATGATGGAGGAGGAACGGGGCATGAAGCAGGAGAAGAGGCACTCCTGCTCTTTGCCTATGGATCCCGATCCTGTCCTCGATCCGTTTCGGGAGTTCGCACCGTCTGGGGGCCGGCGAAGGCGTCGGCGCCATGGCCGGGCACATCTTCGGCAAGCTCCTGCTCTGGATCCAGTTCCGGGCCGCCGGGATGACCCCCTCAACCAGCCAGCTGCTGTGAGTGAGCTGAGTCCTGTGCCGGTGGGCTCCGTCCATGGATCCTTTTCTACCACCCAGCGAGCGAGGGAAGGAGCAACGTCCGCTACAGCTGATACCATCCTCCCCTCGGGAGACAGGCAAGTTCAAGTTCATTTTCCTATTGATCATAGTGATCTGTCTTGTCTGACTCCTGGGGGTGAAGCTCGGGGTTCGCAGCTCCCTGAGTTTCTTTCCCCAGCTGTAGCCATTTGTTCTAAACCTGCTGCCTCTGTGTCTCCTCCTGCGGAGCGGTCCTCAGGGTCAGTCCCACGCCGTCGAACGAGGGGGAGGCCTGCGGCTCTGGGAAATATCCCGGCCCTGCAGCCTTGCTTTGGACAGAGGAGGAGAGCGGACTGCAGTGAGGAGCCAGAGCCGACGAGAGAGCGTCCCCAGGGTTCCTCAGGGATGCAGCCCGAGTCAGCAGGTCCAGGGTCCTCTGCCCCCACGCCATACGGGTTATTGGCGTGGACGCCAGCGCGAGAGGATCCAGCTGCAGAGACAATCAGGCCGGCTGTGGAACCCGACGCAGCCGAGTGGGAGCCCGACGACGAGCGTCTTCCTGAACCTGGATCGGCGAAGTCCTGGACGGCTCCAGAGCCCGAGTGCAGGCAAGTGCTCTTTCTTGTTTTCCTGTATGGTGTGTTAGAGCATTTTTGCCTGCCTCATGTGGAGGCGAGTGAGGGGCAGCCGTCCGCTGCACCCGAGCTCGTCTCGCTGGGCTCTGGCGCTGCCGGTGGAACTGATCCCGGTCCTCTCCTGTTTTTTGAGCACCTCCACAGCGTTACCGGTCCGGAGCCAGTCAAGGTCACGGGACTGGGGGTTCCAGGTTCGGAGATGGAGGTCATCGCCGGAGCAGTCCTGACCCAGTCGGGGTCCGACGTGTGGGCCGAGGTGACCCAGTCGGGGTCAGACGTGGGTGCAGCGAAGACCCAATCGGGGTCCGACGTGGGTGCAGCGATGACCCAATCGGGGTCCGACGAGGTCCGGTGTGGGTCCAGCGCAGGTGCGGCTGCGACCCAATCAGGATTCGAGAGGGTCCAAGTCTTTGGTTGCCCCCCTCTCAGGAGCCACCAGCTGGGGGCCGTTAGAGGTTTGTGTTTGGCAGACTGGCGCTCTCCTGTCTTGTCGTCTTCAGGCGGGCGGCTGCATGCATTTCCTCCACAGTCCTGGTGGTTGTGGGATGCGGGTCGGCCACCCGAGGAACTGCTTCGTGTGTTCGGCGTCTTGGGTTGGCCACCCAATAAACTATGTTTGCTACGGGGTGACCTGGTTCGGCCACCAGAGGACTTGTTTCTGGGGGCCTGGGACTGGGGTAGGCCACCTGATCATGTACTGTGTTTGTGGGACTATCTGTGGGCCCATACGGTGCCTAGTCATGTCAAGTACGTTTAGCAACTTTTTTTTGTTGTTGTTTCACGTAGTCATAGTCAAGTCAAGTTAAAGCAATTTTAGATTGCCTCATGTTTCCTTTTTTTTGGAAAGCCACAGTTTAGTCATAGTTAAGTCAAGTCAGAGCAATTTTAGATTGCTCCATGTTTTTTTTTTTTGAAAGCCACGGTCTAGTTATAGCCAAGTTGTGTCAAAGCAATTTTAGATTTCTCCATGGGTGTTTGCATGTATTTCTTGTTTTGTTTGTGGTTAGGATGCCTCATGTCTTTTTTGAAGGTCACGGTCTAATCATTGTCACGTTATGCCAAGCAATTTTAGATTGCTCCATGTGTGTTTCCATGTATTTTTTGTTCTATAGTTATCGTGTGTTTCCAGGTATTTCTTGTTTCATAGTTATCATGTATTGAGGTTGTTTGGGAGTATGATTTTGGCATGTTTAGTTTGGGTTTTTGAAGAGATCCTTACTTTGAGTTCTTTACCACGTGGGATTATGTACTTTGGAGTTAGACGGGTTGTCTGTTGTCCCTGTGGGAAGACGTTCGGTGTCAGGTGCTTATGCTCTTTATGGTTTTGTATTCCTTGTATTTTTTTTAGTCATGTCTTGTTTTTTCTGGTTTTGTCACGGTTTTGGGAGAAATTGATGTATTCTTTTTCCTTTTGGTTTTAGGTCTCGTTCATGGGTTGGTTCTCTCCCTCCACATCTGTCCCCCAACCTCCCACCCTGGGGGGGTGGGGGGGGCAGGGTGGTTCCTTGGTGCGTTCGGAGTCCGCCCGTGGAGGGAGGGTACTGTTATGACCCGAGCGCCGGTTCTGATGGCGCTCGGGCTAAGTTATGTTTCGCTGCCGGCCTTGACAGTTGCGAGCTGTATTCTGGCCTCACCGGGATCTTATTGTGGAAGTGCTTGGTGGGGCTTCCACCTGTCAACGGTCGGTCAGCTGTTTGTGATTATCGTCGTTAGTGCTTCGCCTTCTTAAGCCCGGCACTGGCGGCGGTAAGACGCAGCAGTGTCAGTCGTTCTTCGTCTGAGCTACGGATGCCTTGGACTGTTACCTACCTCGTCTGCCTGTGGTTGACCGTCGCTTCCCCAGGACCAGTAAGTGAGCTGTTAGCCTTACCCCTCCCGGTGTGAGTAGACCTCTGTGTGTCTCTGCTTCAGCAGCCTGTGTAGCCATTACTCCAACAACCTTGCCTGTGTATGACCGTCTCCTCCTAAGGACCTGTATGAGAGCTGTTTAGCCTTACACCTCCGGATGTGTGTAGACTTATGTGTCATTGCCCCTGCATCTTGTGTTGTTACTTTTTCACCGTAATAAAACTCACTGAAAACTCACTGGTGACTGTGTGGCGTCTTATGGTGGCTCGCAAGAGCCACCACATGACAGAGTATCCTGGTCTAAAACCAAATTGACGTGGATGAAGAAGTTGACTGTCTTGTAAATAGTCTATCAGCTGTGTAGCTACAACTTTTTCAAGAACCTTAGACAGGACTGGTAAAATAGAGATTGGGCGGTAATTGCATAGATCATCTTTACTGCCTGATTTATAGACTGGTATGACAACAGCTTTTTTCCAACCAGATGGAAATGTACTAGACCTAATGGAGAGATTAATGAGATGAGTCAGTGGTTTGATTAATATTTTGCTGTGCGTTTTGAGAAAGGAAGTGCTCATATTGTAGATATCATTAGTTTTTGAGTTTGACAGTGTTTTAACAATACCAGCAATTAACTCCTCATTTACCTCATCGATGTGAAAAGAATCTGTTGAAAGTATTGATTTTGTGTTGTTGAGCACATTTGGCAGCACATAGTTTTTTGTTAAGTCTTCCACAGAGTCCACAAAATATGAATTAAATTCATTTGCCAATGTATCCTTGTCACTGATGGTCTTGCCATTGATTCTAAGTTCCTTTACCCCCTTCTGAATATTTTTTTATTAGTTATTTAAATGCCTCCATATGGAACTGTTGTTACCCTTTGCATGATTTATCAGTTTATTGTAATAAGATACTTTTGATTTTCGCAGCTCTTGTACCACTTTATTTCTTAAACTTTTGTACACAAGGTGATCATTTTGTAGTTTAGAGGTTAATGATGTTTTCAATGCAGAGTCTCGCCTTTTCATATGTTTTCTTATTTCATTATTTAACCATGGTAGGTTAATCTTCTGTTGGCTACTTATAATTTGGTCATACGGTTTAACTGTTGAGGTGTGAGCAGAAACATCTTCTGTGTCTTCTTCAAAGTCATCTTTTTATTTTTAATTTCTTCTCACTAGTCCACCAATAAGATCCCCGATCATGGGCACCACAGCCAATAGCAGAGGCAATAGAAAACCGCCCGACTGTTTTTTCAGAACCTGGTGTTTGGGTTTTAAACTAGTTTTCTTATTGGCTAACAGTCTGATAATTTTTTTTTCTGCCTTTGTAGTTTCTTGAACTGACAATTGGACAATGGAATGTTACCTTTTAAAAGATTCAGAGCAATCTCACACAATGTCTGAATAAAGACCGGAGAGCTTTGGAAGAGAATATCCCTGCGCTTTTTGGGGGAGGCGTGGTACAGCGTTGTGAGTAAAATAGCGTTCCTCTTCATATGTGCAGACATGATAAACTAGGCTGATGTTTTGGGCACATAGACGGTCAACCTCTCGTGAGGAAGTATACCCATCCTCAACCTGTATTATTCTGGACAGGAGGGTGTGAGGTCTACTATAAAATAGCCGTGGGGATCTCTGGTGGCATCTTCAAAACTCTCTAGGAAGAAGGCCTTTTGTGATGGGAAGATTTGACGTGATAATATATCTATTTGTAGTTTTTCCCGTGGGTTTTTAAACATCACCAGATAATTGCTGTTCAGACTAATGGTGCAACTGTATTTACCCTTTTGGAACATGTTTTGCGTCAGCATCATGACGCTCATGTTTCTGTGATGCCTGTACTGGGTAAAAATTCTTACTACTTTAGGATGGTCAGAGGCTTGAAAAATAGCATGGTCCAGAATAATCAAGTGTTTCTGATTGAGAGGAAACAGGTTTTCATCTTCAAAAGAATCGGGGAGTCCTTCAGCAAATTTTATTCTTTTTTACACTGTACATAGGCTGATGACACGTATAAATCCATACAATGTTTTCAGGTACAATATTTACAACATGTTCACAGTCTTCCAGTACCTTTGAAACAAAATAAGTTTTGTCACAGCCACTCGGTCCCACCACCAAACATGAAAATGAAAAGGTGAACCTAGGATCAAAATCAATCTCCTCTATATCCTGGGTAAGATGTGACATATTTTTCCTCAAAAAAATCTAATAACCAAAAGGCAGAGTGGTCTCATCCCTAAAGAGACGTCTTTTATCATACACAACTCTAAACTTTTTGTCATGCGGTGATCCTCGCGGATCACCATAAGATGGCAAGTCACCGGAGAGTTTTGCAATGGTGTTTATTTACAAGACAAGACGTGACACAAGACTATGAGCCGCTAAGGGCAAAAGAACACATTACAAGGTACAGGGGCTCGTAGGGCTAACTCCAGCCACAACGAGCTTAACTATGACATAACAAGAATATAAACAAACCTGACATGAAGGTCTGACAAGGTTAGTGTGCCAACCAAGCTTGACAATGACTTGACAAGGGTTTGATGATACTCCCACAACTAAACTGCCGTCAGCGCCCACCTAATCAGAATCAGAATCAGAATCAGCTTTATTGGCCAAGTATGCACAACACATACAACGAATTTGACTTTGGCTAAAAACTTGCTCTCATTGTTCAGGTGGAGGATTTAAATCAGGATTCAATGACAACAGAGTATGTACAGTAAATTACAGTCTGTCCACGTTTCTATAAAAGGATGCAAATATATACAGGAATATATGCAGTTATTTACTCAGACTAACCACACTTTGCAGAAATATATGAAAAAATATACAGTCACACAGTATTTCAATGTGAACTCAGATTCAGTGATATAATGTGAATGAAGTAAAAAGCAGTGTGAGAGTTAGGTGCAATGTAATAATGGATGAAAAGTCATGAGTACAGCAACAGGTAGGACTAGGTGAATGTTAGGAGTTCATCAGAGTGATGGCTTGAGGAAAGAAACTGTTCCTGTGACGGGTGGTTTTGACCTTCAGTGATCTGTAATGACGACCAGAAGATAGAAGTTCAAACAGTTTGTGGCTGGGGTGTGATGGGTCAGCACAGATGTTTCCCGCCCGTTTCCTGGTTATGGACCGATATAAGTTCTCAATGGAGGGTAGGTCAGTACAAATGATCCTCTCCGCAGACTTAATGATCCGCTGCAGTCTGGTCTTGTCCTGTTTAGTGGCAGATCCAAACCAGACAGTGATGGAAAAGCAGAGGACAGATTGGATGATGGCGGTGTAGAAGACAACCAGCAGCTCCTGAGGCAAATCAAACTTCTTGAGCTGACGCAGAAAAAACAACCTCTGCTGGGCCTTTTTCCGGACAGTGTCTATATGGGAGGACCACTTCAGGTTCCGGGAGATTGTGGTACCCAGAAACTTGAAGGAGTCCACAGTGGACACTGTGCTGTTGAGGATGGTGAGTGGGGGGAATGAAGGGGGGTGTCGCCTGAAATCCACAGTCATCTCCACCGTTTTGGCTGGGTTAAGTTCAAGATGGTTCTGGCTGCACCAGAGGATCAGCTGCTCCACCTCCCGCCTGTATGCAGACTCATCATCATCCCGGATCAAACCAATGACTGTGGTGTCGTCCGCAAACTTCAGGAGCTTCACCGAAGGGTCCTCTGAGGTGCAGTCATTGGAGTAGAGGGAGAAGAGCAGTGGGGAAAGGACACATCCTTGGGGGGCGCCAGTACTAATTTTTCGGGAGCTGGATGTAAATCTCCCTAGCTTCACCTGTTGCCACCTGTCAGTCAGAAAGCTGGAGATCCACTGGCAGGTGGAGGGGGGCACCTTGAGCTGGAGGAGTTTCTGATGAAGAATGCCTGGGATGATGGTGTTGAACGCTGAGCTGAAGTCGACAAACAGGATCCTGGCGTATGTCCCTGGGGAGTCGAGGTGTTGCAGGATGTAATGTAGTCCCATATTCACTGCATCATCCACTGACCTGTTTGACCGGTAGGCAAACTGCAGTGGGTCCATCAGGGGGCCTGTGATGACCTTCAGGTGGTTCAGCAAAAATCTCTCCAAGGATTTCATGACCACAGAGGTCAGGGCAACAGGTCTGTAGTTGTTTAATCCTGTAACAGAGGGTTTTTTGGGAACTGGAATGATGATGGAGCGTTTGAAGCAGGAAGGCACTTCACGCAGCTCCAGTGATCTGTTAAAGATCCGGGTGAAGATGGGGGCCAACTCGTTGGAGCAGACTCTCAGGCAGGATGGCGACACACCATCAGGTCCTGCAGCCTTCTTGATCTTTTGTCTCTGAAAGACCCGGCGCACCTCCTCTTCACAGATCGTTAGTGCTGGTGGGAGGTCAGAGTGGAGGAGGGATGGAGTTCCTGGGGCTGCAGATAATCCTTTTGTGTGGGTGGGAGGTGAGAACTGTAGGTTCTTTTCAAACCTGCAGTAAAAGCTGTTTAGGTCATTAGCCAGCTGGAGGTTTTCCACAGGGTGGGGGGATGGTCTCCTGTAGTTGGTGATATTCTGCAGGCCTCTCCAGACAGAAGCAGAGTTGTTGGCTGAGAAGTTTTTTTGTAACTTCACACTGTAGCTCCTCTTAGCAAGCCTGATCTCCTTCGTCAGCATGTTTCTGGCCCGCTTGTACAGAGTCCAGTCACCAGTCCTGAAGGCCTCCTCCTTGGTCTGACGTAGCTGCTTCAGTTTAGGAATGAACCAGGGTTTATTGTTGTTGTATGTGCAGAAGGTCTTGGTCTGCACACACATGTCCTCGCAGAAACAGATGTATGACGTCACAGTGTCAGTGAGTTCATTTAAGTTAATGGCTGCAGCTTCAAAAACACTCCAATCTGTGCAGTCAAAGCAGGCTTGTAACTTCAGCTTTGATTCCTCGGTCCATTTCTTCACAGTCCTAACAACAGACTTGGAAGTTTTTAGTTTCTGTCTGTATGTTGGAATAAGATGGAGCAGACAGTGGTCAGAAAAACCCAGAGCTGCACGGGGGACGGCATGATAGGCATTTCTTAAAATTGTGTAACAGTGGTCGAGTGTATTTGTGTCCCTGGTGGGACATTTAATATGCTGTCTGTATTTAGGAAGCTCATTTGTGAGATTAGCTCTATTGAAATCACCCAGAATGATAAGCAGAGAGTCTGGATGTTTTTCCTCCACGTCTGCTATCTGGTCAGCGAGGTGCTGCAGGGCCTCTGTTGTAGAAGCAGCAGGCGGGATATAAATTCCGACCAGAATAAATGAGGAGAACTCTCGCGGTGAATAAAAGGGTTTACAGTTTATGAACAGTGACTCTAGGTTAGGGCTACAAAACTTCTTCAACACTGTGACATCAGTACACCAACCTTCGTTTATGTAGAAGCAGATTCCACCACCTTTAGTCTTTCCAGAGAATTCTTGGCTGCGATCAGCGCGAAACAGCTGGAATCCGTCCAGGCGGACCGCGCTGTCCAGGATGTGTTCACTCAGCCAGGACTCCGTGAAACAAAGGGCGCCAGATCTGCTAAAATCCCAGTTTTTGTGAGTCAGGAGCAGCAGTTCATCCATTTTGTTCGCCAAACTGCGGATATTGGCCAGATGGATCGATGGGAGCGGCGTGCGAAATCCTCGTTTCTTCAGCCTGACTAGCGCACCGGCACGTTTACCACGCCGCCTTCGTTTCCGGCCAGCGCCAATAGCCGCTGCAAGGTTTCGTAACAAGCATATTGGCTTACGCCAATAAAGCCGGACGCTAATGAGCAGTAATGACAAACAGCTGACTGGCCTTGACAGCCGGAAACCCCACAGAGCGCCTTCACAATAAGAGCCCGGTGAAGCCAGAATGTAACCCACAGCTGTCAAAGCCGGCAGCGAGAATACATAGCTTGAGCGGGGGCAAGGATCGTGAAACTTTTTCTGAAATAAGATATGATAAGATAAGCCTTTATTAGCCCCACAATGGGGGAATTCCAGTATTGCAACAGCACAGGGATAGTAACACTCAGAACAATAATTTAGAAGATAAGAAAATAAGAACAGTGAACATACATATGTACACATAAATATATAAATATGTATACACAGTGCGGAGCATTGTAGCTAGATGGAATAAATCGCATAACAGTCTATTTAGTTACCCCACATAGTATGAATATGTACCCATATATATTGTCACCCTCCGTAGCGATTTATATTGTCCTAGTTGTATGTTGGAGGGGGACCATTTTGTGTAAGTCTGTTACGTTGTTTGCATTCAATACTATTAGGTTGTCACGTTTTTTTTTGCTATCTCTACGAGCAGCTCTGCTTAGGTTATAAAGTCTGACAGCCGTAGGTAGGAAGGACCTGCGAAACCTCTTGGTCATGCACCGAGGATGATGTAACCTACTGCTAAATGAGCTCCTCAGTGCATTCAGTATGTCCTGCATAGAGTGGGACTCGAACTCCAGCAGAGATGACAGCTTAGCCACCATCCTTCTCTCTCCTATCTCCTCCACTGGGTCAAGGCGCTGACCCAAGACAGAGCTAGCTTTCTTGATCAGTTTGTTCAGTCTCTTCCTATCGGCTGCTGTGATGCCAGTGCCCCAGCAGACCACTACAAAAGTGATGGCTGATGCCACCACCGAATCGTAGAAGGTCTTCAGGAAATGATAAGTTTCTCAATACATCGTCGTCGGCCTCCGTCGGTCTATGATGACCATGGAAGAGAATCCTAAATGTCTACTCTGCTGGAACAGCACCGCCTGTGGCTGAACAGGCCAATGCATGAATGACAGTCCCTGTCACACAGGTCGCACTTGTGGGTGGTCTCCATGCTGCTGGGTCTGTGGCGGTTCTTCCTGCGGGTCCTTTTTTCATCTGCTGCAGCAGTCAGTCTCTCTTCACCCGCCTTGAGCTGTCTGGTCAGGGTGCCTCTCCATTTGGAGGGTCCGTTGCAAGGACAGAACTTCTGTGTTGGGCACTATGTCCTGCCAGGATATGTCCAGGATGTGGCGAATGCAGCGCAAGTGGAAGGAGTTCAGTCTCTTTTTCTGCAGGGCGTATGTTGTCCACGTCTCACTCCTATAGAGCAGTGTGCTGATGATGCAGGCGTTGTACACTGCCATCTTCGTCTTGACAGAGAGTTTGGGATTCTCCCACACTCGTGTGGTGAGGCGAGCGAGTGTGAAGGCTGATTTTCCAATCCTCTTGTTGATCTCGGTATCAAAGGAGAGGTTGTTGCTGATTGTGGACCCCAGGTACGTGAACTGATTCATGACCTCCAGCTTGTAGTCGTCGATGGTGATGGTTGGTGGTGCTTCCGTGCCTTGCGCCAAGACGTTAGTCTTCTTCAGGTTGATGGTAAGCCCGAAGTCCTTGCATGCCTGGGAGAAGCGGTCCTTCAGGGTTTGAAGCTCCTGCTGTGTGTGGGTTGCGACTGCAGCGTCGTCTGCGAACAGCATGTCTCTGATTAGAGCCTCGCGTACTTTGGTTCTGGCTTTCAGGCGGGCGAGGTTGAAAAGCCTGCCGTCAGATCTTGTGTGCAGGTAGATTCCCTCTGTTGCTGTGCTGAAGGCATGCCTCAGGAGCATAGCAAAGAAAATCCCAAAGAGGGTTGGCGCAAGTACACAGCCCTGTTTCACTCCGGTGCGTATGTTGAATGGCTCTGAGACGTTGCCATCGTGCTGCACTATCCCCTGCATGTTGGTGTGAAACGATTCGATGAGGCTTTGCAACTTTGGTGGGCATCCTACCTTTGGCAGGATCTTGAAAAGGCCCTCTCTGCTGATCAGATCGAACGCTTTGGTGAGGTCGATGAAGGCGACGTACAGGGGCATGTTCTGTTCTCTGCATTTCTCCTGGAGTTGGCGGATGGAGAATATCATGTCTACCGTCGATTGTTCAGCGCGGAAGCCACACTGAGACTCGGGGTAGACACGTTCAGCAAGCTTCTGTAGACGAACGAGAACAACTCGTGCGTAGACTTTGCCAACAATGATGAGGAGGGAGATGCCCCTGTAGTTGTTGCAGTCGCTTCTCTCCCCTTTGATTTTGTAGAGGGTTATGATCTTGCCATCCATCATGTCCTGTGGTACGGCACCTTCCTTCCAACACTGGCAGAGGATGTCATGCAATGGCAGCAGTAGGGCGGTCTTGCAGTGCTTGATCAGGTCAGGGGGTATGCCGTCGTTGCCGGGTGCCTTGCCAGCGGCCAAGCTATCAATGGCCTTGCTGAGTTCGTCGATGGTTGGCTCGGCGTCAAGTTCGTCCATGGATGGCAGGCAGTTGATGGCATCAAGGGCTGACGGTGTCACGGTGTTCTGTCTGGAGTAGAGGTCGGAGTAGTGTTCCACCCATCTCTCCATCTGCTTGTTCTTTTCTGTAATCATCTACCCAGTGGAGGATTTGAGGGGGACCAAGTGCTTTCTTGATGCCATCGTACATACCACGGATGTTCCCTGTTATGGCAGCGGTTTGAATGTCTTGACTGAGCTGAGTCCAGTACTCGTTGGCACAGCGCCGAGCAGTCTGCTGAACTTTGCTTCTCGCAGCCCTGAGAATCTGGAGATTCTTCTCGTTTGGGTACTTCTTGTACTCAGCAAGTGCTGAGCGCTTGGCTTCAATGACGGGGGTCATCTCGGTCAACTTGGCATCAAACCAGTCCTGTGACTTCGAGGTCTTCCTCCCAAAGGTAGCCTAGGCTGTGCGGTGGATGGTGTTTCACAGCTCTTCCCACTTCTGCTTTGCAGATTCTCCTTCTTGTGGTACACCAAGTTCCTTCTCAAAGGTGGAGGCAAACTGCTCAACAAGTTCTGGTTGAGCCATCTAGCTGGTGTCAATCTGTGCCTTTCCAGGCTGTCTAGCACTATGGAATTTCTTCAGCTGCAACTTGACCTTGCAACACACCAATGAATGGTCTGTGTCATAATCTGCACTCTGGAACAAACGGGAGATTAGCACGTTCTTCAGTGAGGTGCGCCTGGTCAGGATCAAGTCCAGCTGGTGCCAGTGCTTTGAGCGCGGATGTTGCCACGAAACCTTGTGTTGGGGCTTGGTCTTAAAGAACGAGTTTGTGATGCACAGATCGTGATATGTGCAGAACTCGAGCAGCCGCTGTCTGTTGTTGTTCATTCTGCCCACGCCAAAAGGTCCAAGACAGGAGGGCCAGGAGTCGTGGTCAGCACCCACTCTGGCATTGAAGTCTCCAAGGAGAATGAGTTGTTCAGAGTTGGGGATGATCCTGACAGTTGTTGCGAGATTCTCGTAGAACTCGTCATTTGCCTCTGGTGTGGCTGTCTGTGTTGGGGCATACACACTGATGAGGGTGACTGGGCCTTGAGTGGTGTTCAGGCGGAGGGTGAGGAGTCGTGCAGAGCCAGTGCTGCTCGGTTCAACCATCTTCAGCAAGGTGTTCTTCACTGTGAAGCCCACTCCGTGTTCCCTGTGTTCGTCACTGCCCTTTCAATGCCAGTAGAATGTGTAGTCCTTCTCTCTCAGTGTGCCTGCGTCAGCCAACCGTGTTTCCTGGAGAGTGGCGATATCCACTCCCAGTCTCTTCAGCTCATTATTGATGATGGCAGTCTTCCTGGTGTCATTGATGTCCTTGAGGTTAGCAGCGAGTCCTGTCATCATAGTGCGGACGTTCCAAGTTTCCAGTTTTAGAGTTGGTCTCTTTTGTTTTATTGTCTTGCCTGGTGCAAAGGTTCTCAGCCTGCTATTCGGACTTCTCCTCATCCCCATGCACCCAATGAGGAAAGCAAGCTGTGGCGGGACAACACCTTATTGGCTGGGGGCTGCCCAGCTTGAGGCGGGCGGTAGCTGTCCAGTGAGATCCGATGATCTCTCCCACCGTCGGGAACAACCCCTGGTGTCGCGCTCTACGCCAATTGAGTGGTGGCTTATAACTGGTAACTGTCATTCCCCGTGTTTTGTCAACGCCAAAGGCGAAGCTGGAGTGTCCTCTCCAGTGATCCGGTGTTCTACCTTCCAGCGTTGGGCGTTGGTAGGATTCAAGCCTGGGCAGGAAGATATGGAGGATAAGATGTTGCCCATGCAGCATGTCCCCCCTCTCCACGTCACTGATGAATCCAAAGGAACAGCAGGGCTGCTACAGTTTGGCACCAGCACCATTGCAGGAGCTGCCAGAATGATGTTGAGCACAACATAGAACTGCCTTAGGCGCTCCAACTCCGGATTTTTCCTCAGGGTTGACTCCCGAAGCCTTTCCCGTTACCGGGTGTGCCGCAAGGCAGCGGAGGTTTGAAATCAGGGTTTACTTTCCCCTAGATGGGCTACCTTCCAAGGTTGACTAGCCACCATCTACCCAAAGCATCTGGTTTTAAGGTGCCAGAGATCCGCCCTCGCCCCTTCTCCTATTAGTAAAAGCAGTTCCGCCGGGCTTAGAGACTAAACCACATGGGCAGGCTAGGAGTTGGACTTAGTTGTCAGAGGCTTTTCGAGACGCACGCCATAAGGAGCATTTTATGAGCACTGGGAGCTTAACCCCAGTGCCGCTCCTGGCTATGACAACCTTGGAACCTTCTCAATACAAACCCCCTTTTTATCACGTCCTACGTTGTAATGTGGTGTCTCAATCATTCTCTCTCCCAAATTTGTCATGTAATCCTCCACCAAATCTCTGACGCTGTCAAAATTGACACTCTCATAACACGATTGGGTTTGCATGATACCTTTGACCTTCATGACGACCTTCATATTGTTCCTCGTTTGGTAGGAGTAACTCTTGGGGCCTACAGATACAAATTCCTGAAGAGTATCCCTGTCCAACTCATCTGTCAAATCCCCCAGATAATTACCCAACTCCAGAGGTGTCTCACCATTCTTTACCACTGTTGGTAAAGACATTATGGGTGCCCATTGGGCGCCAATAATGTGAGCTCAAAAATGAATTGATTGATACTGAATCAATAATCAATAGGCGGTTTCCAAGTTCTGAGCCATTTATTCTCTTTCTGATAAGAAAGGAGGTAATCGGTCACAGCATAACGTGCCTAAGAGCCTGCTCACACCAACTCCCTAACATGTGTTCAAGGATGTTGCTTCTTATACCTCAGGCAGGGTCCCTGACCTTATCTCAGCTAAAGACTGGCTGGAGCCATCTTTCCCCGAGACTGCTTCTAATCTATGGACAGCACTGAACATTCTGCTATGATCTTTACATGACCTGGTCAAGCTAAGTCACCCTAACTTCAGGCATACAGTACAGAACAGCTTGGTATGATAAAACAATAAAACCCTCGTCATTATTCACAATCTCGTTCAGCCTAATCTTACATTGAGAAACAGACATTCTTTTTAAGCTCTGAGACAATGGAAAAAACACAGAGTGTCAGACATTGGCTCATTATATGCACCAGATACAGTTATAATATAAAATAAAATAATAAAATCATATAGAATAATCAATGAAACCTGAAAATATCACACACACACCCTTCCCGATGCTTTAAAAAACATCAGAGATGAAAGACTATGGCTTCTAAAACCTCATTGGGAAGCTCGCTAAGTTCCGGTGCATTTTATGCTAAAGCATTTTATTGCAAAATATCCTAACTTGCTTTTTAATGAGGAAAGTCTGCCATCGGCCCTGCTGCCACTCCCAAGTGCCGCTGGAATGTTTTATTTCCTGGGGAGCATGTGAAGAAAATACCTTTTATTTCAAAAAAAGAAATCAATCATCTAATTAAGTCACAAAAGAGAAAAATTGAACTAGTGATGTATTAGTAGTTTCAAATACAACATATATTAAAACAGAACATAAATAGGATAAAGTGAAAAATCTCAAATAAGGATAACACAACTTCTCTGAACTTCAAGATATATTTGATTACTCTTGCAGCTCAGTACATTTTAAATTCACATCATGAACATACATCTCCTTTTGGTTTTCTGCATGTCAGTCATACTTTTGCTCTGTTCTCATAAAACATTAAGCTGGTGTTGTTTCCCCATCATCTCCAGTGGTGGCCTCATGATATAACACTAAATTCACATGAACAAGTTTCAGCACCATATCACAGATGCAAGGAATGAAACATGAAAAGATCAAAAGTATCACTACAATAATCACCACCAAGTCTATGACAAGACTCCTTCATATCCAGTGTGATGAGTCTTTAACATTATCCTTAGCTCCAGCAGTCTGCAAAGCAGTCAGATTACGTATGGCTGAAGCAATGACATCTCCATCTGCATCATGTGCAGGTATAAAGGTGCAACAGCACTGACCTACAATTGCGCACACACCCCCATGAGTGGCAGTCAACTGATCAAGTACCATTCTATTCTGTGTTGCTACAAGTCTTATAGCAGTCATTTCCTCCCTTTCACCTTTCCAGGCAGCTTAGGAAAAATTTACAAGACTGTAGTCTATAATTAAGAGTCTCAATCCACAAGGTGTTTTTTGCCAGTCCCACCCAGTTGAATAGCGACTGAACTACCTTTTGACCTGTAGTATGTATCTTGAACTGCTCTGGCACGTCCGTACCTCAGATGGAATCATGTGGTGTGAAAATGGCATCCTGTGATAGGTCTCTCTTCCCTCTGCTTGTCTGACCAGCTGACATAATCAGGGTGTTGTCAGTCACAATGACGGGGGCACAGGTTCCTGCCCAATTCATAGGCAGATGGGAATACGCCTTACGACCACACAGCCACCAACCACCTGTCACTATATGTGCGCCATACATATAGAAGTTGCAGATAGCAGCACTGCAGAGCTCCAGCATGGTGATAGGTCCATAATAACAACTGTTAGCCTGTGGACACCACCTGCTCATCCAATTGGTCAGGGTACTAGCATCACAGGTGCGGTGTATACTGTACACTGTCTCACACCGAGAAAGGGGTAGGTCACCCAGAGGGTTGTTACCACTTCCTTTCAGACAAAAAGAAAAAGTCCCTGATGAAACTAACCTTGCCCTTACAGAGTAAGGGGTACCATAAGTTCTCTGATTGGTAGAGTGACGAAAGATTTCACAAGAGTGATTCAAAATAATATTTTTTCTATAGTCCCTTTTCATAGCCTTCTGTAAAAAACAGAGAGCTTTTGCTGGTTCCATCATTTTAGCTACAACAGCAGTCTGTCCAGCTGACGTTGGCACTAAGGAGCAAACATAACAATTGGAACAATTAGCTGCCCTGGTCGTATAATTAGCTCCACCACGTATTTGGTAGCATATTCATGATTGTGATGCTCATGTAGCTCTAGCCAATCATGCTGAATATGTGCAAGGTCCCTAGCACTATGATGTATGGTTTGTGGTGCAGCTAAAAGAAACCAAAGTAATAACATCACCCCTAGGATGATGATGTAAAGGAAACTAATGACTGAATGTCTTTCTTGCACTTCTTGTCTCTCCATGATGATCAACCACTTGCTTCCCTATCCCAAGCCGATACCGGATACCTCACAGGGTCAGTGTCAGTCAGGGTCAGGGTCAGGGTCACAGGGTCAGGTCAGTCAGTCGACACTTATATAGGGAAATAATTAAAAAAGTCTCTTGCTGAAAGTCTTTAATGGAATGAAGTTGAAAATATTTATTCAGTAGTCCCTAGCTGTGAGTTCAGAGTAGGGTAAAGTTTACATGTGTTAAATGAACCCAAGAGTCCTGTCCTTCAACTTTCACCACTGTTGGCGTTGACAAAACAACTTTATGTGGTCCTTGCCAGGGTGAATCAGTCCAATTCTTCTTTTTGATGGCTTTGATTAGGACAAGGTCTCCTGGCTTGACCAAGATCAGTGCAGTTTCCTTGGGAACCCTCCTGGGGAGAGTAGCAACGATAACATCTCTGTTAGTCAACATCCTTCTCATGTAATCTGCTAAACACACTTCTTCATCAATACCAGGATTGAATGGTCTCAAAGGTGGCAGCAAGTATGGTTTGCCATCCATGATTTCAAATGGAGACAACCCCCCTTTGGTTGGGATTATCCTCATGTAAAACAAAACTAATGGGAGGAAATAAATCCAATTTTGCCCTGTTTCTGCCATTGTTTTTCTGAGTCTTTCTTTAATAGTTCTGTTTGTGAATTCCACCAATCCTGCAGATTGTGGGTGATAAGCTGAATGATTCTTCAAACTGATGTTCAGTGTTGTGCCCAAATATGATTTAACTTGATTTACAAAATGTGTACCATTATCTGAGTAAATTTTCTCAGGTATTCCAAACCTAGGTACAATTTTGGCAAGCAAATTCTTTGCCACTGTGATTGCATTTGGATGTGTGCAAGGAAAAGCTTCTGTCCATTTAGAAAACATATCACAAATGACCAAACAATATTTCTTGCCTTCACATTTATTCAGTTCAATAAAATCCATGCAAATGTTCTGAAATGGATAAGTAGAGGCTGGAAAAGTGCCTCTCTCAGGTTTGAAATTTCCCTGTGCATTGTTTTTTGCACACAGCAGACATTTTTTTTACAAAACTGTGTGGCAAACTGGCTAAACCCACAAGCAGTAAAGGTTTTTATTCAATGTAGATAGCATCCCCCCCCCCCCCCCGCTACATGTGATACGCCATGCCGCAAGGTAGAGACTTGGTGAAACAGTTTGCGTGATAGAATAGGCTTGTTTGCCTTACATTTGTAGAGCTTTGAGGTGTCATCAAGAATAGCTCCCTTCTTTATCCATTTGTAAATTTCAGCCTGTGGTGCTGCTTTTTAAGCCTCAACAAGAATATCATGTGATAGCTCTTCAGTCAGTCAGAACAGAATCAAATGTGCTTTGTCCAGGTTGCAAGCCTTGTGCAACCGACTTTGCAGTTTGATCCGCAAAATGATTATCTTTAGAAAACGGATCAATACCATTTGTATGAGCAGCACATTTGCATATGGCCAGTTGTGATGGCAGTTTGACACTTTCAAGCAGCTCCAAAATGAGGTGTTTGCACTTTTTGTGCAAAGTGGTGAATAGTGTAAAATGCATACTGGCTACCAGTGTAAACTGTAAGTTTTTTATTTTGTAAATGAGGTTAGACAATAGTGTCTTTTCTGCATGTGATTTCATCAGGGGATGCCAGCAAAATGTCATCAACATACAGGAGTAATTGACTCTCATGAGGTGGAACAAACTGGGCCAAATTTGCTGACATTGCCTGTGAAAAAAAATGGTTGGTGATTCACAATAGCCCTGTGGCAGCCTCGTAAATGTGTACCTCTTGCCTTCAAACGTGAATGCAAACCAAAACTGATGATCTGGGTGAATGGGAATACTAAAAAAAACATTACTGATGTCAATCACTGTAAAAAATTTAATTTGTGATTGAAGATCATTTAACAAAGTGTATTGCACGGTGCTTTTGGAGATGTGCACGGTGCTTTTGGAGATGTGTGTTTGAGATGCCCTCTACAGACTGTAAAAATAATCTACCTACAGGTATTAATAAAGTCACCTTGAACCTTGAACATACTATAACCCCTGCATCTATCTGTCATGGCGCCCGCAGGACCTTCACCTGTTTCAGCTGTGCGCACACCTGTCGCAGATCATCAGCGGCCTTTAAAGGCCAACCCTGCCAGCAACTCAGCACGGAGCCGTCTGCTACACTCAGGAAGGCACTTCGCCCGTCCTCAGTCTAACCCTGATTCTCCGTCCAAGGAAGAGCATCACGTCAATGCACGTAAGTGCTCCTCATCCTTACCTTTTCAAGCTTCTCTCCCCTGTGCACAGGTGGACCCCCCAGGCGGTGGACCCTCTCTCCCCGGCGGCAGCCCAGCATCTCTCCGGCGTCAAAGTAACCTCCCCGCTTCACGACACCGATCAGGACGCACATCCCCTGGCAGCCGCCAGCAAGGGTTGCCAGGTGAAGCAAAAACCTGCTCAGCTCCAGCACGAGTCCTGCACTACACCTCACACTACACATGCACGCACTCATACACATCACACTAAGCAATAAAAGGATAACTTTATCTCCTCGAGTTTGTCTTCTGTCCCCTGGGTCCAGAAAACATGTCAATACGGCTCTGTCAGGCCGACCCAGCAGACAGCGTGCTAGCACGCCGTCTTAACACCCTAGACGCTCGAGTTGAGCAAATTATTTACCAGCAAAACATTATCCTAGCCCAATTAGCTCAAATTAACAACCAGTTGGATCACCTGGAAGGACAGCGGGCGTTTCCACCAGTTTCCGGGGCTCCCTCAGGCCCCGCTAGCTCCTCACCTAGCCAAACGAGTCAAGCCCCATCGACCCGTCTCACACTGGTGCCCACACCCGCTCACTTCAGTGGGAAGCTCGGGAAGGCCCGGGGGTTTATTCTACAGTGCGAGACGGTTTTTCATAGGGTTCCGGGGGATTTCTCCACAGACCACAGTAAAATTGGCTATATTGCTAATCTACTAAAGGGTAGGGCACTAGCTTGGGCCTATGCCGTTATGGCTAAGCCCAGCTATGCCACGTTAACTTACCAACAGTTTCTAGCTGATTTTACGGAAGTTTTTGACCACACCAGCCGGGACACAGTGCTAACAACCCGTCTGCTTAATCTTCCACAGGGCAGCAGGTCCGCTGCAGATTATGCGGTCGACTTTCGGGTTGTAGCCACCGAGGTCGGGTGGGAGGATGCTTCATTGAGCACTATATTCATTCAGAGCCTAAGCCCTGCCCTGAGGGATGAGCTAGCCACACGGGATAAGCCTGAAAGATTACATGAGCTAATTTCACTCACCATCAGCTTAGACAACAGGCTGAGGGAATGAGCCGCCGAGCGGAGGGCTTCCAGCCATGAGTTGTAAAATGAATAGAAAATATAGTCAAGACATTGACAAGGTTAGAAATAAGGATTTCTATTTGAAATAATATTTTTTTCCAGATACTCAACCTGCTCAAAGGAAGGTCAGTTTTATAGCTTCTCTAACCAGCTAAACTGTTTTCAGCTGTGCTAACATGATTGCACAAGGGTTTTCTAATCATCCATTAGCCTTCTGACGCAATGAACAAACACATTGTACCATTAGAACACTGGAGTGATAGTTGCTGGAAATGGGCCTCTATATGCCTATGTAGATATTGCACCAAAAACCAGACATTTGCAGCTAGAATAGTCATTTACCACATTAGCAATGTATATTAGATATTAGAGTGTATTTCTGATTAGTTTAAAGTTATCTTCATTGAAAAAAACAGTGCTTTTCTTTCAAAAATAAGGAAATTTCTAAGTGACCCCAAACTTTTGAACGGTAGCATATATATACAGTGGGGTAAAAAAGTATTTAGTCAGCCACCAATTGTGCAAGTTCTCCCACTTAAAAGATGAGAGAGGTCTCCAATTTTCATCATAGGTATACCTCAACTATGAGAGACAAAATAAGAAAAAATAAATCCAGAAAATCACATTGAAGGATTTTTAATGAATTAATTGGTAAATTCCTCGATAAAATAAGTATTTGGTCAATAACAAAAGTTCATCTCAATACTTTGTTATATACCCTTTGTTGGCAATGACAGAGGTCAAACGTTTTCTGTAAGTTTTCACAAGGTTTTCACACACTGTTGCTGGTATTTTGGCCCATTCCTCTATGCAGATCTATAGAGCAGTGATGTTTTGGGGCTGTCGCTGGGCAACACAGACTTTCAACTCCCTCCAAAGATTTTCTATGGGGTTGAGTTCTGGAGACTGGCTAGGCCACTCCAGGACCTTGAAATGCTTCTTACAAAGCCACTCCTTCGTTGCCTGGGCGGTATGTTTGGGATCATTGTCATGCTGAAAGATCCAGCCACGTTTCATCTTCAATGCCCTTTCTGGAGGAACGAGGTTTTCACTCAAAATCTCACGATACATGGCACTATTCATTCTTTCCTTTACATGGATCAGTCGTCCTGGTCCCTTTGCAGAAAAACAGCCCCAAAGTATGATGTTTCTACTCCCATGCTTCACAGTAGGTATGGTGTTCTTTCTCCTCCAAACACAACAAGTTGAGTTTTTACCAAAAAGTTCTAATTTGGTTTCATCTGACCATTTGACATTCTCCCAGTCCTCTTCTGGATCATCCAAATGCTCTCTAGCAAACTTCAGACGGGCCTGGACATGTACTGGCTTAAGCAGGGGGACACGTCTGGCACTGCAGGGTTTGAGTCCCTGGAGGCGTAGTGTGTTTCTGATGTAGCCTTTGTTATTTTGGTCCCAGCTCTCTGCAGGTCATTCACTAGGTCCCCCCATGTGGTTCTGGGATTTTTGCTCACCGTTCTCGTGATAATTTTGACCCCACGGGGTGAGATCTTGCGTGGAGCCGCAAATCGAGGGAGATTATCAGTGGTCTTGTATGTCTTCCATTTTCTAATAATTGCTCCCACAGTTGATTTCTTCACACCAAGCTGCTTACCTATTGCAGATTCAGTCTTCCCAGCCTGGTGCAGGTCTATAATTTTGTTTCTGGTGTCCTTTGACAGCTCTTTGGTTTTGGCCATAGTGGAGTTTGGAGTCTGACTGTTTGAGGTTGTGGACATGTGTCTTTTATACTGATAACGAGTTCAAACAGGTGCCATTAATACAGGTAACAAGTGGAGGACAGAGGAGCCTCTTAAAGAAGAAGTTACAGGTCTGTGAGAGCCAGAAATCTTGCTTGTTTGTAGGTGACCAAATACTTATTTTACTGAGGAATTTACCAATTAATTCATTAAAAATCCTTCAATGTGATTTTCTAGATTTTTTTTTCTCATTTTGTCTCTCATAGTTGAGGTATACCTATGATGAAAATTGGAGACCTCTCTCATCTTTTAAGTGGAAGAACTTGCCCAAATGGTGGATGACTAAATACTTTTTTGCCCCACTGTATATATATATATATATATATATATATATATGCATTTATTTATTTATTTATTTGAAAGAACCTCAGTTGACCAAAGTGGTAGATAGCAAATGGACAATTACTTGCTTTAAAACAACCTTTTCAAAGATTGTGGACATGAAAGGAAGGTTTGAAATGGGCCTATAATTAGCTAAAACATCGGGATCAAGGGTAGACTTTTTAAGCAATGGTTTAATTACGGCTAACTTAAAGGCATGAGGTACATAACCAGTTAGTAGAGACAGATTAATCAGATCAAGTATCGAGGTGTTAATAAGGGGCAGAATATCCTTAAACAGTCTTGTAGGAATGGGATCCAACAAACTTTGAGATGATTTAGAGACAGCGATAATGGACATTAACTCAGGCAGATCAATGGGATGAAAACAGTCTGAATCTAACTTTGGCATTTCCACAGTCCGATCATCAGAAAAGAGTGTGGTACTGATATTGGGATGAGAAAGACTAATCTTTTCTCTCATGGCTACAACCTTGTTAGTATAGAAGTTCATGAGCTTGGGCTGCACGGTGGCGCAGTGGTTTAGCACTGTGGCAGCACAGTTTACTCTCGGCCGGGGTATCGCGGGGATCATGAGATCATGGGTTCGATCCCAGCCCCCGACCAACAGTGAGCTGTGTGGAGTTTGTATGTTCTCCCCGTGTTGCGTGGGTTTACTCTGGGATTTCTCCGGTTTCCTCCCACATACCAAAAACATGTAGGTTTAGGGCGCTCGCGCATGCAGCGACCAGCAGCCGGTGGCTTGTCACCAGTGTAGCATCATCGTTCTCCTCAAACCAAGACAGAAGATCACTTCTCTCCAGTTTACAGGAATTTCATTTTATTCATTACACAGGAATACCACTTTTCTGCCTTTTCAGGAATATCACTGGCTTTTATGTCGACTCATGCAGGCTTCTTCCAGGCCTGACCAAAGATGCTTGCTTTCCCAGGACCCCAATGTAAACAGTTGCCTCTTGCAGAGATTGTAAGGATCAGAATTTGCTTTTAAAGGCTCAAAGGAACATAAAACTCAGGAGACCAGACCTCTCAACGTGAACACTGCATTTGATAACGTACCTTTTCACAGGAAACCAATGTTCTTAAAAGAGTCATAAACCACTTAATCTGACGGATTTATAGCTGATGCTGTCCAGGTACCTTCGCCCAGATACTAAAGGAAATCATCTACAGCTCAACAGTACCTCCTAGCGGATACCTACGGAATGTGTTTTCAGTATGTAGGATGACTTTTAATTTGTTCTAAATATTAAGTTTCTTTCAGCTTATCCTCTGGATCCTAAGGACACTGAAAACCATCCCTCTTATCACCAACCATGGTTTGCTGCATGTTTTGCTGTTCTAATCTTGATCTAAATGTGAATGCATGTATTATAATTATGTATAAGAAATGTTATATTCATGAGTGTTATTGGAGTAATGGTATAAATGCATGATCACCATATATTAGCCAAGTCATTTAATTTAGTTAGATTTTATATTGAGCATTTATTTCATAAGAACTGACTGAGTGTTGATTTTCCCTCTGAAATTTCATGGGATGGTGTCTTCATTTGATTGGCTGCTCTCAAACAAAGAAGTGTTCTCACATTGGATAGCAGCCATTTCAAACTGCTTCTGAAAAAGCCGATTGGTCAGTCTTGTGACTACATCATCAGTTTTACGACCCGACGAGGTAACTTTAAAAGAGAGAAGTTAGATTTGAGTTTAGGTAAGAAAAAGAAAGAGATCAGCAAAGAGTTAAGAAAAAGGGTAGACAAAGAACAGGCAGGAAGATTAGAACAGCAAAGCGGTGATAAGATTAAGAATTAGAAACACAGAAAGAAGAAAGAAAGAGATTTTGAGAAGGATTAGGAACTAAATTAAGACTAAAGAAGCAGAATAGTAATCTAGATCTCAGAAGAAGATTTTATTCCACCGTTTCAAGGCCCTGTGAAGTTTTATTTTATTCTCTGTGTGTTTGTCAAGTCTTTCCTTATATTCTGGAAACTGAGGAGAAACCATTTTTCTTTAGAGCTCGTCCCTTTTAGAGAATCAAATTCTCAAACTTTTTCCTTCACTTCAGAAGCCATTCTTATCCTAGTAAATGTTTTTCTAACATTTTTTTTATGACTTTTCACGCCATTAAAGTGGACCTTTAATTTGCCTAGTTTAAAGTGAACAGAGACTGAGAAGATTTTCCTTCAGTTTTTGGGTCGATCCCGCTGCAAGAGACCCCAAATTTGTACTCTTTTTCAAAGGACTTGTCATGTCGCTCTGTGACAGACCACCCAATGCTGCCATTGTCTGGAGAGCCCCCAGCTGAGTTTACACTCCAACGGCTGTGAGGAGGCATCGCAGCAGCAGCTTCCTCCGACGTCCTAACTTCAAAACCCAGCGGTACCGACCCGCGGAAACTTGGACCTACGTCCGTGTGTGAGTGAAACTTTTATTTCTCCTATCTACTGGGTTGAAACGTGATGTCCTAACAATTAAATTACAGTTGAATATGGCCCATATTTCAGGGCTCAATTAATCTCTCAGCAGGATGGAACTGTAAACTGAAGGAAAACTTTTAGTCATTTTTAAGTAACTGCCCTTAAAATTTTTGTAGATTAATTCAGGAGTCATTTTTAGATAATTAGCTTTTGAATTTTCCCCATAAAATTGCGTTGTTTTGTTAAAACATTCCAGCCTCATTTACCGTTGAAACATAAGTCTAGTTTCTCCTTGGTTCTGCAGAGGTGTAAAGCTGGATTTTATGTTCAGGAACCCAATATCAGTTGATGTGATATATTATGCTGTTATCATCTGAATCTGTTTATTCATCATTTGAACGCCATGACATGTAACCTGAATGATTTTAATAAAAGAGTGAATGAGAGCAGTTGAAAGTGTTTTCCTTTCGCATATACAGGTTTCCTAATCACGGCAGGAAAAAAAACTCACTGAAACTTTGAGACTGATTCATTAAGTAATTTAAGGTACAAAATTAATTAAAATTAAAGTTAATACTATTGTCCGTTAGGACTGGTGCCCCTTTTACGAGTGCTTTTATTTAATTTAGCAGGTGTAGAAGTGAAGGTTCAACTCCGCCCCCTTTCACACCCACTATTAAATAAAATAAATAATTCCTGTACCTTATGACAAATATTTTTATAGGCAATTCATCATACAGCTTAATGGTTCCCCGCTGTGACGCCTCTGTAATTGGGAAACGTATATGCAAAAAGAAAATTCATTGAAATCATAATTTTTTTTTCCTGCAAATATTGATCCACTTTATTCAGGAGCCTGTGTGTTGTTGGGGAGAGGCTGTGTCTCCTGCCTGTGTGTGTCTGCTGTGCTTGTTTATCTAATCTCCCGCTGAGGAGGCTGGTGGCTGATAGCAAAGGGGGGGGGGGGTGAGCGATTCACCCACTAAAGTCAACAGTTTTTGATGCATGCAAAAAGAAGTTTGAAGCATAATATGCTGGATTAAGAAACATAAAGGCCGAGAGTGACAGAAACGCGAAGAAAACCATCCTGTCTCTCGCCAGTTTAACCTTCCGGCGATTATCCTGAAAGGAGTAATTAAACGGGCCAGTTCTGTAATTTAATTACCCAAGCGTGGTGACGTCAGATTAAGCTGGACACGGTTTGATCTGGTCACTGAATAAACCGCTGGGGAAAATAGCGCTAAGCTATACCCGGAATTAAAGGGGTAACATTATTTGTGAAAGTTGGAGATTAAACTCTCATTTTGAAAAGCAAGGCGTGGCGTTGTCGCTGAGACTCGCGCCCGCATCACGTGTCACGTAAACACGCACAGTCGCGCGCGTGAACGAAAGGCGTGCACGAAAACTGCGCATGAGCAGAGTAAGCGTGCATACGCCATTTTGAAGGCGCAAAGAGGAAGTCACCCTAGCCGCCATTTTGAGTGAGACCGGTAGACCCGCCCAGAGCGACGTCACCAGTGTCTCCTCCCCCTGGGAGGGCAGAGACAACTGCCTCCATCGTGTGGTCAACTATAGGAGTTGCATTTCTTGCATGAATGCACACTCGGATTAAAGCAGAGCAAATCTATTAAGCTGATTTATAATCAAACAGAGCTTCCAAATTGACTTTAAATCAATCCGAATCATCCGGAACAATCTAAATTTAAACCCAATTCAAAGTTTTATCCCAAGAACCAAAAGGAAAAGGAAACTTGTGGGTTTGAAGTTTGTTCTCATTGGTGGCAGAGCTTTTGACTGCATATATACACAGTGAAAGAACATAGAAGCATAGACTTTGTATTTACTCACATATGTTAACCACATATTTTAATCTTTTTAGTTAAAAGCATATATTCACACATCTTACGCTAAAAGTCTGCAAACTTTTTAAGCTATATATATGTGTTTTGTTTTTAAATATCACTTTGTGCGATTTCTTTCACAGGAAGCCATTCAACTTAGGGACTCAAATAAATGACAATGTTCATTTAAACTCAAGTTAATGTTAATCCTGTGCATGTTGGTAAAGGATTTAGTGACTTACTAAATATTTAACAAAAAATTTTTTCTCCAAAATTAGGAAACCACATCCAGCAATTAACACTTGAAAGCTTTAGCTTATTTACAGTCAGTGTTGCTTTTGATTCATATTTCCTCCCCAGGAGAAGGAAAACATTTAACCAACCCACTATTTCTCACCAGAATTTGAAATAAGTCAAAAGGTGAAAACTTTCACTAGTTTGTAAAACATTTTAATTTTTTCTCCGCTTTTTAAATAATCATTAACTTTAATCCTAAGGAAGCCTTAGTGACAATACGCAAAGACAGTTCATTTGTTTCCTAACTTGTAAATATTAAAACATTGAAAGGCTTTAAATGAAGATAAGCTCTAACAAATAGAGCAAAGCCAGTTCTAACTTTAAAACAAAGTAAAGACTTATACTGTAACCCTAAAGCCTTAAAGCATTTAACCTTTTCTATTTTTTGTTGCTTTCTTTTTCTTTTGTAAATAAAATCATTACTTTCAAGTGAGATTCAACAAAAAATTCACAACCTAGTTGAGGACTATTCCAAAACTACACTTTGATAACTGAACTGAAAGAAGTCAATAAACACAATTTTTTTTTTTTTTGCTTTTGTCTTGTGAAATACAAATCAAAATACAGTGTCAACAAATAAACTAACACGTATTCCACATTTCTAAAGAATTCCAAAATATTTGCTTTCCTTCTTACAAGCCTGGAAGTTGAAACAAACTCCAAAAAGAAGCTTGTAATTACCCTCACTGTAAAACGACACTCAAGGTTAACTCTTGACGCACAACTTTAGCTATAATCAACGAATTGATTTCAAGCTAAGCGTTACACAAACAGTCAAACATGTCGAATCCACTTGACGAATTAAATGACCTTCAAGTAATATTGGAAGAGTTGGCTTCCGACCTTATACCCGGTTTCTCCAAACATGTTCGGGATACTCCACCAAAAGATTTGAAGCAAATCACGGAAAAACTTTCGGATGAATGTGAAGCTAACCCACCAAAAGCAAAGGAAATCCCCGGTGTGTTAGGAAAGTTTGCACTAGCATTAGTTGCAAGGCTAAAACGAGCTGAAACCCAAGTACTCTACGCCGAAAAGGAACTGGTGAAACAACTAACAACCATCCTTTCTCTTCAGGAAGAGAACAAATCCCTTGTGAAAAAGCAGGAACAAGCTCGCATAGAGAAAGAAGACACCCAAGCTATGCTCGATCGGACGTTGCTAAATCTGGAACAAGCAGAGGAAGAAAAGCAACAACTAGAAGACAACAATACCTCACTTCAGCAAGAAAACGAGGAATTGAAAACCGCCCTGCTTTACAAAGAGAATCAACTCAAGGAAGTTGAAGGTCAATTGGACGAAACAAGCTTCGATTATGGGAAATGCAAACTGCTCCTACGAGAAGCACAACAAGGTCTTCAAGACGTCCAAGAAGAGCTGGAAGACCACCGCAAACAAAGGGATCTGAGATCAGAATCCATGAACAGGCCGGTTCCCTCGACAAAGGGGGACATCCCCTCATGGGATGGGGACTCCCCCGGCTCACACTCACCTGACCCGTTCAGACCCGAACGGCAACGTGAAAGACGTGTGCAAATTCCATCCGATGGAGATCTCAATAAGATCGCTCGCCACGTCACGAAATTTGACCCCTCAACCAGTGGGTCACCTGATACCAGGGCTTATTTGCAAGACATCGACTACTACTTGCGTAAATACCCTGATGCTACTATTGACGACCGCATTTATTTGATCAAGTTGACATCCAACAGGTCGGTATCAAAATTTATAGATCGGCAACCATTTGACATCAAGATGAACCACCGGAAACTCTATGAAGCCATCGAAAGAGAGTTTTCCGACGACTGCTTACAGTCAGGGCTAGCGACAGCCCTAGCTGTGAAACAGGGTCGCTTAGAGCCCCCACAGGCATACTACCAGCAACTCCTGCGCGCATATTTCGGATCTCAAAACACGCCTGAGATGGAAGAAGACCACAATTTCAAGGCTCTTTTCATTCAGAATCTCCATCCCACGATTGGACACCACCTTGGAGTCATGGCTAACCCAAAGACAAACTCAATAAACCAGCTAAGAGAGTTCGCACATTATGCATTCCAGAAACAGCGACAAAGCAATCAGAAGCATACCGAGTCTACCGCGGTGTTAGCAATCAACACCGCATCAGACCCCCTGGACCTAGCGGGCGCCACAAGGCCAGCCCCTGTTCCAGCATCTCGGTCACAAATAAAACGACGACAGTCCTCTAGTCAAGATAAGTCGAGTCATGACCCGGAAAATTTTTTGACACCAAGTTCCAAGCCAACATCACCAAAACCTGACTACCGTCGGAGACTAAGCCCACCAGGTAAGTCACGAGAATATGGTACGGATACCCGGGATGACAGATATCGATTTCGAGACTTGCATAATCACGGGAGGTGGTCACCTCCTTCGTATCACCGGAAAAACTTCAACAGGGAAGCAAGACCTCCCCCTGGAAAGTTTAACTCCAAACCCTGGTAGAAGAAAGTAAAGCCCATTTTCAGCCAAGAAGACCTGGAGACTCTCCAACGCATACTTGACGAACTGAAGAGGAAAAAGGAGGCGAAAGAGGACAAGAAACCAGATGTCCTAGCCATAAATATTGTGACCACCCCAAACGATCCTTTAGGTTTGCCACAAGTCAACCATGAGGAATCTCCGACTACAAAGGGGAAGGATACCGAAGACACAACCGAGCATCCTCCACCCGAAACTCAGGAGGAGCTCCAAAATGCAACACCACCCAGTGCCATTTTGGTAGTCCAGCTACCTGGAAAACCTCACTCGCCTGAAACAGGCGACTCTTTAATCTGTGTTGAACCACCGGTCCAAGAATTTCTGTGTGATTTGACCGAGAGGGGGGTTGCACGAAAATTTTTCCTGTCATTGACCCTGGAAGATGTGATGATGCACGAAGCCCTACTAGATACCGCCGCAGACATCACACTCATGTCGCGTGACCTTTTCGAACACCTACATGTCACTGCTAACCTTGCGCACAAAGACTTGAAACTAAGACCTTGCTCCTTAGCTATTCAACCTTATGCACCTTCAAACACGACTGTGTCACACATGTCATTGATACAAATCTCTATTGGGCCCATGACCTTGATCCACCCGGTCTATGTGTCCAATCTCAACTCAATTCCATTGCTGATAGGCAAGGATCTACTTAATCACTTTGAGCCTCTGATAGACTTCAAGAATCTCAAGCTATGGGCTCAAGTTCGACAACCTCTTCCAACCACTCTACCTGAAGCAACCGAATCACAGTGCTACACTCTTGACACCTTGGATGTTTCAGGAGTCAACCCACTCGCACTGCTGACCCAACAAAGTTTGACGGAAAGTGACCTTGGGGACCAGGCTGAAACAGGCACCCCTTTTAAGGTCACCACATCTGATAACCCAACCTTAAATGAACACAGTTCATTTCTTTGCACCCTGAAACCAGGGGCAGTCGATGAAGAGTACTGCCCCCAAGTGGTCAAAGGACTAGCTATCCAAAGCTCCCACGTAGAAGACGTGGTACTGGCTCTCTGGGCTGATAAATCTGCAATCAGCCAGACACTTTTCGACTCTCTACACGAGAAATACCCTGACCTTATGGTCACTAACAAGTCTTTTCATTTCCCCGCTGGGACCAAATCAAACAAAACATTGGTCGCCAGAAGTATCTGCGCCCTCCACCTTCAGTGGAACCACAGACTGCTAACGCATCCCTTCTTGGTCGTTCCCGACCTGCCACATACAGTCTACATCGGCAGTGATCTTCTTGTGAGACTTGGAACCCAGGTTGACACCATAAACAATGTCTTATGGTCTCTCACCTCAGTTCGAGACGCTCACTCTAAACCAGATCTTGACACTCTAAAGTCAGGCCAGACCATCCCTGAGGCCTGCCAGGTACTGAACACTCAACATTGTCTCATACCTGCTAATGTCACATGCTACCCGGTCCAACTATGCATTCAAACAGGACAGAAACTTATGCATCCACAAGCATTTTTCCAACCGGCTCCTTTGCTTGACAATCTAGGCTTAACTCTGGAGGCCATGCCCCTTCTAAGCCTAGAATACAGAACCACCACATTACCGGTTAACAATCCCACGGCAGAGACCATCGTCCTGCCCAAGGCCACGCCTCTTGGCTGGTTCATCACCACAGATTTCCACGATTTTGAACTGACTGTTCCTGTGCTAGGCGGCCTCCCTGATTCTCTTGGGCCGACTCTCTTGAACCTACAGTCATTTACACTAAGCCTTCTAAGGCCAGCGCTCTTGTGTCAATACCAACCCCTGACAAGGAGTCAGTGGGACGAATCGACTTGACTAACAATGACCAAATGCTTGTCCAAGCCATTGAACTCCTTCCATCGGGGTCCGATCAGCAAACCAATGACAATCCCAGCGATGCTCCGCCAAAACCAGTCCTCACTATCGCTGAAGAGATTGCACAGGTGGTAGCTGATGCTGATGCCCTAACCTCTGACGAAGAACGTGAAAAACTTCACCAAGTTCTTCTTAAGTATGAACAATCCTTCTCCAAAGACTCCTTGGACTGTGGACTGACCACAATCCACTCAGTACGTATTCCTACACCACCTGACACCCCTCCAACCTACGTCAGGCAGTACAAGATTCCCTTGGCCTTGTACGGCCCAGTACAAGAAATAATCGATGATTTACTGGACCGTGGCATAATCAGGCCATGCAACAGTACCTACTCGGCTCCCTTATGGCCTGTCCTAAAGCCCAATGGTAAGTGGAGACTCACCATTGATTACAGGAAATTGAACACTCAAGTTCCTCTCTCTAGGCGGCCTATGACTCAACTGGAGCAAGAACTCCCTAGAGTCAAAGATGCCAAATACTTCTCAACACTGGACATTGCTTCTGGTTTTTGGACTATTCCTGTCCAAGCTGAAGACCAACACAAACTGGCCTTCACGTCCGCGAATCGCCAATACACATTCACCCGATGCCCTTTCGGTTATGCCAACTCTCCTGCAGAGTTCAACATTTTCTTGAACAAAGCATGTCCAGACGCCCGAGACAGAGGTAACCTCATCTATGTTGACGACATTCTCATTCGGAGTCCAACTCTGGACACCCACCTCACTGAAATTGACCATGTCCTTGGCCAGCTCACGCGAGCTGGAGCCAAAATTTCTCTCTCAAAATGCCAATGGTGCAAAATCAAAGTCAACTATGTCGGTCTCTTGGTAGGATCCAAAGGGGTACTACCACAAACGGCACGAATTCAAGGTGTGTTAAACATCAAAACCCCTACCAACATCTCCGAACTCCGGAGCTTCCTAGGGGTATGCAATTACTCATGTCAGTTCATGGAGGATTATGCAGACTTGGCAAAACCCCTTACAGACCTCCTACGAAAGGACACCCCTTTCATTTGGTCTGAGGCTCAAGAACAGGCTATGCTAGCGTTGAAGCAAAAGTTATGCACAGCACCATGTTTGGCCTATCCCAACTGCGACCAGCCATTCTTCTTACAAGTGGGGTTCTCTGTCAGCTGCTTAAGTGCCGGATTATACCAAATCTACGACCACGACAAACGAGTCGTGGCCTATGCCAGCAAAACCCTCTCTGGTCCGGAACTGAAATATTCGGACTGTGAAAAAGCCCTTCTGGCCACTGTATGGGCAGTCAAGCATTTCTCCAACTATGTGGGAGGCCAGAGAATCACAGTTGAGACTCACCACCAACCAGTGGTCTTCCTTAACAGTCAACGCATCAGAGAAGGCGTTGTAACAAATGCCAGAATAGCCTCCTGGTTGATGGCTCTACAAAGCTTTGATGCGGAGGTCCGCTATGCACAAAAGTTGAGAAGCCCTCTCAGCACAGACTTGGCTGCCTGCCAACGGTGCTCTGAGGACACTCCAGGACCATCCATTTGTGCAGAGCCACCTACAGTCACTGAAGACCCAAACCATCACTACTTTGACCAGAACATCTGTCAAGATATGGTCACTGCCTATGTCGATGGTTTTTCTTTTCACCATGAAACTCACATTTGTGCTGGTGTGGGTGTGGCATGGCTGAACAATCAGCCTTGTGAACCCCACAACTATCAACTGGGTTCCCAATCATCTCAGTATGCGGAAATCGCAGGTGTGCTCATTACACTGCAACTTGCGGTAGACCATGGCATTCGCACATTGGTCATCTGCACTGACTCCAACTATGCACGCCTCAGTTTCACTTGTCATTTAGCACTCTGGAAGACCAAAGGTTTTGTAACCTCCAACCGCAAACCGGTTAAACATCAAGACCTTTCAAGGCATGTGATCACCTGGTCACCTCCAACAACCTCCAGGTGTACTGGAAAAAGGTCAGAGGTCACTCGCGCACACCAGGTCAGGACAAAGAATGGAATGACCTGTGGACTCACTTGCAAAACAAGGAGCCATACAAGGCACACCCTGGTCCTTTGATTCTGCTCAGGTGCTGACTTCACAGTCCCACCCACCCACCCCTACAGTCTGCGCAGTCACTAGGGCCCAGACTAACAGGGCCCAAGACACGACACAAACCACAGGCCCCCTTGCGGCTGACCCTGTTTTCACTGACGCTGACCTTATCTCTCTTCAAACCCTTGACCCTGCGGTCCATAAAATGATACAATGCATCTCAGATCCTGCACTTAATGCACCATCGGACTCGGATCTCGCTGACACTCCAGACTTGAAGCCACTTTTTTCCGCACGATCATCCTTGCAGCTGCGAAATGGCATTCTAGTTCATGTTTCCGATGAACTCCCTACGCCTGCGCCTGTGGGTCCCTCGTAACCAGAGGGGGTGATGATTGTTCATGCCCATGATCTCCCAACTGCAGGACACAAAGCCGTCAAAGCGACGTACAACGCGCTCAAACAAGTGGCATATTGGCCATACATGCAAAAGGATGTAGCCGACTACATCAAGGGATGTCTCATATGTTGCCAGTTTCAACCAACCAACCCGATGCATCGAGCACCCCTACAGAAAAGAGGCATTTCATTCCCATGGTCTGACCTCCAAATTGACTGGGTAGGTCCCCTTCCACGGTCAGCCAGAGGAAACAAATACTTCCTCACAGTCACATGTGCTTTCACCAAATGGGTCGAGTGCCTGCCTGCTCCTAATGACACGGCAGAAACCACGCCTACTTGTTGAGAACCACGTATTCTCTAGGTTTGGTCTGCCAAGCCGAATCAACTCTGACCGCGGCACTCATTTCACCGCCGAAGTCATGCGACAACTGTGGGAAACCTTGGGAGTTAAAGCTAACTTCCATATTAGCCACCCACCCACAATCCTCCGGACAGGTTGAAAGAACCACCGAACTGTGATCAACATACTGAAGAAGTATGTTTCACCACACCAAAAAGACTGGGATGTAAAACTCCCGCTGGTCTTAATGGCCATCCGAGCCACACCCCATGAAGCTACGGGGGTGTCACCTTTTGAAATGATGACAGGCCGGCAAATGACTTTGCCCCTGCATTTACTCTACCAACCTGGAGAAGCCAGTGTTGCTACAGCTTACACTACTCACCAGTACATGACTGACCTGACCAAACATCTCTGACAGACCTTTGCCTTTGCCCAAAAACATTTGGACCGATCAGCTGAAGGACGCAAAGCCTACTACGATCAGAAAGCCTCACATGATGAACTCCAAGTGGGAGACAAGGTTTTCTATTATGCTTTCATTCCTCCGACAGGACAGACCAACGCACGAGCAGGAAAACTCACTCGGAAGTTCCTCCCCAGGTGACGGGTCCACACACGATCACAGATAAACTCTCTCCGGTCGTTTACCAAATCAAAATAAGCAAAGGTCGCCAGGGACCCCATCTCCAAATGGGTCCATCGTAATCAAATCAAAGCTTACAAAAACCCCATGGGACTTGTCGGGGACAACACTGTTCCATTAAGTCAGTAAACAAACCTAAAATCTTGTTCGCGCCCGGTAGATAACTGTTAGCTGACTATCAGCCTCAGACATTCTCGGTCGCATTTCTCTTCCTCAATCAGGTAACTGCATTAACTTTCAAAAGGAGAAAGTTAACCCAAACTAACTGACTTCCTTAAAATCTAACCTTAAAAGACCCCGCAAAATTTCTTTCAGTATCATCAAGTTACTATTTCAAAGTAGTACAAACAAAATCAACAACATCACTAGCTTAAGTCAATAATCACAAAACCCTCTAAAGGTGATAAACACTAATAGCTTAGAGCTCAGCCTCTAACAAAGTTGTTCCACCTCTAAGAATAACTTTCACCTACCACTCAGGTACCTCAAGAAAAGGAAAACTGACAAGAAGCTCAAGATTAAAATGACTCACTTCTATTCGTTGGCCAGGACAATGGCCCTCCTGTTTTTCAGTTTAGCCCTCTACCTAGCCCCCTCACCTACTTTCGCCCAGTTAGAACTGGACAGAGTCCAGACAAGAAGTCAACAATCCTTAGGTAGATTCTCAACCACGGCCTCATCATTAGGACCCCTTGCTAGCCTTAGCACGTCTACTGTTAAATCAGTCAACACCGCTACACTGAAATGCCAGATAGTTGAACCACCAACTGTTACCAAAACTTTGCAAGATACTGTGTTGGTTTTGAATGTTTGCTCCAAAGCCTCATTCAAACTCAACAAGGTCTTGGACTTGTCACTCTTCATGTTAGAGGGTGACCCTGCTCACCCACATATAATGCCTGTGTTTCTTCAAAAGGTAGCTAGAAATATTAGAGTTTCAGCTAACACTTTGACAATGAGTCTGCCTTCAACGCTTCTTGCCCCTGTTTCAGATGTCACGAAGTTATCCCTCATTGCCACTCAAAGAACAATGATGACTTTCCATGTTCGCTCAGTCTTCCAGAACAAAGGTCTCAAACACCCTCTGAGTAAGACCTCTGTGGAACCATGGTTTAGTCCAGCTAAACCAATTCAGTTCGAACCTCCTTGAATTAACTCAATATTGCTTAACCTAAACATCTACCTCAGATAAGCAATACATTTTGTTTTGCATTCTTTGTTTTGACTTTTATTTTCTTTATTTTTAGAATTTTTGAAGTTATATGCATGCTTATATACAAACCTATATTTTTATATATAGCTCATGCACTCCATTTTGATTTTTGTACCCATTCAAACTATTTTTTTAACAACTATGATAGCTATTTCATTGTAGACCAAAATTTCTACCTCAGGTATATCAGACTACGCACTTATTTTTGTAGGTAGAATTTTTGAGTCATTTCAAGACCTATGCCTTAGCTTACTACTCCAAGTCAATTTTATAATCTACATTTGTCCATATTCAAATTATTTTTGGAAATTCATGGAAGTCCTTCCAGTTAACCAAAGTCAAAGATCTATACTTAGTAATAGATACTGTTTGCATGCTAGTGTGTATGGACATCACAAAAACCTTTTAACCCAGTATTTAGGTCAAGTGTTGCCAAGGAGACGAAGCTGCCATGGGTGTGTACCAACGCTGACCGACGCTCACCATTGCTACAAAGGGGGGTTCTGTAGCATCATCGTCCTCCTCAAACCAAGACAGAAGATCACTTCTCTCCAGTTTACAGGAATTTCATTTTATTCATTACACAGGAATACACTTTTCTGCCTTTTCAGGAATATCACTGGCTTTTATGCCGACTCATGCAGGCTTCTTCCAGGCCTGACCAAAGATGCTTGCTTTCCCAGGACCCCAATGTAAACAGTTGCCTCTTGCAGCGATTTGTAAGGATCAGAATTTGCTTTTAAAGGCTCAAAGGAACTTAAAACTCAGGAGACAAGACCTCTCAACGTGAAACACTGCATTTGATAACGTACCTTTTCACAGGAAACCAATGTTCTTAAAAGAGTCATAAACCACTTAATCTGACGGATTTATAGCCGATGCTGTCCAGGTACCTTCGCCCAGATACTAAAGGAAATCATCTACAGCTCAACAGTACCTCCTAGCGGATACCTACGGAATGTGTTTTCAGTATGTAGGATGACTTTTAATTTGTTCTAAATATTAAGTTTCTTTCAGCTTATCCTCTGGATCCTAAGGACACTGAAAATCATCCCTCTTATCACCAACCATGGTTTGCTGCATGTTTTGCTGTTCTAATCTTGATCTAAATGTGAATGCATGTATTATAATTATGTATAAGAAATGTTATATTCATGAGTGTTATTGGAGTAATGGTATAATGCATGATCACCATATATTAGCCAAGTCATTTAATTTAGTTAGATTTTATATTGAGCCTTTATTTCATAAGAACTGACTGAGTGTTGATTTCCCTCTGAAATTTCATGGGATGGTGGTCTTCATTTTGATTGGCTGCTCTCAAACAAAGAAGTGTTCTCACATTGGATAGCAGCCATTTCAACATGCTTCTGAAAAAGCCGATTGGTCAGTCTTGCGACTACATCATCAGTTTTACGACCCGGCGAGGTAACTTTAAAAGAGAGAAGTTAGATTTGAGTTTAGGTAAGAAAAAGAAAGAGATTTTTTTTTTTTTTTTGTTACTTATTTGTACCCGTAGGTAGACATGGTTTGCAGTCTGGTGACAAGCCACCGGCTGCTGGTCGCTGCATGCGCGAGTGCCCCAAAACCTACATGTTTTTGGTATGCGGGAGGAAACCGGAGAAATCCCGGAGTAAACCCGTGCAACACGGGGAGAACATGCAAACTCCACACAGCTCACTGTTGGTCGGGGGGCTGGGATCGAACCCACGATCTCATGATCCCCACGGTCCACCGGCGAGGGTAAACTGTGCTGCCACAGTGCTAAACCACTGCGCGTAGACAAAGAACAGCAGGAAGATTAGATACAGCAAAGCGGTGATAAGATTAAGAATTAGAAACACAGAAAGAAGAAAGAAAGAGATTTTTTGAGAAGGATTAGGAACTAAATTAAGATTAAAGAAGCAGAATAGTAATCTAGATCTCAGAAGAAGATTTTATTCCACGTTTCAAGGCCCTGTGAAGTTTTATTTTATTCTCTGTGTGTTTGTCAAGTCTATCCTTATATTCTGGAAACTGAGGAGAAACCTTTTTTCTTTAGAGCTCGTCCCTTTTAGAGAATCAAATTCTCAACTTTTTCCTTCACTTCAGAAGCCATTCTTATCCTAGTAAATGTTTTTCTAACATTTTTTTTATGACTTTCATGCCATTAAAGTGGAACCTTTAATTTGCCTAGTTTAAAGTGAACAGAGACTGAGAAGATTTTCCTTCAGTTTTTGGGTCGATCCCGCTGCAAGAGACCCCAAATTTGGGACTCTTTTCAAAGGACTTGTCACGCCGCTCTGTGACAGACCACCCACTGCTGCCATTGTCTGGAGAGCCCCCAGCTGAGTTTACACTCCAACGGCTGTGAGGAGGCATCGCAGCAGCAGCTTCCTCCGACGTCTAACTTCAAAACTCAGCGGTACCGACCCGTGGAAACTTTGGACCTACGTCCGTGTGTGAGTGAAACTTTTATTTCTCCTATCCTACTGGGTTGAAACATGATGTCCTAACAATAAATTACAGTTGAATATGGCCCATATTTCAGGGCTCAATAATCTCTCAGCCGCAGGATGGAACTGTAAAACTGAAGGAAAACTTTTAGTCATTTTTAAGTAACTGCCCTTAAAATTTTTGTAGATTAATTCAGGAGTCATTTTTAGATAATTAGCCTTATGAATTTTCCCCATAAAATTGCGTTGTTTTGTTAAACATTCCAGCCTCATTTACCGTTGAAACATAAGTCTAGTTTCTCCTTGGTTTCTGCAGAGGTGTAAGCTGGATTTTATGTTCAGGAACCCAACATCAGTTGATGTGATATATTACGCTGTTATCTTCTGAATCTGTTTATTCATCATATTGAATGCCATGACATGTAACCCTGAAATGTTTTTAATAAAAAAGTGAATGAGAGCAGTGAAAGTGTTTTCCTTTCGCATATACAGGTTCCTAATCACGGCAGGAAAAAAAACTCACTGAAACTTTGAGACTGATTCATTAAGTAATTTAAGTACAAAATTAATTAAAATAAGTTAATACTATTGTCCCGTTAGGATTGGTGCCCCTTTTACGAGTGCTTTTATTTAATTTAGCGGGTGTAGAAGAGAAGGTTCAACTCCGCCCCCCCTTTCACACACCCACCTATTAAATAAAATAAATAATTCCCTGTACCTTATGACAAATATTTTTATAGGCAATTCATCCTACACCAGACTGCAAACCAAATCTACCCTACGGGTACAATAAGTAACAAAAAAAAAAAATGAGTCCTTTCAGCTAAGTCAATTCAATTCAATTCAATTCAACTTTATTTATATAGCGCCATTTCACAACAACAGTCATCTCATAGCACTATCAACTGTAGGGGGGACCCCCACAGTTGCAGAAAGACCCCAGCAATCAGGCGATCCCCTGTGAGCAAGCACTTAGCGACGGTGGAGAGGAAAAACTCCCTTTTAACAGGAAGAAACCTCCAGCAGAACCAGGCTCAGGGAGGGGCAGTCATCTGCTGCGACTGGCTGGGGGGTGAAGGGATAGAGAAGAAGAAAAGAACAGACATGTAGAGAGCAAACAGCACAATGGGGACTCAATCTATGGGAGAGAACAAACAAATGTTAATGACCAGCAAAAAAAAAAATATTTCATTGAGAGTGAGGAAAGGAGTGAGGCCCAGTGCATTACTGGAGGTCCCCCGGCTGACTAAACCTATTAGCAGCATAACTAAGGGAGGGTTCAGAAACACATGATCCCTCCCTAATTGTAGGCTATATCAAAAAGGTAGGTTTTATCCCTAATCTTACAAACAGAGATCGAGTCTGACTCCCGAATCCAGATTGGCAGCTGGTTCCACAGGAGAGGAGCTTGATAACTGATGAAGCTAAGTGATGAAGGAATACGTTGTTCAACAGTCCTGTGACTCTTGATCAGTTTAGCAACAGACTGAAGAACCTTTACAAGCTGCCTGTACTACAGCATGGTTCACAAGGCACCATGAGCCCCATGAATACTCCTGTAGGTGGTGAGCCTACTGGAAGGCGGACCCATGAGGCTTGTTCGGGCTAAGCCCGACTGGGTCCTATGGGCAGAAACCTGGCCACCGGGCGCTTGTTGTTGTTTTGTTTTGTTTTGTTTTTTTTAGTTTTACACAAGATCCCAACTTCACTGCAATTGAGGTTGAATATAATATTGTAATATTTTAGTCATTCACACCAGCTGTTTTGCATCAATTAATATTATTTTTCAAAGTGTAATTAGTCATCATAGTTTCTATGAGATATATGAGCTGAATGATTCATAGACAATATTCAAGATCTATGAATTGAGGCTATCCCAGCAGGTACACCCAAGGCAGAACCTAACCATTCACTGTTCCATGCATACCCAAGAACAATTTACAATCCCCAGTTGGTGCCAGTTAACCTAACATGCATGTCTTTGGACTGTAGGAGCAAACTGGAGTACCCGACAAAAATCTACCCAGGCATGGGGAGAACGCACAAACTCAACATAGAAAGGTCACCATTGGCCAGGGGGTGGCATAGAACCCACCATCTTCTTGTTGTGAAGGCCACAGTCCTAACCACTGCACCTCTCAGCTGTCCATGAAATGTGTTATTATTTTTTTTCACTTTGTTGTTCTGAGTAATAATTTTGTTATTATTAATTCCTGTTTCCCTCACCAGTTGCAGAATATAGGCACCAGTGAACAAGCTGCTCTGGAATTTTAGTTAAACTACAGCACAGGCACCTTCAGATTGCTTTGTCTAATTGTGACCTTGAGGGTATTTTACTCTTTCTTACGGCATATACACTACCGTTCAAAAGTTTGGGGTCATTTAGAAATTTCCTTATTTTTGAAAGAAAAGCACTTTTTTTCAATGAAGATAACTTTAAACTAATCAGAAATACACTCTATACATTGCTAATGTGGTAAATGACTATTATAGCTGCAAATGTCTGGTTTTTGGTGCAATATCTACATAAGTGTATAGAGGCCCATTTCCAGCAACTATCACTCCAGTGTTCTAATGGTACAATGTGTTTGCTCATTGCCTGAGAAGGCTAATGGATGATTAGAAAACCCCTGTGCAATCATGTTAGGTCTGCAATGCTGTAATTGCTGCAAATGGAGGATTCTTTGCTGAAAGCAAAGTTTGAAGGAAAAAATTATTATTTCAAATACAAATCATTATTTCTAACCTTGTCAATGTCTTGACTATATTTTCTATTCATTTTACAACTCATGGTGGTAAATAAGTGTGACTTTTCGTGGAAAACACAAAATAATTGTCTGTGTGACCCCAAACTTTTGAACGGTAGTGTATGTAAACTAAAGGGATCTTTTTTTAAGATCTTTTGTCCCCACATTATTGTATTTTTGAGCCACCTCCATGATGTAAGCATGGATAAGCGTGTCATTAAGAAATATGATTTTGGATGTACACTACAGTTCAAAAGTTTGGGGTCACTTAGAAATGTCCTTATTTTTGAAAGAAAAGCATTGTTTTTTTCAATGAAGATAACTTTAATCTAATCAGAAATACACTCTAATATCTAATATACATTGCTAATGTGGTAAATGACTATTCTAGCTGCAAATGTCTGGTTTTTGGTGCAATATCTACATAGGCATATAGAGGCCCATTTCCAGCAACTATCACTCCAGTGTTCTAATGGTACAATGTGTTTGCTCATTGCATCAGAAGGCTAATGGATGATTAGAAAACCCTTGTGCAATCATGTTAGCACAGCTGAAAACAGTTTAGCTGGTTAGAGAAGCTATAAAACTGACCTTCCTTTGAGCACGTTGAGTATCTGGAAAAAAATATTATTTCAAATACAAATCATTATTTCTAACCTTGTCAATGTCTTGATTATATTTTCTATTCATTTTACAACTCATGGTGGTAAATAAGTGTTGACTTTTCATGAAAAACACAAAATTATTTGTATGGGTGACCCCAAACTTTTGAACGGTAGTGTACTTGTTTGAGCCAAACACAAATGTTCACCAATGAATTAATAATGCTGTTTTAATATGACTACAGATTATTACCTCAATAGTACAGCATGTAATAGAGAAATGATAGTATTAAATGGGTCAGAAAACACTTAATAAACTGTAAACTTTAATATGCAAAGTTTTAAAATGATAGTTATAATACACAATGGTGATATAAAGTCAAGCAGTTGATGCAGTCCTCCCATCACAGATGTTTGGATTAACTAGACACCCTCTCCAGGAGGCTTCACTTCTTATGTCTACATGAGAAAACATCTCAGTCAAACACAACAGAATAAATATGAAGAATTTAAAATTGTCACATGTCCTTCAGCTTTCATAACTTCATTTAGAAGATGTGAACTACAGAGAAAAAGTTTTACACTATTAGAGGACAGCATGCATTATCATGGCCATAAATGCTGAAATGAAGCAGAGGGTGGATGAATATGAAGTTGTACTGACTGTAGCTGCAGTTGTGGCTGCTGCTGTAGTTGTGGCTGCTGATGATGGGCCAGCTGCTGCAGCTGTGGCTGCTGATGTTGGGCCAGCTGCTGCAGTTGTGGCTGATGCTGTTGGGCCAGCTGCTGCAGTTGTGGCTGCTGATGTTTGGCCAGCTGCTGCAGTTGTGGCTGATGCTGTTGGGCCAGCTGCTGCAGTTGTGGCTGCTGTTGTTGGGCCAGCTGCTGCAGTTGTTGCTGCTGCTGTTGGACCAGCAGTAGTGTTGCTGGGGGAAGTGTAGAGGTTGCCCCAGCTGCTGTGGCCGTAGTGCGCAGCTGTGGATGTTGTTGCAACAACTGTGGTTGGTAGTTGTAGTTGCTGAAGGTGTAGTTGGAGTTGCAGCAGGTGTGGTTGTCAATGGAGAAGGTGTGTTGTAGTTGCATCAGGTGTTGTAGTTGCAGGAGGTGTCACTGGTTGTAAGCGAAGCTGTGGTTTAGTTGCAGCAGGTGTGGCTGTAGTTGCAGCAGTTGAGTTGCGCAGGTGTGGTTGTAGTTGCAACAGCTGTGTTGTAGTTGCAGCAGGTGTAGTTGTAGTTGCAGCGGCTGTGGATGTAGATGCAGCAAGTTTTAGTTGTAGATGGAGAAGTTGTGGTTGTGGTTGTAGTTGCTGAAGGTGTAGTTGGAGTTGAAGCAGGTGTGGTTGTCAATGGAGAAGGTGTGGTTGTAGTTGCATCAGGTGTTGTAGTTGCAGGAGGTGTCACTGTTGTAAGCGAAGCTGTGGTTGTAGTTGCAGCAGGTGTGGCTGTAGTTGCAACAGTTGTAGTTGCAGCAGGTGTGGTTGTAGTTGCAACAGCTGTGGTTGTAGTTGCAGCAGGTGTAGTTGTAGTTGCAGCAGCTGTGGATGTAGATGCAGCAAGTTTAGTTGTAGATGGAAAAGTTGTGGTTGTGGTTGTAGTTGCTGAAGGTGTAGTTGGAGTTGAAGCAGGTGTGGTTGTCAATGGAGAAAGTGTAGTTGTAGTTGCATCAGGTGTTGTAGTTGCAGGAGGTGTCGCTGTTGTAGGCGAAGCAGTGGTTGTAGTTACAGCAGGTGTGGTTGTAGTTTGCAGCTGGTGTAGTTGTTGTTTGCAGCAGTTGTGGCTGTAGTTGCAACAGTTGTAGTTGCAGCAGGTTGGTTGTAGTTTGCGTACCTGAGGTTTTGAAGTTGCAGGAGGTGAAGCTGTAGTTGAAGCAAGTGTAACTGTTGTTAGATCAGCTGTGGTTGTAGTTACAGAAGGTGTAATTGTAGTTGCAGCAGGTGTAGTTGTAGTTGCAGCAGGAGGGATTGTTGTTAGAGCAGCTGTGGTTGTAATTGCAGCAGGAGTGGTTGTAGTTTGAGCAGCTGTGGTTGTAGTGTTGCAACAGGTATTGTTGTAGATGCTGCAGCAGTGTAGTTGTAGTTGCAGCAGCAGCTGTAGTTTGTAGTTGTAGTTGCAGAAGCAGCTGTAGATGTAGTTGCAGCAAGTGTGATTGTAGTTGCAACTGGTGTAATTGTAGTTGCAGCAGGGTATGGTTGTAGTTGCAACAGCTGTGGTTGTAGTTGCAGCAGGTGTAGCTGTAGTTGCATCAGGTGTGGTTGTAGTTGCAGTAGCTATGGTTATTGTTGCAGCAGGTGTGGTTATAGTTGCAGCAGGTGTAGCTGTTGCTTGAGCAGCTGCAGTTGTAGTTGCAGCACGAGTGGCTGCAGTTTGAGCAGCTGTGGTTGTAGTTGCAGCAAGTGTAGTTATAGTTGCAGCGGCAGGTGTAGTTTGTAGTTTCAGCAGCAGGTGTAGTTGTAGTTGCAGCCAGCAGCTGTAGTTGTAGTTGCAGCAGGTGTACTTGTCCATTGCACCAGCGGGTGTAGTTGTAGTTGCAGCAGCAAGTGTAGTTTTAGTTGCAGCAGGGTGTAGTTGTAGCTAGAGCAGCTGTAGTTATAGTTACAGTAGCAGTTGTGGTTGTAGTTGAAGCAGTGTGTTGTAGTTGTAGTTGCAGCAGCAGCTGTAGTTGAAGTTGCAGCAGGTGTACTTGTTGTTGCAGCAGCAGCTGTAGTTGTAGTTGCAGCAGGAGTGGTTGTAGTTTGAGCAGCTTGTGGTTGTATTGCAGTAGGTGTAGTTGTAGTTGCAACAGGTGTAATTGTAGTTGCAGCAGCAGCTGTAGTTGAAGCGACAGGTGTAGTTGTAGTTGTAGCAGCAGCTGTAGTTGTAGTCACAGCGGTAGGTGTAGTTGTAGTTGCAGCAAGTGTGGTTGTAGCTGCAACTGGTGTAGTTGTAGTTGTTGCAGATGTGGTTGTAGTTGCAACAGTTGTAGTTGTAGTTGCAGCAGGTGTGGTTGTAGTTGCAACAGCTGTGGTTGTAGTTGCAGCAGGTGTAGTTGTAGTTGCGTCAGGTGTGGTTGTAGTTGCAGTTGCTATGGTTGTTGTTGCAGCAGTGTGGCCTATAGTTGAAGCAGGTGTAGCTGTTGTTTGAGCAGCTGACATGTAGTTGCAGCAGGAGTGGTTGTAGTTTTAGCAACTGTGGTTGTAGTTGCAGCAGGTGTAGTTGTAGTTGTGTCATCCGGTGGCTCTCGCGAGCCACCATAAGATGCCACACCGTCACCAGAGAGTTGTGCAAGAGTTTTTTATTAAGGGTAAAGTTATGATAATACGAGCTGCTGAGGCAATGACACACACAAGTCTACACACACCACCACACTTACGGGTCCACAGGAGGTGACGGTCATACCACAGACAGGCAAGGTAGAAACAGTCCAAAGCATACATAAGCTCTGACGATCAGCGACGGACACTGCTGCAAGGATGCAGCCGCTAGCGTTGGTTTAAGAAGTCTGTCGCTAACGACCGCAAATGCAGAACAGCTGTTCAGGACTTGACAGCTGAAGCCTCCCCGAGTGCTGTCACAGTAAGAGCTCGGAGAGCCAAGATAACAACGCTGCTGTCAAGCCCCGACAGGAATAGCCCAAGCACAAATAACATAGTGCTCGGGTCACAACAGTAGCCCTCCCTCAAAAAGGCGGGCTCCGAACCGTCTGTAACACCCAGCCCTCCCCCCTCCCCAACCACAGGGCGAATGGAATGGAGGAACAGGCAAGGAGGGAGCCAAACAAAACCCAACAAGGCCCCAGACAAAAAGGAAAAAGAAGAACACATCCCCTGACATATCCATCAAATTCCCCCAGAACAATGAAGAAAAAAAAAAAAAAAACAAGCCAACAATTACAATACAAGGGTACAAACCATACAGAGCATAATTACCTGACACCGGAAAGCTTTCCACAGTGACCACGGACAGCCTAACTCCAGAGTACATAACCCCACGTGGTTTAGAACTCATCAGAGTAAAGATCTTTTCACACTGTTCACACACAAACTTTGAAATGCCACAGTTATACTCCCAAATCACCCAAGTACATGAAACCAGCCACAATTAAACCCAAAAACAACAGCCTCAAACACTACGCTATCTGTGAAAAAACAAGAAATACATGCTATAGCCCCTCAAATAGAAGAGGAGAGGAAAAGAAAACAAAAAAAAAACAAAAACAAAACAAAAGCATGCTGCAAACATACACGAGGCAATCTCAATTGTTCCAAATAACCTTACACCGTATGGTCCCAAACAGATGATCGGAGGAGATCAAACGCCCCAGGCAGAGCTCCGGCGACCTCCCTGCATCCGATGGCCCATGGATAGTCACAAAAAACAGTACATGATCAGGCGGCCTGCCCCACTCCCAGGCCCCAAGAGACAAGTCCTCCGGTGGCTGTACCAGGCTACCCAGTAGCAAACAGTTTATCAGATGACCGACCCAAGGCGCCAAACCAGTGGAGCAGTTCCTTGGGTGGCCGACCCGCATCCCTCAGCCACCAGAACCGTGGAGGAATAGCGTGCGGCGGCCTGCCAGATGGAGAAACTACATGAGAGCACCAGCCTGCAAGACAAAAAACCTCCAACGGCCCCCAGCGCTAACGACCCCAGCTGGTAGCTCCTGAGAGGGGAATAATCAAGACAATGGGTCCACATCACATCAGGCGGCGAAGGGTCTGCGGCTCCTCCACCGACCTCGGTCCAGACCGATGCGATCATCGCAGCTCCGCCTGTATCGGATCCCGATTGGATCACAGCTGCACCCGCATCGGACCCCGATTGGGTCACAGCAGCGCCAACGTCGGACCCCCACTGGCCCTCGCCGGACCCCGATTGGGTCACTGCCGCACCAGCGACAGACCCTGATTGGACCTCCTCGAACCCCGATTGGGTCGCAGTTGCACCTGCGTTGGACCCCCACTGGACCTCATCGGACCCCGATTGGGTCACAGCTGCACCTGCGTTGGACCCCCACTGCACCTCGTTGGACCCTGATTGGACCTCGTCGGACCCTGATTGGGTCGCAGCTGCACCTGCGTTGGACCCCCACTGGACCTCGTCGGACCCCGATTGGGTCCACAGCCGCACCTGCGTCAGACCCTGATTGGACCCCTCCAAACCCCGATTGGGTCGCAGCTGCACCTGCGTTGGACCCCCCACTGGACCTCGTCGGACCCCGATTGGGTCCACAGCCACACCTGCGTCAGACCCCGATTGGACCTCATCGGGCCCCGATTGGGTCACCGCTGCACCCCGTTGGACCCCGATTGGATCACAGCAGCACCTGCGTTGGACCCCCACTAGATCTCGGCAGGCCCCGGATTGGGTCACCGCTGCACCCGCATCGGACCCCGAATGGGTCACCTCAGCCCACGCGGTCGGACCCCGACTGGGTCTGGACAGGACCCCCGACTGGGTCGCGTACTGCACCGGCGACGACCTCCATCCCCCAAACTTGGGACCTCCAGCCCCGCGACCTCGACAGACTCCAAAGCTCGCGTTACGCGTGTTGGAGAGGCTCAGAGGACAGGAGAGGACAGTGATCAGTATCACCGGCAGCGCCAGAGCCCAGCAAGATGAGCTCGGGCGCAGCAGACGGCTGCCCCTCGCTCGCCTCCCCACGAGGCAGGCAAAAATGCTCTAACACACCACAAAAAAAAAAAACAAAGAAGAGCACTTGCCTGCACTCGGGCTCTGGAGCCGTCCAGGACTTCGTCGATCCAGTTCAGGTAGAAGCTCGTTGTCAGGCTCCCACTCAGCTGCGTCGGGTTCCACAGCCGGCCTGATGGTCTCTGCAGCTGGATTCTCTCGCGCTGATGTCCACACCGATAACCCGCACGGCTGTGGTGGCAGGGGGACCCTCGACCCACTGGCTCGGGCTGCTCCTCTGTGGAGACCTGGGACGCTTGCTCGTCGGCTCAGGCTCCACACCACAGTCCGCTCTCCTCCTCTGTCCAAAACAAGGCTGCGGGCCGGATTATTCCCAGAGCCGCAGGGCCTCCCCTCGTCTGACGGCGTGGACCTAACGCCGAGGTCCGCTCAGCAGGAGGAACACGGAGGCAGCAGGTTCAGTACAGGTAATTACAGCTAGAGGAGGAAACTTGGGGGGCTGCAAACCCCGAGTTTCACCCCCAGGAGTCAGACAAGGACAGATCACCACGATAAGTAGGGAGTGAATTTGAACTTGCCTGTCTCCCGGAGGAAGGATGGTGCCAGCTGTAGAGGACATTGGTCCTCCTCGCTCGCTGGGTGGTGGGAAAGGACCCATGGACGGAGCTCGGCTGGCGCACGGACTCTGATACCAACACAGCAGCTGGAAGAGGGTGTTGAGGACGAAGAGAGTGCGGCAGCCAAAGCGGGTCGGGCACAAATGCTGACCCATACAGCAGGGATTGGTGGCCCGAAGAAAAGGGGCTGCAGGAATTCCACCTGATGTGCCGCCGAATAGGACAGCTGACTGGTGTGACTGGGTCATCCCGGCGGCCCGGAACTGGATCCGGAAACAGGAGCTTGCTGAAGAGTGCGCTCAGGCCGCCAGCGCCGACGTCTACCGCCGGCCGCCCAGATGCGTGCATGAACTCCAGGCGTGGAATCGAGGACCAGGATCGGATCCCTAGGCGAAGAGCCGGAGCGCCTCCTCCTCTGCTTCTTGCCATACTCCTCCTCCAGCTTAAGGAATATCTCGCGTTTTGCGGCGATATCAACCCTCCTTGCGTCGACTTCCGGCGTGGTCGGCGTAGCGGGGAGAGAGATGACGAAGAGCATCCTCAGCGGAGTCCAGGTACCAGTGTATGCCGTGATAGTAATCCAGGAGGGAAGCGGAGATGAGCATCTTATCCACGAATTCAAGGACGCCCGTCAGCTCGTGGCTTGGACTCCGAGCGCGACCCTTCCGTGACCCTGTTTGAGCAGCTGACATTGTAGTTGTAGCAGGAGTGTTTGTAGTTTGAGCAACTGTGGTTGTAGTTGCAGCAGGTGTAGTTGTAGTGCAGCAGAAGGTGTAGTTGTAGTTGCAGCAGGTGTGGTTGGTGTTGTAATAGGTGTAGCTGTAGCTGCAGCATCAGCTGTAGTTGCAGCAGGTGTGGTTGTCATTGGAGGAGGTGTGGTTGTTGTTTCAGCAGGTGTAGTTGTAGTTGCAGCAGAAGGTGTAGTTGTCGTTGCAGCAGGTGTGGTTGTAGTTGCAGCAGGTATAGCTGTAATTGCAGCAACTGTGGTAGTTGCAGAACGTGTGGTTGTAGTTGCAGCAGGTGTGGTTGTAGTTGCATCACATGTAGTTGTAGTTGCAGCAACAGCTGTTGTTGCAGCAGGTGTGGTTGTCATTGGAGCAGGTGTGGTTGTAGTTTCAGCCGGTGTTGTGGTTGCAGCAGGTGTCACTGTTGTTAGAGCAGCTGTGGTTGTAGTTGCAGAAGCAGTTGTGGTTGTAGTTGCAGAAGGTGTGGCTGTGGTTGCAGCAGGTGTGGTTGTAGTTGTAGTTACAGCAGCAGCTGTAGTTGTAGTTGCAACAGCAGCTGTAGTTGTAGTTGCAGCACAGCCGTAGACGTAGCAGTTGTAGTTGCAGCAGGAGTGGTATAGTTGAGCAGCTGTGGTTGCAGTTGTTGCAGGTGTAGTTGTAGATGCAGCATGTATTGTTGTAGATGCAGCAGAAGGTGTAGTTGTAGTTGCAGCAGCAGCTGTAGTTGTAGTTGTAGCTGCAGCAAGTGTGGTTTTAGTTGCAACTGGTGTAGTTGTAGTTGCAGCAGGTGTGGTTGTTTTTGCAGTAGCTATGGTTGTTGTTGCAGCAGGTGGTGGTTATAGTTGAAGTAGGTGCATTAGTAGCTAGAGCAGCTGTAGTTATAGCTGCAGTAGCAGTTGTGGTTGTAGTTGAAGCAGCTGCAGATGTAGTTGCAGATGGAGTGGTTGTAGTTTGAGCAGCTGATGTTGTAGTTGAAGCAGGTGTAGTTGTAGTTGCAGTGGCAGGTGTAGTTGTAGTTCCAACAGGTGTGGTTGTAGTTGCAGCAGGTGTAGCTGTAGTTGCAGCAACAGTTGTAGTTGCAGCAGGTGTGGTTGTTGTTGCAGCAGGAGTGTTTGTAGTTTGAGCAGCTGTGGTTGTAGTTGCAGCAGGTGTAGTTGTAGTTCCAGTAGGTATAGTTGTAGTTAGATCAGCTGTGGCTGTAGTTGTAGCAGCTGTGGTTGTAGTTGCAGCAGGTGTAGCTGTTGTGAGAGTAGCTGTGGTTGTAGTTACAGCAGGGGTGGTTGTAGTTGCAACTGTTGTAGTTGTTGCAGGTGTAGTTGTAGTTGCAGCAGAAGCTATAGTTGTAGTTGCAGCAGCAGCTGTAGTTGTAGTTGCAGCAGTTGTAGTTGCAGCAGGTATTGTTGTAGATGCAGCAGAAGGTGTAGTTGTAGTTGCAGCAGGTTCTTGGGGGACGTGAGGTCCGTCAGGGGGCTGGCGATGATCCCAAGTTCGGCACAAATCGGCAATAGAGAAGTTCGACAAATCCCAAGAAGCCCTGCAACTGCTGGGATGGACATGGGCGTGGGCCAATCCACCACCGCCTTGACCTTGGCCGGGGTCAGGGAGCACCTGATTGTGTGCGATAATGAATCCCAAAAAGGACGTCTTGTCGGTGTGAAACTCACACTTCTCGGCCTTCACAAACAGCTGGTTCTCCAGGAGGTGTTGCAGGACCCGTCTCACGTGCATCTGGTGTTCCTCCAACGTGCGTGAAAAGATCAAGATGTCATCCAAGTACACAAACACGAAGGAGTTCAGGAAGTCCCGGAGGACTTCATTAATCAATCGCTGGAAGATGGCCGGAGCGTTGGTTAACCAACGGCATCACCAATACTCAAAGTGGCCGCTTGGGGTCCGGAACGCCATCTTCCGCTCATCGTCCTCCTTAATGCGCACCAGGTGGTAAGCGTTACGGAGGTCCAGCTTCGTGAACCAAGATGCCCCCTAGAGAGAGTAAAAGGCCGAGTTCATCAGTGGCAGCGTGTACTTATCCTTGATGGTAATTTCATTCAGAAATTCACAATTTCATATGTGTCCATGGCCTCACGCTCCGGGGCAGACAGGCTATACAAACGACTCGCCGGGAGAGGGACCCCTGCTCTGAGGTTGATCGGCACAGTCGTAGGGGTGGTGGGGGGGAAGGGACAGTGCCCGTGACATGCTGAAAACCGCTCCCAGGTTGTGGTAGACTTCTGGTACCTTGGACAGGTCCGGGGGCGGCACCGAGGGTGGGGTCACCGATACCGAGGGGGCACACGCTGCAGACTGGAGGCAGGCACTGAGGCAAAAGATGCTCCACGCTGGTGATATCTTCCGGCTTGCCAGTCGAATGTGAGATTGTGGAACCGTAGCCCACGGGTAACCCACGGATCACAGGCGAGGAGGAGATGGGCAACACCAAGAACGGTATCTCCTCCCTATGGTTTCCAGAAACAATCACCGACACGGGAGCCATCTGGTGGGAGACAGTGGTCATGAAGCCTTTGACAGCGTGACGAGGTTTGACAGCTGCGGCGAAGGGGTTGACGAGCTGAGGCCCCAGATGGGTAGCCAGGTCTCCGGAGATGAAGCTTTGCTCAGCTCCAGAGTCAATAAGGGCATGTGTAGTGTGTTCCCTGTGTTTATAAAATTAGTCTGATGGGGATACGGCAACTAGTGAGGGTTTTTTTTTCTGGCTTACTCGTCCGTGAATCCCCTACTGTAACCACGGACCTCCCCCTTTTAACCGGTTAGGACACTCAGCTACCCCATGAGACTCATTGCCACAGTAAAAACACAAGACCCAGATCCCTCCGGCGCTGCCTTTCAGCCCGCTGGAAACACACCCGATTGGCCAACAGTCATTTCCTCCTGCCCCGGGGAAGTTCCTCCGGTGGGGGGCAGAGCCTGGGAGAGGTGATCGAGAGGGAGCGGGGGGCGTGGTTTACCCAAAAGGCTAGCAGCCCTACGTTCGGCGCCCGCTCCTTCAGCCTACTGTCCAAACTAATGGTAAGGAGAAATTTAGTTCCCCCTAATTTATCTGGCTTATCCTATGTCGCTAGTTCATCTCTAAGTTCTGAACTAAGACTGCGGAGGAAAATGCTGCGAAGAGCTGACCTCCCCCCACCCCCAACTCTGCAGCTACGCACCCGGAAGTCACAGCGAAATCGGCTGCAGATTTGCTGCCCTGCCGAAGGCTAAGCAACCGGTAAGTTAACACCACGCCCCGATCAGTATGGTCAAAAATCTCTAAGAATTCTGCCACGAACTGCTGGTAAGTTAAGTGGGAGTTGCTGGGTTTAGCCATAACAGTGTACGGCCAAGCTAATGCCCTCCCTTTGAGCAGGTTAGAGATGTACCCAATCTTGCTATGGTCTGTGGGAAAGTCTCCTGGGACGCGGTGAAAAACTGTCTCTCATTGTAGCAGAAAGCCCCGTGCCTCTCTGAGCTTTCCGCCAAAGCGGGCGGGGGGTAGGCACGGGAGTGAGACGAGGTGATGAAGGCTGGTGTAATTGACTAGCAGGTGGACTACAGGGGCCTGATGAAGCCCCAGCATGCTAGCGTCCTTCCAGGTGATCCAGCCGGCTGTTAATCTGAGCTAATTGATTTAAAATAACTGTCTGTTGATGGGCAATTAAATCTACTCGTGCGCTTAAGGTGTTAAAACGGCGCGCCAGCGCACTGTCTGCTGGGTCATCTTGATGGAGTGGTACTGACATGATTGCTTAACCCAGGAGACAGATGCTGACATGAGTAGAGTAGTTTGACAATTATTTATTAACCCAGAGTGGTTTGGTGAGTGTGTGAATGTGTGAGTGAGTGCGGTGTAGCCTGGCAGCTGGAGCTGAGCGGGTCTTGCTGCGACCTGGCAACCCTGGAACACACAAGCACAAGAGGTTAGTGCGGCTCGTTGGAATGGAGAACTGAGCCTTGTGCTGCTTACTTGCAGGTGCCGCTGCGAGACTCCTGTCGGCTCCGTGACTTGGCGTGGCTTGGTGCAGGTGGCGCTTGGCGCTGTGAGGGTGAGGGGGAGATCCGAGGAGGAGGAGGTGACGTCCTGTTATCTGGGGAGATGAGTCCGCCGCCAGGGAGGTCCACCTGTGCACAGGGAAGAACACTTTGACAGGGTAAGTTTTGCTGTGGCTTACATGACGTGGCTTGACGAGATGACTTGGCATTAGCTCTGGCTTGAGGTCGTGTCCTTGACGCGATGCGTGGCGAAGACGACAGACGACTCCGTGCCGAGCAGTCAGAAGCACCGGCTCTTAAAGCCCGCTGATTACTGGTGACAGGTGTATGCGCAGCTGGGGCTAATGACGGCCCAGCGGCCGCCATGACAGCACTGTGTGTTTATATATTTATGTATTTATATGTACATATGTATACTCGCTGCTCTTGTTTTTTCTTGTCTTCTGATTGTTGCTCTGAGTGTTGCTATCCCTGTGCTGTTGCAATCCTGGAATTTCCCCATTGTGGGACTAATAAAGGCTTATCTTATCTTATCTTATACCAGTCGGCCATCAGTGTGTTTCCTTATTTATTCAGTATCCCTGCTGCTGACATTTGGGAATACTTAAGTTTCAACTGGTGTTGCAGTGAAGACCTCGTCAAGAGTCTCCCACGACCAAGAACACGGGCAAAGGGACAAAACCAAAGACCTTCATACACAGTGGTCTTGGTCTTGACTCTTTCTTGGTCTTTCTACGCTCTGGTCTCGGTCTGGTCTTGACTACAATAGTTACAGTACATACTTGAAGTCTCCGAGTATACTATAAAAATATGCAATAAATTCTAACTGAAAAAAATACAATCATAGCCATCTGATTTTTAATCATAAAAATACCATTTGCAAGTTAGCATACATTTGTAACTTTTTTCTTTTAAACTTGAAAGTTTTTTTTCTCATAGTCTTTATTTATTATAAAACAGTCATTTCCGACCAAGCAAATTGATTGAACAATAGGGATTCCAGGAGTCAAGATATTCCATGATAATTGTGCGTGCTTCAAAGGAGTTCTAGTAATTGTTAATTACTAACTGTAATTTATGAATGAATCTTGAATGAATGAATGAATCTTTATTTATTTCGGATAGATTAAAAGTAAAGATTAAAAAAGAAACAGAATAATATAACAAAGGGGGAAAAAATCCAACAAGGTCAAATTAAACAATAACTCCTCTGATTATACAGTTCAACATAAGTTATCCGAAATGGGTGATGGCTGAAGCCGCAGCTTATATTGCCCACCCATATTCCATCCAAGCAGCTTATATTGCCCACCCATATTCCATCCAAGAATTCAAAGAAAAACAAAACAAGAGCCATTACAATTCGGAACAAAGCAAAGACAAAATGTGACAAAAAAAAAACAAAACTAAGCTACAACATCTTGTATATATGTTTGGAGTATTTCTTCCTTTAGTTTTTGTTTAAATTGTCCAAGCGTTGTACATGATTTTAAGTAAGGTCCAAAATTGTTCCATAATCTTATTCCTTGCACTGAAACACAGTGTTGATTGGTGGTAGTTCTCAATGAAGGTTTTTGAAATATACATGTTCCTCTGAAATGATATTGTTTCTCCCTTATATGGAACAACTTTTGGATATATGTGGGCAGTGATAGATTCTTCACTTTAAACACTATTACTGCAGTTTTAAAGTCAAACAGATCTTTCAACTTGAGAGCTTTTAATTTAAGAAAAAGTGGGATGTTGGTTCCCTGTAAGCATCTTTGTTTATTATTCTAATAGCTCTCTTCTGAAGCATAAAGACTGGATATATGTTTGTTTTATATGTATTTCCCCATACTTCAGTACAATATGTCATGTATGGGAGTATTAATGAATGATACAAAGAGTATAATGTGGGTTGATTCAGCAAATATTTCGCTCTGTGTAGTATTGCGATTGATTTAGATATTTTACCTTTAATATACAGTAATTAATATGTGACTTCCAACACAGTTTATTATCAATTATTACTCCAAGAAATTTAGTTTCAGATACCCTTTCAATCGCTACACCATTTACACTGAGTTTAGATACTAAGTTGTTGTGATGGTTGTTAAAAACTATAAATTTTGTCTTACTTAAATTGAGCATTAATTTGTTTGAATCAAACCACAGTTTAAGCTTTCCTAATTCCTTTCCGAGTGTATCCAAAAGTTGTTCCAAATTGCTTCCACTGCATAATAGATTAGTGTCATCAGCAAACAATATTAAATCCATTTTTTCCGAGACTTTACATATATCATTTATATACATATTGAATAACAATGGCCCCAAAACTGAACCCTGTGGGACTCCACAAGTAACCTTCAGTAACTGTGAGTTTTTGTTACCAACACATACATACTGATATCTATTCTTTAAATAACTACTTAACCAGGACAGTGCTACCCCCCAATACCACAATTTTGTAGTTTCTTTAATAATAAATAGTGATCCACTGTATCAAATGCTTTTTTAAGATCCAGGAATACCCCAACTGAATACTCTTTATTTTCTACGGCAGTTGATATTTTTTCTATAAATTCCATTAGAGCAAATGCAGTTGTCCTCTTGTGTCTGAACCCATATTGCTGCTCACACAATAAATTATTCTTCATTATAAAATTGTCAATTCTCTCACAGAATATTTTTTCAAGTATCGTGGAAAATTGTGGCAACAGTGAAATTGGTCTATAGTTTGAAAGTTCCCCTCTGTCACCCGTCTTGTATATTGGAATTACTTTAGCTATTTTCATTGCATTGGGAAATATACCTGTTTGGAGAGAAAGGTTACAAATATATGTCAGTGGTTTCACTAAGCATTCAATAATAGTTTTGACTAAGAGCATGTCTATACCATCACAGTCCGTAGATGTTTTACTTTTAAACGATTTAACAATTTCAATGACCTCTCTCTCGTCTGTGTTCTTTATGAAAATGAAGTCTTTTATAGCAGTGTTTTTGCTTATTGTATCACCCTTAGGTGCCGTAATGGGTATTTCTCGAGCCAAATTAGGACCAATGTTAACAAAAAAGTTATTAAATTCATCTGCAGGTGAAACTGCATTCACACTCTGAGTTGTATTATTTTTTGAAAAATTGGTTGGGTAGCTTGTATTTCTGTTTTTATTTCCAAGAATATTGTTAAGTATTGTCCATGCATTTTTAATATTGTCTCTGTTTTTCTCCAGTTCTTTACTGTAATAGTCTCTTTTACTGCATCTCATTATACACTACCCTTCATAAGTTTGGGGTTACCCAGACAATTAAGATAAGATAAGATAAGATAAGATAAGCCTTTATTAGTCCCACAACAGGGAAATTCCAGGATTGCAACAGCACAGGGATAGCAACACTCAGAGCAACAATCAGAAGGCAAGAAAAAAAAAAAAAAACAAGCAAGCAAGAGCAGCTAATATACATATGTACATATTACTATAAAATATATATATACACACACACACACACAGACACACAGTGCAGAGCATTGTAGCTGGATGGAATAAATATATGAATATATGAACACAGTGCAGAGCATTGTAGCTAGATGGAATAAATATGTAAATATATAATTATTTTGTTATTTATTATTTATTTTTATTTATATTTATTTTATTATATATTTATTATTTATTACACAATTATTTTGTGTTTTCCATGAAAAGTCACTTATTTACCACCATGAGTTGTAAAATGAATAGAAAATATAGTCAAGACATTGACAAGGTTAGAAATAATGATTTGTATTTGAAATAATATTTTTTTCCTTCAAACTTTGCTTTTGTCAAAGAATCCTCCATTTGCAGCAATTACAGCATTGCAGACCTAACATGATTGCACAAGGGTTTTCTAATCATCCACTAGCCTTCTGATGCAATGAGCAAACACATTGTACCATTAGAACACTGGAGTGATAGTTGCTGGAAATGGGCCTCTATACACCTATGTAGATATTGCACCAAAAACCAGACATTTGCAGCTAGAATAGTCATTTACCACATTAGCAATGTATAGAGTGTATTTCTGATTAGTTTAAAGTTATCTTCATTGAACAAAAGTGCTTTTCTTTCAAAAATAAGGAAATTTCTAAGTGACCCCAAACTTTTGAATGGTAGTGTACGTATATGTTAACTTATTTTTGCATGTTTTATACCTCTCCTCTGCTTCTTTTGCCCTTTTCTTTAGAAAAGCTTTATATAATAAATTTTTCTTTTTACACGCCTTTTGTAATCCTTTGTTTAACCATGGCTTATCGACAATTTATGTTTAAGATTTTTCTTTACTAATGGACTTTTTTTTTCATAAAAAGTGGTTACAATATTCATAAATGTGTCATAGGCTTCATTTACATCTGATACATAGACTTTTGTCCAGTCCTGCTTCAGCAAGTCTTCTTTAAAAGAACTGATTGCATTTTGTGATTTGTATCTGAACGATTTTAATTTTTTTTCTGTATTGGCCTCCGTGTGGCAATGGATAAGTGCAAAGGTTGGCAAATGGTCACTTATATCATTTATCAATAATCCACTTTCTATTTTCTTATCAATAATATTAACAAACAGGTTGTCAATAAGTGTAGCAATGTGGACTGTGATTCTACTGGGATGTGTTATTGTGGGATATAGAGTCATACTGTACATAGAATTCATGTACTCTGTAATTACATTTTGTTGATATGGATTTAGTAAATCAATATTGAAATCTCCACAAATTACTATCATTTTCTTACTAGTAATATTATTGTACAGCTCGACTAATTTATCTCTGAATGTCTCAATGCAAGTTCCCGGCATTCTATATATACAACTTATAATTAGATTTTTTGTTTTATCTTGGTCAATCTCAACAGTAACACATTCTAAAATCCCTGGAAATGCAAAGGACATTCCATTTACAAGCTTACATCTATACAGGTCATCAATATACAGTGCAACACCACCACCCTTTTTTTGAGATCTGTTAATATGAAACATCTGATATCCCTCTATTGCCATCAGGGGAGCCTGCTCTTCATTAAGCCTATTTATTGTCAGCTGTCAGTGAGAATTGCAATACTGTGTTGGATAACTCGTGTGAAACTCACTGAAACATATGTCCAACCCTCAGTTGATATCTGACTTCTTTTAATATTACTCTGTGTATGCAGAATCCCTTGATAATTGATGTTACTGTTACTGTAACTGATATTCAATTCAATTCAATTCAGCTTTATTTATACAGTGCCACATCACAACAGAAGCCGTCTCGTGGCACCACAATGCAGAAAAAAACCCACAATCTCAGAAAAACCCAGCAATCAGACGATCCCCTGTGAGCAAGCACTTAGCGACAGTGGAGAGGAAAAACTCCCATTTAGCAGGAAGAAACCTCTAGCAGAACCAGGCTCAGGGAGGGGCAGTGATCTGCTATGACTGGCTGGGGGTGAGGGGATAGAGAAGATGGAGAGGACAGACATAAAGCACATAACAGTGAGATGCCAAGTACATTATTGGAAGTCAACCAGCAGTATGGATCAAATAACAACAGAATATTAGATATTAGCTTAGTTAACTTCCAGTTGCTAGTGTGTTATTTTTTCTCGTAATAAACATTGACCACGTTTACATGCACATGAATAAACTGGTTATGATTGGATTTCTGGAGTTATCTGATTATTCAAATGGTCACGTAAACAGAATAATCCAGTAAAGGCCATGTAACCGGGGTCATTGACCATGTTTACACGGTGATGAGTAAACTGATTACTGGAGTAAACTGATAAAGGTAAGAAACAGCTTATGGTGTTTACATGCACTGAGTAAACATTTACTGGTCAAATAAACTAGGTGTGTCAATCTGTTTTCTCATAAACCATTAATGAGCCTTTGACCCTGTTTACATGGCCATGAGTAAACCAACTACGGAGTAAACTGATAAAGGTAATGAGATTACTCTGTTTACATGACAGTTTGAATAATCAGGTAACTCCAGAAAGCTGATTGTAATCGGTTTACTCGTGACCATGTAAACAGGGTCAGTAATTCTGTTATGATCAGGTGAGCGCGCTCCCCCTCCCTTCCTGTGGGAGGTTCCCCAGCTCCGCAGATAAACAATACACCTGCGTGAGTGGATGCACCTGCAGTCTCTTCACTGCCAGTGCTTAAAAGGACCACTTTGTGAACACTCCAGTGCTGGCTCGTTGGGTATACTAGCATTAAAGTTAAAGTAAGTGAAGCTTTAGTTATCAAGGAACCCAGATATTAATCTCTTCCACCTTCTCAGATTGCTTCCATCTCTGCGGTGTGCTCCTGGGGTTCATTGTGTGCTCACCTGCTCCTTCATCATCGCCATCTCTCCAGATCGCCTACTCCACCAGGTCAGACATTTCCCCAGCCCTGTTTATCTGCAGCTTCTTCACCAAATCATCTTTGCCCTACTGGGTTCCTCCGTCGGGCTCTCTGCTCCCGTTTGTAAGAATTTTCCTATTATTCATTATTCTCTGCCTCCCTCCTCCTACTAACCTGCTCTCGTCTCCCTCCTTACAGGTTTGGTTCTCCTCTGGCAAGTGAGGTGTTTTTTCCCGCTAATCCTGTGTTCACTCATTCAATAAAATTGTGTTTAAACTTTGCCTCTCTGCTTCGTGTGCATTCCCTGGTGTAGCATCTTGCACGTGAGCTGATATTTCTTGCAATCATAACAAATTCAAGTGGTTTTCTCTCCAATAATAAGTTTATTCAGTGCATGTAAAGACTACAAAACTGATTATTGCCATTAATGGTTTATTCCCAGTAATCGGTTTACTGTGACCATGCAACCAGGGTCACTGACTCACTCCTAATAACATTGCATGGACTCAAATGAACGTGAATGAGGTCGTGTAAAGACTTTCTCCGAAACATGTCCATTATACAAGTTTATTTCTGCCCATGCAGTGGTATTTGGAATGGCACAGACATAAACAAGATGATAGCTGTGCAAAGCTAAGCTTACTGGATGAACTCTTAAACGCCTCAGTATGGTTACAAAAACGATCAAAATGTGAAATACAAACTTTATAAAGAAAAAAACGATCTGCTCACACACTATTTCCAATACATATACAATGATAAGTGATAGTGATAAAACTGATTTATTTACATGAAAGCACCAGGGAATGAGAAAATATAATGAAAGTGGCACCGGAGCTTAAGGAAGAATGCAATGTGGAAGTGCGTTACTATACATTGTGCAAGAGATCCATTGTGATTAAGTGCATAGTCCTTCTCAATAAAAAGAAAATTCAGTAGGTATAAACATATATTTTTATTGACTATAAAGGTAATACATCTAATTTATAATACATGTAATGACATAATAATAAAAACAAAAAATCAGATAAACATCAAAATATCTTTTTTCCCAAAATTTACTTTCAGGTCCCTCATTATTTAATCTAATTAGACACCCACTTGGATTATATTATATTTCCTACCTGAAGTGTGTGTGTGTGTTCCCATTTAATTGGTTTATTCATCATATAAGATCATAAGGGTAATATTATAGGTGTACTCACCTTAATCTGTGAGTGGATGATGCTGTTCTCTCCTCTCAATGAAACTGTCTCCTGTCTAGCCTGCGACCATATTTATAAGCAGCTGCTGTCAGCCTGAGGGTAACAGGTGAAGTTGCAATGACCATTATTGTCCTGAGTTGGGGTGTGTGTGATGGTGATGATGTTTCTTTTCTTTTTTGTTATTATTGTCACACACCAGTCTATTTTGGAATGTCACTGTACCTGTGTGGCAAAAGTCCAGTTTCAACATGTTTCCTCTGTGACTGTGGCCGTGTTTGTGGCTCTTTTATTACCTGTCTGCAGGCCAACCTTTGGCCGAACCTCAGTCTTCTCCCTAAACCCTCAAGCCCTTAGCCCTTGTATACTTAGGCTGCCACCATCAGCAGTGCCTGATTGTACAAGTCTTTGAGGGGATGAAGTGGTTCAAAATGGTAGAAATATGACACACTTCACATTACCTTGGCAACACTAAAGGATTTTTTATTTACTTTATTAAAATAAATAGGAACCAAAAGTAGTGTGTAAAAGAGATCACAAAAAATAAAATCACATGAGAAAATAAAAAGATTACAGACCAAAGAAAAATTAGAAACAAATGGGGTATGTTGATAAAGAATAAAAGAAAATGAGGGTGAAAGTTCAAAGCTGTGTGTGTTTCCATGGTCTTTTGAGTTTTTTTGTGTAACTTCTTAAGATAAAATCCCAGCGGAGCTCTTGCACATTGTAGAGTAACATACTTCCGCGTTCCAGTCCGCCCACAGTTTTAGTTCCGCTTCATTATATTTTCCCATTCCCTGGTGCTTTCTCGTCAAAAAATCAGTTTTATTACTTTCGCTTGCATACATACTGGAAATAGTGTACAGGAAGATAATTTTTTCTCTATAAAGTTCATGTTTCACATTTTGATCGTTTTTGTAACCATACTGAGCCATTTAATTGTTCCCCCAGTTACCTTAGCAGCTATCGTGTTTATTTATGTCTGTGCCATTCTAAATACCACTGTGTAACCCTGTGTTAAAAACGCGAATAAAAATATGAATATTGATACTGCTTTTAAAAAGAAAAACACCCATTTCACAATGGGAGTAAATAATTTAAAGATGAATATTTAAATAAATATATATATTCATAAAACAGTAGGGAACATTTTCTGGGGAGTTTTGATAAAGTTCCTAGTGTTTTTATTTGGTATTTTGAGCGACCAATGGCTGCGCCGTTGTTTGGCAGCATCAGCCAATGGGTTAAGCGCTCTCTCTCCGGGTGTGGGTATGACTTGCATTTTTTGGCTCAGTCAAGCCAGACGCTGAAAGACTCCGACCAAGAGAGAGAGACGGTCCTTGATGATATGGCGACACTAACGTGCTAATAGCAGTCTTTGTCTCGGATAAAACTTGAGATTGGTAAGCCTGAACAAACACCTGCAATGAGACATTGCTGTATTATCAAATTCTAATGCCCCGTTTGTTAAATTTTAAGACTTGGATCCAAAGGCTGTAAACGCACGTTGAGCGCGGGAATCCCATGACGCACGTGTCACTTAGCTTGGTAAGTGTAGGAGTCAAGAATTGAGGAGACTGGATTATTTTTCCAGTATCTGCTTTAATTCTCATTCATCCTACGTCCTCTCTCGATCGGAGTGAAAAGATACAGGACGCAGTCACACACATACATTTATACACTCATCTCTAACAATACTGGCTGCACGGTGGCGCAGTGGTTAGCACTGCGGCAGCACAGTTTACCCTTGGCTGGGGGATTGTGGGGATCGTGGGATCGTGGGTTCGATCCCAGCCCCCGACCAACAGTGATCTGTGTGGAGTTTGCATGTTCTCCCCGTGTTGCGTGGGTTTACTCCGGGATTTCTCCGGTTTCCTCCCACATGCCAAAAACATGCATGTTAGGTTAATTGGCTGTTCTAAATTGTCCCTAGATATTTGTTTCCTATAGGCCCTTAGAATAGAGGGTTAGTATTAATGAAAGCGCTTTGAGTGGTCTTTGTGACTAGAAAAGCGCTATATAAGTGCAGGTTAGTTAGTTAGTTAGTTAATACATCACACAAAAAGTCTCAATACTCAGCTACATCCTTTCATCTGTAATAGAACACCCAGAGTCCTTCTGTTCTCCTCTCTAACCCCCAAAGGTCAGGCCGGGTAATCTTCTCCTCTCTCCTGAGTCCCCAGGGGGTGCAGACACGTCTTCCTCTTGAGGTGTGAAGTCAATACACATGGCTAGCTCAAAGTCTCTCTTGGCTGAATTCAGCCAGCCACATGTGAGTCACATAGGTTACAACTATGGCCTCCACATCACTCCCCCCTTCCACGCGAAAGACTGGGCATCCACATACAGTCATACAACAGTCATACAGCACGTCACCCCCCCAACAGAATCTCACAGCAACCTAAACAACCTGACCAAAAAACACATCATTCTGCATGCAGCTTAGGTTTCAATCTTCTCCCGAATCTGCTGTATGCAGGTCTCCTGCTCTGTGTTGGGCCGTCCTGCTGTGCATCTGTGGAGTGAGGGGGAGAAGGGTTATTTGCCCCCCGTGGGGGGTCCCGGGGCCGCCCCTTCGGAGGCCTGCCGCGTCGAGGCACGCCCGCCGGCCGTACAGACTCGTGATGCAACAAAAAAGCAGGTTTTAATCTATCGATACTGATCGTCTCCCTCCTGCCCCCCAAATCTAGCACAAAATATTTCTCCCTGGTTTCCAGCACTCGAAATGGACCGTCATAAGGTGGGCGGAGACTATGCCGCTGCGCATCGTGCCTGACAAAAACAAACTCTGTGTCTCGTAAAGCCTGGGGCATGAACAAACGCGGGAAAGAGTGATGAGCAGGGCCTGGGAGCATTTCTGCTCCCGTGTTACTCAGAGACCCCCGGATCGGGGGGGGCCCCGGTGCCGTGTGGTCAGGTAAAAACTCGCCTGGCAGCCTGAGCGGTTATGCGAAGACCAATTCTGCTGGTGAGGCATCTAGATCCTCTTTGGGTGCCGAACGCAACCCCAATAAAACCCATGGTAGTTTGTTTACCCAATCTGTGTCCGTCAGTGACGCTCTGAGGGCTGCCTTCAAAGACATGTGAAAACGCTCGCATAAACCGTTGGCCTGGGGATGGTAAGCGGTCGTGCGATGTACCGCCGCTCCTAAGCCGCTGGCCACTGCTGACCACAGTTCCGACGCAAATTGAGGTCCCCTATCAGACGTAATATCTGACGGGACCCTGAACCGCGCTACCCAGGCTGTTAAAAAAGCGCGTGCCACCTCTGCCGCTGTGGTTGATGTTAACGGGACCACTTCCGGCCAATGAGTGGTTCGGTCTACCATTGTCAAGAGATGCGTGAACCCTTGTGAAGTGGGCAGGGGGCCCACGAGGTCCACGTGCACATGATCAAACCTTTTAGCCGGAATGTGGAACGGTCCTAAGGGCGCCTTAGTGTGCCTATGAATTTTAGCCCGCTGGCAAGCCATGCAGGTTTTAGCCCACTCCTTCACGTGCTTGCGCAGGCTCGGCCAAACAAACTTCTCCGCCACCATTTTCACCAAAGCGCGCACCCCTGGGTGCGCTAGGGAGTGCACAGCGTCAAAAACGCGACGGCGCCACGCGGCTGGCACCACCGGGCGCGGTCGCCCTGTGGATACATCGCAAATAAGCGGGGGGAAACCGGTTTGTAGATTTCTGCGTTCCAGCCTTAACCCTGTTGGTCCAGACAGGAGCGCGCGCACGTCCCTGTCCTCGCTCTGCTCCGCCGCCATGGCTGCATAATCTATTCCCACGTGGACCGGAGCCGCACGCGTGTCCGCGCTGTTACCGCGCTCTGGGTCAGCGGCCGCGCAATCCGTTTCCGTGCGGACGGGTGCTGTTACTGCGGACATACAGTCTGCCACCACATTGATTTTACCGGCTACGTGCTGAATATCGGTGGTAAATTCAGAAATTGCGGCCAGCTGTCTCTGTTGCCGCCCTGACCACGGTTCTGAAGTTTTGGACATCACAAAAGTGAGCGGTTTGTGGTCGACAAACGCGGTGAAACGCCGCCCTTCCAACCAGAACTGGAAATGGCGAATAACCAAGTGGAGCGCCAGCAGCTCCCTGTCAAATGCGCTGTATTTTCACTCAGCCTCGCGTAGGGATCTGCTGAAGAATGCGAGTGGTTGCCAAACCCCGGCAACCTGCTGTTCCACTACGGCCCCTATGGCCACATCTGACGCGTCCGTGGTTAGCGCTATGCGGGCTGCCGGGTCTGGGTGGGCCAACAGTGCCGCGTTTGCCAGTGCCCGTTTAACCTCTGTGAATGCGCGCTCCCGCTCCGGGGACCATTCAATCACATGGGAGGGCTTCTGCTTTTTGAGCGCGGTGTACAAGGGCTGCATAAGCTGCGCTGCGTGGGGTATGAAACGGTTATAAAAATTTACCATCCCCAAAAATTCTTGCAACGCCTTTACCGTTCGAGGCTGGGGAAAATCTGCCACTGCGCGTACTTTGGCCGGCAGAGGAACTGCTACCTCCGAGGAAACGCGGTGCCCTAAAAAATCGATTTGTGCCACGCCAAAATGGCACTTGGCCGGGTTGATTATCAACCCATGCTCTCCTAACCTCTGAAAAACTGTCGTGAGGTGTTTTGCGTGCTCCTCCTCGGAGGTGCTGGCTACCAAAATGTCGTCTAAATAGACAAAAACGAAAGAAAGGTCACGCAACACTGTATCCATCATCCGTTGGAAGGTTTGTGCGGTGCCTTTAAGGCCAAAAGGCATTCGTAAAAACTCAAAAAGCCCGAACGGGGTTATTACGGCTGTTTTGGGGATGTCCTCTGGTCGGACCGGGACTTGGTGATAACCGCGGACCAGGTCTATTTGTGCCCTTCAGAGGTAAAGTGGGCAATCCCACAAAACCATTATTTTGAGAAAATGAGCTCTAAAGTTTAGAAAGCTTGGGATCAGTCCGCCAAGGTCTCCGCCTTTGACTGCCACCTAATCCACATAGCACCGGACTTCCATGATCCCTCCTGCAGGTGGTGAACCTACTGGAGGGCGGACCCATGTAACTCCTTCGGGCTGAGCCCGGCCGGGTCCCATGGGTGGAAACCCGGCCACCAGACGCTAGCCTTCGAGCCCCTCCCCCAGGCCTGGCTCCAGGGTGGGGCCCCGGTAACCCCATACCGGGCGGGGTACACTGAATCCTTGATATACAATTTATCATGAGAGTCTGTTGGATCGTTCTTCGTCTGGCCCTTCACCCAGGACCAGTTTGTCTTGGGAGACCCTATCAGAGGCAAATTGCCCCGGACAACATAGCTCCTGGGATCACTGGGGCACACAAACCCCCCCACCACGATAAGGTGACGATCCATGAGGGGGGACAGGCTCCTGCCTGTCCTGCCTGTCCACCTGGACAGGCTTGGGGACAGGCTCCTGCCCCAAGTGGAGGAGTTTAAGTATCTTGGGGTCTTGTTCACGAGTGAGGGGAAAATGGAGCGAGAGATCGACAGACGGATTGGAGCAGCATCTGCAGTGATGCGGACGTTGTACCGGTCTGTTGTGGTGAAGAGGGAGCTTAGTTCTAAGGCAAAGCTGTCGATTTACCAGTCAATCTACGTTCCTACTCTCACCTATGGTCACGAGCTTTGGGTAATGACCGAAAGAACGAGATCGCGGATACAAGCGGCTGAAATGAGCTTTCTCCGTAGGATTGCTGGACTCACCCTCAGAGATAGGGTGAGGAGCTCAGTCATCCGGGAGAGGCTCAGAGTAGAACCGCTGCTCCTCCACATTGAAAGGAGTCAGTTGAGGTGGTATGGGCATCTGATTAGGATGCCTCCTGGACGCCTCCCACTTGAGGTGTTTCAGGCACGTCCCACTGGGAGGAGACCCCGGGGCAGACCCAGGACTCAGTGGAGAGACTATGTCTCCCAGCTAGTCTGGGAACGCCTTGGTATCCCCTCTGAAGAGCTGGAGCAGGTGGCTGGGGAGAGGGAAGTCTGGGCTTCTCTGCTTGAACTGCTGCCTCCGCGACCCGGACCTCCGGAAAAGCGGTAGAAGATGGATGGATGGATGGATGGAGCTCTAAAGTTGAAATATTCTCAAAAAATCAGTGTGCCTATATCATTAAAAAGTATAATAAATAGGGGGTAACTTTTTAATGATATAGGCACACTGATTTTTTGAGAATATTTCAACTTTAGAGCTCATTTTCTCAAAATAATGGTTTTGTGGGATAGCCCACTTTACCTCTGAAGGGCACATTTTAGAAAAAATTTGCGCCTTCGCCAAATGCACTGAAAGTCCTGGATATGCGGAATCGGGTACCGATCCTGCGCTGTGGCATTGTTCAACCTGCGGTAATTGCCACAAAGTCTCCATGAGCCGTCAGCTTTAGGTACCATGTGGAGGGGGGAAGCCCAAGCGGACTTCGAGCGGTGAATTATGCCCAACCGTTCCAGGTTGGCGAACTCCTCGCGCGCAATGGAGAGTTTAGCTGCATCCAAGCGCCGAGCCTTCGCAAAAACGGGTGGGCCACTCCTAGTCATAAAGTGCTCCACCCCGTGCTTCGCCACCTTAGCTGAAAAAGTAGGAACTGTGAGTGCTGGGAACTGGTGTAGAAGGCTGTGAAACTTACCACCTGCTGTGGCGACGTTGGTCTGAACTGGCGGCGGGCACACCCAAGCTGCACAAGGGATAGAACAGAAAGAGAGTGCATTTGCTAGTCGTTTGTTGGCCAGATCAACTAATAAACCAAGTGAACACAGAAAATCAGCACCTAACATATTGAAGCTCACTGCCTCCACGATGAAATTCCACTCATAGGCGCGGCCGTGGAAGGACAGAGACAAGGTTCTCTCTTCATACGTCTTGATGCTGGAGCCGTTGGCCGCTGTCGCTCCGTCTCCGTGGGGTCCCGCGACCCGATCAGCATAGGTGGCAGTGATGAAGCTCCTCTGGGCTAAGGTGTCCACTAGGAATTGCCGCCAGGAGCCCGCGTCTGAAAGATAAAACAGTTTGTTCCGTTCGCCGAGAGTGGAAGCTGCTAACGGCTCCCGGCCCGGTCGTTTTCCCTGCTTTTTGAACTTGCAGGGCGGGATGCATTTGTGCGCCTTCCCAGCGAAACGTCGATGGTAAAAACAGAGGCCGTCATCTCCCCTGCAAAGGAATCTCGCCGCTGCTGTCACCGCTGAGGTGGTCACTGCCGTCTCTGGCTCCACACTGCCCCTGGTCGCCACGCCGAGGTCTGCCGCTGCCACGGAAACCTCTTGTTCCTCGCAGGCGTTGACGAGCCGCTCCGCCTCTTGGGCCAGGTCGCAGAAGTCCTGCTGGGTCACACATCTCCTGCTGGACAGGGAACCTCTCGTGTGCGCTGGGAGGGTTCTCAGGAAAATATGTTTGAAAAGGAACGCGTCGTTGTCCGTCCCGATCATTTGCAGCATGTCGTCCATGAGGACAGTCGGCCTCCGTCCACCTCTGTCGCGCAGGTCCAGTAGCTGCCTGGCTCTTGCCTCAGACGACGGCACGAAGCTCCTGATGAGGGTGGCTTTCAGCGTGTCGTATTTGCCGACAGCGGGTGGTTGCTGCACCAGACTCTGCACACACCGAGCTGTGTGGCTGTCGAGCGTCGCGATGACATTATGGAATTTAATGTCATCCGCTGAAACTCCCCCGAGCAGGAACCGCGACTCCACATGCTGGAACCACGAGTGCGGGTCGCTTTGCCAGAACTCGGGGAGCTTAATTAGTCTTGTGCCCCTGCTGGCATTCCCCGGTGAATCCAGGTCTGAGCGGCTGTCTCCCAGCTCTTCCATATCGATCACGAGGCTGTCCTCCAGCCTCGGCGTGCTCAGATTCATGCGTAGGTCAGGCCGGGTAATCTTCTCCTCTCTCCTGAGTCCCCAGGGGGTGCAGACACGTCTTCCTTTTGAGGTGTGAAGTCAATACACATGGCTAGCTCAAAGTCTCTCTTGGCTGAATTCAGCCAGCCACATGTGAGTCACATAGGTTACAACTATGGCCTCCACAGTAAGTGCCATTTAGTGTGTATGGGAAATGCTAATCGCTAGCTTGAAATGCTAACCACCGATGCTAATTTCAGCTAGTTTTTTCATCAGAAAAAGGCATTTTTCAAAGCTGTAACGGTTAGCAAAGGTCCAAATTCCCTGGCCATTGATTGCTACTTAATGGTGGATGTTGAACCTGTGGTTTGTATGTGTTTTGGAGTGCAAATTTGTGATGAATTGTTGTGCTAGCTTAACATGCTAACCTCTGATGCTAATTCTGGCTAGGTTTTACACAGGAGGAGGTTGTTTGTTAAAGCTGTAATGGTTAGCAAAAGGTTTCATTTCACTTGCCATTGAATGTATTTAATGGTGAATATTACATCTGTGGTTTAAAGGTGTTTAAAGTTATTATTTGTGTACAACTTGAACATATTTTGCAATAAGCTATAGAGCATAGCTTAAGCCTGTGTTCGGGCCTATCCTGTAGGTCAGGTTTTGTCTTTGGACTGGTTTGACCAGAACGTGGATTCTCCAGATCTGGATGGTGAGCCGAAGCCCGAACCCGATTGACTGGTAAAAGTCACCCAACTGGTCACCTGGAACTGACACCAAAGGACTGAACATTGTGAATATATTTGGGGTATTTTATTTTATTTTTATTTTTTTTCCCACTATTGTTACAGTGCTCTATTTTTGTTTAAGTGCACACCACTGTAAAAAAATATACATAGTTGCAAGTTCCTATACTGCTGTGTATGTGTCATCTGTTGTTGCACCTCCCAGGCTCCTACGAACCCTGTAATCTGTCTGATCTGGCCCAATTATCCCTTTTGTCCAGGTAGTAAAGTTAAGGTAACTACACTGCCATAACACAACACTACCAAAAGGGTACTACATGATTAAAAAAAAAAAAAAAGAGTAAAGCCTCAAGTGTTACCTTCAGTCAGATAAGAGCTGGATTAGAGGCCTTCAGGCCTCTGAGGAGAGACAGAGGGCCGATGACCTCTCTCCTCAGAAGAACAGCAGCAAAAAAGAGTGAATTCTGGTCTAGACATGTGATAAAGGCACATACCCACAGGGCGGTCCTGAGGGGTCGGCCAGTCAGGGCTCTGCATGATTATCTCACTACCCCTTTGGTAAACTCGCTCATCCCAAAGGGAAAGTGAAGTCATAGACATCTAGCACAAACTAGGCATACATTATCAGAATATCTCTATCTGAATTTTCTAATCTGTGAGGGTTCATAAGTACGAAAAGCATGTATAAATGAAACATTTATGACAACAGATAATGCAGCAACATTGTAAGCACATTTAGGAAGTCTTTAGGAAGAATTCCTGTTCTGTAGGAGTTTCACTGCCGTGGTTGTAAAATAATGTCTCAGTGGGGTGTCTGTTTCCTGCTTCTCTCTTCTCTATTTCAGGGATCTGTGTTGAAAGGAAGGAAGAGAGGGGGCAGGGGTGCTGAATATGGTCCTCTATCGCAGCTGGATCCTGTTGGGGGTTATGAAACTGTGCAGAGATTAGACAGTTCACTCAAACATGGAGCAAGGTTCCAATTTTAGTGTTCAATCCAGCTTGAGTATGCTACACATCACTACACCACACTTCACAATAATGTGCCAAACACTATACAACATTCTCCCCTCTCCCCTTTAGAAAAGTCCAAAACCACAGACACAGTTGAACCTCCCCCCCAAATTTGGGACCCGAATCACACACTAAACTAACGAAAAACAAAGCACTCAAAATGGCCTAACGCATTCACACAAAATAACCTAAAATAGGCCTGACATGTGGACTACCGTGCAGCCTGCTTGGTGGGGTGGATTATTCTGCCACCATATCTAAAGAAAAAGTCCATACATAAACTAAAATTGCACGCCATGATCCTAAATTAAACTACATATACAAAATAATCCCCTAATACAACACATTTATTTCAGAATACAAGAACTATAAACACCAATTTATTTTTATTTAGCACTGTTTCTTGGGTAGGAGGAGTAGACCCGGCATGGGGGGCCCAGAGCAGCCCCTCAGCAAGTGCGCCCCTGGAAACAGCAGACCCCTGAGACGATGGCCTTGGCGGGGCCTGGCTTGGCTTGAAGTGGTGCTGCTGAGCATGCAGTTCCTTCATGCTCTTCAGTCTGGCCCCGACCTCTTCTAAAACCATTGTAGCATTCACCATCATAGCTGCAGACCCTCCATCCCCCTGCGGCCAAGCTCCTGAGGCATCTGGGGCTAGCACATCGGTGTCACTCACCGGTGCAGATGCCTCGCCGTCACGCTCGGTACCCCCGTCTACCATTTCCCGAGCTCTGGCACTGAGACCCTCCCACTCCGAATCTGAGTGAAGCTGGTCCTGCTTGACCGCCATGGTGTCCATTAGCTCTTTGTCCCACACAGCGTCCTCATCGACCACCGGAACCAGAGAGTTCCACTGGCCACAACCCGACCATTCGTTACTGGCGTTGTAAATGGTAAATGGTAAATGACACTCACTTATATAGCGCTTTTATTCTCATCTCTTGATGACCAAAGTGCTTTACAGATCCTGCTATCCACCCATTCACGCACACATTCACACACTGATGGTGGCATGCTGCCTAACGTGGTGCTTCCAGACCCACCAGGAGCAATTGGGGTGAAGTGTCTTTCCCAGGGACACAACAGCAGCATATCTGGGGAGAGCAGGATTTGAACCTCTTTTATGGTTCTTTTATGTCTTTTATGTCTTTTATGGTGAAACCCAGTCCATAAAAAATCACTGCACGGTGGTGCAGTGGTTAGCACTGCAGCAGCACAGTTTACCCTTGGCCCGGGGATCATGGGATCGATCCCAGCCCCTGACCAACAGTGATCTGTGTGGAGTTTGCATGTTCTCCCCATGTTTGCGTGGGTTTACTCCGGGATTTCTCTGGTTTCCTCCCACATGCCAAAAACATGCAGGTTAGGTTAATTGGAGACTCTAAAGTGGCCCCAGGTGTGAGTGTGTGTGTGTGTGTGTGTGTGATTGGTTAAGGGATAGCGCCGTAGCGTGGCTGCTCATCCATCCAGGTGGTGGATACCCTCAATTTCCCCTCTGGGGATCAATAAAGTATACTAAATCTAAAAAAAAATAAATAAATAAAACAAATCACAGCCCATGATGTTATCGCCTCGGGCTGTCACGGGATATGTGAAGTCAACCATCATTGCAGACTTGTACTGAACCATTAACTCCAAAGTCCCAACCGTGCACAGCCTGCCACCTCCATAACCATACAATGGTGCTGGGTTACTTCTTATTCTGTAGTTGTTGAAAAACTTTCTCATCGTGGCCCAATTCAGCAACAACCCCTCCACTCCCATGTCGACAAAACAGCAGCACCTCCACGCCGTCCAATTCCACTGTGCAAAATGTGTAACCGTTGGTACTGGGGGACACCGTATGGATGGTCGTTGGGGGCGGGCGGAGTGATTTCTTCCATGTTCTCTCAGGTTCAGATACATGGCACACTCTAGCATAATGGTTCAAGCATCCACATCTGCTACAACATGCTCCCCTTGCCAGGCAGTCCTTAGCCTTATTGCGGTGCGTCGCAGACCCACAACCCTTGCACAGGGTTTTTTTTTTTTTTTTTCCAGGACAGACCTTTGGCTGGCAGCGTTGGCTTCCGTAGTATCGTTGTCCAAGCTTTTGCATTTGCCACGACAGGAGGCGCTGTTGGCCGCTGTGACTGGCCCCAGGTTAGCTCCGAAGCTAGCTTGTCTGCTGCTTCCAGGTGGAGAGCTATTTTGAGAGCTCTGGCTAATGTTAAGTCATTGGGTGCCGTGAGTAACTGTTAGAAATATTCTTGAAAACCTTCATTCAAAAACCAGGCTGGATCAGAGTTTCAGCAAATTTAATTACACTGGCCAGTAGAGAACAATACAAAAATAGTCTTGGAGCCTATTCACTCATCATTCTGACTCAAACACACATCACTCAGTTCTTTAAGCCTTCCGTTGTCTGAGAGGTGGAGGGGCAAATTGCCCATCATGATTGGTCCAGTACATCTGGTCAAAACCTGGTGTACAGATTATCTTTTCTCAGGAACCATGACAGTCACTCTGTACCAGTCACACAGGCACCACAAAGGCTAAACTAAAAACAAGATGGTAACTAGTGCAGCTGCAGCCTTGACACTTTTACACAGACTCTAAGGCAGACTCTGAGACAAAGCAAATACAAATATAAGACAAATATGAAATTTTTCTATCATTCTCCCCCCTTTGATGCTATGCGGGCATCAGAAAAGAATGGTTTATGGCATCTAAAACCCCATCTGGCAGCTATGCTAAGCTCCAGTGCATTTGTGTGCAACAGATCTTAACTAGCTATCAACAGTGAAAGTTTGCCATCGGCCCTGCTGCCCCAGGCACCGACTAAATGTTTTAGTCCTTTAGAAGGAGAAATGAAACAATAAAATCATTGCTCAATAAAGAAAAGTATTAATGATAAAAAAACAGTTAAAGCAAGATGATGATAAAATGATATTATTGTCATCGTCATCATCATCATCATCATAGCAGTCTGTCATGGGCGACAATGACTGTTTCATTTAGGTCTGATCAGATTCCTCCACACAGCTCTGTCCTTAGCCTTCCGCTGCCAGGAACTCCTGTCTATGTCCAACTTCTTCAAGTTTCTTTTTACAGTGTCTTTAAATCTGAGCCTCGGTCTACCTTGACGGCGTTTGCCCTCGCATAACTGTGAGTAGAGTAACTGCTGAGGGAGACACTGGTGGTCCATCCTCTCAACATGTTTGAGCCATCTCAGGTTCAACTGTATTAGCATGTCCTCCATTGATGGTAGACCAGCTATTTTCAACACTTCTATATTGGTTATCTTGTCTTTCCATGAAATGTTCATTATGGCTCAAAGGTGTCTCATCATGTACGTGTGGAGTTTCTTCACCTGCACTCTGTAGACAGTCCAAGTTTCAGCACCATACAAGAGTAGCCAGTACTGTCGCTCTGTACACTTGGCATTTCACACGGATAGACACATGTCAATTGTTCCACAGTCTCTCCCTCAAGTTTCTAAACACAGCGCTCGCTCTTCCCATTCTGAGAGATAGTTCATCCTCCAGCCTAGTATTCTCTGAAACAGTACTCCCTAGATACTTGAAAGTCTTGCACTTGACTAGTGGCTCTGTACCAATGCTGATCTCTTCTGGTAGTGATGTTGATAACTGGAACTTTGGTGGTTGATAAAGGCACTCTGTCTTCTTGATGTTGATTTGGAGGCTGAATTGGCTAGCTGCTCTTGCAAATTTCTCAACTAAAGATTGCATGTCTTCCACGCTGTGTGCAACTAGAGCACTGTTGTCGGCAAAGAGCATTTCTCTTACTACCTTTATCGATGTCTTACTCTTGGCTTTAAACTGTGCCACATTGAACAAGTCTGCTTCTTTCCTTGTTTGAATGTATACTCCTTCTGAAGTGTCTTTGAAGGCCACCTCAAGCATGGCTGCCAGAAATAGCGAGAAGAGTGTAGGTGCCAGCACACACCCTTGTTTCACCCCATTGCTTACTGAAAAGTCTTTAGATACTGAACCACTCATTGCCACGTTTGCTTGCATACCTGTATGGAGTGCCTCGATCAGGCTGACAAACTTCTCTGTACAACCATATTTCTTGAGTACCTGCCAAAGTCCTTGTCGCGAAACAGTATCGAAAGCTTTATTGAAGTCGATGAAGACTACATAAAGCGGCATGTTCTGTTCGATACACTTTTCTTGAACCTGTTTCAAGCAGAAAATCATGTCCATTGTGCTTCTTCCACTTCTGAAGCCGCACTGGGTTTCCAGTAGTACATTCTGCGAGATGTGTTCATTGAGTCTGTTAAGCAGTACATGTGAGAGAATCTTACCAACAGTGGCTAGCAGTAATACACCTCGGTAATTTCCACAATCTTTCCTGTCACCTTTCTTGTACAAAGGCACAATACTTGCATCCTTCCAGTCTTGAGGTACTTTCTGGGCATCCCATATCTCTTGGATGAGCTTGTGCAGGCAGTTGGTCAGCTGAACACCACCAAATTTCCACACTTCTGCTGGAATTCCATCCCTTCCTGGAGCTTTACTATCCTGTGTTGTCCTGATAGCTGCCATTAGTTCATCAAAATTTGGTGGTTCACCCAGACTTGATACAGCTGGTCGCTGCACTAGAGCTTCTTTAGCCTCTTCAGTGAGATCTCCAGGGTTGTTTAGTAGTTGGTCAAAGTGGTCTGCAAATCTGTAAAGGATCTTGTCTTTCTCCTGCAAAACCGTTCCACCATCCATAGCCTTTAGTTGGATCAATCCTCTTGGTTTAGGGCCGTAGGTTTCTCTTAAACCAGTGAAGAATGTTTTCAAGTCCTTTCTGTCTGCTGCATTTTGAAGTTCCTTCGCTTTTTCATCCCACCCGTTGGACTTCATCTCTCTGGTGTACTTCTGTAGCTCACTCTGAGTCTTTGAGTATTTCTTCTTCTTCTTTGACCTTGTCTTACACTGTAGGTTTTCCTGGCTAGCTGTATTCCTCGCTTCTAGTAGTTTCTTCAGGTGTTCACCATGCTCATCAAACCAGTCTTGATGTTTCCTGTCAGGGTAGCCTAATACATCACTTGCAGTCTGATACACCGTATCCTTCAGTGTTGCCCATTTCTCTTCTATGTCATTCTCTGAGTTGTTGCTGTCCCAGTCTTTCAAGTTTTCAACCATTTCCTGTGTAAGTTCTTCCTGCTTCTTTTGGCCTTTCAGTGCACTAGTGTTTAGCTTCCGTGGTGGCTTTGCACCCATCCTGCAGTGCTGTTTTTGTCTGCAAATCCTTAATCTAGATCTCAGCATAGCACGATCAGTACCACAGCCCGTGCCTCTCATTGCTCTGGTGTCCAATACATCCCTTATATCTCTCTGCCTGACTATGATGTAGTCTAATAAGTGCCAGTGCTTGGATCTTGGGTGCATCCATGTCTTCTTGTGTGTGTCCTTGTGCTTAAATAGAGTGTTGGTTATCACAAGGTTGTACTCTGAACATAGTGCAAGTAGAAGTTCTCCATTAGCACTTCACTTGCCTACTCCATGATTGCCTAGCGCTCCTTTCCATTTCTCAGTGTCCGAACCAACTCTGGCATTAAAATCTCCAAGTATCAGCCTGTCATCAGTCGGTACACGCCTGATAGTCTCACGTAAATCACTGTAGAACTCTTCCTTCACCTCCTCTGTGTTGGTCATTGTTGGGGCATATACACTGATGAGTGTGGCATACATTTTCCGCTGTAGTGGGAGTCTCATAGTCATTATCCTGTCATTGATTGGCACCAGTTCCTCATCAAGAATTTCTGCTATCTCCTTTCTAACTGCAAAGCCCACTCCTGCTTCTGTCCTTTCTTGAGTTGATCTCCCACTCCAAAAGAAGATGTACCCATGGTCTTCTAAGCTGTCATATCCAGGAAATCTTGTTTCACTAAGTGCAGCTATGTCTACATTGTACCTGTTCATTTCCAGGGCCACAAGCGCGGTCTGTCTTTCTGGGCGCTGTGATGTTGTTCTGTCCAACAGAGTGCATACATTCCATTCTGCTACACACAAGGCTGCTGTTTTCCTCTTCTTTTGTCTTCCTGCTCCCAGCTTACTTTTCGCTGCCTGTCGGAGTGTGAACAGATCAGCCATTTTACTCAGAAATGTGTAGCTTCTTACTTGAAAATTTGCGGCTTTTTATTATTCTTAATTTTGCAGCTTTTCCCTCATGAATTTAGAACTTATTAAGAGGATATAATAAGGGTATATGTGTGTTATAGTTATGTGTCTTTGCAGCTTATATAAAAACAAACAAAGGATATAACAAAACAGGATAAAAGAAACTATCATAATAATAAAGTGTAATGATAAGATGTAAAAAGAAAAAAAAATAAGGATAACAAAAACAAAATAAAAGCAAAATGGAAGTAAAAATAATGCTTCAAACTGCATAAATGTATTTACAAGTAGTATATTTCGACTTCACATCATGATCATGCAACTCCTTTAGGTTTTTGGCATGTCAGTCATACTTTTACTCTATACTTGGGTCATGGAGAGACACCTTGAGCTCACGCTGTTTGTTCATCATCCCCACCATCCCCGGTAACTGCACCATGGTGCATCACTAAGTTAACATGAACAAGTCTCATCATCATACTACGGATACAGGGAATGACACAGGAAAAAGCCAAAAATAATACCACCAAAATCACTAACAGGTTCGTGATGAGACTTCTCCATGAATAAAATAACCAATTTTACTAGGTATGTTCATCAGTGACATTTCCCCTGGCCATACCAGCTTCCAAGGCAGTCAAATGCTGTATGGCTGAGGCAATCATGTGACCATCTGCATCATTTTCAGGGATAAAAGTACAACAATTATCTCCTACAATTACACACACACACCCTCAGGTGGCAGTTATTAGATCTAGAACCATTCTATTTTGGGTCAGCATAACTCTAACAGCCATTAATTCCTCATCTATACCAGAAAAAGCAGAGAAAAATTCACAAATGACTGTAATCTATAATTAGTTGTTTCAATCCACAAGGTGTTTTTAGCCACTCCCACCAGGGAAGCAGTGCATGAAGTACCTTCTGCCCTGTAGTTTCTAACTTAAATTCCTTCGGCACATCTGTGCCCCAGATGGTATCATGTGGTGCAAAGGAGACATCTCTCTTCACCCTGCCCACCTGTCCTGCCAACAATATGATGGTGTGGTCAGTCACAACTACGTGGCACACACCCCTCCTCAATTCATGAGCAGGTGTGAGTAGGCACGATGGCCACACAGCCACCATCCCCCTGTCACCATATGTGTGCCATGCATGTAAGAATCACAAGTGGCAGTGCTACAGAGCTCCTGCATTGTGACATGTCCTTCCAGGCTTCTAGACTGACAAAAAAGATCTTCAGGACAACTTTTGTCCACTTAGTTGGTCCAGCAGGTAGCAGTACAGGGGTGAGACGCACTATGCACCATTGCACACTTAGAAAGCGGTAAACTGCCAAGAGAAATGTTTCCACACCCTTTTAGACAAAAGGAGAAAAACCCCGGCGAGATTAACCTTGTCTTCTCCTAGTAAGGAGTGTCATCGTGTCTCCGGTCAGTGGAGTCATAAGCAATGTGACAGGTGTGATTCAAAGTAATGCTTGCTGTACTATTTCTATACATGGCCTCTTGCAAGAAACAGACAGCTTGTGATAGTTCCATTAGTTTAGCAGTGACAGATATTTGACCAGTTGAGAGTGGGAGCAAAGAACACACATAGCAGTTTGAATGATTAGCTGATTTGGCTGTGTAATTAGCATGCTTCCACTACACATTACCAGCATAAACATGATCCTGATGACCTAGACCTTCCAGCCAGTCATAGCGTGTGTGTGTAATGTATCTAGCCCTACGATAGATAGGTAGTGGTGTCCCTAAAAAAAACCAAAATAAACATGTTACCACAAGGATGATGATGATGAAAAAACAGGTGTAACATTCACATCTTTCAGCTGCCAACCTTCTCTCTCTGGCATTTTGTCTCTCCATGATAAACAACAGCAAACAAAATTAAGCACTTAAACAGTTAGACAGTCACTTGTTGAGGATCCCTCTTTTTTTTGTGATGTAGTTTACAATGGGGATTGAAATAAAAACAGTCTCACTGAAGGAATGGGGATTACTTAGTTTCTTGCTGGGGGTTTTGTACAGGGTAAAGTTTGTAATGTGTCAAAAACACCCAGGAGTCATGTCCTTTGACTTTCACGGCTGTTGGTGTCACCAGGATGACTTTGTGTGGTCCTTGCCAGGGAGCCTTGGCCCAGTTTTTCTTTGTGATGACTTTGATAAGGACCAGATCCCCCGGCTTGGCCAAGATGGGTGCTTCCCCGTGGTCCCTCCTGGGAAGAGCAGGATGAACAATATCTCTGTCAATTAACATTCTTAATCAGCTAAACACCCTTCCTCATCACCTGAATTAAATGGCCTTAATGTTGGGAGTAGGTAAGGCTTACCATCCATTATTTTTCCTATTTCTGTCACTATTTTCCTAAGCCTTCTTTAACAGTCCTATTTAAGCATTACACTAATCCTGCAGATTGTGGATGATAAGCTGAGTGGTTATCCAAGTTAATGTTGAGTGTTGTACCTAAGTGTAATATAATCTAATAAAAATGTAATAAATGTATCAATAATCACCAAACAGTATTTCTTCTCTTCACATTTATTTAGTTCAATGGAATCTGTGCAAAGGTTTTTAAAAGGATAAGCTGATGCAGGGAAGGTGCCTCTTTCAGGCCTTAAGTTCCCTTAAGCATTGTTTTCTTCTCATAGAACTGAATAGCATTTTTTTTTACTAATCATACATTATTAATTATTTTACTAATCATCATCATCATCATCATCATCATCATCATCATCATCATCATCATCATCATAACAGTCTGTCAGGGGTGACAATGACTGTTTCATTTAGATCTGATCAGATTCCTCCATGCAGCTCTGTCCTTTGCCTTCCGCTGCCAGTAACTCCTGACCTTATTAACCTGGGCGACGTCTGAGCTGGTATGAATTGCTTTCATTTCATGAAACGGCTTATTATCAGTGGCAAGGACAAGCCAAGACAAACTGACTCCAGTATCTGTTGCAGTGACTGACCAGATGATAGGTTTGTTTATCTCTGCTCTTTGTGTAGTGCATGTCACAGTGCACCGACTGGCACAGTCCACCACAGACCTTGCGACAGATGTGTTTATCTGCCAGGACGTCCAGTCTCATCCCGTGTAGCGGAGTGGTCCACCACAGACCTGTGGCAGATATTTTTTGTAGTTCTGCCAGGATGCCCTGTTTCACCCTCCACGCCCTCGGAAGGACGGGGATGCCGGTTGAGTCACCGACGGCCCAACCCATGAGACAGGTAGTACCGGTTTTCATGGTTATCCGGTAGCAAGCAAGCCAATGCCTGATCTGACTGAGTTTTACTTGAGTAAATAACATCATAAGGTAACGCTGCTTTAACCTGAGAACAATTCCTCGCTACTCTACCCATCTCTGTATGTTTCTGATATAAATCCATGTCCAGCCTGCGTTTATCTCAGCTCTCTTAACTGTGGCTAACAGTTATTATGCAACTGGTACATTATTATGCAACTGGTCTTTATTATCAGGCTGCCCTAAAACATCTTTAAAAAGTCTTCAGTTGATCCAAAGCGCTGCAGAAAGTGTTTTAACAGGTACTAGAAAGAAACATCATATCTCTGCGGTTCTGGCCTCCCTTCATTGGCTTCCCATAGAGTTTAGAATTAAGTTTAAAATCATTCTTCTCACTTACAAAGCTCTAAACAATCAGGCCCTTTTTTATTTAAAATATCTAATACTACCCTATTATCTTAACAGAGCACTATGCTCCCAAAATGTTGGATTACTTGTAATACCTAGAATCTCCAAAGGTACAATGGGAGGCAGAACCTTCAGTTATCAAGCTCCTCTCCTGTGGAACCAGCTACCAATCTGGATTTGGGAGTCAGACTTGATCTCGGTTTTTAAGAATAGGGTTAAAACCTTCCTTTTTGATATAGCCGACAATTAGGGAGGGATCATGGGTCTCTGAACCCCCCTTAGTTATGCTGCTAATAGGTTTAGACAGCCGGGGACGTCCAATAATGCGCTGGTCTTCACTCGTTTCTTCACTCTCCATGAAATATTTTTTTTTTGCTGGTCATTAACATCTGTTTGTTCTCTCCTATAGATTGAGTCCCCATTGGGCTGTTTGCTCTATATATGTCTGTTCTTTTCATCTTCTCTATCCCCCCCCCCATCCAGTCGCAGCAGATGACTGCCCCTCCCTGAGCTTGGTTCTGCTGGAGGTTTCTTCCTGTTTAAAGGGAGTTTTTCCTCTCCACCATAACCAAGTGCTTGCTCACAGGGGATTGCCTGATTGCTGGGGTCTTTCTGCAATTGTGGGGGTTTCCCCTACAGGTGAAAGTGCTATGAGATGACTGTTGTTGTGAAATGGCGCTATATAAATAAAGTTGAATTGAATTGAATTGAATTGAATGTCTGCCACCTTCTGAAACTGGTAGATCAGCACAAATCAGTACAAATCCCCAATGCAGCCGGCGATGTCAGAGTGAAATGGCAGGTGCAGTGCCGCGCTCTGCCACTAAGGGCATGCAAATTCTCACACTCAAAGGGTTAATCCTCTATCGCCAAATGTTATGTATGATAAAATACCTTGGGTGAAGGATGAGGCAAGATGACTTGACTAACATAGCTTTATTGATGTTGGAGAACAGCAGTAACACGGTTGGCACCTGACAGAGGGCACTGGTCAAAAAGGCCGAAATATGGGTGCATCCACCTTATATAGGGCGGTGCAGTGACGTGACGGGAAGTGCACGTCACTACATTGCACTTCACAATAATGTGCCAAACACTATACAACAATGTCCATTACACAGGTCTATTACAGCCCATGCAGCGGTATTTGGAATGGCACAGACATGAACAAAAGGATAGCTGCTAAGCTAACTATTAAATGGCTCAGTATGGGGCGGCTGTGGTGCAGGTGTAGTGTGGCCAACTACTATTAAATTCAACTTTATTTATATAGCTCCATTTCACAACAACAGTCATCTCATAGCACGTTCAACTGTAGGGGAAACCCTCACAATTGCAGAAAGACCCCAGCAATCAGTCGATCCTCTGTGAGCAAGCACTTGGCGACGGTGGAGAGGAACGACTCCCTTAGCAGGAAGAAACCTCCAGCAGAACCAGCCTCAGTGAGGGACAGTCATCTGCTGCGACTGGCTAGGGGGTGAGGGGATAGAGAAGAAGAAGAAAAGAACAGACATGTAGAGAGCAGACAGAACGATGGGGACCCAATCTATGGGTTGAGAACAAACAGATGTTAATGACAAGCAAAAATATTTCATTGAGAGTGAAGAAAGTCCAGTGCATTGTTGGAGGTTCCCTGACTGTCTAAACCTATTAGCAGCATAACTGAGGGAGGGATCAGGGGCACCTGATCTCTCCCTAATTATAGGCTATATCAAAAAAGGAAGGTTTTAACCCTATTCTTAAAAACAGATCAAGTCTGACTCCCGAATCCAGATTGGCAGCTCGTTCCAAAGGACAGGAGCTTGATAACTGAAGGCTTTGCCTCCCATTGTACTTTTGGATATTCTAGGTATTACAAGTAATCCTGCATTTTGGGAGTGCAGTGATCTGTTAGGATGATAGGGTAGTATCAGATCTTTCAAACAAAAGGGGACCTGGTGATTTAGAGCTTTGCAAGTGACAAGAAGGATTTTAAACTTAATTCTAAATTCTATGGGAAGCCAAAGAAGGGAGGCCACAACCCTACTAATCGGATGGTCAGGGGTTTGATTCCCAGTCTGTCTGCAGTCTGCATGTCAAAGTGTCCTTGAGCAAGACACTGAACCCCTAGTTGCTTCTGGTGGGTCAGGCCAGTGCCTGTGTATGGCTGCTCTGCCGCCATCAGTGTGTGAATGTGTAGGTAGAAGGATCTGTAAAGCTCTTTGGTCATCCAGAGATGAGTAAAAAGTGCTATATAAGTAAACGCCATTTACATAAACAATCAAAATGTGAAACATAAACTTTATAAAGGAAAAAAAAACACCTGGCAATACACTACTTCCAATATGTACAATGATATTATTAGTACAGGAGAAAGGCAGCAGTTAACAGGTGGGATTGTAAGAGACTTAGAGGTTTTGCTGTAGTTTTAGCAGATTTTTTTAAGCTGTTTTTTTTAGCTTACATGCAGGACCCGCCAAGCTGCATGCTCACTCTGTGTCGGCCATCTTGTTGTTGAAGCCGTCAGGTGGGTTTCTTGAAGAAAAATTATTTTAGATTTAAGCTGCTTCATCCTGTTCATAACTGGTTTCAATTTAACTAGTTTCCTGAGTCCCCTGACATTCCAATTTGTAATTATTATATTGTGGTGACACTAGACACAGCGGGTGGACATTCCTCTCACACCCAGAAGCAGGAAGAGGGGCAGAGCAATGGACTGAAGGGGGTAGCCCCCCAAGGAGGAACTAGACAGACAATGAGGGCAGGGGGGTGAATGTATCGTCAGGAATGTTGCAAGTGTTATGTTAATGTGTCACACATTCTCTTTGTACACACACACAAGAATAATGCACTAGCACAGCTCTTTATGCATACCATTAAAGCTATATAAGCAGAATGCAGAGAGAGTTGAAAAACTCTCCTACCAGACACTCAGCCCCAGCGGGCAACGTTGGGGTCCACAGGCTGTATTTATGTTAGAGAGTCAATAAAGAATCTCTGTCGACCTGCGCTCGTGCCTCGCCTCCACATCCTTCCCTTACACCCTCTACATTGGTGACCTGACGTGAAATGGACTATCTCTCCCTTTTGCCGTGCTGTGGATTCCTTTTTCTCCACATTGGTGGCCTGACGGAGATGAACTGTCTCTCCCTTATGCCGGACACCACTTGGTGACTTGACGTGGGATGACCGTCTGCTCCCTTTCACCACACTGTGGATTCCAGAGACTGGGGATTGCCTACATCCTTTGCATCCACACTGGAGTGCGTGCGCCTTATCCTCTCTCCATGATGGCGACCTCTAGGGCCAGATGGTGAGCGTGGCACTGGGACTGAGACGCACGAGGATCAGCGACACGAGTAATGCACAGAAACAGCCTGAACGGGGAAGATCATCGGCGCTGACTGCATTGATTTCCATCAAGCTCCCCGACCCTGACTCACCTCCCGACAGCGGACTTTCTGCACACAGAAGCCCCACGCACACACTGCAGGATTACAAGGACAGCGCAACTTGCAGCTATGTGGTCACTGCGCCAGACACATGCCACGCACCAGGGACAAACCGGCTCCACAGACTTATACATCATCCTCCACCGCTGCACGTGGCCGAGAAACACGGCCGATCGCCATCCTCGGAACCTTTAGGGCTACTCACACACCTGAAGCAGACATGCAGCCCACACATGGGACTTTGTATGGGTTTCTCAGCCACGGCACACAACGGGAATTTACCCGATTTCTTTCCCCAATGACATTAGGGCTGCTTACGCACCTAAAGCAAAACCGCCAAGTCCCTCACACAGCTTCAGGTTTTTGGTTTTTTTTTGTTTTGTTTTTTCACAGCCGCTATGCATCCTCGGGGAATTTGGCCGTTCGCCTTCCCCACATCCTCGCAGGACTGAGCCGCAAGAGGAGTCAGAGACTTAATTTTTTTCACAGCCACTGCGGATCACTGCCAGGTTTAGCGGGAAAGTCCCTCACCATGGTGGATCCACACGCAATTTTTGGCCCAGACACTTTTGACATCCCGGGTCGGCACTCACTTATTCCCATCCACCTCCCCCTCCTCCTCCACATCGTTCTTCCTGCACCTCACTCCCTAAAGCCGGCTGATCGCTGGTTTGTTCCATTACGTATGACGTGCACTGGACCCCGTGCACCCACAAACCATGGCCGTCACGTGTTGGAACTTGGAGCGGAGCAGACAGTGTTTTTCACCCCTCCCCCTTTCCCCCCACAACTTACATGCCCTCCGACACTCCTCACAAGCAGACGGTTTGACCGGAGCAGCAACCCCCAGCTGCAGCCTCCTCTGGTGTCAACTTGAGCCCAAAGGACAGGGGGCTCACAGCCCTTTCTGGGTGTTTGGGGGGGGGGGGCTGTGTGGTGACACTAGACACAGCGGGTGGACATTCCTCTCACACCCAGAAGCAGGAAGAGGGATAGAACAATGGACTGAAGGGGGTCACCCCCCAAGGAGTAACTAGACAGACAATGAGGGCGGGGGTGGGTGGGTGAATGTATGGTCAGGAATGTCGCAAGTGTTATGTTAATGTGTCACACATTCTCTTTGTACACACACAAGCATAATGCACTAGAACAGCTCTTTATGTATACCATTAAAGCTACAGTTAGGCCCGGAAATATTTGGACAGTGACACAATCTTCATGATTTGGGCTCTGCATGCCACCACATTGGATTTGAAATGAAACAACTACAACGGAATTGAAGTGCAGACTTTAAGGTTTAATTCAAGGGGTTGAACAAAAATATATGATTAAACATGTAGGGATTGTAGCTATTTTTATACAAACGCTCCTCATTTCAGGGGCTCAAAAGTAATTGGACAAATAAACATAACCCTAAGTAAAATGTTACTTTTCAATATTTTGTTGACAATCCTTTGCAGGCAATGACTGCCTGAAGTCTGGAACCCATGGACATCACCAAACGCTGGGTTCCCTCCTTTGTGATGCTTTGCCAGGCCTTTACTGCAGCTGTCTTCAGTTGTTGCTTGTTTGTGGGTCTTTCTGCCTTAAGTTTTGTCTTGAGCAAGAGAAATGCATGCTTGATTGGACTGAGATCTGGTGATTGACTCGGCCATTGCAGAATATTCTACTTCATTGCTTTAAAAAACTCCTGGGTTGCTTTTGCAGTATGTTTTGGATCATTGGTGAAGCGCCGTCCAATCAACTTTGCTGCATTTGGCTGAATCTGAGCAGAAAGTATATCCCTATACACTTCAGAATTCATCCGGCTGCTTCTGTCTTTTGTCACATCATCAATAAACACAAGAGACCCAGTGCCATTGGAAGCCATGCATGCCCATGCCATCACACTGCCTCCACCATGTTTTACAGAAGATGTAGTGCTTTGGATCATGAGCTGTTCCAGTTCTTCTCCAAACTTTCTTCTTCCCGTCATTCTGGTACAGATTGATCTTAGTCTCATCTGTCCAAAGAATGCTGTTCCAGAACTGGGTTCGTTTCTTCAGGTGTTTTTTGGCAAAGTCAATTCTGGCCTTTCTATTTTTGAGGCTGATTAATGGTTTGCACCTTGTGTTGAATCATTTGTATTTACTCTCATGAAGTCTTCTCTTTATGGTAGACTTAGATACTGATACACCTACTTCCTGGAGAGTGTTCTTCACTTGAGTGGATGTTGTGAAGGGGTTGTTCTTCACCATGGAAAGGATTCTGCGATCATCCACCACCGTTGTCTTCCGTGGACGTCCAGGCCTTTTTGAGTTCCCAAGCTCACCAGTGCACTCTTTTTTTCTCAGAATGTACCAAACTGTTGATTTGGCCACTCCTAACATTTCTGTTATCTCTCTGATGGATTTCTTCTTTTTTTTCAGCCTCAGGATGGTCTGTTTCACCTCCATTGAGAGCTCCTTTGACTGCATGTTGTGTGTTCACAGCAACAGCTTCCAAATGCAAACGCCACACCTGGAATCAACTCCAGACCTTTTAACTGCTTAAATGAAAAGCCCATGCAGCCTTGATTTGTTTTTTGTTTTTTTGTTTTTTTTTGCTGCCTTCTGAGTCAATTGTCTAATTACTTTTGGTCCCTTGAAAATGAGGCGGCTACGTATTAAAGAGCTGTAATTCCTAAACCCTTGCTCCAATTTAGATGTGAATACTCTCAAATTACAGCTGAGAGTCTGCACTTTAAGCCCATATTGATTATATAATTTTATCCTGAATATGTTTTCGTAAACAGCTAAAATAACACAACTTGTGTCACTGTCCAAATATTTTTGGGCCTAACTGTATATAAGCAGAATGCAGAGAGTGTTGGAAAAACTCTCCTACCAGACACTCGGCCCCAGCGGACAACGCTGGGGTCCACCGGCTGTATTTATGTTAGAGGGTCAATAAAGAATCTGTGTCGGCCTGCGCTCGTGCCTCACCTCCACATCCTTTCCTTACACCCTCTACAATATCAGAGATATTCTGAATATTTGTTTGTTTCATACACAGTATTTTTGTTCTGTGATATGAATGTAGTAAAACACATTGCTGATGCTGATTTAACACAATATACAAGAGAGTTCTTAATAAAATAAAAACAAAAATAAATAAATAAAAGAAAGTCACTCTGATGTTGACACATAACACCCAAAGACCCCTCCCTTACCCAGAACAGTGAACTGGAGCTTGTGCTAATCCAAATACAGGGGAGTAGCTGAACTATGAGAACCCGATTTCAAAAGCAACAGTGGTGTCCGTTAACCACGGATTTACCATATTCATACACAAAATGAACCAATATAAACAGTAAAGAAATCCAATTAACCATTAAATTATTTGACAGCAGTGTCTCTATAAGTGTCCTTTTGGCACATAAAACCTCTTTTAAAAGAATAAAGGTTTCACCAAAGTGAATGATATTGACATAGTGCACGGCTCAGGAGACACACACGCAGGCTCAGGGTAGATCTAATAGCTTTATTAACAACAAGTGTGTATGAGTGTGTGTCTGCGGGATGTGAATGTGTTGGTGGTGGCGTCTGCGTCGGGCACGGAGGCAGGAGGCCGTACAGCCGGACAACCCTATGGGAGAAGCAGAGGGAGAAGGGTAACGGGCACCACACCAACACAGGAGATATGAAAATGATGACTGGCTTACTTGGGAATGACAGGTGGCTGGCACAGCAAGGGTGAAGCCCGGAAGACAGCGACCTGGAGCGCCCGGTGCAGCAGCGAGGGAATGGTGGCAGAGAGGAGTGGTCCGCCGCCGGGAAATCCACCTGTGCACAGGGGAGCAGATTAGGAGAAGAATGAGGTAAGAGATTCTTACTTGGATGTTTTGCTGAGCGGTTGAGATTCCTTACAGCAAGAGTAGCGAGTGAAGACTGACGGCTTCAGGCCGAAGCCCAGGGCGAGGCGGCTTAAATCCCTCGCCGCTGATGAGGTGCAGGTGTGCGTGCAGCTGGCGCCGCAGATGGGCGGCGAGGCGTGACAGTACTCCCCCCTCTAGCAGCGCCTCCTGGCGATGGTTTCTCCGGGTGCGCTCGGTGGAACTCAGTAATGAGGGACGGGTCCAACACAAATGACGAGGGTAACCATTGCCGATGTTCAGGCCCATAACCCTCCCAGTCCACCAAGTACTGCAACCCGCTACCCCGGCGCCGGGAGTCCAGGATAGAGGAGACAGGCCAGGCCGGATGGCCATCAATCATCCGGGGCGTGGGCTGCGCAGCAGGAGGAGGGCAAAGGGGATCGGAGACTGCCGACTTCACCTTGGAAACGTGGAAGGTGGGATGGATGCGGAGGGAGGGGGGAATAGCTACACGCACATCCACCGGGTTGATAATCCTGGTGATGGGGTATGGGCCCATAAAACGCTGTGCCAGCTTCCTCCTCTCACCCTTTAAAATGATGTCCTGGGTAGACACATAGACACGCTGACCCACCTGGTACGCTGGGGCAGGTCTTCTGTGCCGGTCCGCCGTGGATCTGTTGCGCTCCGCCGTGCGTAAAAGCGCATTGCGCGCCGACGCCCAGATGGAACGGAACTGCCTGAGGTGCGCCCGAACTGAGGGGACAGTTACCTCACTCTCCTGGGCTGGGAAAAGAGGGGGGTCGTAGCCCAGGGACGCCTTAAAGGGAGACATCCCTGTGGCAGAAGAGCGGGCGGTGTTGTGGGCGTACTCAACCCAGGCGAGATGGTTACTCCAGGACGCAGGCTTGGATGCAGTGACGCAGCGGAGCGCAGCCTCCGGCTCCTGGTTGGTCCGCTCACACTGCCCGTTGGTTTGGGGGTGATGGCCGGAGGAGAGGCTTACCTTGGCTCCCAGGGCGTTGCAAAAGGACCTCTAAACCTCTGAGGAAAATTGGGGCCCCCGGTCCGAGACCACGTCCACCAGAATCCCGTGCAGCCTGACCACGTGTTGGACTAGGAGGTCCGCCGTCTCCAGGGCAGATGGAAGACCTCGTAGCGGGATGAAGTGCGCCGCCTTGGAGAAACGGTCTACGATGGTCAGGACAGTGTCGAAGGTGTTAGAGACTGGGAGTCCGGTGACGAAATCCAGGGCGATATGCGACCAGGGCCTGCCAGGGACGGGCAGAGGCTGGAGCAAACCCGCTGGAGGGGCATTACCTGATTTACTGGTGGCACATACAGGGCAGGCCCGGGCGTAGCGGGCAGCGTCCTTCCGCAGGCCCGGCCACCAGAAAGACCGTTGAAGAAGGTCGATCATCCGGGAGGAACCAGGGTGGCAGGTGAGCTTAGATGTGTGCAGCCAGTGGATGACCTCCCCCCGAACCGTGGATGGCACAAAAAGCCTCCCCTCCGGTCCGCCGCCAGGGTCAGGTTCCAATTCCTGCGCCTTCCGGATCTTACTTTCTATGTCCCAAGTGACGGCTCCCACGATGCACGACCTGGGCAGGATGGTGTGGACCGTGTCCTCAGACGCCTCAGGGGCAAATTGCCTAGAGAGGGCGTCGGGCAGGCCGTTCTTGGAGCCAGGCCTGAAGGTGATGTTAAAACGGAACCTGGCAAAGAACAAGGACCAACGCGCCTGGCGGGCGTTCAGACGCTTGGCAGATCTTAAGTATTCCAAGTTCTTGTGGTCAGTCAGGACCACGAACGGCAGGTCCGCCCCCTCTAGCCAGTGACGCCACTCCTGCAGCGCGAGCTTGATGGCGAGGAGCTCTCTGTCCCCCACGTCGTAGTTCCGTTCCGCCGGGGACAAGCGCCGAGAGAAGAAAGCGCAGGGCCGTTTGACTCCGTCATCTGGCGACCGCTGAGATAGAACCGCCCCCACTCCCGTGTCCGAAGCATCCACTTCCACGATGCATTGCAGCGACGGGTCGACTTGGCTAAGTACCCGGGAGGAGGAGAACTCAGCCTTCAGCGCCTGGAAGGCAGCTGCGGCCTCTTCGGTCCACCAGAACGGGACCTTAGGGGACGTGAGGCGGGTCAGAGGGTCGACGACGGTGCCAAAATTCGGGACAAAGCGGCGGTAGAAGTTTGCAAACCCAATAAATTGTTGCACCTGTTTCCTTGATGTTGGTGTAGGCCATTCCACCACCGCCTTCACCTTCACTGGGTCCGGGAGCACCTGGTCGTGGGAGATGACGAACCCGAGGAAGGACGTAGTCTTAGCGTAGAATTCACACTTTTCTGCCTTCACATACAAACGGTTCTCCAGCAGCCTTTGGAGGACCCGCCTCACATGGACCCGGTGCTCGTCCCTGGATTTGGAGAAGATGAGGATGTCATCCAGGTAGACGAACACAAATAGGCCGATGAAATCCCGGAGGACGTCATTTATTAGGCGCTGAAAGACGGCTGGAGCATTGGTCAACCCGAACGGCATCACCAGGTACTCGAAATGGCCGTTCGGGGTACTGAATGCTGTCTTCCACTCATCTCCCTCCCGGATCCGGACGAGGTGGTATGCGCTGCGTAAATCCAGCTTGGTGAACCAAGTCGCCCCCTGGAGGGAGTGGAAGGCGGTGTCCATAAGTGGCAGGGTGTAGCGATCCTTCTCCGTGATATCATTCAGGGCGCGGTAGTCGATAGAAGGAAGGAGGGAACCGTCCTTCTTGCCCACGAAGAAGAATCCTGCGCCTAATGGTGATGACGAGGGATGGATAATTCCAGCACTCAGCGATTCCTTGAGGTAGGAATTCATAGCCTCCTTCTCTGGCGCCGACAGGCTGTAGAGACGCCCAGAGGGTAAGGGTGCCCCCTGGCGGATGTTTATCGCACAGTCGTAGGGCCTGTGTGGAGGAAGAGACATCGCCTTGGACTTACTGAAAACCATACCCAGGTCGTGAAATTCTGATGGCACCAGGGAGAGATCCGGGGGCGCAGCGTCCATAGGAGTTGGAGAAGAGGACGGAGAGCAGGCAGCGGATTGCAGGCAGGTGCTCATGCAGAAGGAACTCCATGCCGATACCCTGGCGGACTTCCAATCCAGGACGGGGTTATGGAGGCGAAGCCAGGGGTACCCCAGGATGACGGGCGACACAGAGTTGGGGAGGACGTAGAAAGTGATTTCCTCCCGGTGGTTCCCAGAGATGATCACAGGTACAGGGACGGTCTGGTGTGTGACTCTCCCCAGGGAGACATGGGAGAGGTTGACCAGGGTGAGAGGGGATTTGAGGGCTTGGCAACGGATGCCCAATCGAGTTGCCAGGCTTTGTGAAATAAAGCTGCCCTCCGCGCCCGAATCCACCAGTGCGTGGGTGAGGTGCCCAGTGGTGTTGTGACAAAACCGGACGGGCAGCTTCAATTGGGAGAGGGGATTTAACCGATTGACGTCCGCGAGGCCCCCTACAGTGACTCGCGGACCCCGCTGTTTGGCTTCTGTGGGCAAAGCTCCACCGTGTGTTGGCTGTCTCCGCAATACATGCAGAGACCCAACTCATGGCGGCATTGTCTCTCCGCAGGGGGGAGCTTTGTCCAGCCCGTCACCATCGGCTCCGACTCCTCGGGGCGCGATGGTGGCGGCAAGGCCAGGGGGCGAGCTTGGGACAGGCGCGACGAGGCACCACGAGAGCGAGAAGAAGACGACTTCCACTCCGAGGTGCGCTCGCGCAACCTGTTATCCAGGCTGATGGCTAGGGACGTTAGCTCCGCTAAAGTCTCCGGGATGTCCCGCCCAGCCAGTTCGTCCCTCAGACTATCATTGAGACTGCGGAGGAAGAGGCCGCAGAATGAACGTTCATCCCAGCCAACCTCCTCCGCCGCTACCCGGAAGTCGATCGCGTAATCAGCTGCCGACCGGCTTCCCTGCTGGAGGCTGAGAAGCCGATCGACCTGAATGCTCTCAGTACGAGAATGATCAAAGACTTCCAGGAACTGCCTCACGAATTGGCCATAGGTGAGGGTGGCGTAACTGGGCCTCGCCATTATGGCGTAAGCCCAAGTAAGCGCTCGCCCCTCCAGGAGATTCCCTATGTAGCCAATTCGGCTATGGTCTGAGGGAAAATCTCCGGGCACACGGTGGAACACGGACTCACATTGCATTATAAACCCCCGTGCTCCGCCGAGCTTACCGCTAAAGCGGGCGGGGGTCGGAATGGGTGTGAGCCGAACCGGTGCTACCGGAGCAGGCTGGACGGCCGCTGGAGCAGCAGGAGCCGCGCCGCCCTGACGAGCCGGGGGGAACGGCTGTTGGGGGTCCAAGCGGTCCAATCGGTTAGTGATGATGGATAATTGATTTAGAATCACCTATTGCTGGTGGGCTATTAGGTCCACTCGAGCCTCGAGGGTGGAAAGTCGACGTGTGAGCCCGCCGTCTGCCGAGCCGCTCTGCTGAAGCCGTACTGACATAGTGTACGGCTCAGGAGACACACACGCAGGCTCAGGGTAGATCTAATAGCTTTATTAACAACAAGTGTGTATGAGTGTGTGTCTGCGGGATGTGAATGTGTTGGTGGTGGCGTCTGCGTCGGGCACGGAGGCAGCAGACCGTACAGCCGGACAACCCAATGGGAGAAGCAGAGGGAGAAGGGTAACGGGCACCACACCAACACAGGAGATATGAAAATGATGACTGGCTTACTTGGGAATGACAGGTGGCTGGCACAGCAAGGGTGAAGCCCGGAAGACAGTGACCTGGAGCGCCCGGTGCAGCAGCGAGGGATTGGTGGCAGAGAGGAGTGGTCCGCCGCCGGGAAATCCACCTGTGCACAGGGGAGCAGACTAGGAGAAGAATGAGGTAAGAGATTCTTACTTGGATGTTTTGCTGAGCGGTTGAGATTCCTTACAGCAAGAGTAGCGAGTGAAGACTGACGGCTTCAGGCCGAAGCCCAGGGCGAGGCGGCTTAAATCCCTCGCCGCTGATGAGGTGCAGGTGTGCGTGCAGCTGGCGCCGCAGATGGGCGGCGAGGCGTGACAGATATTAATGCTAAAAACACACCAAAAAAAAAAAAAAAAAAAACAGTTGCATCACAAACACATTATAGAAAATACTGCTACCGTTAGTTCACTCTGGTGTGTCTGTGGAAGAAATCCTCTGCTTCCTTTGGAGATGAGAACAGCTGTATCTTCCCATTATAGGGGATTCTCATTCTACAAGGATTATAATGAAATCTGCAGAACATACCTTTTTCTACGAACACTTTCCTGACAGTGTTGAGCTCAGTTCCTTGCTGAACGGTCTCAGCTGAGAGATCCTGGGCGAAGAAGAGTTTGTTTCCATCATACACAATGTTAAGTTGCTTTGTGGAGCAGAAAACAAACTACCAGTCTTGGAAATTCAGGAAATGGATGAGGACTGCTCTATCCTAGTTTGGACTTGGAGGTGCTAGAGTGTGGTGGGCTCTCTCTATAGTGAAAAATCTGTCGGTCTCCAGCCAGTGCGGAAGCATCTCCTATATGAATTCCAGTAGTAGCCACTGGCCCTCGGCACCCTCCTAAAGGCCAAACAGACACAGGTTCTTCATTTGGCCCCGATTCTCCAGGTTGTCGGTCTTAGTCTCCAGGTAGGCATTTTGCTTCATGGCCTTATTGAGATCTGCCATGCTCTTTTCCAGATCTTCCTCTGCCGATATAATTCTGTGTTCAGCTTCTTCCAGTGGTGTAGCATTGGCAGCTATGTTTTGCTTTACTTCTGTCATGTTGTTTTCCAAAGCAACAACTGACACACCCATCTCACCTAGGCAGTTGTTTACACTGTCCAGTTTGGTTCCAAATTCGCCGAACTCTAAATGTAGAGACCAAAGTTCAGCCAAAACTACTGTGAGCCTGGTCATGCTGCTAAGTGCTAGCAGCTTTCTCTTTGTCTTGATCCGTTGGTGAAATATTGGTTTTAGCTGGTTTTTAGGAGCTGCGCTTCTGAATGAAAATGTCGCAGTCTTTAATTGCAGACATTTTTGACATTTTCTCAGTCCAGTTGGTGTTTCAAAATGCAGGTTACACGGAGTGCTCACATGATGCTGCCATCTTGGTCCACGGCTCCATAGCACCCCCAAGTAAAACAATTTTAATAAAGTATTAAAAGTTATTACAAAAGCAGTCTATAAATAATATTTATATGAAGTATCAAATATGAGCAAAGCTCCTTTTGGAAAAGTAAATCTGTTTAGCAAAATAAAGGAAGCATATTTCTCTTCTGCTTACCTAGCTGCTAGACAGGGCAGGGGAAGAAATAATAATATGGAGTTGTCCTACCCTTTGCAGCTACAACCTCTTCAACTCTTCAGGGAAGGCTTTCGGCAAGATTTAGGAGTGTGCTTAATGAAATTTCTGACTGTTCTTCCAGAAGCACATTTGTGAGGTCAGGCACTGATGTTGGCCAAAAGGGCTGGCTCGCACTTGGCACTCTAATTCATCCCAAAGGTGTTCCATCGGGTTGAGGTCATGGCTCTGTTCAGGCCAGTCAAGTTCCTCCACACCAAACTCGTTCTTCCATGTCTTTATAGACAGTCATGTTGGAACATCTACTGCTTATCAAGGGGTCCTGGTCAGGTCCAGACTATACCCGGGGTTATAGCGGCTTAGGCTAGATTATACTCAGAGTATATTATGGCCTAGGCCAATTCGTATCCCCAGGCCAGATTATACCCTCACCACCCCATGATATCAGAAGTGTTGAGTGATATCCACAAGATTTAATTTTTCCACATTTTAATGGGGTTTCAGCTTTGTCAGGTAAGTTAAGTGAGAACGCTAACTGACTTAAATCTTGAAACAAGACCACAACTCTGAACACACTGGCTTTAATTACTTCAACCAGGAAAACCACAAGCAGTAAATAGGTATATTAGACTCCACAAAGATCAAAGATTACTACCACACTTGTCAGTAGTGTTTACACATTAAAATAAAAGGAGATACCGAAAACAACATAATGCAATTGTAACATAATGTTCAATTAACTTGATTATTCTTATTGTTACAAAAGTCATAACATCCTGAAACATCAACATCTAAGATGAGCAAGTCCTCGCTACAATATAAATGTACAAAGTTAAACACTGATAACAACATTAAAATGATACTACTTGTTTTCAAGATAAAGTTGACTGAAGATTGAAGCTTGCGGGGTAGATCAGGCAGTCCATGGAGTCACCAGTTTTTGTGTGGATTACGACGTCACAACCCAACAGATTCTATCTCCCTGGAGGAAGATCATAGATCCAGTGGGGGTATGTTTGTTGTGTTACAGGGGGACAGCTCTCTGTACAGCACTGCCAGAGCTAACCTGAGGAAAGGCATAAAATTCGCTAAGAACACCTATAGGAAGAAGGTGGAGGATTTCCTCTCAGACAACAATCCCCGAATGATGTGGAGAGTGGAGAGGCATCCAGACCCTCAGCAATTACAGGGGCCAGGGCCCCCAACATCAGACAGCAACTTCACTCTGGCAGAGGAGCTTAACAGCTTCTTTGCCTGGTTTGAGCACACCTACCCACAAACCCGCCCCCCACCCCCTACCCCCTCTCTTTACAGGTGCACAAGGTGAGGAGGTAACTGAAAGCAATGAACCCCCACAGAGCTGCTGACTCAGACGGCATCCCAGGAGAGGTGGTCAAAACATGTGCAAACCAGCTGGCAGGGATTCTCACCAAGTTGTTCATCCTCTCCCTAATGCATGCCACCATCCCCTCCTGCCTCAAGGCCTCCACCGTCATCCCTATCCACTAAAAAGGCTACAGTTGACAGCCTGAATGACTACATACCCATAGCACTCACGTCTGTAGTCATGAAATGTTTTGAGCGACTGGTGTCCCAGCACATCAGGGACTGTCTTCCCCCCTCTTTCGACCCCCATCAGTTCACCTAGAGGGAGAACCAGTCTACAGAAGACGCCATCGCCACCACTCTCCACAGAGAGCTGAGCCACCTCGAGAACCCAAGGAGCTACATGAGGATGCTCTTTGTGGACTACAGCTGAGCTTTTAACACCGTCATCCCAGACATCCTGATCAACAAACTGCACTTCCTCCAGACCATCCCCCACCACCACCACCACCACCACTTGCTCCTGGATAAAGAACGTTCTCACCAACAGCCCACAATCAGCCAGACTTGGCCCCCACCACTCCTCCACACTGTCCCTAAGCATTGGCTGCTCCGAAGGCTGTGTGCTAAGCCCTCTGTTGTACTCCCTGTACACCTTTGACTTTATTCCAACCCACCTAACCACCGTCATCATGAAATACGCGGATAACACCACCTTGGTTGGGCTCATCACCGACGATGATGAGAAGGCATACAGGGCAGAGGTAGAGAATCTACTGCTGTGGTGCCAAGCAAACAACCTCAAACTGAATGTCCAAAAAACCAAAGAACTCATACTGGACTTCAGGAAGAACAGACAGGACCACCCCCACTCCTCATAAATGGTGACCGTGTGGAAACCGTCTCCGCCTTCAGATTCCTGGGCACCCACATCTCCTCTGACCTCTCCTGGACTGTCAACACCAAGGCCCTGGTGAAGGAAGCCCAGCAATGGCTGCACTTCCTCCCTGTCTTGAAGAAGCACAACCTGGACCAGAAGCTGCTGATGGCCTTGTAACACTGCTCAGTAGAGAGTGTGGTCACCTACTGTCTGGGTGTGTGGTATGCCAACTCCATGGTTGAGAACGGGAAGGCTGTGCAGAGGGTCATCAACATCTCCAGGATCCAGGAATACCCCAACTGAATACTCTTTATTTTCAACAGCAGTTGGTATTTTTTCTATAAATTCCATTAGAGCAAATGCAGTTGTCCTCTTGTGTCTGAACCCATATTGCTGCTCACACAATAAATTATTCTTCAGTATGAAGTTGTCAATTCTCTCATAGAATATTTTTTCAAGTATCTTGGAAAATAGCGGCAATAGTGAAATTGGTCTATAGTTTGATAATTCCCCTCTGTCACCCGTCTTGTATATCGGAATTACTTTAGCTATTTTCATTGCATTTATTTCAAATTTTTCTCACTTACTTTATTTCACAGTAGCCTGGTGGAGCACCCACAAATTTCATTGTGCTGTACAACTGTACAATGACAATAAAGCCTATTCTATTCTTGCACTGTAGATTCTCCAAAGCTGGTCATGCAGTTGGTCTTCCATAGTTATGGAAGAAAAGAAGTCTATAAATTTTACCACAGACCAACTTTCTTTTCAGCTATTTATTTATTACATTTTATTTCGGTAAACTAACAGACAAGGAGGCATGCAGGAATTCAGTGCACCATAGTTGTTAAAAGAAGTCCGTTAGTCTTACCACAGACCAACTTTCTGTTTTTTATATTTATTCATCAAATTTTATTTAGACATGCAGTAACCTACACATGTGTCTAAGAAAGTACATTGATGCCCAGTGTCAAATGTTTTATCTGTTTGCAAATATTAGTGAGTAAATATACTGTGTAAATACAATCAAAAACTCTTTACACAAGAGGGTTATATTCTGGCCTGGAGGGGTATAGTCTGGCCGAGGCTATTTTACATCCCTGACAGTTAAAGTGACACTCTGGCAAAAATCAAGTTTTTTTTCTGTTGTTAACATGTCTGTACCATGTTTTTTTGTGGCTTACAAGACATATCAAGAGCAAAATTTCATTACAGTCCCAAGTCTGTGTTTTTCTGCTATGAATTTGCAGATTGGTAAAGCCCCCCTTAAACAGGCAAGTTTGGACAGACTGCTTCTAGCTACATAACTAACTAACTAACTAACTAACCTGCACTTATATAGCGTTTTTCTAGTCACAAAGACCACTCAAAGCGCTTTCACTAGTACTAACCCTCTATTCTAAGGGCCTATAGGAAACAGATATCTAGGGACAATTTAGAACAGCCAATTAACCTAACATGCATGTCTTTGGATTGTGGGAGGAAACCGGAGCCCCCGGAGTAAACCCACGCAGTACAGGGAGAACATGCAAACTCCACACAGAAAGGTTCCAACCCCTGCCAGCCTGGGGATTCGAACCAGGAACCTTCTAGCTGTAAGGCAACAGTGCTAACCACTGCACCACCGTGCTGCCCATACATAAGTATTCCTGTTTAACCTGATTGGCTATAACATTAACCAATCAGACAGATACTCTTGGCTACCTCAGGGGAAGAGGAAGAGTTCAGGAGCAGCACGATTGAGAGGGCTGAAAGCATCCGTTTTGCTTAACCAGAATCAGAATCAGAATCAGAATCAGGTTTATTGCCATTGTTCATGTAGTACACAAACTAGGAATTTGTCTCGGTACAATGCTGCAACATTAAACATGATAAGATAAGAGAAATAAACTATACATGTAATAAAGTGTAGGATAAGATTAAGTGATACTGGTCAACAGTTAAAATATATATTAGCCAGCAGCAGATACTGTGGAGAACTATATAGTGCAGTCGGTAATGCAGGAAGAAAACAGTGATGATTGACATGAGTCTGGTTGAGCTGCTGTACATGGTGCACGAGAGTCACTTAGTGTTCAGCAGTCTAATGGCAGAGGGGAAGAAGCTGTTCATGTGACGGGAGGTTTTAGTCTGGATGGACCGAAGTCTTCTACCAGAGGGGAGGGGGGCAAACAGTACGTGACCAGGGTGTGAGGGATCGGCTATGATCCGGCCAGCACGCCTCCGGGTCCTGGAGATGTACAGATCCTGGAGAGATGGGAGCTTGCAGCCGATCACCTTCTCAGCAGTGCGCACGACGCGCTGCAGCCTAAGTCTGTCCCTGGCAGTGGCTCCTGCGTACCACACGGTTATGGAGGTGGTGAGGATGGACTCGATGATGGCTGTGTAGAACTGCACTAACATCTTGGTGGGTAGCTTGAGCTTCCTCAGCTGCCGCAGGAAGAACATCCTCTGCTGGGCTTTTTTGATGAGTGAGCTGATGGTCAGCTCCCATTTGAGGTCCCTGGTGATGGTAGTGCCTAGGAAGCGGAAGGAATCAGCAGTGGTGATGGGAGAGCCTGAGAGGGTGAGGGGGGGCAGAGGAGTAGTGACTTTCCTGAAGTCTACAATCATCTCCACTGTCTTCAGAGCGTTCAGCTGCAGGTTGTTATTGCTGCACCAGGACGCCAGCTGGGCCACCTCTCTCCTGTAGGCGGACTCGTCGCCTACAGGACGATTAGCTAAGGAGTGGAGGAGGCGAGAGAGGAACCGGGGGCACCCAGCTTGAATGTTGCTCAGCGAAACCACTGCTCTCAGCTCATTTTGGCAGCAGACAGGGCGCCGAGCTGCAGAATGTGAGCTGCCCAGTGGGCCACTTTTGGTAAGAACTGGTGCCGGCTCGCCACAGTCACCTGCGGACAGGGCACTGTGCTCGGCGAGACCGCTTTCAGAAAAATGTTTCGCTTTTTACTTTTGGAGATATAGGCAAAACTTTAACATTCAGAAGCATTGTGAACAGATTAGCAGCCCACCCACCAGGAGTCGCGGTGACCAATCATGTGCAAGCCCTGCAGGTCACTAATATGAATATTCATAGATCTGCGGATACTTAAGTAGGTGAAAGATTTAGAAGAAGAAGCCGACTTCATTGTCATTTAGTCCATACAGTCAAACATGTACATTACAACAAAGTAACGTTTCTCCTTTCTACAATGTTAATCACATCTGGAATCAGAGGGTTCACTGCCATACAAGGCACCACCACAAACAACTACTCCTTCCCCCATTCTATTACGCAGAACACCAAGCTAGAAAGTGGAAGGATCATTTTTATATGGTCTTTGCTATGACCCGGCTGGGACTTGAGCCCCCAACCTCCCGGTTGTGGAGCGGTTGCTCTATCAACTAGGCCACCACTTTTGCTCTTTCCAAGCAATTCTAAGGCAATGAAAGTTTTTTTGTCGACAAAAAGTGACAATATACTACTTTGGGAAATACATACTTGTTTTTGAGGTGGTTTTAGAGCAGCCGGAGTGCATCTTTAATTTGGCCTACTACCCCAGTGTTGGTCCACTCTGTTTTATCAAGTCCAATGTCAGTGCAGCCATCTACCAGGAAATTTTAGAGCAATTCATGCTTCCCTCTGCTGACAAACTTTATGGAGATTCTAATTTCATTTTCTAGCAGGACTTGGCACCTGCCCACACTACCGAAAGTATTTAAACCTAGTTTAATGATCATGGTATCACTGTGCTTGGCTGGCCAGCAAACACTCCTGATCTAAACCCCATAGAGAATCTATGGAGTATTGTCAAGAGGAAGATGAGAGACACAAGACCCAACAATGCAGATGAGCTGAAGGCCACTTTTAAAGAACCCTGGGCCTCCATAACATCTCAGCAGTACCACAGGCTGATCACCTCCATGCCACACCACATTGATGCAGTAATTCTTGCAAAAGGAGCCCCGACCAAGTATTGAATGTATACATGGACATACTTTTCAGTCTGCCAACATTCCTATTAAAAATACATTTTAGTTAATTTTATGTCATATTCTTTTTTTTTTTGAGAAACTGAATTTGGGGTTTTCAGTAGTTGTAAGCCATAATCATCACAATTAAAAGAAATATACATGTGATATATGTCACTCTGTTTCTTTCTTCTTTTTTTTTTTTTAATTTAATGACTGAAATAAATTGTTTTGATTTTGTATACTTTATTGATCCCCAGAGGGGAAATTGAGGGCATCCACCTGGATGGATGAAGCAGCCACGGTACAGCGCTATCCCTTAACCATTCACACACACATTCACACCAAGGGCCACTTTAGAGTCTCCAATTAACCTAACCTGCATGTTTTTGGCCTATGGGAGGAAACCGCAGAAATCTCGGAGTAAACCCACACAGATACGGGGAGAACATGCAAACTCCACACAGATCACTGTTGGTCAGGGGCTGGGATCGAACCAGGGATCCCATGGCCAAGGGTGAGTTGCTGTGCTGGTGCAGTGCTAAACACTGCACCATGTTTTGATGATATTGTAACTTCCTGAAATGCACCTTTATGGTCAAGTGTTGGTAGATGAACAAGGATTCCAGTGGGGGTGAATTGAATTTATAGAAAATAGTGATCAAAACCAACCAGATCGACAATTAAGCTAACGCAAAGCCTAAACATGGTGCCACTGTCAAAACACACATCTCTGAGAAATGACAAAAGAGGGAGGGTGGGGTGAACCAGGGCTCGGTTGTATTTAAAGGAATGTGTGATAGAAATAACCAGTTGTGAGCAACGCTCCTTCATCGTGTATAAAATGGTACTGCAATAATTAAACCCTGAGGTGTTTTGACCAAACTATGTCACAGACATTTCATTAATCCTCTCTGGGAGCTGAGTTAACATGTGGACAGAGAAATTGATGTGGATATAGGATAAGTCCCAGTGCCTTATGGCAAATCCAGGTTAAGCTTTAAAAAAGCCCTGTACTGCGGAGTGTAAAACCCAGAACTACCAGTACTCCTTAGGTGTGTACCATCTTACTTAATGCAGTGAACATAATTCATGGCTTTATTTAGAAAAGCACATGCACTCATTTTCTTCTTCACATTTACAGAGAAGTGATGCTGCCGGTTGTGCGTTGGAGCAGCTGCTGGCGTCAGGCCAACATAGCAAAGACAAACTTGTTTTTAAAACTCTCCTGTTTGAATGCCAACTTTCTGATTGGCACCAGACTGTATTACGTAAACAGTGTGATGATGCACATGGATGTAAACACAACCAAACACCCATTAAACACACAAATGATGCTCAGTATTTCCTGCTGACTGTCTCCGCTCTGCTTTTGTTCTCATTGTGATGGAGTCTCGTCACAGCTTGAAGAAAAGCCAATCATAGCATTTACATTCCTGGTGTAATGCGCTCAATAATTGATCAGTCCCTCCAGGATTTTGTGGGATGTTTTTATGATTGTTGCAGCCTAAGAAGCCTGAATTTGTGGGAGCTTTTTTAAAAAGTTACGATAAAAATTGCAATATTTTGAGGGGTGTTTTGCACTAAAAGTTGTGGGAAGAACTACAAATCTTAAAGCAGATGCTTTTCTCCATAGTTTACTGCAATTATATTCTATAACATCACAAGAAAAGCACATGATTGTCAAAAATTTCCTATAAAACAGTGATTTGTATATTAAGCAGACACTTCTGCTTTACAGAAAAACTGTTTTGTGCAACACCAAATACAGACTTTAACACAATATCCATTACAACAGCTAAATTTGATCTTATCCTAAATTGCATTGAAGGCAAGCTAAAGAGGATAGATTTGGAAATTATTGGCACCATCTTATTTTGAAAATTCTCTAATCGCAGCAGTCCCCAATCACTCGGTACCAAGCACAGAGAAAAAAGAAATGATTTATTCTGTTGCTCTGTATTGTCTATCGGAGTCTGTGTTTTTCTATTAAAAAAAAACAAAAAAAAAAAAACAGACAAGGTTCCCTCTCTTTCCATGCCTAACTCCTGCCTGTCTGTCTACCTGCTGTGCATCTTGACACACACCTTTCTCATCTTTCATTTACAGGTATTCTGGGGGGTGGCGTTGGTCCACATCCAGACCGAAGAGCCACAGTTTCAAAGGTCATTGACAAGATGTAGTGATAGCTTTACCTCTAAAGATATATAAAATGCTCAAACACTGGCTATCGTGTTATATTTGCTCATTTCTTGGTGGCTTTACAGCATCTCTCCTTAAGCGCGTTCCCGCAATGGGGTGGTTTTCAGGCAAGCAGGTGTTTTTCAACACAAACCCAGCACTTCGTACACACAGTCAGTACGGAGAAGCGGCGAGACATCCGCCAGCAGGTCTGGGGAGACAGAGGAAGGAACTGTGTAGGAAAACTCACGAATGAGTTATATGTCACTCTTTTTTTTTGCTGATGTGTTCCATTTATACTCACTGCAAATAAGGAAGTGAGCATGGTGCAGCAACACAGTTGGTTGGTCAGACTGAGTGTTTGAGTGCCACTCAGGGACAGATCTAATTGGCAAAATTGGTAGAAGTTGACGAGGATTGGCCCAAATTATGGGAAAGTAGCGGTGATTGGGCAAAGTTGCAAGGTCATGCAAAAGATACTGCCAATCAATGATTATGCATGAATTGACGTGATCGCAACATCGCGAAATCCTGGAGGGACTGATTAACAATATGCAGCTTTACTGTCAGCACTTCAGCTCTTCTTCATTGTCTCAATGTCAACATATCTCAAAAACATTCATCATTGTTCGAAGTTCGAACCACGGATTCAGGAGGAACAACGTGGTTTTCGTCCTGGCCGTGGCACATCAGACCAACTCTTTACCCTCTCAAGAATTCTTAAGGGTTCATGGGAGTTTGCCCAACCAGTTTACATGCGTTTTGTGGACTTGGAGAAGGCATTCGACTGCGTCCCTCATGGTTTTTTGTGGGGAATGCTTTGGGAGTATGGGTGTTGTTATGAGCTATCTAGTCTCTATATGACTGTTGTGAGAGTTTGGTTCGCATTGCAAACACTCAGTCGGACTCAATCCCAGTGAGAGTTGGACTCTGTCAGGGCTGCCTTTTGTCACCAATCATGTTCATAATTTTTATGGACAGGATTTCTAGGTGCAGCCAGGGAATGGAGGGTATCATGCTCGGTGACCACAGGATCTCATCTCTGTTGCTTGCAGATGCTGTTGTCCTGTTGATTTCATCCAGCAATGACCTACAGGTCTTACTGGGATGGTTTGCTGCTGAGTGTGAAGTGGCTGGGATGAGAATCAGCACCTCAAAGTCTTAGTCCATGGCCCTCAGCAGGAAAAAGGTGGATTGTCCTCTCCGTGTTGGGGACAAGCTCCTGCCCAAAGTGGAGGAGTTTAAGTATCTTCGGGTCTTATTCAAGAGTGAGGGGAGAATGGAGTGAGAGATTAACAGATAGATCAAAGCAGCATCTGCAGTGATGCGGACGTTGTACCGGCCCGTTGTGGTGAGGAGTGAGCTAAGCTCTAAGGCAAAGCTGTTGATTTACCGGTCAGTTGACGTTCCTACCCTCACCTATGGTCACAAGCTTTGGGTAATGACCGAAAGAATGAGATTGTGGATAGAAGTGGCTGAAATGAGCTTTCTTCACTGAATTGCTGGAATCACCCTTAGAGACAGAGTGAGGAGCTCAGTCATCCGGGAGAGGCTCAGAGTAGAACTGCTGCTCCTCCACATTAAAAGGAGCCAGTTGAAGTGGTTTGGGCATCTGATCAGGATTCTTCCTGGACGCCTCCCACTTGAGGTGTTTTGGGCATGTCCCAATGGGAGGACAGTCCCAGGACTCACTGGACAGACTACGTCTCACAGTTGGTCTGGGAACGCCTTGGTTTCCCCTCTGAAGAGCTGGAGCAGGTGGCTGAGGAGAGGGAAGTCTGGGCTTCCCTGCTTGAACTGCTGCCTCCGTGACCCGGAACTCCAGAAAAGTGGTAGAAGATGGATGGATGGATGGATTCATCATTGTTCTCGCTGAACAAAAGGGACAGCAGATTTAGAACTTGGTGCTGTAAACACCCAAAAAAAATCAGCTTACCCCCATATCTCACGGAGCAGCGAATGCAGAGGAATGAGATGATTTCTGGGTTTCCTGGTTCATAAAAGGTTGCCAAACACTTTGCAAACCATGGCTACTGACGGGCCACGTCTTTTGGCCGCAGGTGGCATTTGTCCAGATTGTGCTTCAAAGAATCACAATACATGCACGCACCAGCCCTCCTCCTCTGCCAACGCTCATCGTCGGTCAGCTGGAACCGACTGAGCTCCATTGGCTCAGGAGGAAGACCAGCGCCCCCTGTTTCAGTAACCATGGCGGGTGCACGCGCCACAAGCGGGCGAGAGGAGGACTGCCACTCCCTTGCGCGCTCATGGTTACGAGTATCTAAACCCACCGCCTGATCGATAAGGCCGTCCAAAGTGTTGGGAACCGCATGAACTGCCAGGTCATCAGGGAGGTGAGCATTTAAATCATGGAGGAACGCATTGCGTAAGGCAACCTCGTACCACCCCGATTCCACCGCTTCAACCCGGAACTCCACTGAGTACTCGGCCGCCAACTGAGTACCCTGGCAGAGCGATAAAAGGTGGCTCATGATGTTGCCCTAACTCTCTGTGTGGTCAAAGGCGCGAGTGAATGTGACCACAAATTGTTCAAATGTGTATCCAGCCCCCTCAGAGCTGTCTATCATGAACCGAGCCCAACTACGGGCTCAGCCTCGTAATAGGAGGGTCATAAAATGAATTTTAGCGGTGTCCCCTGGACACTCCCCCCCCAGCCTGCCCCAAATATAGCCGTACCTGACACAAAAATTTCTTCCATTTCCCCACCTCCACCGCATACGGGGCAGGTGTAGGAACGGAGGTGGTATGGCGCATGGTAGATTGAACAACGGGGGCAGCCAGAGCAGGAGGAGCCAGAGGAGCCATATTGGTCAAATGTCCGGTGACCGTGCCCATTTGCTGCGAAATGGTTTGCAGCTGCTGGGTTAACACGGCCACCTGCCTCTCGGTCGCGTCTAAGCGCTCCAGAGAGGACTGTTATGATGCTGCTGCACCTGCTGAGCTGAGGTTATGGCTGGCTCATTCTGTCATGATTATTAATATGGACAGCCCACGTGCAAAATGCAGCAACAGAGGAACAATCAAAACACTAAACACGTTTGAGAATTTTATTAGATTTCAAAAGGTCTGGAGCACAGCTACGGAAAACATCCCTTGCCAGAGGAAAAGGCCTGCGGAGAGAGAACGAGAGCTGTGAGAGGAGGAATGGAGATCAGGAAATGGGCGAGCCAAATTGCCACTTACGTGGGATAAATAGGAGAACCAACAGGGACCCCAGTAGGGAAGAGACGAACCAGCAGGCTGAGGCGGGTTGAACTGATGGTTCCTGACCGGGTGGAGAGTAGTTGCAGCTGACTGAAGATGATGGGGCAGGTGAGCGCACACAGTCCCTGAAGACCCACCCACACTGGTGGCAGCAACCTGGAGAAAGAAGCGACACGGGTGAGTACAGAAACTTCACCGTGGACATAAACAATACTTGCTTCGTTGAAACTGCTAGGCAGTATACCCAGACGAGCCAGCGCTGAAGCACAGAAGAGATGATCATTATAAACGCTGGCTGATGAGAGGCAGCAGGTGCGTCTCCTCTCCCAGGTGTGTTGATTGCCTGAGGAGAAGCAAACGGGAAGGAGGATACGCGCGCTCACCAACCATGACACAAAGTCGGATTCATGAGAAAAAAGGTGCAAAATGAAATGCAAAAAGTGGCAAATTAATGAGAACAAGTTGCTCAATTACATGCAAAAAGTTGCACATTCATGAGATAAAGTTTAAAATTTAAATAAAAAAGTTGTAAATTAATGAGAAAAAACTGCAAATTAATGAGAAAAATTTTGTACATTTACATGAAAAAAGCTGCAAATTTGAGTAAAAAATTGCAAATCTCTGAGAAAAGTAGAAAATTTCCCCCAAAAAAATTGCTTTTCGTGTATCCTTAGCATTGGTGCTAGCTACAGTAATTTAATAGGCAGTTATAAGTTCTTTATGTAAACATGGTCATCAATGGGTTGAGTCTTTCTTTCTTCTAGTTTATATAATGGCACAATTATAATTTATTAATGTTAAACTCAGGCAGTCATGACTCAGAGTTTGTTGATGGATCAGAACAAAAGCGGATTAAGAATTGGCTCCTGCTGGATTCATGTTAACGTGAACCTGCCAACCTGAAAACTACACGATCATTTAATTAATATAGCCACTAATTTCACTCCATGATGATGCCGCAGTCTCAGTTTTCTCAGAGCAATTCCCTGGTGTCAGGGAAACCACTGGAAAACCATGCAGCTGTTATGGTAGCTTTTTTTTTTGGGGGGGGGGGGGGCGGGGGGTATGCAAGTTTCTGTTTAGGAGTCACTGGGGAAGGACTGGGGAAGGGTTAGGGCAGGGGTCTGCAACCTGTGGGGCCACAGGTTGCAGGCTCTTTTGCTTGTATTCAGTGTCTCCCTGTGATTTTGAAAAACTTAGAAATTTAAGGAAAAATGGTTACAAATTTATGACAAAATAAATTTACTGATGTACAAAAAGTTGCAGGTTAAAGCACAAAATAAAACAAAAATGCAGCAGAATTATGAGGAAAAACTTTCAAAACTATAATAAAACACTGCAAATTTATGGAAAAAATTTTAAATGTATGATAAAAAAAACTTGCAAATTTACAAGAAAAAAGTTGCAAATTTATAGCAAAAAAAGTTGCAGGTTTAAAAGAAAAAAACTGCAAATTTACAAAAGCTGCAAATTTATGTGAAAAAAGTTTTAAATTTAGGAGAAAAAAGTTGCAAAATCACAATTAAAGCAATGCAAATTCATGGAAAAGAAGGAAAAAAGTAGCAAATTTATAGCAAAAAAGTTGCAGGTTTAAAAGAAAAAAGATGCAAATTTGCAATAAAAACACTGCAAATTTATGGAAAACAGTTTTAAATGTATGAGGGAAAAAAGTTGTAAATTTCTGAGAAAAAAGTTACAAATTTAAAACAAAAAGTTGCAGATTTAAAAGAACAAAGCTGCAAATTTATGAGAAAAAAAGTTGCACCTTTACAATAAAAACACTGTAAATTTATGAGAAAAAAATTAATGAGAAGAAAGTTGCAAATTTAGAAGAAGCCATCTCTGTTGTCATTCAATCCATCATGTATGGTAGAACGAAATTACATTTCTCCTATCTACAATGTTAATCACATGTAGAAACAGAGGAGTCTTTGCCATAGACAACTTTTCCTTCCTCCATCCTATTATGCTGAGCACCAAGCTAAAAGGCGGGAAGTACCATTTTTATATGGTCTTTTGTATGACCTGGCTGGGACTTAAACCCACAACGATGCTCTATCAACTAGGCCACCACTCCGGTAAAATAATTCATAATAAAAATGCTGCAAATTTATGGGAAAAAGCTGTAAATGGATGAGAGGAAAAAAGTTGCAAATTTTCGGGTTTAAAAGAAAAAAAAAGCCGCAAATTTACAAGTAAAAAGCTGCAAATTTTGGAGAAAAAAAATGCAGATTTACATGAAAAAAGTTGTCGATTTAAAACTGGTGTTTCAGCAGTACAAATTGTGTCCTGTGTAAATGAATCAGTGTTATGTAAGTAAATGAGTCATGGTGTGGGCGTCTCTCAACACTTCCCTGAATTTTGGCATCCGCGGATGTTTTTTAAAGGAATTCCTCAAATTCCTCCATGAGACACCGATGTGTTTGCAGGGTTTTATTTTGGAAACTTGTTGGAATTGTATGTGTACATGAGCGTGTGAAAGTGACAGGGTGAGGCTGGGAGACTGTAAAGTACGGGAAGATAAATAACAACCTAAAAAAAGTGTCAGACCACACCTAACATGACTCAGTCCATTGTCTTCACAGCAGTAAGACTGTTACTACAGGTTAATGGCTCACAATCAAGGCAATTTGTGGAACAATGTAAAAGTTAGAGGCAACAACTTATGATGAACAAACGTGTCATAACATAACTGCTTTGGAAGGCAGTTGTGTTTTGGGTTTTTTTTATATTTTTTTTTTTGGTGGGACCCAAGGTAGCAGGCAGGACTTGGTGCAATAATGATTTATTAACAAAAAAAAAAAATGAACAAACAAAAGCAGCTCAGGGGTTGTCAAACACAAATCACACTGAGAACAATGGACACTTGCAACCAGACAATGAAGAGGGTACTCGATCAATGATGCCACAACAACACAAACTCAGACTGACATATATATATAGGAAACTGACAATTAACGTAAGATAGCTGGGGATAATTAAGAGACAACAGGGGAGCAGCTACAAAACAGGACAGTCATGGCTGTGCAGACAAAGGACAAGAAGCACAGAGGGATATAATGCAAACAATAACCATAATAAACCAAATCAGGGCGAAAATGTTACTGATCTAAGAACTGAGGATACCCAACAAACTAATGATAACAGAATTGTGCAAACATTTCAAAATAGCAGATGGTGTGGACAACATGTCTGGGTCATGACAAAACCCTTAAAAACAAAAACATTATTAAAAACTTGAGCCATTGTCTAGATAAACACAGAAAATTTAACCCATTACAAAGAAAAAAAATCAACCAGGATGCATATGAATGTTACAAATTTAGAAGAAAAAACATCTCAAGTTTACAAGAAAAGAGTTGCAGATTTATGACAAAAAGTAGTGAATTTATATAGAAAATTGAAAATTTCTTAGAAAACTGCAAATTTACAAGAAAAAAGTTGCAAATTTATGAAAAAGTTTTAAATGTACACTACCGTTCAAAAGTTTGGGGTCACTTAGAAATTTCCTTATTTTTTCAATGAAGATAACTTTAAACTAATCAAAAATACACTCTAATATATAATATACATTGCTAATGTGGTAAATGACTATTCTAGCTGCAAATGTCTGGTTTTTGGTGCAATATCTACATAGGTGTACAGAGGCCCTTTTCCAGCAACTATCACTCCAGTGTTCTAATGGTACAATGTGTTTGCTCATTGTGTCAGAAGGCTAATGGATGATTAGAAAACCTTTGTGCAATCATGTTAGCACAGCTGAAAACAGTTTAGCTGGTTAGAGAACCTATAAAACTGACCTTCCTTTGAGCAGGTTGAGTATCTGGAAAAAAATATTGTTTCAAATACAAATCATTATTTCTAACCTTGTCAACGTCTTGACTATATTTTCTATTCATTTTACAACTCATGGTGGTAAATAAGTGTGAGTTTTCATAGAAAACACAAAATAATTGTCTGGGTGACCCCAAACTTTTGAACGGTAGTGTATATGAAAAAAGTTGCAAATTTACAAGAAAGAAGCTGAAAGTTTAATACAAAAAAGCTACAAATTTATGAGAAAAAAGTTGCAAAATTGTAATAAAAACCTTCAATTCAACTTCATTTATATAGCGCCATTTCACAAAAACAGTCATCTCATAGCACATTCAAGTGTAGGTGAAACCCCCACATTAGCAGAAAGACCCCAGCAATCAGACGATCATCTATGAACAAGCACTTGGCGATGGTGGACAGGAAAAACTCCCTTTTAACAGGAAGAAACCTCCAGCAGAGCCAGGCTCAGCAAGGGGCAGTCATCTGCTGCAACTGGCTGGGAAAGTGGGTGGGGGGGGGGGGGTAGAGAAGACGAAAAGAAAAGACATGTCGAGAGCAAACAGCACAACGGGGACTCAATCTATGGGAAAGAACAAACAGATGTTAATGACCAGCAAAAATATTTCATTGAGAGTGAAGAAAGGAATGAAGCCCAGTGCATTGTTGGGGGTCCCCCAGCTGTCTAAACCTATTAGCAGCATAACCAAGGGAGGGTTCAGGGACACCTGAACCCACCCTAACTATAGGCTATATCAAAAAGAAAAGTTTTAACCCTGTAGTTAGAAACAGAGATCAAGTCTGACTCCTGAATCCAGATTGACAGCTGGTTGCAAAGGATAGGAGCTTGATAACTGAAACCTTTGCTTCACATTGTACTTTTGGAGATTCCAGGTATTATAAATAATCCTGCATTTTGGGAGCATAGTGCTCTGTTAGGATGATCGAATTTAGAATTAAGTTTAAAATCCTTCTTTTCACTTACAAATCTCTAAGCAATCAGACCCCTTTTTATTTAAAAGATCTGATACTGCCCTGTGGAAAGCCAATGAAGGGAGGCCGGAACTGGAAAGATTTGATCTGTCTTTCAACTTCCAGCGCCACACGAGTCGGCTGCCTTTTGCAACAGCCGCTCAATTCTGAGTCTTTTTTTCCTTCCTCTCTCTTTAGATCCGGTGACAACTTTCTGATCCGGCACACCTTTCACTCCATTTATATCACGGACACACAGATCGCCCCAAATGTCTCCCGAGCCGGTGGACGGAGCGGGAAGAGCTGCTAGCACTCAACCGCCACCCAGTGCTAATGGAAAAACTCGACATACCGGGTGAACTGAGGCGAAAACGCCGTGGTTGCCGGGCTGGAGTAAGGCAGAAGACAAGAAATATAAGGTACAGACCCACCCTTCCATCCATTATCATGGGGAATGTACGATCATTACTGGGAAAGGTATATGAGCTAGCGGCTATCTCCCGCTACGATAGCATATACCGGGAGTGCAGTCTGTATCTATACACAGAGACTTGGCTAACCAAATTAGCAGCAGATGCTAACATTGAACTGGAGGGTTTCCACGCGATACGGGCAGACCGAACATCAGACAGTGGCAAAGCAAGGGGCGGTGGAGTGATAATGTATGTTAACCTCTTGCGCTCCGTTGTCCCACGGGTGGGCAAGTCTCTGCATCCTAGAGCACACGAGAGCGCACGAGGGCGCTCTCGTGCGCTCTAGGACGCATCATGGAGATTGTGATGTAGGTGGTGTATGGCGTCCGAGTGCGCACTGAAAATAAAAGCTGCAGACACAGCCGCGAACAGATTAGTTCATCTGATTGACCTCTCATTCGACTAATAAGAACCTTGAATTGGGTTTCTGAAACCTTGAAGAACCAATGAATGAAAACCTAGCCAGAAGGACCCGCCTCCCAACGGCTGCGAGCCAACTGAAGCACAGAAGTTCGCTGAGCTGTTTTATCTAAAGCTGGGTGAAGACAGACTGTTTCAGCAGCCACAGGCAGTGGTTTATTTATTTATTTTTTTTAATTCCAGCAGAGTGTTTAGGATTCTCTTATATGGTCATCATAGACCGACGGAGGCCGACGACGAAGGTCGTAAATCATTCGCCAAAACCGCAATCATGGAATTATGTTTTGACCAGGTCGCGAGACCAGAACCACCAGCGGACCAGCGTCGGTTCGTCTGACAATGAGGAAGAGAAGTTGGCCAGGACAATGTGGCTGTGAAGAGGTAAGGTGTTATAAGCCAAATTATTTTGTATCCCTGAAAATTGTAATCAAAAATTACTTTTGACCGATCGGTAAATTACAACTGTGCGGTGCACGATGTCCGAAGTGCGTGCGCCGCGTTACATGGTTCGTTCGCCGCCTCCACACCGTGAACGCCCCCACTGCTGCTATGATTCTGTAGCGGGGGGGTGGGGGGAGCCGCAGTGACAGCGATGCTGTGGAAACATGCCTTATCCGAGTGTAATCCGTCATGTAGCGAGGGTGGATCTCCATCCTCTGTAGCGGGGGGGGGGTGGAGACCCCCCCACACACACACACACACAGACACAGCCCTGAATGTGACCTTTCATTAGAGCCCTAAATGAAGCTTCTACATTGAATCATTCAAAAGTTACAGACGTTTTTCCAAACTGTGCCATTTGGCACAATTTGGCACAGTTCCAAAACGCCTGGGAACAGCCTGAGAACAAAGCTGTGTAATATATTCAATTTTTGTGGTATTGTTACAAAATTTGGACCTCAGCTGGATAACACTTGGTTCTACATTTCTGTTGCATTTTCCAGCCCGGATCTGAAGCTGTGTGTTATTTGCAAGCATTTGTATCCAAAAAAACACCCAGGCCAAATTTATTTTCTTCAAGTTCACTATGTTTTGACTGTAACTCAGTGGCCGGAGCACTTAGAGAGATCATGTTTTTTTTGCCAAAAAATTCAGTGTTTTCTTTTAAATGAGACCAACCCCATGAAGATGCTGCAAAGGGTTGAAGAACAGCTTATCGATTTACTTTGGGCACATTTTTTTTTTTGGCGTTTTTAGGAAAATTGACCGGAGTGCAAGGGGTTAACAACAACTGGTGCAGACCGGGACATATCACTGTTAAACAACGACACTGCAGCAAAGACATCGAGTTGCTAGCTGTTAGCATGCAGACTACATATCTCCCGAGGGAATACTCACACGTGATCTGTATTGTTGTTTATGCAAATCCGACGGCGAACGCTGGGACAGCGCGTGACGTCATCCATTCAGTAATTGGCAGGCTGCAGACAGAACACCCAGATGCTCTTCTCCTCATCTCAGGCGATTTCAACCATGTTTCACTGTCTCCCATTCTACCCACGTTCACCCAGTATGTCACATGCCATACTAGAGACAATAAAACACTGGACTTATTCTACGCAAACACTAAGGAGGTGTACACCTCATTACAACTCCCCCCACTCGGGAGATCGGATCACAACTTGGTTCATCTCCGGCCGGTGTACAAACCCCTAGTGCACAGACAACCTCCGGCCATGCGCACAGTGAAGTTATGGTCTGAGGAGGCAATGGACACTCTAAAGGGCTGTTTTGAAACCATCGCCTGGGAGCAGCTCTGCGATCCACATGGTGAGGACATCGATGGCCTCACTCACACCATCACAGACTACATCAGCTTCTGTGTGGACAACACCGTTCCCACCAAGACCATACGGTGTTGCTCAAACAACAAACCCTGGATCAACCCTGAGATAAAAACACTTCTGAGAGAGAAGAAGAGGATCTTCAGGTCGGGGAACAGGGAGATGCTGAAGTCCGTACAGAGGGAGCTGAGGAGAAAGATCAGAGAAGGCAAGGACAGCTTCAGGAAGAAGATGGAGGACAAGCTGCAACAAAGCGACATCAGCGGGGTCCGGAGAAACCTTAAAACCATCTCTGGGTTCCAGAATACCTCCCCCCAGGCCACGGGGGGCAGGGAGTGGGCAAACAATATGAATCTGTTTTTCAATAGGTTTGACCAACCGCCCTCCCTCCTGACTGCACAACAACCACTGCAGCCTCTAAAGACATCAAGTCCTGCTGCCCACTCCCCACTCCACCAACACCCCCCCACTCCCAATACACAGCCCCCCAACCTGACCCTGACTAAGACCCAGGTGAGGACGGAGCTGAGGAAGATCAAGGCGAGGAAGGCGTCGGGACCGGACAGCATCAGCGCAAAGCTCCTCAAGTCCTGTGCAGACCAGGTGTGTGGGATTGTGGAGTACATCTTCAATCTGATCCTGAAGCTGGGGAGGGTAACACAGCTGTGGAAAACATCTTGTGTGGTACCTGTACCAAAGACTTCCCACCCCAAAGATCTAAACAGCTACAGACCAGTGGCCTTGACGTCCCACATGATGAAGACCCTGGAGAGGCTGCTCCTTGCTCACCTCCGCCCCCTGGTGGGATCAGCGATGGATCCACTCCAGTTCGCCTACCAGCATGGCATTGGGGTGGAGGATGCGGTGATCTTCCTCCTTCACCGTTCTCTGTCCCGCCTGGAGAAGCCCGAGAATGCGGTGAGGATCATGTTCTTTGACTTCTCCAGTGCTTTCAACACCATCCAACCGATGATCCTGAAGGACAAGCTGCTGTGCGCAGGGGTGGACCAGCACCTGTCATCATGGATCCTGGACTACCTCACTAATCGGCCTCAGTTTGTGAGAACCCGGGACTGTGCGTCCGACACGATCATCGGTAGCATGGGGGCCCCCCCAGGGAATGGTTTTGGCTCCCTTCCTGTTCACCCTTTATACTGCGGACATCTCACACAACACAACACACTGCCATCTACAGAAGTAGACTCTGCGATCGTTGGTCTCATCTCCAACGGAGATGAAGCTGAGTACAGAGGGCTTATCCAGGACTTTGTGGACTGGTGCCATCGGAACTGCCTCCACATCAACGCGAGGAAAACTAAGGAGCTGGTGGTGGACTGCCGCCGGCAAGGACAACCCCTCACAGCACCAGTAAATATACAGGGAACAGACATCGAGATGGTGACATCCTATAAGTACCTGGGTGTTCATCTGAACAATAAACTAGACTGGTCACACAATACTGACGCACTCTACAAGAAGGGACAGCGCAGGCTGTTCCTACTGAGGAGACTCAGGTCTTTTGGTGTACAAGGGGCGCTGCTGAAGACATTCTATGACACGGTGGTGGCATCAGCCATCACTTTTGGAGTGGTCTGCTGGGGCAGTGGCATTACAGCAGCCGATAGGAAGAGACTGAACAAACTGATCAAGAAAGCTAGCTCTGTCCTGGGGCAGCGCCTTGACCCAGTGGAGGAGATAGGAGAGAGAAGGATGGTGGCTAAACTGTCATCTCTGCTGGAGTCCGAGTTCCACCCCTATGCAGGACATACTGAATGCACTGAGGAGCTCATTTAGCAGCAGACTACATCATCCTAGGTGCACAACCGAGAGGTTTCGCAGGTCCTTCCTTCCTACGGCTGTCAGACTGTACAACCAAAGTAGGGCTGCTCGCAGAGATAGCAAAAAGACGTGACAACCTAATAGTATTGAATGCAAAAGACGCAATAGACTTACACAATGGTCCCCTTCAGTATACAACTGGGAAAATACCGGTCGCTATGGAGGGTGAGAATATGTATGGGTACATAATCATACCATGTAGGATAACTAAGTAGACGGCTGTGCTGTTTCATTCCATCTAGCTACAATGCTCCGCACTGTGTGTGTTTATATATTTACATATTTATTCCATCTAGCTACAATGCTCCGCACTGTGTGTGTTTATATATATATTTATATATTTACTCTATCTAGCAACAATGCTCCACACTGTGTGTGCTTATATATTTATATATCTATCCCATCTAGCTACAATGCTCTGCACTGTGTGTCTATATATAAAGGGGGTGAGAGGGTGAGAATATGTATGGGTACATAATCATACCATGTAGGATAACTAAGTAGACGGCTGTGCTGTTTCATTCCATCTAGCTACAATGCTCTGCACTATGTGTGTTTATATATTTATATAACTATCCCATCTAGCTACAATGCTCCGCACTGTGTGTCTATATATATATATATATATATATATATATATATACACTACCGTTCAAAAGTTTGGGGTCACCCGGACAATTATTTTGTGTTTTCCATGAAAAGTCACACTTATTTACCACCATAAGTTGTAAAATGAATAGAAAATATAGTCAAGACATTGACAAGGTTAGAAATAATGATTTGTATTTGAAATAATAATTTTTTCCTTCAAACTTTACTTTCGTCAAAGAATCCTCCATTTGCAGCAATTACAGCATTGTAGACCTAACATGATTGCACAAGGGTTTTCTAATCATCCATTAGCCTTCTGACGCAATGAGCAAACACATTGTACCATTAGAACACTGGAGTGGTAGTTGCTGAAAATGGGCCTCTATACACCTATGTCGATATTGCACCAAAAACCAGACATTTGCAGCTAGAATAGTCATTTACCACATTAGCAATGTATAGAGTGTATTTCTGATTAGTTTAAAGTTATCTTCATTGAACAAAAGTGCTTTTCTTTCAAAAATAAGGAAATTTCTAAATGACCCCAAACTTTTGAACGGTAGTGTGTATATATACTGTATATATATATATATATATATATATATGTATACTTGCTCTTGCTTTTTTTTCTCTTGCCTTCTGATTGTTGCTCTGAGTGTTGCTATCCCTGTGTTGTTGCAATCCTGGAATTTCCCCATTGTGAGACTAATAAAGGCTTATCTTATCTTATCTAGTACCTGATAAAACTCTAGCTGCAACATTTTGGATCAGCTGAAGACTTTTTAAAGATGTTTTAGGACAGCCTGATTATAAAGAGTTAAAATAATCTAATGTAGTGCTCACAAAAGTGTGGATTAGTTTCTCAGCATCACTCAGACAAGATGCTCCAAAACTTGGCAATATTATGCAAATGATAGAAGGCAGTCTAGGAGAATAAGAAGGGAGGTTAATGCTTACTGCGTAGAGCAGGGGACCTGGCAGAGAACTCCTACATGGGACCAAAGGGAAGAAGGGAAATGGCAGATGACCTGGGTGGAGAATCCTATGTCATCTGGAAGAGGTTCAGACAAACCCCGAAGAACACACCACTGAGATGGCAGCAAATCTGAGGAGGAGAAGTCACATGAGGTAAGATACAGAGATCAGAAAATGCAAACAACGTAACTGTAGTTGTTAGGGCAGTAATACCCATTGGTCCAGCGGCACAGCATTGACGCACTGGCTCTTAAATACGCTGGTGACCCAGAGAGCAGCAGGAGCGGCAAATCACACAGGTGTGCTGATAGCTCTGGAGCAGGGAAAACAGGAACAGGAGGGGTGGGGGAGCACGCTCGCCTGATCATCACAGTGCCCCCCCCCCCAATGGGCACCTCCTTGAATCCCATTAGGCTTCTGAGGGTACACTCGATGGTACGCTCGCACCATGTCCTTGTCAAGGATGTACAGTATGAGCCCGGGATCCAGGACTCCTCCTTTGAGCTGTACCCCTTTCAATGGACGAGGTACTGGAGACCCCAGCCCCGTCAATGGACATCCAGGATCTTCTGCACCGTGTAGAAGGTTTGCCCATCGATGATCCGGGGCAAGGAGAGGGGTCCGGAGGAGGGCAGAGAGGGCTGGTGGAGAGGGGTTTAACACAGGAGACATGGAAGGTTGGATAGATGTGCAGCTAAGGTGGCAGGTCCACCCAAACAGTGACATCATTAATGATGCGCGAGTTGATGAACGGACCCAGGTAGCGCCGCGTCAGCTTCCGGGACTCCATCTTCTGTGGATTCTGCTTGGCGGACAGCCAGACCTTCTGTCCCATTGCATACTTCGGTGCCGACACATGTCTGCGGTTAGCGTAATGTTGGTTCCGCTCAGTTGAACGCAGAACAGCAGCTCGTGTGGCCCTCCACAGACAGCAACAGCTTGCATGCATGGGTCTCCACAGATGGAACAGCAATTCCTCACTCGGCTATCGGAAGCAGGGGCGGAGTATACACCATCGAGGCCTCAAAAGGTGTCAGCCCAGTGGCAGAGGAGACGGCAGTGTTGTGGGCATACTCCACCCAGATCAGGTGGGAACTCCACGTGGTCGGGTTACAGGATGCAACACATCTCAGGGTGGCCTCCAAGGACTGGTTGGCACACTCGACCTGACCGTTGCTCTGAGGATGGTATCCAGATGTGAGGCTGGCAGTAACACCCAGGGGTCAACAGAATGCCTTCCACACCTGTGATGTAAACTGAGGGCCACAGTCCAAGACAATGTCTATGGGAATCCCATGCAGGTAGATGACGTGAAGGGTCAGCAAATTGGCCATTTCCACAGCCGAGGGCAATTTGGGGAGAGGGACAAGGTGGATGTCTTTGGAGAAGTGGTCAATGATGGTGAGGATGATCGAATTGCTCTGAGGTGGAGGGAAGCCCGTGATGAAATCCACAGTGATATGGGACCACGGACAGCTTGGCACTGGAAGGGGATGGAGGAGGCCGGCTGGAGATAAAGAGTCCAACTTGTTGGTAGCGCAGACGTGACAGGCTGTAACATACTCCTGTACATCCCTACTGAGCGTTTCAGCAGCTCAACTGTCCATGAGATCCTGGGATGACAGGCAAAAAAACTGGTGTTCCCCCATTTGATAACCTCGGTGCGTAAAGAGGAGGGCATACAGTTGGTCGGATGCTCCTTCCTTCGGGATGGGTTCGGAGGACCGGGCCTGCCAGACCCTCTGCACAATCTCCCAAGAGAGAGCCCTGAGAAAGCAGGAGGAGCAAAGAATGGTCTTTGGTGGAGAGGCAACAGCTGCGGAGGGAGAGGATGAGGAGGAGGAGTCGGGAGAGAACTGGTGCGAGAGGCCATCCGCCTTGGCATTACGGGACCCCGGGCGGTACGAGATGGAGAGACTGAACCTAAGGAAAAACAGGGCCCACCGACACTGCCGAGAATTCAACCATCTGGTAGATCTAAGATATTCTAAATTTTTATTATCTGTCCAGACAATGACCAGTTGGCTAGCCCACTCGAGCCAGTGCCTCCACTCCTCCAGCACCAAATTAATAGCTAACAGTTTGCGGTCCCCCACATCATAGTCCCTCTTGGCTGGCGTTAGCCGCCGAGAGAAATACGCACACAGATGGAGCTTCTGGTCGGAGCTGGAGCACTGGGAGACAACAGCGCCCACCCCCAAGTCAGAAGCATCCACCTCAACCACGAACTGCTCCTGAGGATCCACCTGCGCCTGGACACGCGTGTTGGTGAAGAGGCCTTTCAGGGTTGCAAAAGCCCGTTCAGCGACCTCGGACCACTTGAAAGGACTCTTGGTTGACGTCAGCTGCGCCAGAGGTTGTGCCACCTTACTGTAATCACGGATAAATGGGCGTTAGAAGTTGGCAAAGCCCAGGAAGCGTTGGAGTTGCTTCCTGGACTGGGGGTAGGCCAGTGTACTACCACCTTGAGTTTCACTGGATCGGCCTTTATCACGCCCTCAGCGATGATGAACCTCAAGAAAGAAGTGGAGCGGGTAGTAAACTCGCACTTCTTGGCTTTGACGAAAACTGATTCTCCAGCAGCCTCTGCAGGACAGTCCAGATGTGGACTACGTGCTCTTCCAGCATGCAGGAAAAATCAAAATATTGTCCAAATAAACAAAAACAAACCATGTCCCTGTCCACCATGTTCACCATGTCCCGCAGGACATCATTGATCAACCGCTGGAAAACGGCAGGGGCGCTGGTCAGCCCGAATGGCATGACCAAATATTCAAATTGGCCCAGATGTATTTTGAATGCCGTCTTCCACTTGTCTCCCTTCTGAATGTGGACCAGGTGGTATGCATTGTGGAGACTGACTTTGGTGAAATAACGCGCTCGTTGGAGAAGTTCAAAAGCTGAGTTTATTAGGGGCAGAGGATATTTATCCTTACGGGTGATAGCATTAAGTTCACGGTAATCAATACATGACTGCAATGTGCCGTCCTTTTTCCCTACAAAAAAGAATCCAGCGGAGCCGGGAAAACAGGAACAGGAGGGAAGGGGAGTATGCTCACCTGATCATCACAAAAACGTTGCAAATTCATGACAAAACAATTGCAGCTTTACAAGAAAAAAGAAAATAAAAAAGCTGCAAATTTACAAGAAAAGAGTTGCAAATTTATAATAAAAAATGTAGCAAAATTACATAACAAGCTGTAAATTTATGAGAAAAAAGTTTTAAACTCACGAGAAAAAAGTTGCAAATTTACAAGAAAGAAGCTGCAAATTTACTACAAAAAAGTTATAAATTTACAAGAAAAACATTGCCGAATTAAAGGAAAAATCTTGCAAATCGGTGCCAAAAAATTGCAGATTTACAAGAAAAAAAGCAAATATAGTTGTAGATGTAGCAAATGTAGCTGTAGGGGGGCAGCTGTGGCACAGGTGTAGTGTGGTCAACTACTGATCGGAGAGTCAAGGGTTCAATTCCCGCTCTGTCTGCAGTCTGCATGTCAAAGTGTCCTTGAGTAAGACACTGAACTCCAGGTGGGTCAGGCCAGCGCTGGTGCATGGCACCTCTGCCACCATCAGTGTGTGAATGGGTAGATAGCAGGATCTTTGCACCCTCACCAATATAGAGGGTGCAAAGGAAAAGGATGTGGAGGCAAGGCACGAGCGTAGGTCGGCACAGATTCTTTATTGACCCTCTAACATGAATACAGCCTGTTGACCCCAGCGTTGCTGCTGGGGCCCCCTTGGACGGTCTTGAGAGTGTAAGAGTTGAGAGAGGGAGCGGAGGGCGAAACAAGCTCTTTTATACCGTGATACAGACAGAGAGAATGCATGGCACATTAGCATATCAATTGTCATCTAATACACATCGGTCAATACACATGATTAGCATGACATTGGTTGGCTCGAGGACGCGTGCATACAGTCCCGTCTGACTGCTTCCTGTGGTTCCCTGTCCGCATGTAAACTGTCCTCTGCTTCTTCCAGCCCTGCTACTGGGTGTGAGGAATGTTCCAGAGGAATGTTCCCGCTGTGTTTAGTGTCACCACACCAGCCCCCCCCCCCCCCCCCCCCGCCGAACACCCAGAAAGGGCTGTGACCCCCCCTGTCGTTTGGGCTCAAGTCAACGCCAGTGGATGCTGCAGCGGGGGGGAGGGGGCTTGCCACTCCGGTCAAACTGCCTGTTGGTGAGGAGTGTTGAGGGCCTGTAAGTCTGTGGGGGGGAAAGGGGAGGGGTGGAAAGGCCGGTGGTTGTGAAAAAAAAAAAACGTCTCTGATTCTTCTCGCAGCTCGCCCTACCGGAGTGGTGGCTCAGTTGGTAGAGCATCCGCCTCACACCCAGGCGGCAGGGGTTCAAATCCCGGCCGGGTCATGCCGAAGACCATATAAAAGCGGAACTTCCTGCCGTCCAGCTTGGTGCTCAGCAATAATGGAATGGAGGAGGGAAATCTGTGGCGGCGTCTTGCATGGCAGCGGCCCCTCTGATTCTATATATGGGTGTGTGTGTGATTAACACTGTAGATAAGAGAAACACAATTTCATTCTACTGTACATGATTGGCTGTATGGATTGAATGACAATAAAGGGTGATTCCAAGGTTGTCATAGCCAGGAGCGGCACTGGGGTTAAGCTCCCAGTGTTTATAAAATGCTCCTTACGGCGTGCGTCTCGAAAAGCCTCTGACAACTAAGTCCAACTCCTAGCCTGCCTGTGTGGTTTAGTCTCTAAGCCCGGCGGAACTGCTTTTACTAATAGGAGAAGGGGCGAGGGCGAATCTCTGGCGCCTTAAAACCAGATGCTTCGGGTAGATGGTGGCTCGTCAACCTGGGAAGGTAGCCCATCTAGGGGAAGGTAAATACTGATTTCAAACCTCCGCTGCCTTGCGGCACACCCGGTCACGGGAAAGGCTTCGGGAGTCAACCCTGAGGAAAAATCCGGAGTCGGAGCCCCTAAGGCAGTTCTCTGTTGTGCTCAACATCGTTCTGGCAGCTCCTGCGATGGCGCTGGTGCCAAACTATAGCAGCCCTGCTGTTCCTTTGGATTCATCAGTGACGTGGAGAGGGGGGACATGCTGCATGGGTAACATCTTTCTTTCATATCTTCCTGCCCAGGCTTGGATCCTACCAACGCCCAACGTTGGAAGGTAGAACACCGGTGCGCATCGGCCTGTTCAGCCACAGGCGGTGCTGTTCCAGCAGAGTAGACGTTTAGGATTCTCTTCCATGGTCATCATAGACCGACGGAGGCCAACGACGAAAGGGTGATTTAAATTAATTTAAAGCGCTTTGGTCATCTAGTGATGAGAAAAAGCACTATATAAGTGAATGCCATTTACCATTAAAAAATTGCAAAAATTATGAGAAACATTGCAGATTTACAAGAAAAAAGAAGGAAATATACAAGAAAATAGTTGTAGATTTAAAATAAAAAAAGTTGCAAAAATACAAGAAAGGTGTTGATGTAAAATTGATGCTTCAGATGCATTTTAGTAACATGATATAAAAAGGTTTATGATGAATTGGTGGTGGTGGGGAATACTCTTGGCTTTTTCTGGGTTGCTGGGATTTACACCAGCATTCTAAATTGTCCTTAGGTATGACTGTGAGAGTGAATGGTTGTCTGTCTCTCTGTGTTGGCCCTGCGATGGACTGGCGATCTGTCCAGGGTGTACCCTACCTCTCGCCCAAAAGATGCTGGGATAGGCTCCAGCACCCCCCCCGCGACCCGTAAAGGATTAAGCAGAAGAAGATGGATGGCTGGATGGATTTTACAGTAATTTAAACCATATTAGACACCACACATGAAAACATGCAAACAAGTGATTTTTTTAATGTTTGTGAATCAAGTTTAGTTCTTCTTAATTCCTTTATTAATGCCAGTTATAACACTTTTAAAAAGGGTGGCCCTGAGAGCTCAGGAAGACTGCAACTTAACCCTTTAACTTCCCAGATTAAATGGACGGGTCGCGCGCCCCCAGTGGCCCAGCACAGCAACTGCACGTGTCAACTTACTGACGTCCCCTGGCTATGGAGTTTTTGCGTATGACGTAAGGGGGCGCGCAGCACTGGCCCAGCCAGAGTGTGCCGCCATATTGGATGGCAAGAAACAACAGCAGCAGCAGGGTGAAACAAACAACATAGCTCACGTGTACCTACAAACTCGGCAAAATGGTGTACTCCTGTGCTGCCCATGGATGTACCAACAGATACGGCCAACCAGGACTGGAAAATGTGTCATTCTACAGGTTCCCAGCAGATGAAAATCGCAGAAATGATTGGCTTGGAAACATGCAGAGATCCATCTTGCTGCCTTCTCAATGCTGCAAGGATGAGGGGAAAGTTGTCATTAATGATAAGGGGATAAGCGGGGAATTAAATGGCCGGTGTGAAATGCAAAAAAAAAAAAAAAGTTGGATTTTTGAATAATTACCTTCACTGACGTAATCTCTTGCTTTCTCATAACTTTCTGGGTCGGGTCTGGTTTGGGGGCGCCTCTCTGCTTGCTACAAAAGACAATGCACACATGAAAGGGGAGAAAACTATTGTAAATGTGCACAAAATCAGGTACGTTTTAACGCGGCGCACCGTGGAGAGCCTTTAAAAAAAAAAAACATGCAGCGCGCTTCACTCACCTCCGAGTCCGACAAGCTGCTGTTGTTTTCCGACTCGTTCACCAGCGAGGACTTCACATCATCCACATCCCTTTCCGCTGACACGTTTTCCGATATCTTTTCCTCCTGCTCCCCTTCGTCTTTGAAAGATATCATCTCATCGTTTGCCCCCAAATCATCCCCGCCACCTCCGTTCAACTGAGGCATTTCAGCACACCAGAGGAGTGCACGGGAGCAAGATTAAAAACAAACGCGAAAACAATCAACCTTTTTTTTTGTTGTTGTTGTTGTCTGATCGGTGTTGTCCAGACGTGCTGCTGCTGTCCTGGGCTGGAAAAGGAAACAGACTACCACAGGGAAACGTCCAAGATTCAAAACTCCTCTTTCATCCTCTGATCGTGATCCCGTCCATGTCGGGCGCTGCGTAATTAATCCACATTTAAATTTTGCTCTGCAGTGTGCTAAACGACTAAGGATTTTGGTCCTGACCTTTAAAAAAAAAAAAAAAAGATGTGGCAACCCTATCATGAGCAATGAGAGGCAGAAGGGAGCAGGAAAGCCGGAAAGAAGCTGCAGCAGGACTACTGGACTTGTCTGCTGTTATGACTGCTGACAATGACTCCACTGAATCTGACACAGACATCGCAGACACAGTGTCAGAGGCCACAGTGTCAGTTGTTGAAGAGGATGATAGGGATGTTATGTCAGACTGTGACTGTGTGTTCTCCTCACTCATTCTGATCGCTAAACAGTACAAGTTACGCCTGGGTTGTCACAGTGCACCTGCTGCTCTTGCCATCCAAGATGGCGGCACCTACAGCATGTTTGTTTATCCCCCGCGAGTCACGTGACTTTAATGGCCCTATGCAAAAACTCCATACTGAGAATTTGTGCTAATCTCTATTGATCTGACAGTTTAGAAAGTGGCAGACATGCGCCAAAGGAATCATGGCTGACATGGAATATAGCAAAGAAGAAGAAATCCTCATTATTCTTCTTCCTTTTTCCCGTTTGAGCTCACACACCAATGTGGATGCCACCATGTTTGGTCATCGCTGCTATGAAGATGACTGAAACTGCATGAAATGGGAAAAATAGCCACGTAATACAAATGAAATTCATGTGGGATAATCGTAACAGTTTGTAGATGTGGTACACAGGTGTAAATTACTAAGTAAACGTGTTACATCGACCATGATGGACGGAAAACTGAGCTTCCATTACCAAGATGGTGGCGCCCACAGGTGGCATGGATTCCCACAGGAAAAATGCACCAAACAGAAAAAATAGCCACGTAAAACAAACGAAATTCACGTGGGGTAATCATAAGAGTTTGTTGATGTGGTACACAGTGTAAATAAGATAAGATAAGATAAGATAAGATAAGCCTTTATTAATCCCACAATGGGGAAATTCCAGGATTGCAGTAGCACAGGGATAGCACCACTCGGAGCAATAATTAAGAAGATACGAAAAATATAAATAAGAACAGTGGTTATACAGTGGGGCAAAAAAGTATTTAGTCAGCAACCAACTGTGCAAGTTCTCCCACTTAAAAGATGAGAGAGGTCTCCAATTTTCATCATAGGTATACGTCAACTATGAGAGACAAAATGAGAAAAAAAAATCCAGAAAATCACATTGAAGGATTTTTAATGAATTAATTGGTAAATTCCTTGGTAAAATAAGTATTTGGTCACCTACAAACAAGCAAGATTTCTGGCTCTCACAGACCTGTAACTTTTTCTTTAAGAGGCTCCTCTGTCCTCCACTCGTTACTTGTATTAATGGCACGTGTTTGAACTTGTTATCAGTATAAAAGACACCTGTCCAAATCCTCAAACAGTCAGACTCCAATCTCCACTATGGCCAAGACCAAAGAGCTGTCAAAGGATACCAGAAACAAAATTGTAGACCTGCACCAGGCTGGGAAGACTGAATCTGCAATAGGTAAGCAGCTTGGTGTGAAGAAATCAACTGTGGGAGCAATTATTAGAAAATGGAAGACATACAAGACCACTGATATTCTCCCTCGATCTGGGGCTCCACGCAAGATCTCACCCCATGGGGTCAAAATGATCACGATAACGGTGAGCAAAAATCCCAGAACCACACGGGGGGACCTAGTGAATGACCTGCAGAGAGCTGGGACCAAAGTAACAAAGGCTGCCATCAGTAACACACTACGCCGCCATGGACTCAAATCCTGCAGTGCCAGACGTGTCCCCCTGCTTAAGCCAGTACATGTCCAGGCCCGTCTGAAGTTTGCTAGAGAGCATTTGGATGATCCAGAAGAGGATTGGGAGAATGTCATATGGTCAGATGAAACCAAAATACAACTTTTTGGTAAAAACTCAACTTGTCGTGTTTGGAAGAGAAAGAACACCATACCTACTGTGAAGCATGGGGGTGGAAACATCATGCTTTGGGGCTGTTTTTCTGCAAAGGGACCAGGACGACTGATCCGTGTAAAGGAAAGAATGAATGGGGCCATGTATCATGAGATTTTGAGTGAAAACCTCCTTCCATCAGCAAGGGCATTGAAGATGAAGCGTGGCTGGGTCTTTCAGCATGACAATGATCCCAAACACACTGCACAGGCAATGAAGGAGTGGCTTCGTAAGGAGCATTTCAAGGTCCTGGAGTGGCCTAGCCAGTCTCCAGATCTCAACCCCATAGAAAATCTTTGGAGGGAGTTGAAAGTCCGTGTTGCCCAGCGACAGCCCCAAAACATCACTGCTCTAGAGGAGATCTGCATGGAGGAATGGGCCAAAATACCAGCAACAGTGTGTGAAAACCTTGTGAAGACTTACAGAAAACGTTTGACCTCTGTCATTGCCAACAAAGGGTATATAACAAAGTATTGAGATGAACTTTTGTTATTGACCAAATACTTATTTTACTGAGGAATTTACCAATTAATTCATTAAAAATCCTTCAATGTGATTTTCTGGATTTTTTTTCCCTCATTTTGTCTCTCATAGTTGAGGTATACCTATGATGAAAATTGGAGACCTCTCTCGTCTTTTAAGAGGGAGAACTTGCACAACTGGTGGCTGACTAAATACTTTTTTGCCCCACCGTACATACGTACACATAAATATATAAATACATATACAAAGTGTGGAGCATTGTAGCAAGATGGAATAAACAGCATAACCATCTACTTAGTTATCCTACATAGTATGAATATGTACCCATACATATTGTCACCCTCCATAGCGACTGATATTGTCCTAGTGGTATACTGGAGGGGACCATTTGTGTAAGTCTGTTGCGTCTTTTGCATTCAATACTATTAGGTCATCATGTTTTTTTTGCTATCTCTGTGAGCAGCCTTGCTTAGGTTATACAGTCTGACAGCCGTAGGTAGGAAGGACCTGCGAAACCTCTCGGTTGCGCACCTAGGATGATGTAGTCTGCTGCTAAATGAGCTCCTCAGTGCGTTCAATATGTCCTGCATAGGGTGGGACTCGGACTCCAGCAGAGATGACAGTTTAGCCACCATCCTTCTCTCTCCTATCTCCTCCACTGGGTCAAGGCGTTGCCCCAGGACAGATCTAGCTTTCTTGATCAGTTTGTTCAGTCTCTTCCTATCGGTAGCTGTAATGCCGTTGCCCCAGCAGACCACTCCAAAAGTGATGGCTGATGCCACCACCGTGTCATAGAATGTCTTCAGCAGCACCCCTTGTACACCAAAAGACCTGAGCCTCCTCAGTAGGAACAGCCTGCACTCTCCCTTCTTGTAGAGTGCGTCAGTATTGTGTGACCAGTCTAGTTTATTGTTCAGATGAACACCCAGGTACTTGTAGGATGTCACCATCTCAATGTCTGTTCCCTGTATGTTTACTGGTGCTGTGAGGGGTTGTCCTTGCCTGCGGCAGTTCACAACCAGCTCCTTAGTTTTCCTCGCGTTGATGTGGAAGCAGTTCCGATGGCACCAGTCCACAAAGTCCTGGATAAGTCCTCTGTACTCAGCTTCATCTCTGTTGGAGATGAGGCCGACGATCGCAGAGTCGTCAGAGAACTTCTGTAGATGGCAGTGTGTTGTGTTGTGTGAGAAGTTCGCAGTATAAAGGGTGGACAGGAAGGGAGCCAAAACCGTTCCCTGCGGGGCCCCCGTGCTACCGATGATCGTGTCGGACACACAATCTCGGGTTCTCACAAACTGTGGCCAGTTAGTGAGGTAGTCCAGGATCCATGATGACAGGTGCTGGTCCACCCCTGTGCACAGCAGCTTGTCCTTCAGGATCATCAGTTGAATGGTGTTGAAAGCACTGGAGAAGTCAAAGAACATGATCCTCACCGCATCCCTGGACTTCTCCAGTTGGGACAGAGAACGGTGAAGGAGGAAGATCACTGCATCCTCCACCCCAATGCCATGCTGGTAGGCGAACTGGAGTGGATCCATCGCTGGTCCCACCAGGGGGCAGAGTTGAGCAAGGAAATGGCTGAGCAAACACACAAACATTGACTACGATGGATGAAAACGGACCAGTCACATGGGTGAGCAAGCCCCCCCACCTGGTAACAGGTAAGAGAAATATACGTTTGTTTTTTTTTGACATTTTATTGATTTTCTAGTTCATATACTTTGAACATTAGATAAAAACATACCCCTGTAGACAAATCGGCATAAAAAAACGGACCATTCTTTATGTAAATGTGTCCAAAGGCCACTTTTGACCGAGTTATGTAATTTATATAGCTGCCGTAACATTATGCAAATTAGATGCATAAATTTATTCCTATCTGAAACTTTGGATCATATTCTACATCTTTCTAATTCAGAATAAGCCATTATCTCTTGTAACTTTCAAGTTATAGCCTTGGAAATCTGAACTATTTTGTTGAGGAAAAAATTACACCACTCCTGACCACTGGGGGGCCTTGAGTTGCCTTGCATTGCCCCATGCGCCACATGGCACCTAGGGCAGTTAAAGGGTTAAAAGGCCTCATTTCTGGCACTTTTTCCACATGTTGACAGTTTCCACGGGTCTTAATGAAACGACTGTGACACGCTTCGGCCAAAACAAATCCGAGTTCAGTTGTAGCAGCTCCATTCATCCAATCTTTCCTTCATGTCTCATGAGATTTACAGCTGGGTGTACAAATTAGGAAGCAGTTAGAGAACAACATCAATCGAAGACGTGAGAAATGCTGCAAAAAGTTAATGCAAATATCAGGCCTGTTATTGCATTTTATGACAAAGATGGACGGAGAGACCTTGACATGGTGTACTTAACCTGCAAGGAGCAGCATTAGCAGACAACAGCCAAGCTAAAACACTGCAGCACAAGCAGCAATGGTCAAGTGCCCGGTAAAAAAAACAACAAAACATAAATAACCAACTGCGAACATCCCTGGCACAACAAAAGCAACAATGCCACCTCCAAACTCCGAGACAATGCAGTACACCATGTTCCCCGTGTGTAGATGTGTGTCGCCGCGGAAAACAATGGCCCCTGGAACACGAGGCGCTGGAGGCTAGGCATGTGACCCTGTCCTGCTGCCACAGTGGTCCCCAAACCACATCGTCAAGTAAAACACAGCGTAAAGGATCCCACAACTGCACATCACCCCACGGAGGACTGAGAGCCTGCAATCACCGAAAATCAAAGCGGACGCAGTGAGATGAAAAGACTAAAAACTTACATGAAACAGATATTGACAGTTTGACGTTGAATAAGTGGGGGAAAATATTTGGTAACACATAACTTAGGGAATTGTATTTTCATGATAGTATTGCACCGTGACCCAAGTGTTGCAATGGGAACTGTGTTGTGAGGGTCCTCATGATTCCCCACCCTAGGCTGTGCATCCAAGAAACTCGACAAATTGCAGCTTTTTTTCTTCTAAAACTGCAAATTTTTGCATGAAAATTTGTAGCTTTTTACATGTAAGTTTGCAACTTTTTTCTAATTTCCGACAATTTTGGATTTTTTGTAATTTTTTAAACTTTTTTCCTCACGTTTCTCACGTAAATTTACAACTAAATTTCAGAACATTCAAATGGATGCTGATTAAATTTTTATTCTATATAATGCTGAAATTTTTGATGTTCGTCTAGACAATGACTCCATTTTTTTAGATACAGATGTATTTTTTTCCCCCACATTTCATAGAGTTTGAATTCTTCACCATTACAAAATCTTGCATATTGCCCTTCAAAATCTAGCAATGGACCTGATGACAGTAACACTGTCCCCCTCAATATTTACTCTTGAGAAAACGTTGTTTATTGTCCCCCTCCCCAAACAGTGAAATAAAATCACCCACCTCTACAGCTCTAAGTACCTTGGAGTTCACATTTCCATGGATTTGAAGTGGAACACAAACATCTCCAATGCTGTCTTTCCTGAGGAGGCTGATGCAGTCTGGCGTCAACACCTGAGTGCTGGAGATGCTCTACAGGTGTGTTGTGGGGAACACTCTCATCTTCTGCATCACCACCTGGTATGGGAACTGCTCTGCAGCTGACAGGGAGGCACTGCAGAGGGTCTTATTTTTGTTTTATTTTGTATACTTTATTAATCCCAGAGGGAAATTCAGGGCATCCACCTGGATGGATGAGGCAGCCACGGTGCAGTGCAAGTCCATTCATGATTCACACACACATTCGCACCTAGGGCCACTTAAGGCTACGTTCACACTGCAGGTCTTAATGCTTAATTCCAATTTGTTTGTACACATGGCCCATATCAGATTTTTTAATGACAGTCTGAACGGCACAGATCTGATTTTTTTCAGACCAGAAACCAGGCCACTTTCATATGTGGTCCTAATTCGGATACATGTTGGATATTTTCCAAAGCGACCTCAGTCTGAACGGTCATGTCGCATTTCATCCGACTTTTTCCTCATTGAAGTGGGACAGATGCTACAATTCTGCAGTGGAGGATGCAGCAAGCATGGCAGACACAGCTGATTTGTGCTCTCTTTTTAATCTATCTTCTTCCCTTTATCACTGGATTGTAATTTTGCTTGCTCTGACTGCACAACTTGAATTTTTTTTTTTTTTTTTTTTTTTTGAGGGGGGTTCGGGGCTGAAACCATCAGACATTACAGATGCACAGTAACGGCACATTTAGTGGATGCTACATGTTCCTTTTTCCCTGTAAACAGCACACCGTGAGTCCTGGCCGCTATAATGTCTAAAATGTAAAGTTGAAACCGACATGACTGAGCAGAATGGCCTGATAGGGGGATAAGAGGAAAGACAGTCCGGGTGGTGGTGGTGGTGGTGGTGGGGGGGGGGGGGGGGTTCCAGCGGCTTCTCCTTCCTGTGTAGGACTGGTGTTACGCCGCTGGTACAAGCTGCCCAGTTTATTTCTTATTAACCTTATTTCTGCAGGTAATCCCCTTGACCATGTTTACATGGACACAAGTAACCGGATTAAAAGCCTGATCGGAATAAAAATGCTTCATGTAAACACACCAATCTGAATATTCTAACCCAATCACACTCATTCGGATCAAAATTTCATTCCGATTGAGATGGGTGGGTTATGCTGATTGTTAATCCGAATGGTGCGCATGAAAACACTTATTCTGAAGGTTGAGCAGAAAATATGTTTACTGCGCATGTCTGTACGCCAGCCACACATCGATGTGACATTTTTCTGCCTTTACAGCAGCTAGCGGAAAACATAGTGGGAGTAAAACAAAACTGGTCTGTATCGTCCTGCTGTCGCTTTCTGTTCATCATATGCAGAAATATGTACTTTTAGCTTCATTAAGGAGACCAGCAGAAGCAAAAATACAGTCTGAATAACACAGTACAGGTCAATTTCGACACGAAGCGGGGCTTGCCAACACCCGAAGTTGCTTCTTCTTCTACTATTTTTGGAATGTCGAAACGTCGACGTGCGCATGTCAAAATGATTTATTCCGTTCAAATGTGTGACACATGGAAACGCACATCCTGATCAGATCAGCTTTTTCAGGATCCATGTAAACAATAAAATTCTTATCTGAATTGTAATCACATTGAAGAAATTTTGCCCATGTAACCGTGGCCATTGAGACATGGGGTCTCATTTTCAAGAGAACTGTTTAATGGATCAGTTCTGTTAAAGCAGAGCTGATCACAGCGGTCATCTGGTGTGGAGAGGAATGAAGCTGCTCTCATTTATTTTGTGCATAATCATTTCTGAATGATTTTAACATTTTATTTTGCTGCGCTGCATCAAGGTGAAGAAGTTCTGTCCCCCTCAGCCATTCAGGCCTCATTTACTTCCATAAACCCAACGCTGTGTCTATGTTATGTTTTCTTCTGTGCATGTGGGTCACTTCATAGCTGTAGACTGTTCACACTGCAGTCTGATGGGGGTTGCATTTAAATTATAATGTGAACGCTCACACACACACACACACACACACACACACACACACACACACACACACACACACACACACACACACACACAAATCAGGTCTTGACAAAAAAATTGGAATTGAGCACTAAGATCTGCAGTGTGACTGTAGCCATAGTCTCCAATTAACTTAACTTGCATGTTTTTTTGCCTGTGGGAGGAAACCTGAGTTTCCAGAGTAAATCCACGCAGACACAGGGAGGACATACAAACTCCACACAGAAGGGTCACTGATGGTCAGGAGTGGAATCGATCCTGTGACCTTCTCACTGTTCCGCCACACCGAGCTGCCTTATCTTATCTCACATCCTTATTGTTTTGTTTATGTTGTATTCATGTTATTTTTCTTGCCTTATTTTTGATGCCTTTGGAATGAAATCATTGAAATTATGCACTGCTCTGATCTTTTTGAGACCATTTTCTCGCCTGTTGATGTCTCTGTAGACTTAGTTTTTACTGACATCTAGTGGCAGCAGTGAAAAACTACAACAACCCCAACAAAGGTGTATCAGACCATGTTGGTCTGACAACAGAAAAACAAGACACACTTCTCAGTGAAAACAGGAAAACTTTGTTTTTGTTATGTATTTATTTATGTGCCCATATTTAACTAAACGTGTCAGATGTTGCTTAATACATTTTGTAAAGAATAAAAAAAAAGCTCTGAGCCACAAAATATTTGAGCTTTAAAATGCATTTAAAACAGCTGAGTTATCAGCATAAACAGGCCTGTCAGCATCAATTTATTACTTTCTTTTTTCTTGCATTTTTTGAATTTGTCACTTTTCTTGTGAATATGCCTCTGATTTTCAGTTAAAGTTACCAGGATTTGCCTTTGGAAATTTGCAGGTTTTTTTCCTCTTAAACTTCATGGAAAATTAGTGGCTCTGTTTGTTATTTATTTAGTCTGAATTTGGGAATTTATCACAAATTTATGCATGTATTAGTGGTGGGCATTTCAGTCGAGTTCAATTAATCGCGTTTAACTGCATGTGCCTCTGCTTCTTCTTCTTTCGGCTGCTCTCTTTAGGCGTCTCCACAGCTGATCATCTGCACATTTTCACCAGAGCTGGCCTTTGGGCTACACATGAACCCATTAGATTTTGGCGCTGATGCAGGCAGGGACCACAGAACGTTTTGGACATTCAGTCAGACCAATGAAGTCCTCTCCTGGGAAATTGTGAGGAAAACTTTTTTATTTTTTAGAGCCAGAAGCTCCTATTTATTCTCCGCAGTTCTACAAACATGAGGGTTGACAGGACAGAGAAAAAAGTAACTCTTCTATTTTTTCTTGTGAATTCATACATTTTTTTCCACATAATTTTGATATTTTTTCCACAAGTTTGCAGCTACTTTTTAGTAAATTTCTGACTTTTTCCACTCATATTAAGCTTTTTTCATGTAAATTTGAGACTTTTTTCCTCACCAGTTTTCTTTCTCTTCCATGGATTCAGGTCAGGATGTGCGAGGCCTTGGCAGAGCCTCTAAAATCTGATAGTTTCACTGGAAGCCCAAGGGCCACCTCTAGTGAAAATTTCATCAAAATCCATCCAGCAGTTTTTTGCATAATTGTAATGTTGGTTTTATTAAGATTCCACAGCCAGATGGAAAAACTCCACTGCTTCCTCCATCAGCTGCTGCTTTAACAGAAAACCTGTAAGGTAGTGGAGGAAAATGCTGATGGTGACTTTGGCTACGGTCACACTGCAGGTTTTAATGCTCAATTCCAATCTTTTTGCACAAATGTGACCCATATCTGATTTTTTAATGACTGTCTGAACAGCACATATCCGATTTTTTCACGCTAGACCCAGGCCACTTTCATATGTGGTACTAATTTGGATATGTATCTGATGTTTTCCAAAGCGACCTCAGTCTGAACGGTCATGTCGCATTTCATCCGACTTTTTCCTCATTGAAGTGAGACAGATGCTACAATTCTGCAGTGGAGGATGCAGCAAGCATGGCAGACACAGCTGATTTGTGCTCTCTTTTTAATCTGTCTTCTTCCCTTTATCACTGGATTGTAATTTTGTCAGTTCCAACTGCACAATAAATTAAAAATTTCTGGGGGGGGGGGGGCTGAAACTGCGAGACAAGCAGGTGCACTCACGACACATTTACTGGATGCCGCAATTTCCTTTTTCCCTGTAAACGGCACACCGTGAGTCCTGGCTGCTGTAATATCTAAAATGTAAAGTTAATATGGACATGACTATGGAGCAGAATGGCCAGATAGGAGGACACACAGGAGAGGGGAGTCTCTAGCGGCTCCTCCTTCCTGCAGCAGGACCGGTGTGACCCCGCTGGTATGAGCCGTGTAGTTTATTATTAAGCTTATTTATATAGGTAATCTCATTGAGACACGGGGTCTCATTTTAAAGAGAGCTGTTTAATCGATCATTTCTGTTAAAGCAGAGCTGGTCACAGCGGTCGTCTGGTGTGTCGAGGAAGGGAGCTTGTCTCATATTTATGATTTTAACATTTTATTTTGTTGCGCTGCATCAGGGTGAAGAAGTTTTGTCCCCCAAACACAACGGTGTATCTGACGTTAGGGTTTCTTCTGCGCATGTGGGTCATTTCATAGCTGTAGATCGTTCACACTGGAGCCTGATGGGGGCCGCATTTAAATAATAATGTGAATGCCCACACAAAAAAATTGCATCTCGGCAAAAAATCGGAATTGAGCATCAAGACCTGCAGCCTATGACCTCTTCCATACGACAATCCTGCTTTCCTGGTAATTCCACCAAACACTAAAGCCTGTCTCCATCACCTTGTCCTTTCTTCCATCTCTTTGATTAAAATCCTCCTCCATCCACTCAATAGTTTCTCTTTATTGTCTGCTTCCTTTTGCTGGTGAAAAATCAGCCAAACTGGTTGCTTTTTTTTTTTCCTCTCGAGGTCTTCCCCGGCCTTCTGCTGCCAACAGCTTCGGGCTCCTTTTTCTTTGAGGTCTTCTGCTTTCGGCTTCCGTCGTGGTGGAGAAAGGATCTTTGATGTTACCCGTCACTGACAGGAAGAGAAGAAGAGATGGGGGGTGGGGGTGGGTGGGTAAAGATCACTCATCAGCTATGTTTGATTTGGAAATCATGAACGCCCACTGAGTTTTCCAGGCTTTTCTCTATTCAGTGGCTCTCAGATCTCACCTCGTTTTCTCTGTTATCTCCCCTGAGGTTTACTGGGATGTTTTTAAACCCTCTAGCGTTAAATTGACCGGCTGTCATGGCTGAATGTAGACGTCACTTCAGTCTGGGTCTTGAGAATAAAGCCGTTTCTCCCTATAAAGCAGAGTAAGCAAATGCAATGTGTTCCATCACCCACTAGGGCTCCCAGGGCTACAAGATCAGCCTCACCATGCAATTAAAATTACCTTCACCAAAGTAAATTTGTAAGTTTTTCTCATAAATTTGCACTTTAAAAAAAAAAAAAAAAAGTGGTGTAAGTTTTAATTGCAATAATCCTGATTAATCACATTAATCACGATTTAGCACTGTGATCAATGTCATCGATGGATGAAGCACGATTAATTCAATTAATTTTTGCCACTGACAGCATATAAGTGAGAAAATTTGAGCGTTAATCACACATAGTGCAATTAATTATGCATAGTGATTATTGTGATTAATCCTGATTAAGTTTTCACCACTAATTTTTTCAAAATGTGCTTTTTATTTATTTTTTTTTTATTTTTTACAAATTTGCTACCTTTATTGTAAACTTGTCACCTTTGTAGTAATGTTGGGGATTTTTAAAGTAAATTTTCAACTTTTATGCTATAAATTTTCAGCTTTTTCTGATAAATCTGAGACTTTTTCTCATAAATTTGCTGCTGTTTTTTTCTTATAATTTTTTTTTCTCATAAATGTGACTTTGTTGGAAAATGCCTTTTTCCCCCCATAAATGGTGCCCATTTTCCACTTAAATTTGGTACTTTCTAATAAATCTCCAACTTTTATATATTTGCAATGTTATTTTTTGAAAATTTGCAATTTATTTTTGTAAATTTAATACTTTTTTTTTTATCACGAATTTGCCCCTGTGTTCCTCTTAATTTGTGACATTTTTTCTGCTAAGTTTGCATTTTCCCCTCATAAATTTGCTACTTTTTCATATAAATCTGAAACTTTTTTCATAATTTTGTGCCTTTTTAATTATTAATTTGAAACTTTGTTTCTCAGATTTTTTTCTTGTTAATTTCAAATCTTTATAATTGTTTTGTTTTTAGGAATTTTTTGTTTTGAAGGAGACACCCCCCCCCCCCGAAATCCCCAAATTTTTAAGGGTTTAAAAAAACATGGCTGACTAAACACAATGGCTATATTTAGATGTATAATAAGCCCATTAATAATTGGATTTCTGGAGTTATTGAATTATTCGAGTTGTCATGTAAACAGAATAATAAGATAATTGCAAAAATGGAAAAGATGGAGTCCCTAATAATGTCCTCAATTAATTAGCAAACATCAAAAAACTATATAGGCCAACAGAAAACCTCAAAAGAACTTTATCAAGATGAAACTAAAAAAAAAAAAAATAGGGATGTGCATTGGTAAAATTTTAATTGCACATTTTTCTGTAATTAATTGTGATTAATCAGAAAACTTGTGTAAGGTGGATGTCAATGTTATCCTCTTGAGGGCGCCATTAGCCTAGTTCTTTGGGGATTTTATGGCCGGTCTGTCTTTGTGTGCCACATATTGTGGATGTATTTGCGCAGGGCGCCATTTTTGTTCACTCTGTTTTGTGTTGCTGAAAGCATGTTGAGGGGTTCTGCCGCGTGACTGAGCTGTTCAAGGGAGAATAAATGGCAGTAGGGGCTCCACTGCCGCATTCCAGAATCCTGCTTCCAGTGTCTCATTCTTCAGCCACAGCATCTTGTATATTAAAACACAACGCAGAGGCTCAGGAGGGCCACGTTTGAGGAACTGGTGCCTAGCAAGTGGGTCACATTTTTGGTGCCGTGACCCAGATATGGCTGTTCTGCGGCTCCTGAGAGAAGCCGGCTGACATTATCCACTAAAGTGACTGTAAGTTACTGGGTGATCATCTAGAAGTGGAGCTTCATCACCTTTGTCCACGGACATATCCTTTGCAGTGTGTTTTATAATTTAAAAAACAAAACAAAGAATATTTAAAAAAAAGTGAGAGAGCATTTGTATGTTGCACTGGTTGAAATCAACATTACTGTGGTTTCACTTTTATTTTAATTCAGAAGTTGTTTTAGGAAGCAGTTGATAACATTTTGAATGTTTTGAATATTTTTCCATTTAAAAGTGATAAATGCTAATTCTCTCCTTATATGCCATCTTGTGAAAACATATCCTAAACATATTAAGCAGTCACACACTTACAATTTAACACTGACTCTACTCACAAACATAAAGTACACTCAGAACAAAGATGCAGAGTAATCGTACAGAGACCCCATTCAGACCGGAGGGAGCCACTGCTGCCGTGCGTCATCACACCCCCAGGTCTATTACACATGACGGCCATCTTCCCACAAACACAACCCAAATCCAGTTTTTGAATAATGATCCTGTGGCACAGGACATAGTGAGGCCAAAACATGCCAACCAGGTGTATGTGGACATTGAAGTAGGCTCACCACCCACCCCATCACCCCCAGTGTTGCACACTTATGACACCAGTGCTACCCCAGCCCACATTCCCATGCTGCCGCTAGCCGCTGTGTCAAGGCAGCACCAACTCCCTGTCAATAGCCCAGCAGTCACACACCCTGTGCCACACCCAGTGTTGCAGCAGTCCCCATTCCCTGGACACAGTCCCTGTGGGCCCTTGCCCACAGTCCCTGTGGGCAAGGGCCATTTGTTCTTCAGCCCCAATTTCCTGTCAGCCACCCACTCCAGATTCCATCTCCTGTCCCTCATTTAATCCCAGTGCCTCCTGTTCAGATGGAGGTGTCATCACCACAGAGTGTCATGCAAAGCCCCCTCCCAGTTATACCACAACCGCATCTGGGCTCACCCCAGCACACCATGCCAACCAGCACAAAGCTGAGCATTAGCCAGGTGCATCAGTGCCCAATACTCAATTCACATGCCTGCTTGGGCCCACCCCAGCTGCTCATGCTACCCCTGCACCAATCCCTGCTACTCCACAGATGGCATACAGTGGCTTTGTGCAAACCCATCAAGTTAAGAATGTGCAGGTGTTTACAGGTAACACAGACAGCAAGATGTTTGTAGAAGACTGGATAGGGGACATGCAATATCTCTTGGATGCTATAGCCCTGCCAACACCTTCGGTTTCCCACAGTTGTGCGACACTTAAGTGATGAAGCTAGAAGGCTTGTTTTGAACTTGACACCCCATGAGCAGACCCCAGAAAAAGCATTTAAGGAACTAAGGGCAGAATATGGTGATTTGCATGAGTCCCAAGATCCACTGGAAGATTTCTACGAGCGTTGTCAGTGCCCAGACGCCATAGCCCTTGATGCAACCTTGCGTGCTGTGGAGGAGAGTCAGCGGGGGGTGTAGGGGGGGTTAGCTTTCCAGATCATGATTGTAAACTTACCTGGCTGTTTTTGTGAGGCCTAACCGATGAAGAGGTGTATGCAAGAATTGCACCCATAAAGCCGAGGCTTCTGAGCTTTCGAGAACTCCAAATTGAACTCAGGGATCTGGCAAGAGAATCCAAGAAATTTAATCCCAAACACAAATCAACGAAAACTTATGCCCACGTCCATGTGACTAAAGAGAGAAATGCAAATATCAAAGGGGTGATAGTGAAGCAGAATGCTGAGATATCGGAGTTGACTGAGATGGTGAAAAAACTAGCTTGTAACCAGGAGGAGCAAATGCTCAAGTTGTCTCATCTGGCGAGCAGGTTATCCCATCGTCACTCCACTCAGCCAGCACGGGCTCCTCCACCAACGGGGTGAAGCACAGGGCGTAGATGTTACCTGCTATAGGTGTGGACAAATAGGGCACATAGCTCAGATCTGTCATGCAACTCTCCCAAACCCCAATACCCCCTGGGGACACCAATTTCAGGCTATGAACCCCCAAGATGTGAGTGAGTCCCAGCCAGCCCAGCATTTAAACGCTTGAAACCCACGGTGACGGGGCCACCATGGGTAAACAGCAAGACCCCCTCCAGCAAAAGAATTTGACTAAGAAAACCCCACTGGCGGCACCCAGGAATGAAGGAGAAATGGAAGTAAATGGGAAAGTGTGCAGGGCTCTCAGATTCAGGGTCACAAATCACCCGCATCACCCACAGTTACTGGTGCAGCCACCCTGCCCTCTGCCAGCAAAAACTGCAGCCCTCAGAGATACCCATAGAGGGTGCTGGAGGCCAGAGTGTACCCTATTATGGTGTTATGTACATTACACTCAGAATCTTTGGTGATGAATCCCTAATTGCACCAGCCTTTGTTGTTCCTGACTCAGAGTATTGTTCCAGTGTTCCTCTCCTGGTGGGGACCAGTGTCATTCGTGCTGCCAGAGACCACCTCAGAACAATCTATGGCCAGCAGTTTTTGCATCATGTAAAAGAATGTCACCCACAGTGGTACGCAGCTCTATTGGAGTTAAATGACACTGAGAAGTGCATGCTGGAGAGTAGAGTAGGTCCTGATGTGTACAATGGACACAAGATTCAGATTCCTGTGGGCAAAGAAATGGATATAATATGTAAGATAAAAGCTGGGCCACAAAGAAAGACTTACACAGCTTTAACAGAGAGCCATCCCTCTGCACAGCTCCCCAAACACCTACTGGTCGCTCGAGCTCTTGTTGATGTAAAGAGAGGGTGTGCTCGAGTTTGAGTGATGAACTTATCCCAGCGTGCTCTGATGTTAAGGCCACACACTCGGCTGGCTGATGCCTTCCTGGTGGACGAGGTATCAGATTTTCTTGGAAAAGGGCTGGCGGGACCATTAGACAGTGGGAGTAACAGTGCACCCCAGAGCCTGGTACAGGTGGTGTCAAGCTGTGCAGTGGACCTCAGTGGGGCTGCAGTGGAAAATGAGCACCAGCGTTTGCTCCTCAAGGAATTGTTGGAGAAAAATGCAGATGTTTTCTCACAACACTCAATGGGCTATGGTCACACGAAAACCGTGCAGCATGAAATTCCTTTGGTTGATTCTAGACCATTTCGACTCCCTTACCGAAAGATCCCCCCATCCCAGTGGCAAGAAGTAAGAGAGCTCCTGATGAATATGGAATCAGCAGGTGTAATCCGTCCCAGTAAGAGTCCTTATGCATCCCCAGTAGTCATCGTAACAAAGATAGATGGGTATTTAAGGTTATGCATCAACTACAGGAAACTTAATTCATGCAGTACAAGGGATGCCTTCCCCCTGCCCAGGATAGAGGAGGCCCTGGAAGCTTTAGGGCAGGCACAATACTTCTCCACACTGGGCCTTACATCAGGTTACTGCAAGTGGAAGTGGCAGAACAGGACAAATACAAAACTGCCTTCAGCACTCCCATGGGATTGAATGAGGCTAACCGAATGCCCTTTGGGCTGCAGAATGCTCCATCAACCTTTCAAAGGCTGATGTCGTGTTGTTTTGGTGACCTAAATTTTACTCACCTCCTGATATATTTGAATGACCTCATCATATTCTCAAAGTTTTTGATGAGCACCTGGAAAGACTACAGGTTGTATTCAGTCCGATAAGGGAGCATGGCTTGAAGCTAAAACCACCCAAGTGCCAACTATTGAGAAAGCAGGTGCAGTACCTGGGTCACCTAGTCTCTGCAGAAGGAGTCAAGACTGACCCAGAAAAGATCTGCAAAGTGAGGGATTGGGTGAGACCTGAAAATCAAAGGGAGATTTTGCAGTTTTTGAGATTTGCAGGATACTACAGGCGGTACGTAAAGGGCTACTCCACTTTAGCTGCCCCCTTATACCGACTCACCTCTGGTGATCCAAAGAAGAAAATTAGAGGGAGGAAGTTAGTAGTGAGAGATGGCATGTTGTATCAACATGTAAAAGTTGATCAAAGTGGGACGGTGGGACAATTGGTGCTTCCTAAGATATTTCATACAACAGTAAAGACTTCCCTCCATGATGACTCAGGGCATCTGGGGTGTGAAAGGACCCTCCAAATGATCCAAACGATGCTGCCTTAGAAAGACCCCAGCTGCAGGTGTCAAAGCCCCCCTGGTTATCATTCACACAAGCTCACCCATGGAACTTGTTTGCATGGTCTTTCTGTCCTTGGAGAAGTCAAAAGGTGGTATTGAAAATGTGTTCACTGTCACCAACCACTTTTCCAGGTTTGCACAGGCATACCCCACCAAAGACCAAAAAGCCAAAACAGTGGCCAAAATACTTTGGAAGAATTTCTTCTGTCGCTTTGGCTTCCCAAGTAAGTTGCAAGCAGACCAAGGGCGTAATTTTGAAAGTGCAGTAGTGAAGGAGCTGTGTAAATGCACTGGCATTAGCAAAACATACACAACCCCCCATCAAGAAAGCTAGCTCTGTCCTGGGGCAGCGCCTTGACCCAGTGGAGGAGATGGGAGAGAGAAGGATGGTGGCTAAACTGTCATCTCTGCTGGAGTCCGAGTTCCACCCTATGCAGGACATACTGAACGCACTGAGGAGCTCATTTAGCAGCAGACTACATCATCCTAGGTGCACAACCGAGAGGTTTCGCAGGTCCTTCCTACCTACGCCTGTCAGACTGTACAACCTAAGCAGGGCTGCTCGCAGAGATAGCAAAAAGACATGACAACCTAACAGTTTTGAATGCAAAAGACACAATAGACTTACACAATGGTCCCCTCCGGTATACAACTAGGAAAATACTGGTCGCTTTGGAGGGTGAGAATATATATGGGTACATAATCATACCATGTAGGATAACTAAGTAGACGGTTGTGCTGTTTCATTCCATCTAGCTACAATGCTCCACACTGTGTGTGTTTATCTATCTATATTATATATATATATATATATATATACACACTACCGTTCAAAAGTTTGGGGTCACCCAGACAATTATTTTGTGTTTTCCATGAAATGTCACACTTATTTACCACCATGAGTTGTAAAATGAATAGAAAACATAGTCAAGACATTGACAAGGTTAGAAATAATGATTTGTATTTGAAATAATATTTTTTTCCAGATACTAACCTGCTGAAAGGAAGGTCAGTTTTATAGCTTCTCTAACCAGCTAAACTGTTTTCAGCTGTGCTAACATGATTGCACAAGGGTTTTCTAATCATCCATTAGCCTTCTGACGCAATGAGCAAACACATTGTACCATTAGAACACTGGAGTGATAGTTGCTGTAAATGGGCCTCTATACTCCTATGTAGATATTGCACCAAAAACCAGACATTTGCAGCTAGAATAGTCCTTTACCACATTAGCAATGTATAGAGTGTATTTGTAATTAGTTTAAAGTTATCTTCATTGAAAAAAACAGTGCTTTTCTTTCAAAAATAAGGAAATTTCTAAGTGACCACAAACTTTTGAACGGTAGTGTGTGTATATATATATATACTGTATATATACTGTATATATATATACTGTATATATGTATATGTACATATGTATACTTGCTGCTCTTGTTTTTTTTTTTCTCTTGCCTTCTGATTGTTGCTCTGAGTGTTGCTATCCCTGTGCTGTTGCAATCCTGGAATTTCCCCATTGTGGGACTAATAAAGGCTTATCTTATCTTATCACCCTCAGGGGAATGGGACCACTAACTAACTAACTAACTAACCTGCACTTATATAGCGCTTTTCTAGTCACAAAGACCACTCAAAGCGCTTTCATTAATACTAACCCTCTATTCTAAGGGCCTATAAGAAACAGATATCTAGGGACAATTTAGAACAGCCAATTAACCTAACATGCATGTTTTTGGCATGTGGGAGGAAACCGGAGAAATCCCGGAGTAAACCCACGCAACACGGGGAGAACATGCAAACTCCACACAGATCACTGTTGGTCGGGGGCTGGGATCGAACCCACGATCCCACGATCCCCACAATCCCCCGGCCAAGGGTAAACTGTGCTGCCGCAGTGCTAACCACTGCGCCACCGTGCAGCCGCACAGAAAGGTTCAACAGGAACCTCACGTTTGCTCTCTACATGTCTGTTCTTTTCTTCTTCTCTATCCCCTCACCCCCCAGCCAGTTGCAGCAGATGACTGCCCCTCCCTGAGCCTGGTTCTGCTGGAGGTTTCTTCCTGTTAAAAGGTAGTTTTTCCTCTCCACCGTCGCCAAGCGCTTGCTCATAGGGGATCGCCTGATTGCTGGGGTCTTTCTGCAATTGTGGGGGTTTCCCCTACAGTTGAAAGTGCTATGAGATGACTGTTATTGTGAAATGGCGCTATATAAATAAAGTTGAATTGAATTGAATGCTTCGGACGCTCGAGCCTCACCTAAAACCCCGATGGCATGAGTATGTCAAAGCTATGACTCACGCATACAACTACACATCATGATTCAACTGGGTACACACCATACTTTTTGATGTTCGGCAGACATCCCAGACTTCCAATTGACTTGGTCTTCAACCTGCCTACCACCCAGGATACAAATGGATACAATGAGTATGTCCAAACCCTGCAAGACTGTCTCTCATATGCATATTCCCATGCAAATGCATGGGGTGGTGCGGTGGCGCAGTGGTTAGCACTGCAGCAGCACAGTAACTCACCCTTGGCCATGGGATCCCGGGTTCGATCCCAGCCCCTGACCAACAGTGACCTGTGTGGAGTTTACATGTTCTCCCCGTGTCTGTGTGGGTTTACTCTGGGATTTCTCCGGTTTCCTCCCACAGGCCAAAAACATGCAGGTTAGGTTAATTGGAGACTCTGAAGTGGCCCTAGGTGTGAATGTGTGTGTGAATGGTGAAGGGATAGCGCTGTACCGTGGCTGCTTCATACATCCAGGTGGATGCCCTGAACTTCCCCTCTGGGGATCAATAAAGTATACAAAATCAAAAAATAAATAAATAAAAAAATCAGATGTCTCGCCAGGCCAAAGAACAACAAAAAAGACAGTATGACAAAAAGGTGTATGGCGACATCTTTAAACCTGGTGATCGAGTCCTGGTCAGAGTTTGCCATGAAGAAGGGAGGCAGAAGTTGGGAGACAGATGGGAAGCACAGCACAGCCATACATTGTGGTAAAGAAACAATCAGGAATCCCAGTGTATGTGATACAACTGGAAGATGGAGGACAGGAGAGAGTACTTCATCACAACCTTCTTACACAGTGCATGTTTCTTCCTGTGAAGAAAGGAGTGGAACAGCTGGAGAGTGAGCTAGAGACAGGGTGGGAGTCACCAGAGGAGTCCCAGACAGAGTCCCCTGAGACAAGCATGGAAGGTATCCAACAAGAGGACATGCAGATAGAGGATGACCCAGAAGAGCTCGAGGATGCTAATGAAGAAGTGGGCCAGACTGCTGAGGGAACAATGGACAAGGAGGGCATGTGTCCCCAAGCACCTATCATACCTAGGAGGAACCCACCCCGAAAACGTGTCCCACCAAGTAAACTGTCATTTGAGTCCTGTATTCTGGAAAGTGACCAGCAAAGGATAGAGAGAGGAAAACAACTGTGGCAAAAAGTCAAGTCAAAGAGGACTGCAGGACATACATAAACACTACAAACTTATTGCAGACATGCATAAGCACATTTGCATTTACTAATAAAACAGTGACTTGCCTTCTGTATATTTTTCTTTTCATATCTCGAGTGCATTTGTGCTCAGGAAATGGGTTTTCTGTTTCTTGTATTGATGACAGGGGCGTCATCAAATAAAGAAGGGGTAGATGTAAGGTGGATGTCAATGTTGTCCTCTTGAGGGCGCCATTAGCCTAGTTCTTTGGGGATTTTGTGGCCAGTCTGTCCTAGTGTGCCACCACACCGTATTGTGAATATATACTGTATGTGCAGGGCGCCATTTTTATTGACCCTGTTTTATGTTGCTGAAAGCATGTCAAGGGGTTGTGCCGCGTGTGACTGAGCCGTGTTCAAAGGAGAATAAATGACAGTCGGGAGTCCACCGCCGCATTCCAGAATCCTGCTTCCAGTGTCTCATTCTTCACCCACCACATCTTGTATATTAAAACACAACGCAGGGGCTCAGGAGGGCTAAGTTTGAGGAACTGGTGCCTAGCAAGTGGGTTACACTTGCATAAAACAATCAGTGAAAAAGAAGTATACTTTAGTAACTTTTAAATGCATTTCCATTCACTGAACATATCTGTGCCCCTCATATTCAATAAAAATACCACTAGAGCAACATAAAGCAACATGAAACACTTGATGATAAGAATAAATGTATAAATTAATATTAAATAGGGCTGGGCGATATGACAATATACATCAGCGATGCGATAAAAACAAAACATCTACCGTTTCATACAAAAAACTGTATCATTCACATCTGGGTTTAAAAGACACATACCCCGTTTCTACTTGTCACCGCCCCGCCTCTCCCCCGCAGTGCACCAGGTGTGTGGGTCCCGCTGGTTAGCACAGAAGCAAACTGCAAGCTAATATTTCATTCATATAGCCACTACTTCTGTTTGCTAGGGATGTGTGACTTTTTCCCACCGTGCTGCTTCAGAGAAGATAGTCCTGTCACCTTGTTTTAATTTAACGTTAACACCATCTCTCTCTAATTATAAAATGCAAAATGACGATGGTAATTTGTCACTAATAGGAAGCATAGTGTATCAGTTAGGGCTGTTGCGATAATTGCAATTATGTAGTACCATGCTATGGACAAGCCTACTGCAGAGGACAACGAGCAACTGCAACAACCATGGTGTAAATAACCCCTGAAAGGTTTATTATTTTAGGTTAATTACCTGATCAATAATTCTGAGATGTGTATTTTTTGATCTTTGCATAAATGTTTTCCTATTAGTAGTTAATTTTACAAAGTACAGAGGCCTTATGCCATCCTATGTACTGAAGTAAAAAAGCAGGCTTTTATTTTGATAACTGGTTTTGTTTTTGCTTTCTGTGCCTGTCTGTGGAATTGTCAGTAAGACTACAGCACTTAACAGACAGTCGAGCTACGGACGCTAGCGTTAATTGGTTTATGGACCCGTAATGAGGCACAACCTCTTAGGGTGGTCATAATTTATGTTTTACTTAATGTGTACTGTATAAAAATAAGAAAACAAAACTGTATACTTCACCAGCAGTCAAGACCATTACCATCACATATGTTACGGGGATCCATACATGTGGTGTTTACTTTTTTTGTGTGTGTGTGGCTAAATCTTTTTCTTCACTTATGTGCCCCTATTGATTATTAAATAAATTGTTAAATGTTAAGTGTATTTTTATTGCCAACAGCATGTTTGCACCCGGTACTGTGGAAGCTTCCACAGCACCGGGTGTTACTGCCGCCAGCACCGAATGGGGGACTCTCTCCAGACGGACTACAGCAGGCAGCGGAAGCGTTTGTGCCCTTTCAGTGCTCACTGTCATGGCTGTATTTAGCAATTTCTCCAAAGCATGTTATTTCCTTCTGAGCGGCATGTTTATGATCCTGACAGTTGAGCTCCGAGAGCAAAACAACTATAGCATAGTGCATTGCTTGTTTGAACGTGATTTTTCCGACAGCGGCAAAAATCCAAAAATCACAGAGACAAGAGCCACGCAGGGTCTGGTACAGAGGCTGTCCTGTTTTAATAAGCTGAATGTCGCTGAAGTCTCCAACCAGTCCACACACCCTGCAGTCAAAATACTGGAGTTACCACCACTGCTTTACGAAAATGATTGAGTTTTTTTTTTTTTTTTTTTTTTAACAAAATCAGCAGTTCATGCCTGTAGGAAGACTGGAGCCCTGCGCAATTATCACACATGCACAAACTGAGAGCAGAGCTGCAGCGAGTTTCTCACAGCTTCCATTGTGTTCCACATAAGTTATGAACCCTGTTTAAATTGCTAGACCATGGGGTCCTAAAAACATTTGCAATAATACCACATATCATGGTACTGAGCTTTCCACCGTCACCGCAGGGGAAATTCCTCCACCGTGACAGTCCTAGTATCAGCCCATCATCTCTAATGCTGCAAAAGTCTGTGACAGTGGCCGCATACACACTAAATAAATAATAAATTAATTAAAATGTGTTGGGGGAGCAAAGTGGCTCTTAATGTAACTTGATTTTGAATAATTTTTAATTAGTCAAGTAGCGATAATGAATAAAACTGGTCATCTCAAATGCACATTAAAAAACAATTTTATAACACTGCAAAATTAAGTGGGGAAAAGGTGCATAAAATTAATGACATGAATTTATACAATTGATTTTTTCACTTATTTAAAATGCAGAAAAAGAGATGGTCCTTTTTATTGGTTATCATATATAAACTATAGAATTTACAGAAAGTGTATATTGTGATTTTATATATATATGTGTGTGTGTGTGTGTGTGTGTGTGTGTGTGTGTGTGTGTGTGTGTGTGTGTCATGGCCGCCAATCACGGCACCTGTGTGCGCACCTGCCAGTTATTGCCTGCGGCCTATTTATTCCCATCAGGACCAGTGCTGGGTGCGGAGTCATCTGATTCCTTTGGTGAATCACGCCACTATCTGCCTCTGTGCTTCCCTGCACCGAATTCTCTCTTCCAAGCCCAGCAGAACGACGTCCGGGTCTATTTACCCGGACCAACAACCAAGTAAGCTCTAAAGCTGCTAATCTGTCCATTTCCCCTGTGCACAGGCGGAGCCCGCCACGGCGGACCTCCTTCTCCCTCCAGGCAGCGAACTTATCCCTCTCCTGCTAGATAACCCGCGGACACGGTCTCCCTGACTGCAGCTTCAGTGCGACCTGAAGACTCGCCTACATCTGTTGACAGTAAGCCCAGTTACATCTGACGTGCTGCATAGGTGTACTGTTGCTAACCGCCCTTGTCTCTGTTTCAGGGTTGCCAGTCTGTACGGTGCTCTGCCGGCCCAGCGGGAATACACGGATTGCACACACTACATTACACCTCATAACTGCACTCACGCATCCACGCACTCACGTTAACAAATAAAGAACGTTAATTGTGTTAATCCCGAGTCGTGTCTGTCTGTTGGTCACCTGAACCATGTCAGTATGACTCTGCCAAAGTGACCCGGCAGACAGCGCACTCGTGCGACGTATTAACCATCTCGAGGCTCGGGTAGACCAATTGGCGTATCAGCAACAAGTGATGCTAACCCAGCTAACTTGCATCACCGAAAGGTTAGATCATTTAACTAACCCCAGGGTTTTTCCACAGCACCCGCTAGCTCCACAGCTCCCTCTAGTTCTACCACTAGCTCCATCACTAGCTCTTCGCCTAGCCCACTCTCTACGGGTTCCGCTAGTCGGCTCACCCCTGCCCCTACTCCTGCCCGGTTTAAAGGGGTTTTGGGAGAAGCCAGGGGGTTTCTCATGCAGTGTGAGATTGTGTTCCAACAGGTTCCCGGGGATTTTCCCACTGACCAGAGCCGCATCGGCTATATGATCAATCTGATAGAGGGGCGGGCTCTAGCATGGGCTTATGCAGTTATGGCTAGGGCTGATTATGCTACCATGTCTTATGTTCAATTCACACAGGAATTCCAGGAAGTGTTTAGTCACTCGAACTGGGAGGATGTTCTTACCTCTCGCCTGTTAAATCTTCGGCAGGGGTCGAGAGCAGTCGCTGATTATGCTGTTGACTTCCGGGTCGTAGCTACGGAGGTCGGGTGGGAAGACGCCTCCTTGAGTAGTATATTCCTGAGGAATTTGAGCCCTAGTCTGTGGGACGAGCTGGCCCCCCTGGAGAAACCTTCCACGCTGCATGGGTGTATCTCTCTGGCCATTAGTGTCGACAACCATCTGAGGGAACGAGCGGCGGAACGTAGGACTTCCGGCTGTACGGACAATAGGCCACGCCAAGCTCTCCAGCCCCCCCTACTGGCCCTTCCGTCTACCGACCTCTCTGAGGGCCAAGAACCTATGATAGTGGGAGGGTCGAAACTCTCTGCTGAGGAGAGACAGTGCCGCCGTGAGTTGGGGTTGTGTGTCTATTGCGGGAGCGAGGAGCGTGACCTGAATTCTTGTCCCAGGTGGCCAAAAGGGGAAGTCCGTGTGTCAAAGTAGGGGGCCTCACGGACGTAAAAGATAGCAATCCCCTCACCCGCTTACTCATCCCTATTCGGTTTTGCGTTGGTCACAAAGAACACAATACACATGCACTCATTGACTCAGGGTCCGAGCAGAGCTTCATTTCTAGGAGTCTGGCAACCCGTCTGGGTCTACCTATGCAGCTGTTGAAAGCTCCCCTTAATTATTGCCCTGTCTAAGGCGGAGTTGGCTTCTGTCACTCATCGGGTCGCCTCGGTGCCAGTCATCATTTCAGGCAATCATCGGGAGGAGCTAAACTTATTTGTCCTACCGGTGTTATCGTCCCCGGTCATTCTGGGCTACCCTTGGCTGCATCTGCACAACCCTACTATTGACTGGCATTCGGGGAATATTGTGTCGTGGAGTCCTTTCTGCCTGAATGCCTGTCTGCAGTCCGCTGCATGCTCGCCTGCCACTCCCTTGGATGTCCCCGCCTCTCCTCCCCCATATCTGTCTAAAGTGCCTCCGGAGTACCATGACCTTGGGGCTGTCTTTAGTAAATCCCAAGCCCTTTCCCTCCCCCCTCACCAACCGTATGATTGCGCTATTAATCTGCGGGCCGGCACTCCTCTGCCATCTAGCAGACTTTACAATCTGTCTGCTCCGGAGCGCTCAGCCATGGACTCACATATTAAGGAGTCCCTCAGTTCAGGTATCATTAGACCTTCATTTTCGGCGGTGGGGGTGGGGTTTTTCTTCGTGGGGAAGAAGGTTGTCTCCCTCAGGCCCTGCATCGACTTCAGAGAACTTAACAACATCACTATCAAGGATAAGTAACTGCTGAAGTAACTGCTGAAGAACGCGAGAGTGAGTTCAAGGAAGTTGAAAGTCGTCGTTCCAAGAAGAAGAGGAGGTCCTATGCTGATGCTCTTCAATCGTCTGACAACCAACCGTCTGACAAGCAGACCACGAACCAGCTACAGGCTGTCAACAAGACACGCCCCCACCCACAGTTACGCGTTGTACCAAAGTCTGGTAGGAGGTCTGGCGGACATCAGAGTCAAGGTCAAGGTCATAAGATGCACCAAGTCTTCATCAGTCGACTTGACCCCACCACCAGACCCCATCATGTACGGTCCTACATCAAAACCCATGTTAAATTAAATGACAATATCAAGATTGAGCAACTAGAAACCAAGTATTATGGTTATGCCTCTTTTAAGATTACATGTCCTGCCAGTTGCAGCAAGAAGTTGCTTGACAAAAATGTGTGGCCATCTGGTTTATACCGCCGACAGTTTTTTGAGAGGAAATGATCAACATGTGACTGTCATCATTGTGTTTGTCATTATACGCATTCAATAGTAGGACCAACCTTAGAATATGTTCATTTAACTGCAAGAATGTAAAAACTTCATTTAATGAGATCTCCAGTTTATGTGATAACCATGACATTGTGTTGTTGCAGGAACACTGATTATTCAAAAACGAATTGTCTATTCTAAGTAGATTACATGGTGACTTTATAGGACAAGGTGTCTCCTCTATGGATACGGAAGAACGTGTTATTCTAGGTCGCCCCTATGGCGGCGTCGGTATCCTATGGCGGAAGTCACTTGTGAACAGTTGTGTTGTGAAAACTTACGATTGCTTAAGAGTTATAGGTATTGAAGTCAACCTGGGTGACTTTCACTGTCTTATATTATGTGTATATTTCCCCTATGACAATGTTGAAAACTTGGATGAATACTTGCACTGCCTGAGTCTTGTTAAACGTATCACCGAGGACTTTCCAACTCCATATGTGTTCACAATTGGTGACTTCAACGCTAATACAGCACGTTCTAGTTGTTTTGGAAACGAACTGGTGTCTTTTTGTGAGAGTTACTCCCTACACACCTCGGACAGGATTATCCTACCAAGTGATACCTTTACTCATGTTAGCTTGGCCCACGGCTCTACATCATGGCTTGATCACTGTGTGACTACATCCTCAGGCCATGATAACGTATCCAATATCAAAGTTCTGCTTGACTATGTGAGTTCTGATCATGTACCCTTATCCATAGATATTGAGGTATCTAGTGCTGTAAATGGCCCCCGGGAAGCTCCCTCAGCCACAACGAGCAGTAGAACATACAAATGGCGTGATGCCACAGCGTCAGACCTGTCCAGATATAAGAAACTTACTCGTAGGAAACTCTGTAACATCCGTGCTCCTATGGACGCCATCAGGTGTCACGACCGTAATTGTGCGGCACACAGGGACGATATTGACAGGTTCTACAGTGATATTGTTGATGCCCTAAATTACTGTGTGAGTGAATGCATTCCTAGTCACAGTGTGGCCACCCAATATAACGTCACAGGCTGGAATGATGTAGTTAGCGAGGCTCACACAGCTGCCCGGGATGCTTTTTTGTGGTGGAGGAGTAATAGCAAACCACGTTCTGGTCCAATATTTGAAAACATGAAAAATTGCAGGGCTAGGTTCAAATATGCTCTACGAGCTTGCAGGCGCAATGAAGAAAGTATCAAATGTGACCAGCTAGCTAATCACATGAGTGAACTGAACATGGTAGAATTCTGGAAACAAATGAAGGCTATGAGTTCCCACCGGTCTGTCAGATCAAACACTATTGATGGTGTGACTGGTGACGTTAATATTGCTGAAAAGTGGAAATGTCATTATGAAGCTATTTTCAACTCAGTCAAGAATGTTTCAATGAAGGATTCTGTTATGCATGATATTCGTCTGTACAACGATATGTTTGATGCCTCTGATATTTCTGCTGTTACTCCTGTTGAAGTTGATTCACTGATCAAAGTTCTTAAGAAAGGCAAATCAGCTGGCCCTGACTGTCTCACCAGTGAATGCCTCATCAACGCCGATTTCAACTTGTGTATTTTGTTGTCATTGTGTTTTAACTGTATGTTTGTTCATGGTCACATGCCAGACATGTTGATGGACTCTGTTATTATTCCTTTGGTGAAAAACAAGTGTGCCAGTCTTTCTGACATGAACAACTACAGACCTATAGCTATTGCTAATGTTATATCTAAACTGTTAGAGGGTTTATTTCTGAACAGAACTGAGGATAATCTGTGGACAAACGACAATCAGTTTGGTTTCAAATCAGCTCTTTCAACTGACAAGGCTGTTTACCTACTCCACGAATTTGTTGACTACTTCAGAAGCCACTCCACTAGTGTTTATGCTACGTTCCTAGATGCTAGCAAAGCTTTTGACAGGATTAACCACTGGGGTTTGTTCAGAAAATTGATCGATCGAGGTATCCCTATTTACATTGTTAGCATCCTGCTATACTGGTACAGAAGGCAGTCTATGGTTGTTAGATGGGGCAATGTCACCTCATCCAAATTTCATGTGACCAACGGTGTTAAACAAGGTGGTATACTGTCACCCTTGTTGTTTAATGTCTATGTTGATGATCTCAGTATACTGTTGAACAATACTAATGTGGGCGGCTCCTTTAACGGTGCACTGTTAAATCACATTTTCTACGCTGATGACCTCTGTTTGTTAAGTTTATCTACCGCAGCGATGCAACATCTCCTTTCTGTATGTGAAAAATTTGTTAAAAAAATGACATCCTGTTCAACTGTACTAAATCTATGTGTATGGCTTTCAAACCAAAGGGCGTCAATACGTCGAATCCTGTTATGTCACTTTGTGGTAATAGCTTGAACTTTGTCGAAAAAGTCAAATACCTAGGTGTGTGGATTGAATCTGATAAGACCAATGCTGATTGTAACAGGCATCTCAGGAAACTGTACGCTCAAACCAATTTACTGTTGCGTAATTTCCATAGATGTTCTCCTGAAGTCAAATGTATGTTGTTCAAGACCTTCTGTACCTCAATGTACTGCTCGCCGTTATGGTTTAATAGCAATGTTGCTGTTAGGAACAAAATCCGCATTGCATATAATAACTCCCTAAGAAGGTTGTTAAATGTACCACGAAGGTCAAGCGCAAGCAAGCTGTTTGTGTCTGTGAACATTCCGTCTTTTGGAGAATTGATACGTAAGAATGTTTACAGTTTTTTGAGAAGACTGCTGGAATGTAACAATCATCTTATATCAGCAATTGTCAACTCGTCACTCACACTTCATTCCAGCATTTGGAAGTGGTGGCGTTCCATTTTACACTGAGCCCATTATGATTTTTGTTGTTACAAGAGCGCCGAGTGTCTGCTGATCTGTATATACTTTATTTATTTATCTATTTGTAATATGAACCCTGAGTTTGAAATAAACGTTTGAATTTTGAATAAGTATACTCTCCCCCTCCTTAACTCTGCATTTGATTCCCTCTGGGGGGCTTGCTGCTTCACTAAATTAGATCTGCGCGATGCCTACCACCTGGTGCGGATATGTGAGGGGGATGAGTGGAAGACGGCCTTTAGGACCCCTAGTGTGCACTTTGAATATCTGGTCATTCCGTTCGGGCTGGCCAATGCCCCGGCTGTCTTCCAACGTCTTATTAATGATGTTTTGAGAGATTTTCTGGGCACTTTTGTGTCTGTCTACCTTGACGACATTTTAATCTTTTCCCAGTCCATGGAGGAGCATCGCATGCACGTCAGGCGAGTCTTGCAGTGACTGCTGGAGAACAAACTCTACGTCAAGGCAGAGAAATGTGAGTTCCACATCTCCAGGACCTCTTTCCTCGGCTTTATTATTGCCCCTAAGGAGATCATTCCGGACTCAGCAAAGGTGAAGGCAGTGGTGGACTGGCCCACCCCCGCATCGAGGAAACAGCTGCAGCAGTTTTTGGGCTTCGCGAACTTCTACCGCCGGTTTATTAAGGACTACGGCCGCATCGCCTTCCCACTCACCAGCTTGACCTCCACCAAGGTCTCCTTTCGCTGGATGGAAGAAGCGGACACCGCGTTCTTGGAATTAAAGGGTAGATTTTCATCTTCACCGATCCTGACACAGGTGGATCCCACCCTTCAAGTGCCTGGTGGAGGTGGACGCCTAGGATTCTGGGGTAGGGGCTGTGTTGTCCCAGCGCTCTCCGGCAGATGGTAAGATCTGCCCCTGCGCCTATTTCTCTCGCCGCCTGTCCCCAGCGGAACGAAATTACGACATCGGGGATAGGGAGCTGTTGGCAGTGAAACTGGCCTTGGAGGAGTGGAGACATTGGTTGGAAGGAGCGTCGCAGCCATTCATTGTCTGGACCGACCACAAGAACCTGGAGTACCTTCGGACCGCCAAGAGGCTGAATGCCCGACAGGCCCACTGGTCGCTGTTTTTTGGATGATTTAACTTTACCATCACCTACCGCCCTGGGTCCAAGAACACCAAGCCCGACGCCCTGTCCCGTCAGTTCGCCCCGGAGACAGCAGAGAAGGCCAAGCATCCCATCCTCCCTCTAGCATGTGTCGTGGGTGCCCTCGCTTGGGGTATCAGGGATAAGGTTATTATGGCGCAGTCTGACAAATGTGACCCGGGGGGGAGTCCAGCGTGCAAATTCTTTGTTCCCACAGCGGTCCGAGGGGAGGTCATCCAGTGGGAGCACACCTCTAAATTTGCCTGCCATTCTGGTAGGGCGCGCACGGTGGTGCTCCTGCAAAGGTCGTCTTGGTGGCCATCCCTCCAGAAGGACGTGGGGGAATACATCCGTGCCTGTCCAGAGTGTGCCACGGGGAAGACATCTTCATCGCCGCCGGCCGGGCTGCTCCACCCCCTCCCTATCCCAGGTAGACCATGGTCCCACGTGGCGTTGGATTTTGTCACAGGCCTCCCCACGTCCAATAATTTCACCACCATCCTTACGCTGGTGGACAGATTTTCTAAGGCGGCTCATTTCATCCCTCTGCGGGGGTTACCGTCTGCCAAGGAGACAGCTGACCTGCTGGTTCAGCATGTTGTTTGGCTGCATGGCATCCCTCAGGACATAGTGTCGGACAGAGGGCCCCAGTTCATCTTCAAAGTGTGGAAGGCTTTTTGCACCACTTTGGGGGCTACGGCGAGCTTGTCCTCCGGCTATCACCCACAGTCCAACGGGCAATGCAAATGAGCCAACCAGGAGGTGGAAGCAGCGCTGCGGTGCGTCACTGCCACCAATCCTGCATCATGGAGCACACACCTCCGTTGGATTGAATACACTCAAAACACAGCGGTGTCCACTGCCACCGGAATGTCCCCCTTCGAGGCATCGTTGGGCTATAACCCCCCGCTGTTTCCTGAAGAGGAGGGGGATATCGCCATCCCATCAGTTCAGGCCCATCTAAGACGCTGTTGGCGGATTTGGAAGGCAGCTAGGAAGGCACTGCAACGGACGGCAGAGCGCAACACTGCGGTGGCAAATCGGCACAGGGTTTCGGGCCCGACTTATCAGGTGGGTCAGCAGGTATGACTTTCTACCAAGAACATCAACCTGAAAGCAGAACATAAGAAGATCACCCAGCGGTTCATTGGCCCGTACCCTATTTGTCGTATTATTAACCCAGTGTCTGTGCGTTTAACTCTCCCCCCCCTCCCTCCGCATCTGTCCAACCTTCCATGTCTCTCAGATTAAGCCTGTCTCCTCCATCCCGTTGTGTCCCCCTCCCAGGTCTCCACCTCCACCGAGGGTGATCGACGGCAACCCGGTGTGGCCCGTCACGTCCATCCTAGACGTCCACCGCCGGGGGTGTGGCTTGCAGTATCTGGTGGACTGGGAGGGCTACGGGCCGGAGTGGAGGTCCTGGGTGCATCCTGCCCTCGTGCTCGACAAGCAACTCATCATGGACTTCCATCGGACGCACCCGGGCGGGTTGGAACGCACACCGAGAGGCGTGCCATAGGGGGGGAGTACTGTCATGGCCGCCAATCACGGCACCTGTGTGCGCACCTGCCGGTTATTGCCTGCAGCCTATTTATTCCCATCAGGACCAGTGCTGGGCGTGGAGTCATCTGATTCCTTTGCTGAATCACGCCACTATTTGCCTCTGTGCTTCCCTGTACCGAATTCTCCTGCCTTCGGCTTCCAAGCCCAGCAGAACGACGTCCGGGTCTATTTACCCGGACCAACAACCAAGTAAGCTCTAAAGCTGCTAATCTGTCCATTTCCCCTGTGCACAGGCGAAGCCCGCCACGGCGGACCTCCTTCTCCCTCCAGGCGGCGGACTTATCCCTCTCCTGCTAGATAACCCGCGGACACTGTCTCCCTGGCTGCAGCTTCGGTGCGACGTGAGGACTCGCCTACATCTGTTGACAGTAAGCCCAGTTACATCTGATGTGCTGCATAGGTGTACTGTTGCTAACGGCCCTTGTCTCTGTTTCAGGGTTGCCAGTCTGTACGGTGCTCTGCCGGCCCAGCGGGAATACACGGATTGCACACACTACATTACACCTCATAACCGCACTCACGCATCCACGCACTCACGTTAACAAATAAAGAACGTTAATTGTGTTAATCCTGAGTTGTGTCTGTCTGTTGGTCACCTGAACCATGTCAATACACACACACACACACACACACACACACACACACACACACACACACACACACACTGTATATATTGTCAAATAAGATTACTTTTACTGCGATATGAAATTCTGGTCATATCACACAGCCCCTAATATTAAATGTCACATTTAAATTTAAAAGCTGGAAACAACAAGACCTACCTTGTTTTAAGCTGAGCTGGCTGCTGAGCCAAACTTGAGGGAGTAATTATCCCAACCTTACTAAAAGTATAAATGAGCCAAAATTAAACTGAAAAACACTTTGAACGTTGCTGTGTTCTTCAGCACTTCATCATTAGCTCCACATTTTTAGCTCCACAGTTACCCGGGGAACAGAGCCTTTAAACATGTTATGAATTCCTGGCATTATTATTATCTTTAATCCACTGGCAGAACGGCGAGTGTTCAGCAGTATTCCCCTCTGTTGGTCGTATTTCACGTGTCTGATTACAGAGCGGCTCGGTGAACCGCATCACCTCCTCCATCGGACGTACAGCACTTCCCAGTTTGACCTTTTTTTCTGTAATTGTATTCCTGAGCTAACTAGAGGGGTTTAAGTGTAGAGCTCCAGTGTTTAGAGAGGAAAATGGGTTTCTGAGTTTTCAAACATAGAGCTGTTTGATTTAGGGGGGAAAAAAAGGAGAGAAGACAAAGCAGTCTAGCAAAGGCAGAGACTGTTGACTGGAATCAATACAGCAGGTGTGAAGTGAAGATCTGTCAGGAAGTCAGTTTCCTAGTTGCTACTCATTCCTCACAAATTTAGGCTTGTTTTTTTTTCCCAGAAAGACACTGATTTCTTGCTCAGGATCCACTATCGTTGGAGCAAATTCAGGGAACCAGCCTCATTTCTGCAATCTAAAGCACCATCACTCAAAATGAAAGGTTCTTGTAGCAGGAGAGCATTACATGATGGCAGCGAGACATGGCCAAAGACCAATGACAGTAGCCCTCATTTATCAAAAGCGAGATCTGACCAGTTTTTGATCACTGGGAGAGATAAGAGAGTGATCTTGGTGATTGCTGAGAGATTCCTGAAAGATTGTTGAAATCTGGCCGTTTTTCTCATTACTCACACAATCTCTTGATGATCTCCACCCCCCGTCTAAGGCCTCCTTTACACAGATGGAGATTGTTGAGAGTCTAAGGCCACTTTTTTTAATCTTTGGGATGGTTTGGGACATCCTTGAGTGTTTTGGATTGAGTCAAAACCTTGAGGAGACCATGGTAACTGTGGAATCACAGTGGCTGTCTAACAGCTAGAAGGTTCCAGGTTCAGATCCCCAGGCTGACAGAGGTAGGAACCTTTCTGTGTGAAGTCTGCATGTTCTCCCTGTGCTGTGTGGATTTACTCTGGGTGCTTTGATTTCCTCTCACAGTAACTGGTGACTCTAAACTGTCCCTAGGTATCTGTCTTCTATAGGCCCTCAGAATAGAGGGTTAGTACTAGTGAAGTGTTTTGAGTGGATTTGAGACTAGAAAAGTGCTATATAAGTACAGGTCCTTATCCCTGACAGATCAAAATCTGGTCAGATCGCTCAACGATCTCCACCCCTGTGTAAAGGGGGTATAAAGGAGATAGAAAAGCACTAGAAATCTCTCAAATGATCAGAAACTCCCTCGACTGCCCAAGAAATTCTCAGTGATCCCACAGCAATCTCTCCTGGTCTCTCAAGGATCTTTCAAAATAGATTTTTTTTTTTTAATCACACAATGATCTCACAAACATTTACACTGAAACTGCTTTTTCAAGGCTTTAGAAGATCGTTCAGAGATGGGGCCAATTTTTGATCTCCCAGTAGTCACCCAATGATCTCTGTGTAAATGTCTGTGTAAAGTGGCCCCTCTTATCAAAGTCTTGGTCTCGGTACACTCTCGTCTCAGACAGGTCTCAGTGCGGTCTAGAATACATTGCAGTAAAACAGCTGTTAACTTGGATTAAAGCCCACCCAAGTATGAAATGAATGCACGTGAAGATAATGCCCCCAAAAGTGATGAAAACACGCCAGTGTGTGTGAGGAAAATGGGCCAGCTGCTCCAACGATGGGACGTTCACACTTGGAGGGAGAGCGGGGGGACAAGGACAATAAAAGGATGATGTGACGGATAAATGGACGGAACAGAAACGTGAACGCCTGACTGGATTGATGGATGGAGTCTCATTAAGACGGATGAATGGATGGGAGTTGTTTACAGTCTCACACTCGGGGTGAAGCCGCTAAACTGTTTGGAGTCCCACCGAGGTGCCATCATGCCTCATTCGGCGGGAAGAAGGAAATAACGTGTGTTTGTTTTCGGCCATGTATAGTCCAGCCATGCCACATAATGAAGAGTAACCACGCGCTTTATTTTATTTTTAATTATTTTACTTCATTTTATGTATATAGCACCATAGGTGTAATTTATGGAAAATCAAATCTGCCCAATAACCCCCCCCCCATAATCATATAATTATAATTAATAAAAAAAATATCTACAAGTGAGTATGAAGAAGTTTTTTTTTTTTTTCATTTGTAAGCAACGAAAAGTAACAATCAAACAATGAATAATAATTAATAATCAAACAATGTATTCCCCCCTCCCTGCAGACTTGGTATTGCCCAACCGGTCCTTGCACCTTCTTTGGTCAATACTACTCAGTGCCATTTGTTGGGGCGGCAGGTGAGGACGCTTGTCTAGTCTGGAATACGTTTAGCTCACAAGTGAGACAGAATGAAAAGAGCTCCATAAGGGCAACAAACCATTTTAAATTGTTGGTTGTCAAATAAAAGGACAAACCTCTCTGTCCAAAAGGAGGTCAATATATTGTTGTGTTAGCTGCAAGGGCGTAACTTTGTTTCAAACATTTGGGGGAAATTGAGATCGCTGCTCGTATAAGGTTTTTTTTAAAAAAAAAAAAATCTTTTTATTATAGGACTGTCAGGTCATCAGTACAGGCAGTTGTCTTCAGTGTCCTCTTTTTCATTTTTAAAGGAAAATGATTTTTTTTTTCAGCAAAAAATGACAGCATACAGTATGTATCCTAGTGCGGAGGAAGAGTGCAAAATCGTTAACTTTGCTAAAAGGACAAGGCTAATTTACCCCTTTATTTTGGCATTCCCATATTAGTAACAGTTGAAAAAAAGATTTCGCTAATTTATCAAATCTATATTCAGCCTTGTAATAGTCTATGCCACTATGAAGCAGCAGGTCTACTTAATACCTATTATGTGCTAAGTATTTCAGCACTGGCAGAAATCAAGTTTTGACTATTGTTACCTGGTCATGTATGCCTCCTGTGCCTCCTCTCTCTCTCTAGTCATCAGTGCTGTCTCTCTGTCCCGCTGGACACCTATGCTGACTCTGTGGTTACCTTTACCTCCTCTCTCCTCTCCTTTTTGGTTCACCCTGCTGCTGTCACATTCTTGCTTCTGATATAAAAAAAAAAAATCAGTTAATGTTCAAATGGTTTAAAAGAGGTACTTCATGGACAGTTTTGGAGGATGTAATTCATGCTAGATTTTTCAATGCCAAAAACTTGGAAAGATATAAAATATCCTTCACCCCTTCTTCCCTTCTTAACAGTGCAGTGCCCATCTTAGCAGTGCAATCAGTATTAACTGAGGTTAATATAGCCACTAAATGAGGCTTAATCACCAATATTCTTAACTCATTTTATTTTTGTTATTAATCAGTTTGGGTGATTAACACATTTATTCTGACAGGACTAATGTTTTTTCATTAAGTTATGATGTCACCACTTGCCACCATGTGGCTATTTCTTACCAAGGAGATGAACTAAGGACACTACTGTGATTTAGTCAGCTAGACTATGACAAAAGTAACAGTTATCCTGCCTGCAGAGGCATTATGAACACAGGTGTGGTGTGCTGAGATTTACTCATAGTAAATCTGTGAGTAGATTTGTGACCAAATCATCCTGGTATTAAAAAAACTTACTCTGGATTCATTATTCATTCATTCATTCATTCATTCATTCATCTTCTTCCCCTTAATCCTTTTCGGGTCACGGGGGGGGGGGGGGTGCTGGAGCCTATCCCAGCATCTTTGGGCGAGAGGCAGAGTACACCCTGGACAGATCGCCAGTCCATTGCAGGGCCAACACATAGAGACAGACAACCATTCACTCTCACAGTCATACCTAAGGACAATCTAGAATCCCCAGTTTGATGCCAATTAACCTAACTTACATGTTTTTGGCATGTGGGAGGAAACCGGAGAAATCCCGGAGTAAACCCACGCAGACACGGGGAGAACATGCAAACTCCACACAGATCACTGTGGAGTTTGGATTCATTATTTGACATTTAATTTTTTACAATGATTTTTCAAATTTAAGATTCAGGTATTTGTGCCCCCCCCCCCCCCAAAAAAAAGGTAAATAACAAATTTACCTTTGGCAAATTTACCAGTAAAAAAAAATGCAAATTTAGGAGAAAATAGTATAAATTCACAAGAAGAAAGAAGCAACTTGATGATAGTCAAAAAAAAAAAAAAAAATCAGAAATTTAAATGATTTTGCAAATATGTAAGGGAAAGGGCTTATTTTCCATAACAAAAAAAAAATGTAAATTTGAGAAAAAAATGCTACATTTTTATGAGAAACTGTGAATTTAGGGGCGAAACAACATGGGGGAAATACTGCATGTATAATACAAAAAGTAGACACATTTACGAGAAAAAATTTCTCTGATTTACAAGAAAAGCTGTAAAACTATGACAAGAAAAAGTTGCACACACGAAAACACTGAAATTTACTAAGGGAGAAAAAAGATTGGACAGAATATTTGGAGCCCCAAGAGGTGGAAGTGAGGATAGCTCTAACTTTAAATGGGTTTATGTTTTTAGCTGATATATAATGTATATACATACACACACATATATTCAGTACTGAAGTGACCATACAGGAAAAGCACCAGCAAACTCAAAAGGTACGGTGTTAAGGTGATGAATCTTGTTATACTAGGAGCTAAATCACTATACAGTGATGATAATAAGCCATCAATATCTCAGTGTTTCATCACTGCCTAAGTTGTGTAATGCTGTCTCATGATTAAATAAAATGGGAACACAAAACTAGAAATATGACTTTAAGCTCAATAATTAAATTCCAAATTAATCAGTGATGCTGTACTGCAGTGCCTTTGAACTCATTTTAACACATTATGCATATGGAAAAAAAAAAATAGAGTGCTGTATTTTCCTTGATGAGATAGTATTTTAAAAAGTTTAGACCCATCAAATGCATCTATTCTTTCATTCATCTATTTGGTGTTTATTTCTTACATATTCATTTAGATACTCTTTTGTGCAGTTGTGGTATTTTAACAGGGGGTAGAAGATCTGAAAATGATCTGCAGGGAAAATAATCAATTTATTTTAACGCAGATATTTAAGAATAGCCTTCAGAGTGACTTAGTCTATAAAGGAAAGTGGTAAAACTTGCTTTATAATTGAATTTTATAATTATCAAAATCATGACATTTTAAAAATACCCAACAGTTTAGCTTTAACTTGAATTTTCTGGGGACGATAAGCAATATTTAAAGGCATTTATATTTATGGACCAGTGGTCCATAAATATAAATAGTACAAACCACACTGTGTGGAGTGTGTAATTGACGAGGCATGTTTGTCTCAAGGCAGTTTGTTACACGTCTCCAACATGAGCATTGTAGAAAAGAGGACATCTCAGCAAAAACTCATCCCTAATATACCCAGGTCTCCCCACAGCTCACAAGTCACATTAATTCACATCAAAGGTAACTTTGCATTTTCTCTTAAATCCCTTAACATCCCCCTCACAGTCTTTGGCACACAAAGGATCCTCCAAGCAGTCTCTTGCATATAAAAGATTACACTTTCACAGCTTCCTGTTATCTCCAAGGAAACTCTGCACTTCGTTCTTATCTAAGATGTGAGGCATTATGCAAGGCATTAAGTAAGTCACATGTGTGGCTACACCCCCCACCCCCAAACATTTTAGATCGAACAAAAGAATAACAGTCTGCATGCTGTGATAGAATCATTACACATCAATCCCCATGCCGCTTGGGCTTCAGTCTTCTCCCGTATCTGCTGTAACCAGGATTCGCCGCCTCAGCGGTGCTGTCATGCTGGGGAGCTGCTGTCTGGGGGTGATATAAATATATAGTGTGGTTTGTACTTTAGAAATGTTCAGAGCTGCTAACATGTTGAGGAGTGCTCAAACATATTTAAATTTCACTCTAACAGCTGACAAAAAAATCCATTCTGTTTGCATTCCATGAATGATTAATACAATGTAAAGCCCAAATTTGCATTAGAAAAGCTAATCAGTCAGATTGTGTCCACAATCACAGCTTTCCTCCGCTTTGACGGTGCCCTCAACGTCGATCTGACGTTGATTCTGTGATCTGATTCTGTGATCAGCTAAATCCTATCAGGCAGCACATATGGTGTACTCCCACCACTTTAACTCACATAAGCAAACTAACAACCAGCAAACTTCAGACAACAATTCACCAGCTAATAGCACATTTATTTTATTTATTATTTTCCATCCATCCATTCATCCATCCATTTTCTACTGCTTTTCCGGAGGACCGGGTCATGGAGGCAGCAGCTCAAGCACAGAAGCCCAGACTTCCCTCTCCCCGGCCATCTGCTCCAGCTCTTCAGAGAGGATACCAAGATGTCCCCAGGCCAGCTGGAAGACGTAGTCTCTGCAGCGTGTCCTGATTCTGCCGCAAGGTCTCCTGCCAGTGGGACGTGCTGATTTTTTATTATTTTATTTTATTATTTTAATAATTATTTTAATATTAATTATTTTATTTTATTTCAGTTTATTTTATATAAAAAGATGCCAGGATGGCTGCACGTCAACATGCTGTGGCTAGATGCTCCAGACTACAGTGCTCGTTTTTGTGTTTTTTCTGCCTTTTTTTGGCCTCCTTCTGAGACGGACTAATTACCTACAGTCACCAGGAACTTCTAGGCATTGTCCGCCAACTTAACTCTGACATCCCCAGTGTTTACTCCGGCAACCAATACCACATCCGGGGCCTCATCGCTGTGGCCCAGCGGGACTCAAGTGAAGTTAGGAGCGGATTGCCAAACTTCTGCTTCCTCCAATGGCTCTCCGAGGGGCCTGGGGATACTGCCACTGGCCCTGTGTATGAGGAAGTGAGCCCATGTCTGATCAGCCCCGGGCAGTTACCATCACTGCCTGCTGTCACAGGCAGTTTTTTGGCATCTGGCTAAGAGCTGCTCTTTAGAGAGAACAAGTTAGCAAGCAGTTACCAATGTACTAGCAGGCCACACAGCCTAGGCATTTCCTGTTTGATGACACCAGAAACAAGAAGCACCATCTCAGCTAACTGACATTCATTGGTGGTTGTTACACACCCCTCCATGGGGAATTAGTAAGTGGTGCAGTTGATGACACCGTCAGGGTACACCTCCACTCCTAGCCAAGGTTCTAAGGAGGAATTCCTCTTAGGCTCAGTGGTAAGAGTGACAGGATTTAGATCATGATGTCATGGGTTTGAATCCTAGCCTGGGATGTAGGTGTAGGTCTGCCTGTTGTGTGCAAAGAGACCATGTCAGTGTTAGTCTTCCTTGCCAGTGGGTAAGGGTGGCAGTGGGTATGTCTACCTTGACTGGGGGGGATCGAAACTGACTTTGTGATTAGTGTTTTGTGTGATTCATGATCCCAGGCTAAAGTAGGCAATTCTGGCCTTGGCCCAGAAAGTGGGTCACGACACTGGTCCATCCACAGATTTTTTTTTTACAACTTAAAAGACAACACAACAAAGTGAAGATGGCTACCCGTAAACATCAAAGGAATATAATTGAGGCCAAGCCAGAGTTTGTAACATTGGACACAGTTAAAGAGCTGCTGGATCAACAAAAGACATTCTATGAGGACCTTTTAAAAAGGCAACAGACATCATTTAAATGTTTCACACAAATGATTATGGATTCAACCAATAAAAGTATTGATGGGATCGTGAAGGAGTTTCAGGATTTGCATAATAGTCTAAAATATTCACAGAAGGATATAGATGATATCAAAACTACACTGGCTGTGAATAAAAGTGAGCTTAAAGATCTGAATAATCAAGTAAAACAACTCCACTTCCACTGGGCCATCTGGACTGCAAACCGTCAGAGGTCCCACCCCACTCCCTCCGAACGCTCACATGCTCAGAACTGAGGACCTTTTAATTATCACAATAACATACCTGTCTTTGCACTCCGCACGTTCATGTTCATTGACCCATCCGTGAAACCACTACTATGTGTGTTTTCCATAATCCTTGGGCCATTTTACTCAATTGTGTGTTCAATTGTGTGTCTGCACTCTGCACTCTTATGTACATAGTTCCACCCATGTACCCACGTAGCGACTACCATACCTGTGTATATTTCCATAATCTTGGGCCATTTTTATTTTTACTTTATTTTTATTTATCTAATCCTTCTCTCCTACTTTATCACGCAGTAGCCTGGTGGAGCACCCAGAATTTCATTGTACTGCAGTACTGTACAATGACAATAAAGCCTGTTCTATTCTATGAGTGGGAAAAAGCTTTAGAAGTGGCAGAAAGATGGATCAGAAAGAATACTAAAAATGTTAGAGAAGCCACAATTACCTGCACAAAAGGAGAAATTGCAATGCTCATGGAAAGAAGAAAACCAAAAGAGAATGCCCCAACTTCAACACCAATACAACACCAACAGCTCGAGACACCCTCCCAAACCATCTCCCAACCTCTTGGGCTCCAAACCACCTGAGAGGAACCCCCAATCCAGACGAAACTTTTAACCCAGAGGACATAGACACAAATTCAAACTTCTCTCCAGAACTTGTGACAGCACCACGATCTGCAACCCCACTAACAAACCAATTAGGTTTCTCTTCAGACTCTGCATATGAACACAGCTCTCCTACCCTAACAAAATGTCCGAAAAGACCTACATCTCCTGAGGAAGAAATGGGACCCACATAGGAACCAGAGAGAGAACCAAGACACAACATCGACATAAGACTTGATCCAAGCTGAACACCATCCAAAGGAAAAAGGAAACTATTTTGATGAAATCAACTTCAACCTAAACCTTAGCCCAGTAATACCATACATAACACCCTTGCCACAAACATCACCATAAAGACAACACACCCCAAAAAGGAAAAGGGATGAGGCCCAACCAGGAATGATACAGGGTAATTCAACCCTTTATACAAAACATGAACACCAGGGCAACAAATACAAAAACTGGTCCCTGACACCCAAAAGACCCATCATCATTATGGGTGACTCCAACCTAGCCAACCTACCCATAATCAAAGTCACAAGAATACAGGTCGACAGCTACCAGGAAGCCAACTTGGGGCACACAGCACACATCCTAAACAAGACCCCACAATCACCACAGGTACAAAAGGTAATCTTATACTTCGGTATCAACAAGAGGAAAACCTACAACCCTTTCCAGATGCGCAGAGACCTAAAAAAGCTACTTAGAACAGCAAAAAACACTTTTCCACAGGCAGTGATCAAGATCCCAATCTTCAACTTCTCACCCAACCTCCCAGAAATGACCAGAAGAAATTTAGACATCCTCAACAATCTGATTAAGGGTACTAACTAACACATCCCACACCTCTGGAAGAATTCCTCCCAAACCATAAGAGACATGATTCACTGGGCCCAACCAACAGGCATAGTCATGTGAAACCACTGGAATTTTTTTTTTTTTTTTTTAACAGTAGAAGACCCAAAGAATAGTCCAACCATAGAATAGCAGCAGTTAATCTCTCAAAACATTTTAAACCCACAACAACACAAATTAACATTCTGAAAAAAAGCTTTTCAGTTGTCCCAAATTTATGTAAAATAAAACAAGATAGACAACTACTTACAATGGACCTAACGCAGTACCACCGAAGACTAAAACTTGCATCTTACTTTGGACCCTCAGAACAAATAAAAAAAAAAAAAAAAATCAAAATAAATCAGAATGGCAACCACCAAAAAAATTCACAATGATCTATTAACTTTAACGGAACAAAATCTGGACATCTTAAAGAAAAGAAAATTTATTCAGATCCACCCAGTCTCACCCTAGAAGAAGAAAAAGCATTACAAGAACTAACTGATAATGAAACTATTGTACAGTAATCAAACCAGTAGACAATGGGAATGCAATTGTGATCATATGATATCACGGACACACAGATCGCCCCAAGGGTCTCCCGAGTCGGCGGACGGAGCCACTGTTTGCAGCGGGGGACGATACAGCAGGGAAGAGCTAGCTAGCCAGCTAGCTAGCTAACCACCACCCGGTGCTAACGGAGAAGCTCATCATGCCGAGGAACTGTGGCGAAAACGACGCGGGTGCCGGGCTGGAGTTTAGGCGGCGTGCAAGAAATATAAGACAGAATAATAAAGAGCGATGGCAAGAACCAAGCAGACCGCCCGTAAATCTACTGGAGGAAAATGCCCCCCAGGAAGCAGCTAGCCACCAAGGCTGCTCGAAAAAAAAGCGCTCCGGCCACCGGCGGAGTGAAGAAGCCTCACCATTACAGGCCCGGTACCGTGGCTCTGAGAGAGATCCGTCACTACCAGAAATCCATGGAGCTGCTCATCCGTAGGCTGCCCTTCCAGCGCCTGGTGAGGGAGATCGCTCAGGACTTCAAGACCGACCTGCGCTTCCAGAGCTCCACCGTCATGGCTCTGCAGGAGGCCAGCAAGGCCTACCTGGTGGGTCTCTTCGTGGACACCAACCTGTGTGCCATCCACGCCAAGAGGGTCACCACCATCATGCCCAAAGACATCCAGCTGGCCCGCTGCACCCGCGGAGGAGAATCAGAATCAGAATCAGAATCAGAATGAGATTTATTGCCATTGTTCATGTAGTACACAAACTAGGAATTTGTCTCGGTGCAATGCTGCAACATTAAACATGGAGTAGCACTAAAGATAAAAATAAAAAAACTATGCATGCAATAAAAGGTAGAATATGAATAAGTAATACTAATCTATGCAATTTTTAAATATATTACAAGCAGCAGATATTGTGGAGAGGGAGAGAGAGCTTAGACTTTCTGCTGCACATTCACCAACCACAATGCTCCGCACTGTGTGTCTATATATATATTTATAGTAATATGTACATATGTATACTAGCTGTTCTTGTTTTTTTCTTGCCTTCTGATTGTTGCTCTGAGTGTTGCTATCCCTGTGCTGTTGCAATCCTGGAATTTCCCCATTGTGCGACTAATAAAGACTTATCTTATCTTATCTTATCATGGACAGAACAGACTATGTATATAAGATAAGATAAGATAAGATAAGCTAAGATAAGCCTTTATTAGTCCCACAATGGGGAAATTCCAGGATTTCCAGGGAAATTCCAGTATATGAAGCTAAACAACTTCAAAACAATATCTATTACTCCGTTATCAAACCCAATATTTCCCAGAAACAGCAGAACAAATTGCAGAAACCTTAAACACCCAGAAGGAAAAGGGATATCTATCCAAAAGACAAACTTTTTACCTAAAGGGACAACAGCCTTTAAGAACCAGAAGATTCTACCTTCTACCCAAAATCCATAAAACCCCAGGAAGCTGGACAGTTCCCCATTGTATTCCCCCTGGTAGACCCATCGTCTCGGACTGCAATAGTGAAAGTTATGGAATATCTGAATATTTGGATTATTTTCTGACACCAATCTCATGTCTTCACCCCAGTTATCTAAAAAATGCACTGGATTTCATCCACCAAATTAAGAATCAGACTATAAAAGAACCTCACTTTCTTTTTACCATGAATGTGGAAAGCCTATATACCAACATAGATACCAGTTCGGGTCTCTTAGCTGTAAAACAAACATTTCCAAAAACATCCAAAGGCTGACAGACGAGATGAAGAAATCCTACACCTATTGGAGCTCTGCTTAAACAGAAATGACTTTATATTTGATGGACAATACTATCTCCAAAAAAAGCATGACTGCCATGGGAAAGAAATTTGCCCCTGCCTACGCCAACATATACAGTGGGGTAAAAAAGTATTTAGTCAGCCACCAATTGTTCAAGTTCTCCCATTTAAAACATGAGAGAGGTCTCCAATTTTCATCATAGGTATACCTCAACTATGAGAGACAAAATAAGAAAAAAAAAATCCAGAAAATCACATTGAAGGATTTTTAATGAATTAACTGGTAAATTCCTCGGTAAAATAAGTATTTGGCCAATAACAAAAGTTCATCTCAATACTTTGTTATATACCCTTTGTTGGCAATGACAGAGGTCAAACGTTTTCTAGAAGTTTTTACACACTGTTGCTGGTATTTTGGCCCATTCCTCCATGCAGATCTCTCCTAGAGCAGTGATGTTTTGGGGCTGTCGCTGGGCAACACAGACTTTCAACTCCCTCCAAAGATTTTCTATGGGGTTGAGATCTGGAGACTGGCTAGGGCACTCCAGGACCTTGAAATGCTTCTTACGAAGCCACTCCTTCGTTGCCCGAGCGGTGTGGTTGGGATCATTGTCATGCTGAAAGACCCAGCCACGTTTCATCTTCACTGCCCTTGCTGGTGGAAGGAGGTTTTCACTCAAAATTTCATGATACATGGCCCCATTCATTCTTTCCTTTACACGGATCAGTTGTCCTGGTCCCTTTGCAGAAAAACAGCCCCAAAGTATGATGTTTCCACCCCCATGCTTCACAGTAGGTATGGTGTTCTTTCTCCTCCAAACACGACAAGTTGAGTTTTTACCAAAAAGTTGTATTTTGGTTCATCTGACCATATGACATTCTCCCATCCTCTTCTGGATCATCCAAATGCTCTCTAGCAAACTTCAGACGGGCCTGAACATGTACTGGTTTAAGCAGGGGGACACGTCTGGCACTGCAGGATTTGAGTCCCTGGCGGCGTAGTGTGTTTCTGATGTAGCCTTTGTTACTTTGGTCCCAGCTCTCTGCAGGTCATTCACTAGGTCCCCCTGTGTGGTTCTGGGATTTTTGCTCACCGTCTCGTGATAATTTTTGACCCCACGGGGTGAGATCTTGCGTGGAGCCCCAGATCGAGGGAGATTATCAGTGGTCTTGTATGTCTTTCCATTTTCTAATAATTGCTCCCACAGTTGAGTTATTCACACCAAGCTGCTTACCTATTGCAGATTCAGTCTTCCCAGCCTGGTGCAGGTCTACAATTTTGTTTCTGGTGTCCTTTGATGGCTCTTTGGTCTTGGCCATAGTGGAGTTTGGAGTCTGACTGTTTGAGGTTGTGGACAAGTGTCTTTTATACTGATAACGAGTTCAAACAGGTGCCATTAATACAGGTAACGAGTGAGGACAGAGGAGCCTCTTAAAGAAGAAGTTACAGGTCTGTGAGAGCCAGAAATCTTGCTTGTTTGTAGGTGACCAAATACTTATTTTACTGAGGAATTTACCAATTAATTCATTAAAAATCCTTCAATGTGATTTTCTGGATTTTTTTTTTCTCATTTTGTCTCTCATAGTTGACGTATACTTATGATGAAAATTGGAGACCTCTCTCATCTTTTAAGTGGGAGAACTTGCACAATTGGTGGCTGACTAAATACTTTTTTGCCCCACTGTACGTACATAGCAGACTGAGAAGAAGAAGCCCAAAAATTACCCCTTAATACTACAGATATTATATTAGGTATCTGGACACATTCAAAAAAAGACTTTGAAGATTCTGTCCAGACCCTGAATAAGCACCATGACCTCATCAAGGTCGAACAGTCAATGAACAAGAAATTAACTTTTTAGATGTAACAATCTACAAAGGAGAAACATTCTAGGAGACCAGTAAATTGGATACTAAAGTTTTATTTAAAGCTATAGAGATGCACTCCCTGTTACATAGAACACGTTATCACCTGAAACACACCTTTTGAGGAATTATTAAATCAGTTACTGAGATTCAGAAGAGTATGCACCCCCCCCACCAAAAAAAAAGAAGCAACCAAAGCCACCAGGATCCTCTTCTCTTCTTTGAGAAGGGGCTACAACAGACATTTTTTTTAAGAATAAGGAAATAATTAAAAACAGAAAACCTAGACCACAATGACAAAACCAGTAAAAATATGAACAAAAGACAAATTATTCCTTTAATAACAACCTAGTCAACCAATAGCAAACAACTGAATTATAAATTCAAACATAATTTGAAACAACAATCCTCAAGGATTTCAAGATAACTTCAGCATATAGGAGAGGACCGAACGTCAAGGACCTTTTAGTTTGAGCAGAACTTGTACCGATATAAGGAAGACCAAAAAAAATAAACAAACAAAAAAAAAACACTTCTCCTGAAAAACTGTTAAAAACGGAACTACAGGGGAGGGATTTCCTCTACCCCACAGGATCTCATGGGATACCAAAACTGTGTTTACATTATTATATGTAAAAAGTGCAAGATGTAATATGTGGGTGAGACAAGAAATAGTTTAACAACCCGCCATTCCCATCACTTTTACAATGTCAAAAATAGACACAAAAGAGGAACACCATTGGTCCAACATTTCAGAAGGCAAGATACCAACAACATGGACTTTAAAGGCCTACAACACAATGAAAATTGGACAATCCACCAACAAAGAGAACTAAAAAACAATGGATTGAAATACTTGATACCATCTTCCCAAGTGGACTCAATGTTGAAGGGTAACATTCTTGTTTTAAAAAAAATTGGATGTATCCCTTTTCAGAATAGCTGACATTTTATGACACTTATACTCATCTTGTATGTTACATAACAGAGTTACAGCATTCTCTTATGACAAGTTTTAAACAACTGTATTGGAACATAAGATATGTTCTCAGAAGTTTATGTATATGAAAGAAGACCAAACATAATCTCTCTAGATCAGGGGTGTCAAACTCATTTTAGCTCAGGGGCCACATACCGCAGGATTTAATGTCAAAAGGGCCAGACCAGAAAAATAATAGCAAAACAACCTAATCACCAGCTCCAAATTTAGTTACAAAGAAGTACAAGTACATTGTGAAATGTTTGCATTTATTGAACCATTGATCTTTTACGTAAGATGGCGGCAGCGCGCACGGACGCAGCGGCCCCTCTTGGCATCAGCGAGTGTGAGAGCTTGGAGTGTTTTGATCTTCCCAGATGTACATTCTGTAAAACTTACAACCGTGAGACCTTATTAAACATCAAGGTACTGCACGCTGCAAGAATCGCGGTGATCGGTTGTGATTTGGACATTCTACGCCAGCATGGAATTCTTGCGGAGTCCCCGCTGGAAGCTACCCGAGAGAGGAGGAGGCGTAAGCAGAATGAACGCAAGCAAAAGCGTGGAAAAAGGGCCGGGATCCATGCTAGGCTAAAGGCCAACCCCTCCAGACCAGCGGTACCATCGCTTCTTCTCTCTAACGTCCGCTCCCTCAAAAACAAGCTGGACGAGCTGCGTCTGCTGAGAGAAACCCGGAGAGAGTGGAGAGACTGCTGTGTGTTTGTTTTCATGGAGACATGGCTCCACGGCAACATTCCTGACGAGGCCATTCAACTGGAAGATATGGCGATGTTCCGTGCTGACAGGGAAACGGCGAGCTCCGGTAAGAGCTGGGGGGGGTGGGCTATGCATCTATGTTAACAAGAACTGGTGCGTTAATGCCACATTAGTGTCTAAACACTGCTTTCCGTTGGCGGAGTTCCTTATTGTAAATTGTCGGCCACATTATTTGCCGAGGGAATCAGCAACGTGTATGTAGCTGGTGTTTACATAGCGCCGAGCCCTAATGCTAAAGCTAATGCTAAGAAGGCACTCGGGGTACTGCACAATGCGATTAGTGAAATCCAAACTTCACACCCGGACAGTTTTGTGGTGGTTGCAGGGGATTTTAACCACACCAGCCTAAAGACTGTGCTCCCCAAGTTTAAACAATGTGTAGATTTTAAGACCAGAGGAGAGAATATGTTGGACTTAGTGTACACAGACACAGATGCATATAAGGCGATACCCCGCCCGCATCTCGGCCTTTCTGATCACATGTCCATGATGCTGCTGCCTGCCTACAAACCTTTATTGAAGCACAGCAGGCAGCAGTGAAACAAATTAGAATTTGGCCAGAGAGTGCAACCTCTTTTTTTTTTTTTTTTTTTTTCTTTTGTTACTTATTTGTACCCGTAGGTAGACTTGGTTTGCAGTCTGGTGACAAGCCACCGGCTGCTGGTCGCTGCGTGCGCGAGCGCCCTAAACCTACATGTTTTTGGTGTGCGGGAGGAAACCGGAGAAATCCCGGAGTAAACCCGCGCAACACGGGGAGAACATGCAAACTCCACACAGCTCACTGTTGGTCGGGGGCTGGGATTGAACCCACGATCTCATGATCCCCCGGCCGAGGGTAAAACTGTGCTGCCACAGTGCTAAACCACTGCGCCACCGTGCAGCCCTCTGCACTGAAAGACTGTTTTCTGCACACAGACTGGGAGGTCTTCAAAATAGCAGCCTCCCAGGAAGACAAGACAGATGTGGAGGAGTATCCTGATACAGTCACCAGCTACACTACGAAGTGCACAGAGGATGTCACTACAGTGAAGACCATCACTATGCAGGGTAAACATAAGCCCTGGATGACTGCAGAGGTGCACTCGCTGCTTACTGCAGAGAATGCAGCCTTCAGAGCGAAGGACAGGATCGCCCTCCGCTCAGCCAGGTCTGCGCTCTCAAAGGGAATTAAGGCGGCAAAGCACGCCTATGCGGAGAAAATCCAGGGACACCTCTGTGACACTAGGAACACCAAGCAGATGTGGCAGGGAGTTCGGACACTGACGGGCTATGAGTCTAGCAGGCGGGTCGATGAGGACGACGCTTCGCTTTCCAAGCAGGCTAACAACTTCTTTGCACGTTTTGAAGCATCAAACTCAACAATCAGAGGGAGGGCTGGCCCACCCCCACCATCGGTCGGACCAGCTTTTACCGTCAACACAGCGGACACACGGAGGACCCTAACCAGAGTCAACCCACGCAAAGCTGTAGGTCCTGACAACATTCCGGTACGTGTGCTCCGAGACCGCACGAGCGAGTTGGCGGATGTCCTGACTGACATTTATAACATCTCCCTGAGTCAGGCCATCGTTCCCAGATGCTTCAAGACCTCTATCATTGTACCGGTGGCAAAGAAACCAGTTGTGTCCTGTTTGAATGACTATCGTCCTGTTGCACTGACACCAATTGTGATGAAGTGTTTTGAACAGCTGGTCAAACCACACATTACAGCCTGCCTCCCTGCATCACACGACCTGCTCCAGGTTGCATATCGTTCAAACCGCTCCACGGAGGATGCTATAGTCACCACCCTACACTCTGTCATCACCCACCTGGACCAGAAAGACACCTACACCAGACTCCTGTACATTGATTTCAGTTCAGCATTCAACACCATTATTCCCCAGAGACTGATGGAGAAATTACTCCTTCTTGGTCTGAACACTGCCACATGTCTCTGGATCCTGGATTTCCTGACTGAGAGACCTCAGTCTGTCCGGGTTGGAAACAACATCTCCAACTCTGTCACGCTGAGCACCGGATCCCCTCAAGGCTGTGTACTCAGTCCACTGTTGTTTACACTTCTAACACATGACTGTGTATCCAGACACGAGGGAAACCAGATTATTAAGTTTGCAGACGACACCACGGTGGTGGGACTTATTCAGAGGGATGGTCAAGGTACAGGGAAGAAGTGAGAGACCTGGAGGGCTGGTGCAGGGAGAACAATCTGGTGCTCAACGTGGACAAAACAAAGGAGATGATTATCGACTTCCGGCGGTAACAGCCTGAGCATGTCCCCCTCAGCATTGGCAGCTGTTTAGTGGAGAGAGTGGAGAACATCAAATTCCTCGGAGTGCAGATCTCACAGGACCTGACCTGGAGCAAGAATTCCTTGGAGATCAGGAAGCGGGCTCAGCAGAGACTGCACTTCTTGAGGAAACTCAAACAGGCCTCTTTCCCCATCTGCATCCTCACGACCTTCTACAGAAGTGTGGTGGAGAGTGTTCTGACGTACTGCATTGCTACATGGTACTCCAGCTGCAGTATGTCAGACAAAAAAGCCCTGCAGAGGATAGTCAAGGGGGCTGAGAGGGTAATTGGAGTCTCCCTCCCCTCTGTCCAAGAACTTTTTCAGAACCGTTGTAGGAGCAGGGCACTGAACATTGTCAAGGACCGTTCTCACCCTCTGCATAAACACTTTGAACTTCTTCCATCTGGTAAACGATTCCGGAGCATCAGAGGCAGAACCACCAGACTGATCAACAGCTTCCTTCCACAAGCTGTCAGGATGCTGAACAGTTGACCCGGAATTTCTTATACACACTACTGCACCTACGGGCATTTTGTATATTATTTGTATATTATAGTTAGTTAGTTTTTTTTTTTTTTTTTCCCAAGTATGTCTCAGGGATGTGTGAATGGATGGGGGGTGGGGGGTGGGGGTGAAGCTATGTGGGAGTGTGTCTTAAATCATTCTGCTTCTATTTATATGGATGCCGAGAGAAACACAATTTCATCTTGCCTGCACTACAGCTGTATGTACAGCAATATGACAATAAAGATTGATTTGATTTAATTTTGATTTGATTTGATTTGATTTTACAAAACATGAACAACCTGAATGAGTTGGAGTAATGACCCCAGTTACATGGCCTTTATTGGATTATTCTGTTTACATGGCCACTTGAATAATTAGATAACTACAGAAATCCAATCATAACTGGTTTATTAGTGTACATATAAACCTGATCATTGGCCATGTTTACATGCACATGAATAAACTGGTTAGGAGTGGATTTCTGGAGTTTCAATCCAGATTAAGACCTTTAAATCAATTTTTGGCAGGCAAAATACAGAATCATTGTCCTTTCAGACTATTTCACAAGTATGAGAGAGCAAGTTACAGTACTATATTCACAATTTAATCCTGGACACAATAAAATCATTTTTAAAGCATGAAAACTGTTTCAATCAACATGAAGACCCTTAATCATTTTTTTTGGCAAGTGAAATAACATAAGCTATGACAGCTCTTTGAGACTATTCACAAGTTGGACAGAACATGTTATAATCTTCAAATTCAACCTTGAAGAACCAAATCAAGTAATTTTTTGACAGATAGAGTGTTTGAATCCAAATTGGGAGCCTTAATGAATTTTTGGCAGATGAAGCATCCACTTTATGGATTCTACTTACAATATATAATTATAGGAGGAAAATAATACACAAACACTAGTATTCATGGGTGTCACTAGAGATGTTATGCTTGACACCACCCACTCGACACTGACTTGAGCAATATAACGCGTAAGCATCATGAGCAGAGTGTCGAGCACTGTGTCAACATGCCCACAGTCACTTGACCGTAACAAGCGAGGCCTCGTTATGTCGGTCACATCACGTGACTTGAGGGTTTGCAGGAAGTTTGAGATGGAATTTTTTGTTTTGTTTTGTTTGCTTTGTGTTGTTTGTTCCTGCCATCCAATTTTGAATAGATCTCGACTGACCAAATGCTCAGAAAAAAGTATCAAGATTTTTTTTAAGGGTTTTCAACTCTGATGCAGTTCTGGCAGTCAGTCACCGGATGGCAGTCTTTATTAGATATTTCATAACACTGTGTCACTCATGAAGCTATTGTCTCAAAGTTGCTTGTTGTTTCAAGAGGCCTTGGTTTTAACATCACTAGAGCCCCTTTTCCACTAGTACCTGCTTAGCCCTACTCACTTCGACTCGGCATACTTTATAGGCTTTTCCATTAGTACCTGGTCCAAAATTTAGGTACGAAAATTCTCCCCGCCATATTCGGGTTCCCAACCATATAGTTGAGCTGAAAATGTGATGTCAACAGACTGCAGGCCACTGACTGGTCAGGGCGTAACGTCATGAGAGCAAAGTCTTCTACAGAATCTCCAGCCGCCATTTCCAAAAGATTCGTCTGCGAGTGAGCAAACAAGCGTCAGTATAAACAACAACGATAGAAATGGCTTCAACAGAAATAAACACCGTGGTCCAACAGACTTCTCTGTGCCTTTTGGCTGATGAGAGAATCCAGAGGGAACTAGATGGAGCCACCTGAAATGAATTCACGGCGACTGACTGGCAAATAACATGAGGACCCCACCACGGCAGTTGAAAAACCGTGATATAAAGGATATAGAGTGTTGTGTTGGGTTCTTTTATAAATAAAGACTGCTGCTTTTGGGTGTTCACAGAGCCTTCTTTATTAACTGGCTGCAACAACATTAACACTCTAACTCTGCCATAATAGTGTGTCTAGACATGCAGCACTCAGGCAACATCTAGGCATGATCTGCCCTCTAGTGGCTACACATATGTAATACTCTGGATTACACCACATCCCCCTTACTGAGGTTAGGTTGACCCCTTTTTGCTGTAAGAATGACATACATTTTTATATCAAATCGTTTCAGTTCACATTGGTCAACTAACTATGACAGGGCAAATCTAACTTTTTCTAACTCTTTTCTTTTTAAACACTTGTTCCATGTATGAGAACATTTTTATGCAAAAGCCTCTTGTATTTTTACAGCATTTCTAGAACTCAAACTCTGCATATCAGAAATGGCAATGCATAACTTTTACAGATCCAGTCTTTGTGGTTTCTTCACTTCTCTGTCTGATCTTGTTCTCACGATGGCAGGTAAGCATTTCTGAGTCTGAGTCTCTGTGGAGGTGTCCTCAGACCGGAAGTCCTGTGGAATCTCCATTTGATACTCTGGTGAAGGCATAGACACTAAATGGCTGAGATTCCTCCTCAGTGTTCCCTGAGAACCGTTGACCAGATATGATCGTGGTGTAGGGTGGGTGGACGTCACTGTGCTTGATGCTTTTGCAACTGAGATCCAAACAGAATCTCCTGGTGACAGTCTAGTCAGGTCACTTGCTTTGTGTCTCTTATTAAAAATTTGTGCCTCCATCCTCCTCTTCTCCCTTTCAGTGCGCTGAAGCTGCTGTAGGTCAGGAAGAACTGGCTGCAACATTTCTGGGAGTGCTGGCAATGTGGTGTGAAGGAGTCGACCCATAAAGATTTGGGCTGGGCTGTAGCCATTGCTCAGTGGTGTGGTTCTATAGGCAAGCAGGGCACGGTAGGGATCTCTGGCTTTTTTGAGCACATTTTTGATCGTTTGCACAGCTCGCTCTGCCTCACTGTTACTTTGAGGGTACTTAGGGCTGCTGGTCATGTGATCAAGTCCATAATCCTCTGAAAACTCTCTCATGTCATGCCCAGAGAATTGTGGGACATTGTCACTGATAAGAGTCTCAGGGATACCATGGCATGCAAATACTGATTTTAAGTGGACAATAACATCAGTGGACCATATTGGGCTGAGCTGAGCTATCTCTATGAATCGAGAAAAATAATCAACCACCAGCAAATAAGTTCTGCCTTTTAAGGTGAATAAGTCCACCCCAACTTTTTGCCAGGGCCTATCTGGAAGTTGGGTTGGCATCAGAGGTTCTTTGGAATTTACCCTTTCCTTTATGCACTCTCTGCACCTCAGGACTAGTTCATTAATTTGATTGCTTAGGCCTGGCCACCATACTGTCTGGCTAGCTCGTTCTCTGCAATTTACCACTCCTTGGTGACCTTGGTGACCTTCGTGGATCTTCTCCAGTACATCATTTCTCATGCATGCAGGTATGACTAACCTCATGCCTCGCAGGAGGAGTCTGTTGTGCACACTTAAGGTGGCTCTTTCCTGCCAGTAGTGTTTGACTGCTCCTTGTAGTTGATTCCGGTCTGGACATCCTTCCCTGCAGTACTTCATGACCTGGTTGCAAACACTGTCAGCATGCAGCTGCTCTCGTAGCTCAGTGAGATATCTGTCACTTGCGGGAAAACTAGATAGGATAGACTCAACATATATACTGTATTAGTGTCCTCCATCAGGTCATTGTCAGTGTGTGAGACCCCATTAGGAAGTGGCAAGTGGGACAATGTGTCAGCTGTTGTAAGACTTTTCCCTGGTGTGTGTGCTATAGTGTACAAGTACCTCATTAGGCACATCCTTAATCTCTGTGTGCGAGGTGGCAGTGAGACTATTGCCTGACCTCCCAGCAGACTCACTAGTGGCTTGTGGTCAGTTTCCAGGTGAAAATGTAGACCAAGAATGAAGTCACTGAATCTTTCACAGGCCCAAGTGAGCGCCAGTGCCTCTTTTTCCAGCTGAGCGTAGCGCTGCTCTGTGTCCATTAGCGACCTGGAAGCATAAGCGACTGGTGACTACACCTCACCTCTTTTCTGTAGTAGCACTGCCCCCAGCCCGTGTGATGACGCATCTGCAGATATTTTCTGTGGTTTGTTTGGATCATAAAGCTGGAGCACAAGTGCAGATGAGAGCTCACACTTTAAGTTGCAGAATGCCTGCTGCTGTTCATGTCCCCAGTACCACTGGTTCTTTTTGGAAAGCAAGTCTCTTAGAGGTTTGTCTTTTTCAGACAGGTTCGGGATGAACTTCCCTAACTGGTTCACCACCCCGAGGAAGCTCCTGAGCTCGCTCACGTTCCTTGGTTCTTTCATGTCCTGCACAGCTTTGGTTTTCTCTGGATCCGGCCTCATTCCATCCGCTGAGATGATGTGGTCAAGAAATTTTACTTCTCTCTGACCAAATTCACATTTTGACATGTTTAGTGTGGCCCCAGCTTTTTCTGCTTGCTCTAGGACCGCGTACACTCTTGTATCGTGCTGTTCCTTTGTGGCCCCCCAAATGAGGACATCATCCATATGGCAGACGACCCCTTGCAGACCTACTGTTAGCTCAGTCATCATCATGTTCTGAAAATGTTCTGGGGCAGAGGAAATACCAAAGGGCAAGCGGTTAAAGTGGTAGTGCCCAAATGGTGTAATAAATGTTGTGTAGAGAGCTGACTCTTCTGACAGCGGTATCTGCCAGAAGCCCATATTAGCATCTTACTTGGTGAAGTATTGTGCACCTGTCAGCTTGCCCAGGGTTTGATCCACAGAGGGGAGAATGTATCTTTCTCGACACACTGACTTATTCAGGGGTGTCAGGTCCACACAAATGCGTACCTTTTCTTTGTCCTTTTTAGGGGCGACCACCATGCCACAACACCAGTCAGCTGGTTTCTCCACACAGCTGATGACCCCTAGTTTTTCCATCCTCTCCAGCTCTTGTTTAACCTTATCCATCATAGGTAATGGGACCCATCGGGGCACTTTCAGAGAAAACGCGACTGAATCTGATTTAAGTTTAATGGTGTATGACTTCTGAACCAGTCCAAGTTCATCACAGAGTTTTGGATATGTCTTCATGACTGTTTGCTGGCCCACGGTGTCAAACCTAGGCATCAGCTTGAGTTTCACAGAGGCGGATCTGCTCAGCAATGCCACCCGCAAATTTTCCACAACGTATATCTTCTCTGTAGTGCTCCTGTCTATAAAAGAGTGTCTCTGTAACTGACCGTAGAACAGTTAGTTCAGTTCCACCTGGGCCATGAAGAGGTTTTTGTGCTTTTTGTAGTGTTTCATCTCTGTCTTTTATTCCTTCAAATACTTGTTCAGGAATGGCGGTGACATCTCCTCCAGAATCTAATTTAAATGTCACTCTGCTGCCTCTTAAGTTAAGGTCTGCCATCCATGGCTCATCCCCGGAATCTAGCTCTCCTAAAAACAGTCCATCTTTGTCTCATGTAACCTCACTGATTGTGCTCTTGGACCTGCAGACTCTTCTGTAATGTCCCCTATTCCCACAGAGGCAACATTCTGCACTCTTAGCAGGGCACTGGGATGCGGAGCGGAAGGGTGTTTGGCCACATTTAGGACATGCTCTGCTATTTTCTATTCTGGTCTATGTAGTTTTCTTAATTTTATGCTGTCCTTGTGTCTGCTCTTTATATTTGTGCTGTTTTCATCCTTTAACATGCACTGCATCCACAGCTGTTTTACTTGTCTCTCCTCTCAGATCTGACTGTTGCCACTTTATTTCTTCAGACTGTTGGGCCATAGTGATAGCTTTAATGAGGTCTTTATCAAGCTGGATCCTCTCTGACAAAGCTTTAAGGCCAACGACAAATCTGTCTCTCAAAAGATCATCATGCAGTTCTCCATACTCACAGTTTTCTGCCAGGGCATAAAGTGCTGTGATGAATGAATCCACTGTGTCTGTTGGCTGCTGCACTCTCTTATTAGATTTTGCTCTTTCATATATAACATTTTTCTTTGGAACGAAGAATCTGTCAAAACCATTTCTGACTGCATCGTACCGCTGGTGCTGCTCGGTAGTTAGTGCTGGCCCTCGTAGCACGTCGTCAGCTTCATCCCACATGCAGTACACAAGAGTGTTCATCTGGTTAGCGTCGGACGAATTGTTGAGGTTACTTGCCAGTCTAAAGCGCTCAAACCGCCGTATCCATTTCTCCCACTCCTGTGGTTTTGAGAAATCAAAAGGTTCAGGTGGTTTGATGAAGGTTGAAGCTGGGGTTGCCGTCATCGCCGCCGCTATTACAGGATCTGTCGGCGCGGCTGCTTGGGCCGCTGCTGTCCCCCCCCGCTGAAGCTACCATCTCTTGTGCTGGCTCCATAGTCGCTAGCCAGTTGCAAAGCTGACTTTTCTCACCTCAAAGTACACCAACTTCTGACACCATGTTGCGTTGGGTTCTTTTATAAATAAAGACTGCTGCTTTGGGTGTTCACGGAGCCTCTTTTATTAACAAGCTGCAACAACATTAACACTCTAACTCCATAATAGTGTGTCTACACATGCAGCACTCAGGCAACATCTAGGCATGATCTGCCCTCTAGTGGCTACACATATGCAATACTCTGGATTACACCACATAGAGGATGGTGAGCGTTGTGATCCATCCATCCATCCATCTTCTTCCGCTTAATCCTTTTTCAGGTCGCGGGGGGGCTGGAGCCTATCCCAGCATCTTTAGGCAAGAAAGTGTTGTGATATGATGTGATATTATGCATCTTTTATGTTATTTATCCCACCGGTGGAAGGCTCACTTTGAACAAACAACAACGTTGTCTCCTGTATGCAGACAATGAGCTGGATTGCTAGCCATCAATGCTAACTCTGTGCTCCGCTTGTATTTTACGTTTGTGCCGACAACATCTGACGAAATAGTGTAAATTCTTGTTAAAAAAGGTGGTTTTCACAGCAACACAAGTACAAAACACTGCCCAAACTTGAAGCCAGGGCAAGAGGAGACACAGCAGTGGCAAAACTTTTATTGATAAAAATGACATATTTTGACTGAGCGACTCCATACTCAGGGATGCGCACCCTCAGTTAAAGTACTAGATTCCATTCAACTGAATGTATTAACTCATTCTGATTTCTGAGGCCACAGTAAAAAAAATTATTTTAAACGTAACCCAGCCCTTGTAAAATCTACTTTACTGAAGCGTAGCTACATGAAAATTGTGGTTAAATACAACAACGTAGTACTTTTTTGTCACATTCCACCACTGGCTTTTAGCAGCAAGTGTACTTCCCAAATATGTTTTAAATGTGCTTTGATTAACCATCACCCATTTCTGTCTTTCATCTAGGCAAGAGGAAAACGATCCACCCCAAACCGGACCTTGCGTCACTATTTACAGAGATGCAGGCTAAAGATCTGCTGAACCATTACCAGTCTGAGCGGCACATCCAGTTGCATCTCAGTGGCTATTTTTACATGGACACAAGTAACCGGATCTTAAATCTTAGAAAGAGTTGTTGCTACGCAATTATTTGACCACCTGCAGGGAAATGGTTTACTTGAAGAGTTTCAATCTGGGTTTAGAATCCATCATAGTACTGAAACAGCCTTAGGGAAGGTCACTAATGACCTCCTCATCGCATCTGATAATGGACTGGTTTCTGTACTTGTCCTTTTAGACCTTAGTGCAGCTTTTGATACTATCAATCATAATATTCTACTTGATAGATTAGAACACTATGCTGGACCTAATGGAACTTTGTTGCAGTGGTTTAGATCTTATTTATCTGATAGGTTCCAGTTTGTTCATGTCAATAATAAGTTTTTTTTCAACTCAAAGCTTAGTCATGGAGTTCCATAGGGATCTGTGCTAGGCCCTACTCTTTTTAGTTTATATATGCTTCCGTTAGGCAACATTATTAGAAAGCACTTTATATATTTTCATTGTTATGCAGATGATACATAATTATACCTGTCAATGAAGCCAGATGATAGTAACCAATTAGCCAAGTTGGAAGCCTGTCTTATGGAAATCAAAGCTTAGATGACTTGTAATTTCCTGCTATTAAATTCAGATAAGACTGAAGCCATTCTTGTTGGTCCAAAAAACCTTAGAAATACCTTTCCAAATCAAACTTTCAGTTTGGATGCAGTTACTCTTTCTCTTAATAGCTCTGTGAGGAACCTTGGAATTATTTTTGATTAAGATCTGTCCTTCACTTCACATATTAAATTTGTTTCTAAGACTGCCTTCTATCATTTGCATAATATTGCCAAGATTAATGCTGAGATGATGCTGAGAAACTGATCCACGCTTTTGTTAGCTCAAGATTAGATTATTGTAATTCTTTATTATCAGGCTGTCCTAAAACATCTTTAAAAAGTCTTCAGCTGATCCAAAATGCTGCAGCAAGAGTTTTAACAGGTACTAGAAAGAGAGATCATATCTCTCCAGTTCTGGCCTCCCTTCATTGGCTTCCCATAGAGTTTAGAATTAAGTTTAAAATCCTTCTTCTTACTTATAAAGCTCTAAACAATCAGGCTCCTTTTTATTTAAAAGATCTGATACTACCGTATTATCCTAACAGAGCACTATGCTCCCAAAATGCAGGATTAGTTGTAATACCTAGAATCTCCAAAAGTACAATGGGAGGCAGAGCCTTCAGTTATCAAGCTCCTCTCTTGTGGAACCAGCTGCCAATCTGGATTCGGGAGTCAGACTCGATCTCTGTTTTTAAGAATAGGGCTAAAACCTACCTTTTTGATAAAGCCTACAATTAGGGAGGGATCATATGCTTCTGAACCCTCCCTTAGTTATGCTGCTAATAGGTTTAGTCAGCCGGGGGACCTCAAATAATGCACTGGGCCTCACTCCTTTCCTCACTCTCAGTGAAATATTTTTTTTTGCTGGTCATTAACATCTGTTTGTTCTCTCCCATAGATTGAGTCCCCATCGTGCTGTTTGCTCTCTACATGTCTGTTCTTTTCATCTTCTCTGTCCCCTCACCCCCCAGCCAGTCACAGCAGATGACTGCCCGTCCCTGAGCCTGGTTCTGCTGGAAGTTTCTTCCTGTTAAAAGGGAGTTTTTCCTCTCCACCGTCGCCAAGTGCTTGCTCACAGGGGATCGCCTGATTGCTGGGGTCTTTCTACAACTGTGGGGGTCCCCCCTACAGTTGAAAGTGCTATGAATGAATGAATGAATGAATGAATTTATTTATTTCGGATAGTACATTACAGGTTAAAAGAAACTGTATAATATAACAACAAGGTCAAATTAGACAAAGACTCCTTCTACTATACAATTCCACGTGAGTTATCCGAAATGGGTGATGGCTGAAGCCGCAGCTTATATTGCCCACCCATATTCCATCCAAGAATTCAAAGGAGAAAAAAAGAGAAAACAAGACAAGAGCGATTACAATTTAAAACAAGGCTAAGACAAAATATGACTAAGAGAAAAAGAAAACTGAGCTAGTCTAAGTTAAGCGGTTACTATTCAAAAACAAATCTAAGACATAGTGTCACAGAGAAAAAAGAAAAACTAAGCTATAACACAACACAGGCTGGAAATGTCAATCCTTATGTGAGTTTACATGTCGTCTTGTAAATATGTTTGGAGTATTTCTTCCTTTAGTTTTTGTTTAAATTGTCCAAGCTTTGTACATGATTTTAATTCAGGTCCAAAATCGTTCCATAATCTGACACCTTGCACTGAAATACAGTGTTGCTTGGTAGTTGTTCTCACTGTAGGCTTTTGAAATATACATGTTCCTCTGAAGTGATATCGTTTCTCCCTTGTTTGGAACAACTTTTGGATATTTGCGGGTAGTGATAGATTCTTCACTTTGAACATTATTATTGCGGTTTTAAAGTCGATCAGATCTTTCAACTTGAGAGTTTTTTGTTTAAGAAAAAGTGGGTTTGTTGGTTCCCTGTAAGCTGCTTTGTTGATTATTCTAATAGCTCTCTTTTGAAGCATAAAGAGTGGATATATGTTTGTTTTATATGTATTTCCCCATACTTCATTACAATATGTCATGTATGGGAGTATTAATGAATGATACAAGGTGTATAGTGTGGGTTGATTCAGCAAATTTTTCACTCTGTGTAATATTGCAATTGATTTGGATACTTTACCTTTTATATAATTAATATGTGGCTTCCAACACAGTTTGTTATCAATTATTACTCCAAGGAATTTAGTTTCGGATACCCTTTCAATCTCTACACCATTTACACTGAGTTTGGGTACTGGGTAGTTGTGATGGTTGTTAAAGACTATAAATTTTGTCTTGCTTAAATTGAGCGTTAATTTGTTTGAATCAAACCACAGTTTCAGCTTTCCTAATTCCTTTCCGAGTGTATCCAGAAGTTGTTCCAAGTTGTTTCCACTGCATAGCAGGTTAGTGTCATCAGCAAACAATATTAAGTCCATTTTTTCTGAAACTTTACATATATCATTTATATACATATTGAATAATAATGGTCCCAAAACTGAACCCTGTGGGACTCCACAGGTGACCTTCAGTAGCTCTGAGTTTTTGTTGTTAACACATACAAACTGATATCTATTCTTTAAGTAACTTCTTAACCAGGACAGTGCTACCCCTCTGATGCCCCTATGAGATGACTGTTGTTGTGAAATGGCGCTATATAAATAAAGTTGAATTGAATTGAATTGAATTGAATTAAAAGCCTGATCGGAATAAAAATGCTTCATGTAAACACGCCAATCTGAATATTCTAACCCGATCACGCTCATTTGGATCAAAATTTCATTCCGATTGAGAGGGGTGGTTTATGCTGATTGTTAATCCGAATGGTGCGCATGAAAACCCTTATTCCGAACGTAGGGCAGAAAATATGTTTACTGCACATGTCTGTACACCAACCGCACGTCGACATGACATATTTCCGCCTTGGCAGCAGCTAGCGGAAAACATAGCGGTAGTAAAACAAAACTGGTCTGTATCATCCTTCTGTCTCCCCCTGTTCGTCATATGCAGAAGTATGTACTTGTAGCTTCATTACAAAGACCAGCAGAAGCAAAAGTACAGTCTGAATAACACAATACAGGTCAATTTTGACACAAAGCGGGGCTTGCTAACACCAGAAGTTGCTTCTTCTACTATTTTCGGAATGTCGAAATGTCGATGCGCGCATGTCAAAATGATTTATTCCACTGAAACGTGTGACACATGGAAACACACGTCCTAATCAGATTGTGGGCGACCCATGCTGTAGAGTTCAGTAGTTTTCCTCTCAGACTGAGAGAGCATGGAGATCAAAGAGCTGGGGGTAAGGGGAATTGTCTTGGGGGAGTGAATGGTGAATGCAGGACCTCAGGTAGCAGGGAGGTGTGAGTTTTGGGATATAAAAGAGAGAGTTCCTGCTACAGATGTTTAATGTTCTGATTCTGGAAGATGTGAGAGTGAAATAAAGTTGGTCTGCTAGGAAAGTTCAGTCTGGTTATTTCATCTCCACACTGGTGACCCTTGACGCAGAATGGAACACGAGGCGAACACCCCGGAGACGACTCGGACGGGAAATCCCAGCAATGCGTGCGTCGTTTCGGTCAAACTACTGGACTTTTGGCTGCACGACCCGAAGTCTTGGTTCCTTCACACCGAGGCCCAGTTTGCGCTCCGGGGAATAACGGCAGATGACACCAGGTATTACTATGTGGTCGCAGCGCTGGACGTTCGCACGACTCAGCACGTAGCGAGCCTGCTCCAACAGTCCCCAGCCCACAGCAAATACAGGGCTCTCAAAGCTGCGCTGACCCGGCGCTACACACTCTCGGAATGCGAGAGAACGGAGAGACTCCTGACGCACTCCGAGTTGGGAGACGGGTCAGCGGTCGAATGGATTGAGAAGATGTTGGCGTTGATGGGCACGGACGATGGGCATTTTTTATTTGCCCACCTTTTCCTCTGGAACCTCCCAATGGCAGCCAGAGCGGTCCTTGCCAACTCGTCGTTGCTGGCCGCGCGTGACTAGCCCAGGAGGCAGATCGGATCATCCTCACCACCAGAGCCCTCACAGTGAACGCAGTGGCATCAGAACCCAGCGAGGCTGCCAGCGGAAGCGAAGAGCCAGCGATGGTAGCAGCAGCGGGGGCCAGGAAGCGCCAGAGAGACATGCTCTGCTCCTACTACCGCCGTTTTGGAGAGGACGCACGCAGATGCATGCCACCGTGCCAATTCAAGTGTTCGGGACACGCCAGGACTGGCAGTCGATAGCAGCTGCGACCGCCAGTGAAGAAAGCAAGGTACTGTACGTGACGGACTCACGTTCGGGGAGACGATTCCTCGTGGACTCCGGCTCCCAAAAGAGCCTCATCCTGCCATCCTATGCCGACCAGCTAGCGGGAACTAGCAGCCCCGAGCTGATGGCCGCAAATGGCTCAGACATTAAGACTTTTGGTGAGAGGACACTGACTGTATCCCTGCACGGCCGTACGTACCAGTGGACATTCATCATTGCGGCATTCAGTTTCCCAATCTGAGGCACTGATTTTTTGTGTGACTACTAGTCGATGTTACTAACAGACCCCTGATTAATGCAATGTCTTTTGATTCTCTCCCCTGTACAGCTCGTGGAGCCGAGCCAACAACGCTAACCAGCGTCACAGCTCCAGGTGGTAAGTTCCACACACTGTTCACCCAGTTCCCAGCACTAACAGTCCCGAAGTTTTCAGCGGCCATCACTAAACACGAGGTGGAGCACTTTATTACCACCACCGGGCCGCCTGTTTTTGCACGACCTCGGCGCCTGGACACAGCTTAACTGGCTATAGCGTGCGAGGAGTTTGCCAACTTGGAAAGGCTGGGTATCATCAGACGATCAAACAACCCATGGGCATCCCCACTACATATGGTCCCTAAGGCTGAGGGATCGTGGCGACCTTGCGGAGATTTCCGCAGATTAAACAACGCCACAGTGCACGACTGCTACCTGATCCCCCATATTCAGAATTTTTCCGTTCACCTCACCGGGGCACATATTTTTTTCTAAGATAGACCTGGTTCGTGGTTACCACCAGGTCCTGGTGCATGTGGAGGACATACCTAAGATGGCAGTAATAACCCCGTTTGGTCTGTCTGAGTTTTTACGCTTGCCTTTCGGGTTAAAAGGAGTGGCACAGACATTCCAACGCATGATGGATGCGGTGTTGCGCGATCTGCCGTTTGTGTTCATAATAATAATAATAATAAGTTTATTTATAGAGCACCTTTCACAGACAGAGTCACAAAGTGCTTAACATGGTAAAAAAAAACAAAATAAAAACACAGGCACATAAAACAGTATAAGAAAGTAGACAGTAAAAGCACATAAAAATACAAACGGCACATAGTTAAAAAGCCAGGCTAAAAAGGTGGGTCTTTAGTTGCTTCTTAAAAACACCAATGGAAGGTGCAGATCTAAGTTCAAAAGGCAAGGAGTTCCACAGTCTGGGAGCAACAGCAGCAAAGGCTCTATCGCCTTTGGTTTTGAGCCTAGTATTAGGAACTACCAATAGATTCTGATGAGAAGACCTGAGAGACCTGCTGGGCTGGTGTAGAGAGAGCAGGTCACTAATATAAAAAGGTGCCTCTTCATGAATGGCTTTGTAAGTAAGAACAAGAACTTTAAAATCAATTCTATAATTTACAGGAAGCCAATGCAAGGAGGCCAAAACAGGAGTGATATGACAGAATCTACTGGACCTAGTTAGTAATCTTGCAGCAGCGTTCTGGACTAACTGTAGGCGGTGTAAAGAGGATTTGTTAAGACATGTAAAAAGAGCATTACAATAGTCCAAACGTGAAGAAACAAAGGCATGAATAATGATTTCTAACTGAGTGTAGGAAACCAATGACCTAATTTTGGATATATTCCTAAGGTGGAAAAAACAACTCCGGGTCAGAGATTTGACATGCTGATCAAAACTCATCGATTGATCGAAAATGACACCAAGATTTTTTAGATTAGACCGTACGTTAGGGCTTAATGAACCAATGCTATTAACCAACTTCGGAATTAGATTATCAGGTGCTACAATAAGGACTTCAGTTTTATCAGCATTAAGTTGCAAAAAGTTACTAGACATCCAGTCCTTGATTGCAGACAGACAATCATGAATAATTTTTAAATTGTCAACATGGTCAGGCTTAAAAGAGAAAAGTAGCTGTAAATCATCAGCGTAGCAGTGATAAGACACACCTTTAAATTTGCTGATAATAGAACCAAGTGGCAACATATATAGGGCAAATAAAAGTGGACCCAGAATAGAACCCTGAGGCACCCCACAGGTTAAAGGAGTAGAGTCAGATGAATAAGAGCCAACAGCCACGGAAAAGCTCCTACCAGAAAGGTAGGAGAAAAACCAATCCAGAGCTTTTCCAGAAATACCTACCCAATCTCTAAGCCTTTGTAACAAAATAAAATGATCATTAGTATCAAATGCTGCAGTAAGATCTAATAACACTAAAACAGAGCATTTGCCAGAGTCTGATGACATTAAAATATCATTTGACACCCTCAGAAGAGTGGTCTCTGTCGAGTGTTTCTGACGAAAGCCTGACTGAAATTTGTCAAAAATATTATGTTCAATCAGAAAGTCAGTGAGCTGCTTGGCAACAACCTTTTCTAAAAGCTTAGAAATAAAAGGATAGCTTCGAAATTGGGCCTGAAGTTTTTAAAAACAGATGGATCATAGGTTAGGTTTTTTTAAAAGTGGCTGCACAATTGCATGTTTTAAAATACGAGGTACATAAACCAGATTCAAAGTGAACTATTAATAATATAACCAAAGACGTACCCACTGAGCCAAATACCTCTTTTAACATTGAGGAAGGCCAAAATATTTAAAACGCAAGAGGAGGAATTTCATGGAGCTCACCTACACCAACAAATCCACAAAAGAAATTGGGGTAAAATCACTTAAAAAGGCCTGGTCTGTTAGGACAATCAAGGATTAGGGGAAAGGAATGAGTAAAACCAGCCCTAACAGCAGTGACCTTGTCAACAAAAAAGGAAAGAAACTTGTTACAGTCATTACATGAATTTATTTATTTATTTATTTTATTTATTTATTTAGCGAATGCAAAGTCCTTAAGCCAAGCAGTTGCCTCCTGGTTTGCTGTATGGAGGGTGTGTAATCCTCCTTCCAGTCTTTGGAGCGGGCAAGCCTCTATGATGTGTTCCATTGTTTGCTCCTCTCCACATGCGCACAGTGGGCTAGGGCTACTGCCCCATCTGTGAAGGCTGGCCAAGCAGGGGCCATGTCCAGTCCTGAAGCGATTGAGTGTAGACCACTGTCTCCTTGGGAGGTTGGTGCCCGGGACCTGTTGGTTGGGGTTTATCACCAGCTGTTTGTTTGGGACCTCCTTGGTCTCCCATTCCTCTTGCCAAGCTGTCTGGATGGTAAAGTCAGCTGGAGGAGGGTTTTTCCAAATCGGCCATCTGGATGAAAGTCGGGCAGTGGGTGGGGTGTAGATATCTGCATGGATTGGTAAGTGAGGAGAATCTTTAACTTTTTGGAGCATCCTTTGAGTTAATGCTGCTCGCCGGATGTGTGGATTATGTGGTTTATTATTACATGAATAAACAGGGGGAGCAGAAATGACAGGATTAACTATACTGTCTATTGTACTGAAGAGGATCTTTGAATTGTTACTATTGGAGGAGATGATGTTGGAAAAATAAGAAGTTCTTGCCATTTTTATCATATTGTTTAAATTCAATTAACAGCTCCTTAGGTACAATCGTTGCACCTCAAGTTAGTGGACTTCCACAGTCTTTCCACCCTCCGACATTTACGTCTAAAACAACAGAGATCATCATTTAACCAGGGGGATGAATTAACTCGCGCGACCAGTCCTGGTTTAAAGGAGCAACTACATCTAAGATGCTTGAACAGTGTGAGTTAAAAGAGCAGACCAAGCTCTCAGTGTCGTCATCAGAGGATAAAACCACACTGCTGTCAAAGGCAGCAGAAAATTTCACAGCGTGACAAATGGTCAATGACACGAGAGCATTTTACCCGCTTGCCAGTGTAACAGACTGATTTAACTGATAAATTAAAAAGAACACAAAAATGGTCTGACACATGAAGCTCCTTAGTCTGAACATTATTCACATTAAGACCGAATGTAAAAACAAGATCAAGTGTATTTCCTTTTATATGCGTAGGACCAGATAGACACAAAACAAAATTAAAAGATTCAATAATACCCAAGAAATTCACAGCAAAACTGTCATTGGGATCATTAATATGCAAATTAAAATCTCCAAGTAATAAAATCCGCTCAAATTTAATAATAGAAGTTAAAAAATCACTAAACTCAGATAAAAAAGAGGCATAAACTCCTGTTCATCTACCTGGATGACATCCTGGTGGCCAGCGCGTCCGAGGACGAACACGTAGCCCACCTCAGGACGGTTTTCCGGAGGTTGGAGGAGCACGGGTTAATAATCAACCCGGCAAAATGCCAGTTTGGCGTGACGGGGATCGATTTTTTGGGACACTGCATCTCACTGGAGGGAACAATACCCTTGCAAGACAAGGTGCGCGCAGTGGCGAATTTTCCCCGGCCTCAGATGGTCAGGGAGCTGCAGGAGTTTTTGGGGATGGTGAACTTCTACAATCGTTTCCTCCCCCGCGCAGCCCAGCTCATGCAGCCGTTGTACACCACGCTTAAGAAACGGAAGCCGGCAGACAGAGTTGAATGGACTCCTGAGCAGGAGCAAGCATTTTCCGAGGTTAAAACAGCTCTGGCGAACGCTGCACTGCTGGTGCACCCAGACCCAGCGGCTCAGATTGCGCTCACTACAGACGCATCAGACGTGGCCATAGGGCCGTCGTGGAGCAGTGTGCCGCCGGTTCTTGGCAGCCGCTCGCCTTTTTTAGCAGGTCTTTGCATGACAATGAGCGTAAATACAGCGCGTTCGACAGGGAGTTGCTGGCTCTCCACCTGGTCGTACGCCACTTCCAGTTCTGGCTGGAAGGGCGCGTCTTCACTGCGTTCGTGGACCACAAGCCACTAACGTATGTGATGGCCAAGGTTTCAGAACCATGGTCGGGCCGGCAGCAGAGACAGCTAGCCCCGATCTCGGAGTTTACAACCAACATTCGTCATGTGGCCGGTAAACTCAATGTGGTGGCTGACTGTCTCTCGTGTGTCATAGTGGCCCCAGTCTACGTGGGGATAGATTACACGGCCATGGCCGCAGAGCAGATCGGCAATGCTGACGTTTGCGTGCTCCAGTCTGGACCAACAGGGTTAAGGCTGGAGAGCAGAGTTATGCAAGATGCCCCCCCCCCCCAATCTGTGACGTCTCCACGGGACACCACTACCACACGGGACTACCACACGCTTGGCGACGCCAAGTTTTTGAGTCAGTTCACTCCGTAGCGCACCCAGGTGTACGTGCGTCAGTCAAAATGGTGGCAGCAAAGTTTGTCTGGCCGAGCCTGTGCAACCAGGTGAAAGAGTGGGCTGCAGCCTGTGTAGCGTGCCAACGAGCCAAAGTGTACAGGCACACAAAGGCCCTCCTTGAGCCGTTCCATATCCCGACTAAGAGGTTCGACCACGTTCACGTGGACCTTGTCGGCCCCCTCCCGCCTTCGCAGGGGTTCACGCACCTCCTGACAGTGGTGGACTGCACCACGCGATTGCCCGAAGCAGTCCCACTAGCTTCCACCGTGTCCGCAGACGTGGCACGCACCTTTTTAACAACATGGGTGGCATGTTTTGGCACCCCTTCGGACATCACGTCCGATTGGGGCCCACAGTTTGTTTCCGACCTCTGGTCCACAATGGCCCGAAGCCTGGGCATCTCAATTCATCGCACGACCGTGTACAACCCACAGGCCAATGGGTTATGCGAGTGTTTCCATAGGTCACTGAAAGCAGCGCTCAGGGCTTCGCTTACGGATGCAAATTGGGTGGACCGGTTGCCGTGGGTTCTATTAGGGTTGCGTTCCACACCGAGGAAGGATTTAGCGGCTTCCCCAGCGGAGCTGGTTTTTACGCAGCCCCTGCGGCTCCCTGGGGAGTTTTTACCAGATAACCCCACGCCGAACACCCATCCGTCCCCGCGTTCGCAGCATAGTGCAGATGCACGGACGCTCCCTGGCCCAGCCCACCACTGTTTTCCCCGCGCGTCTGTGCCAAAAACCTTGAAGGACGCGGCGTTCATGTTTATCAGGCACGATGCCCACCGGACCCCATTGCGCTCACCCTACGATGGCCCGTTCAGAGTGCTGAAAACCGGGGACAAACATTTTGTGTTAGACCTGGGAGGTCGCCGGGAGAGAATCTGTATGGACAGGCTTAAGCCCGCCTTTGTTGTGGCAGATGAGCAGCTGGAGTTGGCTCGAGCTTCTCGGCGAGGAAGACCCCCCTGAGAGCTCCCCAGGAAAATGATTCATTACAGCAGTCACATGAGCATGCTGAATGTTTCCCCCCCCCCATTGTCCCCCCATAGACGGACACACCCCTAGGAACCCCCCACGGGCACAGCTGCGTCGCGGAGCTGAAGACCCCCTGTTACAGCAGCTATGGGCGGAGACTGAAGCCACAAGGATGGGAGAGTTAACACCCAGTCTGAGACTCTGGGGGGGGGGGCGGTGTGGGGGACCCATGCTGTAGAGTTCAGTAGTTTTCCTCTCAGACTGAGAGAGCATTGAGATCAAAGGGCTGGGGGGTAAGGGGAAGTGAATGGTGAATGCAGGACCTCAGGTAGCAGGGAGATGTGAGTTTTGGGATATAAAAGAGAGAGTCCCTGCTACAAATGTTTAATGTTCTGATTCTGGAAGATGTGAGAGTGAAATAAAGTTCGTCTGCTCGGAAAGTTTGGTCTGGTTATTTCATCGCCACAGGATCAGCTTTTTCAGGATCCATGTAAACAGTAAAATTCTGTTTATTGACCAAATAAGTATTTGGTCAATAACAAAAGCTCATCTCAGTACTTTGTTATATACCCTTTGTTGGCAATGACAAGTGGTCAAACAAGTGGTCAAACGTTTTCTGTAAGTCTTCACAAGGTTTTCACACACTGTTGCTGGTATGTTGGCCCATTCCTCCATGCAGATCTCCTCTAGAGCAGTGATGTTTTGGGGCTGTCGCTGGGCAACACGGACTTTCAACTCCCTCCAAAGATTTTCTATAGGGTTGAGATCTGAAGACTGGCTAGACCACTCCAGGACCTTGAAATGCTTCTTACGAAGCCACTCCTTCGTTGCCCGGGCGGTGTGTTTGGAATCTTTTGTCATGCTGAAAGACTCAGCCACGTTTCAGCTTCAATGCCCTTGCTGATGGAAGGAGGTTTTCACTCAAAATCTCACGATACATGGCCCCATTCATTCTTTCCTTTACACGGATCAGTCGTCCTGGTCCCTTTGCAGAAAAACAGCCCCAAAGCATGATGTTTCCACACCCATGCTTCACAGTAGGTATGGTGTTCTTTGGATGCCACTCAGCATTCTTTCTCCTCCAAACACGACAAGTTGAGTTTTTATCAAAAAGTTCTATTTTGGTTTCATCTGACCATATGACATTCTCCAGTCCTCTTCTGGATCATCCAAATGCTCTCTAAGCAAACTTCAGACGGGCCTGGACATGTACTGGCTTAAAGCAGAGGGACACATCTGACACTGCAGGATTTGAGTCCCTGGCGGGTGTAGTGTGTTACTGATGGTAGCCTTTGTATTTTGGGTCCCAGCTCTCTGCAGGTCATTCTACTAGACCCCCGTGTGGTTCTTGGGATTTTTGCTCACCGTTCTCGTGATCATTTTGACCCCACGGGGTGAGATCTTGCGTGGAGCCCCAGATCGAGGGAGATTATCAGTGGTCTTGTATATCTTCCATTTTCTAATAATTGCTCCCACAGTTGATTTCTTCACAACAAGCTGCTTACCTATTGCATATTTAGTCTTCCCAGCCTGGTGCAGGTCTACAATTTTGTTTCTGGTGTCCTTTGACAGCTCTTTGGTCTTGGCCATAGTGGAGTTTGGAGTCTGACTGTTTGAGGTTGTGGACAGGTGTCCTTTTATAACTGATAACAAGTTCAAACAGGTGCCATTAATACAGGTAACGAGTGGAGGACAGAGGAGCCTCTTAAAGAAGAAGTTACAGGTCTGTGAGAGCCAGAAATCTTGCTTGTTTGTAGGTGACCAAATACTTATTTTCCACCGTAATTTGCAAATAAATGCTTAAAAAATCCTTCAATGTGATTTTCTGGAATTTTTTTTTTTCTCATTTTGTCTCTCATAGTCGAGGTATACCTATGATGAAAATTGGAGACCTCTCTCATCTTTTAAGTGGGAGAACTTGCACAATTGGTGGCTGACTAAATACTTTTTTGCCCCACTGTATTTCTCCATGTGACCTTGTGACTGCATTATTTTAATTGCTTTTAATCCTAGATCAAGTTTGTTTTGTCATGGTCTGAGCGCCGATTTCGTCCGCGCTCGGGCCAAGCACGTCTCCCTCCGCTGAGTGGTCCACGACGCCAGGCCTACGTCGCCAGACGAGGAGGGGGCCTGCAGTTCTGGAGAGCCTGGTTCCAGCCCCGCAGCCACGTCATGGGTAGAGGAGAGGAGCGGACTGCAGCCTGGAGCCTGCGCTGATGATAAAGCGTCCCCGGGTCTCCATGCCGGAACAGTTCGAGCCAGCGGGTCGAGGGTTCCCTGCCACAACGCCGTGCTGGTTATCGGTGTGGATGTCAGCGCCGGAGGATCCACAGACTGCAGTGACCATCATGCCGGCTGCGGAACCCGCCACAGCCGAGTGGGAGCCTGAGGATGAACTTCTCCGCCCTGAGCCTGGATCGATGAAGTCCTGGACGGCGACAAAACCCGAGTGCAGAGTCACCGGTGCGGAGCCAGTCGTGGCCGCTGTGCTGGAGGTTCCAGGTTCGGGGTCGGAAGTCATCACCAGTGCTGCGCCGACCCAATTGGGGTCCGACGCGGGTGCAGCCGAGACCCAGTGGGGGTCCGTCGCAGGTGCAGCCGAGATCCAGTCGCGGTCTGACGAGACCCAGTGGGGGTCCGACGTTGGTGCAGCCGAGACCCAATCGGGGTCCGTCGCGGGTGCAGCCGAAACCCAGCAGGGTCCGACGAGACCCAGTGGGGGTCCGACGTGGGTGCAGCCAAGACCCAGTGGGGGTCCAACACGGGTGCAGCCACGACTGCAGCATTGGTACGGGTCAAGGTCGGTGGAGGAGCTGCAGACCCTTCGCCACCTGACAGGGTGCGGGCTCGTCATCACCATCATTCCCCTCGTCTGTGTCACCAACCCTGCTCATCATCGCCGGGGGCTGTTGGGGGGCCTCTACACTCGGCCCAGCTCTCCCATGTCTTTCCCCTGCCAGGAAGGCCGCCGCAGGCTGTCTTCCCACGGTTCTGGTGGCTGACGGATGCGGGTCGGCCACCCGAGGAACTGTTTCGCCGGTTTGGTGCCCTAAGTTGGCCACCCGACACACTGTGTTTGCTGCTGGGTGAACTGGTTTGGTCGCCGGAGGATTGGACTTTCCAGGCCTGGGACTGGGGTAGGCCGCCCAACCATGTTCTGTTCCCCGTATTCACCTGTTGGCCTTGGGACGCAGGGAGACCACCGGAACTGTCTTCGGGGCTTTTGGATTCTGCCTGTCGTCATTTTCTTGAACTGTCTGGGTTAAAGGTCATTCGGGGTGATAATCTGGCTCTGTGGTCTTGCATTGGTTAATGTGTTTTTTGTTTTTTTTTTCTTTTTTCCCCTCTTCTGTTTGAGGGACATGAGTGTGTTTCTGGTTGTTTTTTTTTTCTCTCTTGCCCTGTGGGTTAATGTGCATTATGGGGTATGGTATTTTCTGTGAATCGTGCTCTGTAATTGCTTCATTTATGCCCTGTGTTAATTGTAATTCGTGTATTTGGGAGTCTCATATTTTCTGTTGATCGTGCCCTGTGATTGTTTCATTTGTACTCTGTTTTTATTATGATTTCTGTATTAGGGAGTGTCATATTTTTTCTGGTTATCTATGTTCTTCTGTTATCGTTGTGATTTTTGGTCTGTGGCTGATCATTTCCCTCCAGGCCTGCTCCCCCATCCGCCCGCCCTGGGGGGGTGAGGGGGCTTGGGTGTCAACGGGTGTTCGGAGCCCACCCTCAGGGGGGAGGTAATGTCACGGTCCGACCGCCAATTTCGTCCGCGCTCGGGCCATGCATCATCTCCACCAGGTTTGACAGCAGTGTTTACCTTCTGGCTCCCCGAGCTCTTATTGTGACAGCGCTCAGAAGGGCCTCCTCCTGTCAAAGCCTGACAGTTGTGCTCCATTTGCGGCTCATCAGCAGCCCTGTACTTAAGCGGGCGCTGGGAGCAGTATGATGCAGCAGTCTCGTCAACTAATCGTCAGCTAATCGTCTATGATCGTCAGTAACTCTATGTCAATGATTCCTTGTTCATGGTCATGACTGTAAGTAAGCTTGGTGTTAGCCTGTGTCTAGTGTTATGTGTTTTAGCCCACCATGGCTCATTACTTTGTGTGTTCTTGTGTTCGTAATAAACATCAATGCAAACCTCACCAGCAACTTTTGGTGTCTTATGGTGGCTCGCAAGTGCCACCGCATGACAGTAGACTGCTGCCACTAGGCGCCCAAATTGACGCCAAACTGAGACGCCATTCCCGGTGAGTTTGCTTAATTGGACAATTGTTCTTCCCTGTCTGGGTAACTGCGTGCTGGGAGAATGCAGTCATGGAGGGGCCACGCTCTGAGTTTGGACTACGAGCTGGCGGAGGCTTTGGAGTACGTGGACGAAACGCTCATCGCTGCCTCCCTCCTCGACTATCACAGCGATGTATGCTGCTTCCTGGACGTCACTGAGGATGTCCTAAATTATCTCCCCCGCTACGCCGACCACCCTGAAGTCGGCGCGAGGAGGGACGACATCGCCGCACAGCGCGAGATACTCTGTATGGTGGAGGAGGAGTACGGCAGGAAGCAGAGGAGAAGGCATCCTCGCTCCCCGCTTTGGGATCCCGTTCCTGTCCCCGATCCAGTCCAGGAGTTCGCGCCATCCGGGGGCCGTCCAAGACGTCGGCGCTGCGGCCAAGGTAAACCTCAGCAGGATCCCTGTCTGAATCCGCTTCCAGTGAAGCCCGTGAGTGGACCGTCGCGAGTGGCTCTTCCTCGTCCTTCCAGAGGGCCCTCTGTCACCATCCAGCGGGAGAAGGGAGGAACAACGTCCCCTACAGCAGGCTCCATCCTTCCTCCAGAAAACAGGCAAGTGCAAATTCCTTCTTCTCATCATGGTTGTGATTTGCCTTGTCTGACTCCTGGGGGCGGACTTCGGGGTTCGCAGTCCCCCGAGCTCCCACCACCTGCTGTAGCTCTAGTTACTAAACCTGCTGCCTCTGTGTCTCCCTCCGCTGAGTGGTCCACAATGCCAGGCCTACGTCGCCGGACGAGGAGGGGGCCTGCGGTTCTGGAGAGCCTGGTTCCAGACCCGCAGCCACATCATGGGCAGAGGAGAGGAGCGGACTGCAGCCTGGAGCCTGCGCTGATGATAAAGTGTCCCCGGGTCTCCATGCTGGAACAGTTCGAGCCAGCGGGTCGAGGGTCCCCTGCCACCACGCCGTGCTGGTTATCGGTGTGGATGTCAGCGCCGGAGGATCCACAGACTGCAGTGACCATCATGCCGGCTGCGGAACCCACCACAGATGAGTGGGAGCCTGAGGATGAACTTCTCCGCCCTGAGCCTGGATCGACGAAGTCCTGGACGGCGACAGAACCCGAGTGCAGAGTCACCGGTGCGGATCCAGTCGTGGCCGCTGTGCCGGAGGTTCCAGGTTCGGGGTCGGAAGTCATCACCAGTGCTGCGCCGACCCAATCGGGGTCCGACGCGGGTGCAGCCGAGACCCAGTGGGGGTCCGTCGCAGGTGCAGCCGAGACCCAGTCGGGGTCCGACGAGACCCAGTGGGGGTCCGATGTGGGTGCAGCCGAGACCCAATCGGGGTCCGTCGCGGGTGCAGCCGAAACCCAGCCGGGGTCCGACGTGGGTGCAGCCAAGACCCAGTGGGGGTCCAACACGGGTGCAGCCACGACTGCATCGGTATGGGTCAAGGTCGGTGGAGGAGCTGCAGACCCTTCGCCGCCTGACAGGGTGCGGGCTCGTCATCACCATCATTCCCCTCGTCTGAGTCACCAATCCTGCTCATCATCACCGGGGGCCGTTGGGGGGCCTCTACGCTCAGCCCAGCTCTCCCATGTCTTTCCTCTGCCAGGAAGGCCGCCGCAGGCTGTCTTCCCACGGTTCTGGTGGCTGACGGATGCGGGTCGGCCACCCGAGGAACTGTTTCGCCGGTTCGGTGCCCTGGGTTGGCCACCCGACACACTGTGTTTGCTGCTGGGTGACGTGGTTCGGCCGCCGGAGGATTGGACTTTCCAGGCCTGGGACTGGGGTAGGCCGCCCGACCATGTTCTGTCCCCCGTATTCACCTGTTGGCCTTGGGACGCAGGGAGACCACCGGAACTGTCTTCGGGGCTTTTGGATTCTGCCTGTCGTCATTTTCTTGAACTGTCTGGGTTAAAGGTTATTTGGGGTGATAATCTGGCTCTGTGGTCTTGCATTGGTTAGCGTGTGTTTTTTTTTTTTTTTTCTTTTTTCCCCTCTTCTGTTTGAGGGACATGCGTGTGTTTCTGGTTGTTTTTTTTTGTTTTTTTTCTCTCTTGCCCTGTGGGTTAATGTGCATTATGGGGTATGGTATTTTCCGTGAATCATGCTCTGTAATTGCTTCATTTATGCCCTGTATTAATTGTAATTCGTGTATTTGGGAGTCTCATATTTTCTGTTGATCGTGCCCTGTGATCGTCTCATTTGCGCTCTGTCGTAATTATGATTTGTGCACTTGAGAGTATCATATGTTCTGTTATCGTGCCCTGTGATTGTTTCATTTGTACTCTGTCTTTATTATGATTTGTGTATTAGGGAGTGTCGTATTTTTTCTGGTTATCTATGTCCTTCTGTTATCGTTGTGGTTTTTGGTCTGTGGCTGATCCTCTCCCTCTGGGCCTGCTCCCCCATCCGCCCACCCTGGGGGGGTGGGGGGGCTTGGGTGTCAACGGGTGTTCGGAGCCCGCCCTCAGGGGGGAGGTAATGTCATGGTCCGACCGCCAATTTCGTCCGCGCTCGGGCCATGCATCATCTCCTCCAGGTTTGACAGCAGTGTTTACCTTCTGGCTCCCCGAGCTCTTATTGTGACAGCGCTTGGAGGGGCTTCCTGCTGTCAAAGCTTGCCAGCTGTTCTGCATTTGTGGCTCATCAGCAGCCCTGTACTTAAGCGGGCGCTGGGAGCAGTATGATGCAGCAGTCTCGTCAACTAATTGTCAACTAATCGTCTATGATCGTCAGTAACTCTACTTCAACGATTCCTTGTTCATGGTCAAGTAAGCTTGGTGTTAGCCTTACGATCTCCTGTGTCTAGTGTTATGTGTTTTAGCCCACCGTGACTCATTACTTTGTGTGTTCTTGTGTTTGTAATAAACATCAATGCAAACCTCACCGGCGACTTTTGGCGTCTTATGGTGGCTCGCAAGGGCCACCGCATGACATGTTTTGGCTTAAAAATGCATCATAATTGTTGAATATATCTTATTATACCTAGCTCAGTACTGTTTACCTGTTGAAATATATATTCTATGGCTAATATAACCTCATAACTACAATATGGCACTTGGTGATCAAGTTTTGGCAGCTGATCACTTTTTGCCAAGACACCACCGGATGGAGCAGGTACATCCCATGATGTCTCAACGGTCTCTCCATGATTTTCACACAGATCAAAGCAGTTTGTTGCACAGGAAGCTAAACGTTTCTATAGACATTCTGAAGTTCTGTAACCACTGAGCGTTTGTGAAGCAGGGTGACATCAGTGGGAGGCTCTGTTGAAAGCCCAGACCCACGGTTTGAAGCTGTAATTTTGCTACAAGAGAGCCATCTGAAACACGCACAAAGCATACGTATTTTAGTACCTAATAGTGATAAGTTGCCGACATTATAATGTATTACGGCAGATTTAACACTTTGAGTGTGAGATTTTGCGTGCGACTAGTGGCAGAGCATGGTGCTGCGCCTGTTATCTCACTCTTACATCCCCGGCTGCACTGAAGATTTGTACTGATTTGAACTGATCTGCCAGTTTCAGAAGGTGGCAGAGATGCGTTGGAGGACTCAATGGATGACACGTAATACACCAAAGAAGAAAAACTCCTCATTTCCCTTTCCTGTTTTCATTCTGTTAGCCCAGAAAGCTAATATGGCTCCATATGGCGGTCCATCATCGTGCACCGTCACTTAGATGGCTTCGTACATGGAAAATAGCCGCGGGATACAAACGAAATTTATGTAGGATAATCATAAGACTTTGTAGATGCAGAAGAGAGCATAAATGACTGACAGAATGCAAAGTAACTACTACGATGGGTGACAACGCAGCGACCATGGCAGTGAGTGAGTCCCCTTAGCTGCCAGTAAGTGACGAATTACTTTGTTTGTTTTTTTAACATTGTACTGATTTCTTGTTCATATACGTTGAAGATGAGATAACGTACCTCTGTACAAAAAACAGTGTCAAAAGACTGAACCATTCTTTGTGTAAATACAGTTAGGCCCAAAAATATTTGGACAGTGACACAAGTTTTGTTATTTTAGCTGTTTACGAAAACATATTCAGGATACAATTATATAATCAATATGGGCTTAAAGTGCAGACTCTCAGCTGTAATTTGAGAGTATTCACATCCAAATTGGAGCAAGGGGTTAGGAATTACAGCTCTTTAATACGTAGCCGCCTCTTTTTCAAGGGACCAAAAGTAATTGGACAATTGATTCAGAAGGCTGCAAAAAAAAAAAAATAAAAAAATAACAAGGCTGCATGGACTCTTCCCTCGTTAACCTGTCATCAGTTAACCAGTTAAAAGGTCTGGAGTTGATTCCAGGTGTGGCGTTTGCATTTGGAAGCTGTTGCGGTGAACACACAACATGCGGTCAAAGGAGCTCTCAATGGAGGTGAAACAGACCATCCTGAGGCTGAAAAAAAAGAAGAAATCCATCAGATTGATAGCAGAAATGTTAGGAGTGGCCAAATCAACAGTTTGGTACATTCTGAGAAAAAAAGAGTGCACTGGTGAGCTTGGGAACTCAAAAAGGCCTGGACGTCCACGGAAGACAACTCGCAGAATCCATTCCATGGTGAAGAACAACCCCTTCACAACATCCACTCAAGTGAAGAACACTCTCCAGGAAGTAGGTGTATCACTATCTAAGTCTACCATAAAGAGAAGACCTCATCAGAGTAAATACAAAGGATTCATCACAAGGTGCAAACCATGAATCAGCCTCAAAATTAGAAAGGCCAGAATTGACTTTGCCAAAAAACACCTGAAGAAGCCAGCCCAGTTCTGGAACAGCATTCTTTGGACAGATGAGACTAAGATCAACCTGTACCAAAATGATGGGAAGAAGAAAGTTTGGAGAAGAATTGGAACAGCTCATGTTCCAAAGCACTACATCTTCTGTAAAACATGGTGGAGGCAGTGTGATGGCATGGGCATGCATGGCTTCCAATGCCACTGGGTCACTTGTGTTTATTGATGATGTGACAAAAGACAGAAGCAGCCGGATGAATTCTGAAGTGTATAGGGATATACTTTCTGCTCAGATTCAGCCAAATGCAGCAAAGTTGATTGGCCGGCGCTTCACCAATGATCCAAAACATACTGCAAAAGCAACCCAGGAGTTTTTTAAAGCAACGAAGTAGAATATTCTGCAATGGCCGAGTCAATCACCAGATCTTAACCCAATCGAGCATGCATTTCACTTGCTCAAGACAAAACTTAAGGCAGAAAGACCCACAAACAAGCAACAACTGAAGACAGCTGCAGTAAAGGCCTGGCAAAGCATCACAAAGGAGGAAACCCAGCGTTTGGTGATGTCCATGGGTTCCAGACTTCAGGCAGTCATTGCCTGCAAAGGATTCTCAACAAAATATTGAAAAGTAACATTTTACTTAGGGTTATGTTTATTTGTCCAATTACTTTTGAGCCCCTGAAATGAGGAGCATTTGTATAAAAATAGCTACACTTCCTACATGTTTAATCATATATTTTTGTTCAACCCCTTGAATTAAACCTTAAACTCTGCACTTCAATTCCACTGTAGTTGTTTCATTTCAAATCCAATGTGGTGGCATGCAGAGCCCAAATCATGAAGATTGTGTCACTGTCCAAATATTTCTGGGCCTAACTGTATGTCCAAAGTCCGCTTTTGACTGAGTTATGTAATTCAATATAGCTGCCATGGCATTATGCAGATTAGATGCGTAAAATCACTCCTATTTGAAACTTTAGATTATATTTTACATCTTTCTAATTGACAGTAAGCCATTATCTCTTACCACTTCAAAGTTATAGCCTTGGAAATCTGAACTATTTTATTGACAAAAAATCTTTACCACTCTTGACCACTAGGGGTTATGTCGCAATTCGGCGACAGTCACACTCAAACTGTTAAAGCTAACTAAAATTAGTAATCATTAGCTTACCTTCATATGTGATCGAGTTCGTATCCTTACGTCTTTGGCTTTATGGCTCTAAGGCTTCCTAAACGCCCCAGTACTTTTCCAGAGTGTGTCGTCTTGCCACCAGTAGCCTTTTCTGGCTCTCCTTTTTTGCCTTTACTCTGACAAAAAGCCAGAGACCGAGCAGTCGCCTTGTAATCCGCCATCTTGTGTTTTGCTTGTGTCATGTGTTTTACGTCACAGGAGTGTTGCGCCGCCTTGCTGTAAAAAAATCCCACCCACCTAAGGCAGTACTCAACTGTAGTGGAAATAAAAGTTAACTGAGTTGAGTAAAGTCATGTCGAAGTGAGTAGGGTTATATAGGTACTTGTGGAAAAGGGGCTTAAGTGTCACAAGCCTGGCTCACTGGGTTAGACAAAGAAGGGGAGACCACACAGAGGTGCCAATTTAAAGTTTATTGTTAAAAAGAAAACAAAAGGGAAAAGTGTAACGATCAGTGGTCTGTGTTGTGTGAATGGATGCATGAAACCAACAAAGAAAATTAATCACTGGCCAGCCCAGCGATCACACGCCTCTGTCAGGGGCTGCAGCTAAGCCCAGCGGCAAACCCAAACCAGAATGTCCACAGGCTACAAACAACACAAACGGGCCCCAGCACAACCCCGAACAAACAACAGACAGAACCAGAAGCAGTAGGCAGAGCAGAGCACCAGGAAGGTGCTATTGACAGGGGCACAGAGATGGCTTATATAGGCACCTCTCAGCCAGGAGCGGTCCTTCACAGCTCCACCTACAACATAGAGAAAAAACACAGAGAGGCCCCACTCCAAAAAGGAGTGGGATGTAACCCCCCCCCCCCCCCACACACACACACACAAAAAAAAAGGGGGGCTTCCCAATTGGGAAGGCTTGCACAAACTGAACTACAAACAAGTATTTCTACAGTTTATTTGTTCATTACTATAATTTACTATATACCATTAAAAAACAACAAATACAGATCTACCTTTTTTTCCCCCACCCGGTGCCGGTGTAAGCACCCAGCCAACCCATCTAAACCTGTCAGCCACCCAGCAACTCCTGGAACCTGGAGAAGCAATTTAAGAGGGCCGACAAACCAAACAGATGGCACAGGTAACTTTAGTCAAGACTTTCTCAGTCTAACCCCTAGGAACTCAGTACTCTGGACAGGGCCTCCATATGGCACATATGGACCAAAGCAGAAATAAATGGGCCCAAAATCAAAACAGCTGGACTTTCAAACAGTAGATATGAAAAAAAAAAAAAAAACATTATTCAGACACAGCACCCAACATACAGTGTGCATGGACTAATAGGAAATAACTGTCCCTCAGCAGGGCGACCAAAATCCACGGTCAACTGGACAGACAAAGAAAACCTGTCAGGAAGCTGATACAAGTCCACAGCCAGCCAGGAAAAAAAAAATATGTGTCTATCAGGAGGATGACCACTATCAAACTCCAGATAAACAGAGGTCTCAATCCAGGAGTTCCCCAGTTCACAAACCAGCTCTTCTCGGGAATAATCAGATTTCAACCGATTAATCTGACAAAGCTGCGTTTCCTCCTTCTGCTCAGGGTTAACTCCATAGACTTCATCAGGACCCAGATTAACAGACACTTCAACAATGTCACCCAGTGACAATTGACCATCAGAAGAACCAACATGACAAACTTATTGCTCTTGCTGACAGTTTGACACAAACTCCTGCTCAGGTGTACATAAACATCCTTCATCAGGAACCAAACTGGCAGACACTTTAACAGTACCACGCAGACCCACGTGACCGTCAGAGATAACAGCCGGACAAATTGATTGTTCTGACAGTCTGACACAGAATCCAGCTTCTCTGACACATCACCTGATACCACTGATGAGTCACCGTTAGAGAGCACACATTTGAGCACAATTAATTGGCACAGCCAGCGTCATAGGTGTCACTGTGCCTGCTGGAACCAATTCTCCAATTAGCTGATTGTGCGTCTCTGACACAGAAGGAACCAGGCCCAAATCAGGAGAAACATTACTTGAGTGCACACAGTTGGAGGTACTGTTTGGACCCAAATTGGTGCCACTGGCAGCCAAAATACTCAGTCTACAGCTCTCCAAACGTGCCCGTGCCAATGCGCACTCCCATAGCAAAAATGCCTCCAGTTGCTCAAACAACGTGGTAGCATTCCGAGTCAAACTCGTTCCAGCCATTGTAACTGGTGTTACACACACCACCTCACACAAACAAATCAAATCCAATCCAAACAGGTGCAGCACTCTGCCTGACAACTCAAAAATAATTCACTCACGCTTCCAAATCAAGAACACCACAAACCAAATTTATAAATTAAAACAGACACTCACCTCCATGTCTTCCCAACAGGTGTGCTTCTCAGCAAATGCTACACACTAATGGGTGCTGACATCACCCGGACACCACAGCTGCTAACTCATTCACGCACAAAAAAAAAAAAAACAACAAAAAAAAAACATTACGCCTCTACTCACCCATGTGAGCAGATTGTGCAAATGGAACAAACCTAACTAGCTGGGTTAAAGAGAAGAAAGTGTTTCCACACAAAACTGACACACTGGCAACTCTCCTCCCTGACTAACTGGTCACAAAACTATCTAACTAATCTAGACCCTAGTCTTCGGGCAGCTACTTGCAGGAGGTTCTTTAATCACGAGCCCACTGAGCTGACAAGCAACCGCTACACGGCGACTTGTCAAGAACTCCCGTGGATGTGACCTCAGGGCCGCTTTCACGCCACACTAAACCACAAGCAGACAGTGAACCCCTTGAGTGGAACTCACCATGAAGCCTACCAGGTGAAATTACCAGTGATATCAAACTAACTGAATGGAAAACATCTGTATTAACCCAGTTAACACACACACACACACACACACACACACACAAAAACAAACAAAGACAAATCTGTCAAACAAACAGATGAGCTCCCATTTCTCTCACAAAGGGATTCAAGCTCAAACTGATAACCAGGAAAGCCTCCACTTTGTCCTTTTACAAACGGGTGTACGGCTCAACAAACGAACCAGGTTTAAACAAACAAATGAGCTTCTCCAAAGCTCAGCCAGACAAGATTCAATTAGGCAAACAGACAGACGAACCCCCCATTCTCTCACAAATGGACCAAAGGCTCAAACAGACCAAGTTCAAACAAACAGATAAGCCTTCATTTGTCCTGTTACAAATGATTTTAAAAAGGCTAAACAGACAAACCAAGTTGACAGACAGACGGATTCAGATAAGCAAATGAGCCCTCAATTGCCACACCACAAATAGTTCTCAAGCTCAAACAAAACCAACCAGATTCAAACAAGTGGGCGAGGCCCCATCTGCCACAAGCCTGGCTCACTGACTTAAGCTGTGATCACACTATAACGTTTGGACCGACTTTTACTGACGTTTTGAAAAATCAGAGAAATCAGTGAAAACATTGGGGAAATTATGTTTGTGAGAAGTTTTTTTTTTTTTTAATCCAGCGGACCCCAGCTTTCACAAACTTTTCCTAGCATTTCCCAGCGTTGCATTCAGTGTTGTCAAACTTTTGCCAACTTAGGCTAGTGTATGTGTAGCAGTTGCCAACTTAGGTTAACTTAAGCTAAGAATACTCAGCGCAGTTCAGCTGACATCAATGTCAGGCGACGCTCATATAAAGATCAGCATTCGTGGAGGCTTCCTGCCACCCTAGACCTGCTTTTTTGGGTGGATTCACACTACAACATTTGGACCAACTTTTACTGACATTTTGGCAAACGTCTGGCTCTGCTGGCAAAAGCTGATAAAAGTTAATGATAGTTGGTGTTTGTTGGCAAACGCTGGCTAAAGTTGTATTTGTTGAGAATTTGCTGAAAATTTGGTGACATTTGGAAATAAACGGTGGTGAAAGATGTACTCTGTCAAAGTTCCTGGGTGCTGGGCTAAATTATGCAGAGTTCACCTGTCACCCTAAGTTAAGCTCCTTTGGCAAACATTGACTGAAATGCTGATGGAAGCAGATGATATTCACGAAGGAAAGAGAAATGGAGAGAAGGGGGGATTAAAAAAAGAAAATATATATGTAAGAGGACAATGTACAGTATTTGTTTGGTGATAACAAGGTGTGTATTACATTATTTTTTTTTAATGTATGGGAGTGTGGTGGCAGAGTGGTTAGCACTGCGGCAGCACAGCAACTCACCCTTGGCTGGGGGATCCTGGTTTCCATCCCAAACCCTGACTAACAATGATCTGTGTGGAGTTTGCATGTTATCCCGGTGTCTGCGTGTGTTTACCCCGGGTTTTTGTCCGGTTTTCTCCCACATGCCAAAAACATGCAAGTTAGGTTAATTGGAGACTTTAAAGTGGCCCCAGGTATGAATGTGGGTGTGAATGACGAAAGGGTTGGGTGCCGCACTAGTGGCTGCGTCATCCACTCATGTCGATGCCCTGTAATTTCCCCCATTGTGGGACTAATAAAGGAATCTAAATCTAATTATATACACACACACACACACACACACACACACACACACACACACACACACACACACACTACATGCCAAAACATGCAAGTTAGGTTAATTGGAGACTTTAAAGTCGCCCCAGGTATGAATGTGTGTGTGAATGGCAAAAGGGTTGGGTGCCGCACTAGTGGGTGCGTCATCCACTCATGCGGATGCCATGTAATTTCCCCACTGTGGGACTAATAAAGGAATCTAAATCTAATATATATATATATATATATATATATATATATATATATATATATATATATATATATATATATATATAAATTGCAGGCATTTGATGGTGTGATGAGTGTGGTCTGGTGAGTGGTTTTGTGTCTTTCCAGTGTTATTTTTCTACCACCAAGCTGTGCTGTTGCACAAACGTGTCTTTTGCCAGAACAAATTACTGGTTGCCTTGGAAACAAACCGATCACTTTAAAAAAAAATTTTGCTGTCTGTAAAAACATTTTCTTGGTACAAGGAATAACTCTTTTTTTTTTTTTTTGTAAAATTTTCAGTCAGAGTCTGTCTACTCTCTGCCAGCTACATATATATAATTTCCCAAAAATGTGGCAGCCAAAAGAAAAAAAAAAAATCTCCTCATTGAGAAATTCAATTCAATTCAATTCAATTCAACTTTATTTATATAGCGCCATTTCACAACAACAGTCATCTCATAGCACTATCAACTGTAGGGAGGACCCCCACAGTTGCAGAAAGACCCCAGCAATCAGGCGATCCCCTGTGAGCAAGCACTTGGCGACGGTGGAGAGGAAAAACTCCCTTTTAACAGGAAGAAACCTCCAGCAGAACCAGGCTCAGGGAGGGGCAGTCATCTGCTGCGACTGGCTGGGGGGTGAGGGGATAGAGAAGAAGAAAAGAACAGACATGTAGAGAGCAAACAGCACGATGGGGACTCAATCTATGGGAGAGAACAAACAAATGTTAATGACCAGCAAAAAAAAAAATATTTCATAGAGAGTGAGGAAAGGAGTGAGGCCCAGTGCATTACTGGAGGTCCCCCGGCTGACTAAACCTATTAGCAGCATAACTAAGGGAGGGTTCAGAAAACACATGATCCCTCCCTAATTGTAGGCTATATCAAAAAGGTAGGTTTTAGCCCTATTCTTAAAAAAAAAAAAATAAATAAATGTACTGTTCTTAAATTTTCTGCTCCGTGCGTAATCATTCTCCATGATTTATTGGTCCGGCTTTCATTGTGGGAATCAAACATGTTGATGTGGTGTCTAAAAGTAAATGACATTTAACAAGATTTTATGTTATTTTAATGGAGAGTTTTAACAGTCAAAATATAATCACCCGTCATTTTATTTATATGATGATTCACTAAACAGTTTTTTTTTATTCCATCCACATTTTAATTGCAGACATAGTGTTGGTCTATAGCATTATTTTATTATTTTTTAGATGAATAAATGAATGAACAGGGGGAAAGGGAATGCAGAAGTAACTACATAGGAATATAAATTAAAAATAAATAGTGAAACATATGCCCAAAGGAGATGTGTTCACTCCAGAAGCATAATAGCAGGAAGCCTCCACAAAGACTGATCTTTATATGAGCGTGACCTGATGCTGATGTCAGCTGATCCGTTGAGTGTTACTCTGATTTTTCAAAACATCTGCACAAGTCGTCCAAACTCTAGAGTGAAGCCAGCTTTAATTTTGGCTGACTTAGGTAAACTGTATATAACACCCCAGTGCTCAGGACCTTTTACAATCTGGGCACAGCTTTCACCAACGTTTATTTTCAAACATTGGTAAATTTTCAGCAGGCTGAAAATTGTCAAAGAACACAACTTTTGCCAGCATTTGCGAACAAACACCAACTATCATTAACATTTGCCAGCAGAGCCAGAATTTGCCAAAACGTCAGTAAAAGTCAGTCCAAATGTTGCAGTGTGAGTCCACCTTTAGACAAAGAAGGGGAGACCACACGGAGGTGCCAATTTAAACATTTTTAACACAATTTTTGTGTTAAAAAGAAAACAAAAATGAAAAGTGTTTGTAAGTATTAGTGGTGTGTGTGTGTGTGTGTGTGTGTGTGTGTGTGTGTGTGTGTGTGTGAATGGATGCGTGAAATTGACAAAGAAAACTAATCACTGGCCAGCCCAGTGATCACACGCCTCTGTCAGGGGCTGCAGTTAAGCCCAGTAGCAAACCCAAACCAGAAAGCCCACAGGCTACAAACAACACAAACAGGGACCACCAGCACAACCCCAACTAAGCGACAGACAGAACCAGAAGCAGTATGCAGAGCAGAGCACTAAGAAGGTGACCGGCCTCCTGTGGGAGCAGAACGGCCTACTGACAGGGGTGCAAAGATGGCTTATATAGGCACCTCTTAGCCAGAGACGGTCCTTCACAGCTCCACCTACAACATCGAGAAAAAAAAAAAAACACAGAGGCTCCACTCCAAAAAGGAGCGGGCCGTAACATGGGAAAGAAAAGCTTTATTGACTTTTACATCGGTATACACAGATTTTGTTAATTTCAGCACACTTTTCTTAACATATAAGGAAAAACATTAAAAGCTGCTACAGGATAAAATGTCAAATCTGATTATTCTAGCACAAAACTCATGGTGCTAAAATTATGAGTAATCCCTCACCGGATTAAATATTCATAGACATACCTTCACGAATTGCATGGACAAAAAGTTACGTCCGTTTTGCTCAAAAGCAGCCATCAGCCTCAGAATCAGAAGAGAAACAGCTTAAGTGAGGCACATTCCTGCAGCAAGCCGATCAGTTTCTGGCAGTTCATCACTTTTTGACAAGACACTGAAGCTTCTCTTGTTTTGAGCATGTTCAAAACATTTTGTGATAAAAAGAACTGGTTCCGACCGTTAAAACATCGGTAAACAGCAGAGAGCTGATGCCCCCCCCCCCCGAGCTGGGAGACACGGGGGTAAATATATTTTTAAAGAATAGTTATTAAATCCAGTAAATACTATGACATTTCAGTGTGTGCTGGATCCGGCATCCATAAAAAAAGACTTGTTGCATATTTTTAGCCATGGCCAAGAAGGGATAAAAACAGAGGCAGGTGAGAAAGGTTTGCCGTGGAGTCTTTCTGGAAGAAATCCTCTCCTCCCGACCTACTGCATAATAGGCTCCCTCAGTGTAAATTGGTAATCAATTTTGTGTCTGCTACTCTTTTGCAACCCCAAATAGACAAACTGGAAATAGCAGTTATTTTATTGAAAAAGTGCTGCTCGGGTATTCTATTATTTAGCACAGGCAGAACAGCAACTCACCCTTGGCCATGGGATCGCAGGTTCGATCCCACCCCTGACCATCGTGGGTTTGATCCCACCCCCTGACCGATGATGATCTTTCTGTGTGGAATTTGTATGTTCTCCCCATGTCTGCGTGGGTTTACTTAGGGATTTCTCTGGTTTCCTCCCACAGGGGCCAAAAACATGCAGGTTTGGTTAACTGGCATCAACTGGGGAGGAATGAATGTGAAATGTCCCTTGCCTCTTCCCCCCAGGCCACAGTTGTACATAAGAATGTGTTCTTAATCTGTCCTGCCTGGTTAAATGAAAAAACAAAAATTTTCACACTTTGCAAATTCATCCTCCGGGCCAGTTTGGACTCTCTGGCGGGCCAGATTTGGCCCGTGGGCTGTACATTTGACACCCCTGCTCTAGGTCCTATGTTTCCTCAATCACACCTCCATGATTTAAAGTAAAAAAATTAAAAAGAAGAGGAAATGATGTAATAGACCGCAGTGGTGGAGTCTTTCTGGAAGACCATACCTTCCAAATAAAGACAACATCCACTATAAGAGGTCAAACTGATCCCTCCTTTTTGAAAGAAAAACAATACCCACCCAACAAAATAAAACAACAATAACAAAAAAAAACACTCAAAGGACCCGAATCTCCATCAAGTCTCCCTCTGTCATACACAACCCCAGGCTGTAACAAATTTATGTGCAAAACATGAACCAACTCTGATAATAAAAAAATAAAAATAAAAAATGACATTAAAAAATCTATCCAGCAGTTTTGGCGAATTCATATTAAGACATAAGAAAATAAGATTCCTGGGGAACGGTATACATTCTTAGCCCATTACCAAAGTATGATGTCTCCTCTCTGTCCTGAGAACCACCTCTGAGAGAGATTCCATCTGGAACCACCTTTCTTTTTTGTATAACCCTACCTAAGGAACATCGGTAGATTCCTGGATGAAGGTATGTACTCTCAGATTATTACAAAAAAATAAGGACTTCATCCTTGACCCTAGGACCCCCTCCTGTGAAAATTTCATCAAAATCCATACAACGGATAAACACTAACTACCCTGATTACCTACTTGGCGGAGGCAAAAGAAACAAACAAAAAGTAAAAACAGAAAGTGAACAGGACACATCTACCCTAAATAAGGGTTAGGGTTAACCCCATTTCATTTTTATATACACTACTCACAAAAAGTTAGGAATATTTTGCTTTCGGGTGAAATTTATGGAAAATGTTAAAAGTTCACGCTACAGTGATATTATATCATGAAAGTAGGGCATTTAACAGTCCCTCCACGATTTCGCGGGATGTTTTTATGATTGATGTGGCCCAAAAACCCTGAATTTGCGGGGGCTTTTTTTAAATGTTGCAATGTTTGGAGAGGTTTTATTGCACTAAAAGTTGTGGAAAGAATTACAAATTTTAAAGCAGATGGTTTTTACAGCTTACTACAGTGATATTATATGTAACAATACAAGAAAAGCACAGAATTGTGAAACATTTCCTATTACAGTGAGTTGTAAATTAAGCAGAAACTTCTGCTATACAGAAAAACTCTTTTGTGCAACAGCCAAAACAGACTTGAACACAATATCCATTACAACAGCTAAATTGCATTGAATGCATGTTAAAGAGTAGAGATGTGGAAATTATTTGCAGCGCCTTCATTTGAAAACTCCGTACGGTCCCCAACCACTCGGTACCGAGTGGAAAGGAAAAAATAAATAATTTATTCTGTTAGTCTGTATTGTCTATTGGAGTCTGTGTTTTTCCGGAAAAAAAATGCAGACAATATTCCTATGCCTAAAGTCATGTTCACACCAAATGCGAACAGGCGACGCAAATCCATACAAAGTGAGTGGGAAGACGCGAGTACGCGCGATTTCACGCCGGGCGACGCAAATACTCATGAATCTGCGGATCGGCGAAGGTGAAAAATCGCTTGACACTTGTACGTGATAGCCAATCAGATTCAAGATTTTGTGCCTACGTGACCGGAGCGGAATCAAAAAATGGAGGACAAGCTGATTGTGGCGATTTGCAGATTCCCGGAGCTTTATAATTGCACCATTACTGCTTATCGTGACAGAATAAAAAAAAGAACGAGCGTGGAGAAAAGTTGGCAAAATCGTGGGTTTACCAGGTAAGTTTTTAAAATGTGTTTTTTTTTTTAAACTTTATTCCATTTATCGGCCTTCAAGCCGGCTAGTGCTAGCTTTAGCACGAGTTGCTGGTTAGTACTGTACATCTGACTTTTCCAGTGTTGACTGGCTGAAGAGACTCAAGTTCAGCGGTTCACGTTAATATTTTTTTCTTGTTGGAAGAGATATGCCGCAGAAAGCGGAAGGGCCTCAGGGACACCTACATCAGAGAAAAAGAAAGGAGACGGAAAGTAACAGGAGTGGGCCTGCGGCAGGGTCTCAGAGAAGATGGAAATATTCTGTGGTTCTGTCTTTCCTCGACTCCTTTATTACCCAAAGAGAGACCACTAGTAACATGGGTCAGGGGGTCGAGGAAGACAGGACCCAGGCCACCGTTCAGTCAGGGGACGAGGGACCCTCTGTGCAGCAGAAATAGACAGGGAGAGGTTGAGTTATGTACTGTATGTAAATAGGCTGGTAGTAGTAAGATGGTGGCCGGGTTGGACGGGGAATACTATGGGGTGGTTAACTACCGGTTTCCGGTGGTGACACCACTCCCAGTATAAAGGAGGTGGGCGGAAGAAGCTAGTCCTCTTTCGTCATGGGAGCCACTTGGCCTGCAGGCGTGTGCCGTAAGCCTTATTACATGTATAATGTGTATCCACCTACTACGCCAGTTTGATCAGTTTATATGAAGGTGACACTAAGGTCCTATTCTCCATACTGAAAACCATTACTCAACCGCCTGACTCCCTTCCCCCACACATGGTCTCCCCTGCGTTCTGTGATAATTTGATTTCATTCTTTACCTCCAAAATCCAGAATATCCATCAACAGCTCGTCCCAATGATCTCCCACAATCCTTCACCAATATTTCCTCCTGTGCCTCCTACCTTCTCCTTCTCTGCATTTACTCTTCCCTCCATCACTGCTATTTCTAAATTGATAAGCAAATCCAAGTGATCTACCTGTCATCTAGATCCCCTCCCAACCATTCTCGTCAAAGCATCTCTGTCCTCACTGGCACCTCTTATTACTCATATCATCCACTCCTCCCTCACTACTGGTCTAGTCCCCTCACCCCTAAAAACAGCTGCCATTACCCCTATACTCAAGAAACCTGGTCTGGATCCCAACAATCTAAACAATCTCCCTCCCATCTCCAACCTGCCATTTCTGTCTAAAATTTTGGAAAAATCAGTAGCAGCCCAAGTCCACTCCCACCTCTCCACTAATAACATTTATGAAGAGTTCCAGTCTGGTTTCCGTCCCCACCACAGCACAGAAACAGCCCTCCTTAAAATCACAAATGACCTGTTAATGTCAGCAAACTCTGTACTCCTCTCCATCCTCATCCTCCTCGACCTGACCGCAGCCTTTGATACCATTTCTCACCCCATCCTCCTCCATAGACTGGCATCTCTTGGTTTTTCTGGTACTGTTTTGAACTGGTTTACATCTTATCTCTCTGACAGCTCCCAATTCATTCAGTTAAAATCATACACATCCCAGCCATCGTCCATCTCTTCTGGTGTCCCCCAAGGTTCTGTCCTTGGTCCAATTCTGTTCATCATCTATCTTCTCCCCATCGGTCATATCTTCCGTAAATTTAATATCCAATTCCACTGTTACGCTGATGACACCCAGCTGTATCTTTCCTCCAGACCTACCTCCAACCTCCCTCCTACCTCCCTCTGTGACTGCCTCCATGAACTCACTTCCTGGTTTTCTTCTAACTTTCTTAAACTTAACAGTGATAAAACAGAAGTCCTCTTAATCGGTTCAAAATCCACCTTTTCAAAGTCAAACAGTATCACCATCACCACTGACAACACTACTGTTTCCCCTTCCCCTCAAGTCAAAAACCTTGGGGTAATATTGGACAGCACCCTTTCCTACAAATCCCACATCAATAATGTCACCCGGTCAGCATTTTTCCACCTACGTAACATCAACCGTCTCCGTCCCTCTCTCACCCCTGCCAGCACCGCCATCCTGGTCCATTCTCTCGTTACCTCCCGCCTGGATTATTGTAACTCCCTCCTTTCTGGTCTCCCTCTCAATCTCTTAAAAAACTTCAGCTGGTCCAGAACGCTGCCGCCTGGATCATTACCAGAACTCCATCCACCCATCATATCACCCCGGTTCTGCAGCACCTCCATTGGCTCCCCATCAAACACCGCATTGACTATAAAATCATCCTCCTCACCTACAAAGCCCTCCATGTCCTTGCCCCCCCATACCTGGCTGCACTTCTCTCTGTCCATACACCATCCAGAACTCTCAGATCATCAATTACCATCAACCTCATTGTCCCTCCTGCATGCATGACCACCATGGGCCTCCGATCATTCAGTTGCACCGCCCCCCGCCTCTGGAATTTCCTCCCACCGGACCTCAGGAACTTAAACTCACTTTCTACCTTCAAATCCCACTTCAAGACTTTTCTCTTCACTAAGGCCTATTCTCTATGATTCTTGAACTTGTGATGTGTTTTTAAATGTGTTTTATTGATTGTTTTATTCTTGTACGGCGTCCTTGAGTGCCTTGAAAGGTGCCTTAAATAAAATGTATTATTATTATTATTATTATTATTATTATTATTATTATTATTATTATTATTATTATCCTGAATAAAGCTCCGTAAACCGAGTTGCCACTTACTCATTATTTGCCTAACTATGGATGCAACAGCTTGGTTCACCAGATTTAAGTGAAGACACTCAAACACACAGAGCATTACAAGCCTGTCTAGCCAGTATTGTTTGTGTGGCATGATAATTGCCTTTATTTCTTTTGTGATTTTTTTTTTTTTATTTCCTTTCAGTCAGAATACCTTTAAACAGCCTGATCTTAATAAAAACCTGACAAAGAGGAAAGTTTCTCTGAAAACCTGATCTATATTCAAACTAGGGGTGACCAATTAAATATGAAATATTTTATATATGATTTATCAGATACTGTAATTTGATTTGCAGTTTAAGTCAAATACAAGTTAAATATTCATAATATTTAAAATTAAATGGCCTCAATGTGGTAATTTACTGTAAATGAAAAATCATGTAAAACCAGTAAAATGTACTGGAAGAATTTACTATTCTAAATAAATATATATATATATATATATATACAGTATATATATATATATATATATATATATTGTGGCACACATATATGCACATATGTTGGTTTCAGATGCTCCACAGATATATCACTGTATGCTTATTGTATACTTCACATTCAGGGGAACAAAGGGACTGAGCCTTCCAGAGGTAACGGGAGGGTGTGAGATCTGGCCTTTTGTTTCAAGGAGATGGCCTTGAGAGATTTCCTGACCACCGGAGACTAGGAGGTGGATGGTGTTAAGATCGGGGGAAGTTACATTGTGACTGGGATTAAGTACCATGTGACTGTATGGTTGATTAAGCACCATGTGATTGTATGTTTGATGTCCTGGTATAAAAGGACAGATGTGAGAAGATTCATCTTCTTTTTCTGCTTTTGAATGTTGGAGAATGTCATTGTGAATAAAGCTGAACCTGAGGAATACACTCAGTCTCGTCCTTCACAACTCTCCACACTGGTGACCTTACGACGAAGCATGAGCAGAAGTAATTCTCCTGAGCCGGACTCGTCAGAAGCCAGCCTGACGAATGCCGCCACGTTCCAGCTGCCGGACTTCTGGCAGAACAGTCCGCGCTCCTGGTTTAGCGTGGTCGAGGCGCAGTTCAACCTCCGGAGAATTTCGAGAGACGACACAAAATTCTACCATGTGGTGGCAAAGCTGGACAACCACACAGTCCAGAGGGTGGAGAGCCTGGTCAACCACCCACCGGACAGCGACAAGTACGGCACATTGAAGGCTGCGCTTATCAGCCACTTCACCCCCTCGGTGCAACAGCGAGCAGAGGGGCTCCTGGCGTTGACGGAGTTTGAGAACGACAGACCCGCAGACCTGATGGGGAAGATGCTGAGGTTGAGAGACTCCGATGAGGACAGCTTTATCTTCACCCACCTTTTCCTCAGGACCCTACCGTCAGCGGTGAGAGTGACCCTGGCTGGTTCACCGCTGTTGGCCCGACGAGACTACCACGAGCTGAGCCAGGAGGCGCAGCGATTCGTCGACGCCCACAAACGGAGCGCAGCTACGGCCGCAGCAGCAGAGCTAGGCGCGACGTCCGGAGACGGCATGGGGCCAGAGGCTGCAGCACCAGACTCACCGACGATGGCAGCAGCAAGGGCCAGGCAACACGGAGCAGACGACGTCCTTTGCTTCTACCATCGCCGTTTCGCAGAGAGGGCACGCAAGTGCATCCCACCGTGCCACTTCAAGCGCTCGGGAAACGCCAAGGCCGGGGGTCGGTAGCAGCCGCGGCCCTCGGAGAAGAGAACAAGCTGCTCTACCTGAAGGACGCACGCTCGGGGAGGCAATTCCTCGTGGACACAGGCTCCCAGCTGAGCTTCATCACGCCTTCCTACACGAACCGGCTGGCGCCTTCCAGTGGTCCCCGGGTGACAGCAGCGAACGGCTCGGCGATTAAGACCTTCGGTGAGAGGACTCTGCTTCTGTCTTTGCAGGGCCGTACATTCGAGTAGACTTTTGTTGTAGCGGCAGTCAATTTCAACATGTTAGGGGCTGATTTTTTGTGCTCACATGGTTTATTTGTTGATCTTGCTAACAGACGCCTGGTTAATGCACTCTCCTTTTATTCTATTCCCTGCACAGCTCATGTGGCCCCGCCAACCGCACAAGCCAACGTCACAGCCGTGGGTGGTAAGTTCCACACACTCCTCACTCAGTTCCCAGCACTCACGGTCTCAACGTTTTCGGCGACAGTGGCTAAACATGGGGTGGAACATTTTATTACTACCACCGGCCCACCTGTTTTTTGCAAAAGCTCGGCGCTTGGACTCAGCGAAACTGACCATAGTGTGCGAGGAGTTCGCCAACCTGGAAAGACTGGGCATCATCAGGAGGTCGAAGAGCCCCTGGGCTTCACCGCTCCATATGGTCCCAAAGGCTGATGGCTCGTGGCGACCTTGCGGTGATTTCCGCAGGTTGAATAACGCTACAGCGCACGACTGCTATCCGATCCCGCACATCCAAGATTTTTTCGGTGCATTTGGCGGGGGCACGCATTTTTTCTAAAATAGATTTGGTACGCGGTTACCACCAGGTTCCAGTGCGCGCTGAGGACATACCCAAAACAGCAGTAATAACTCCTTTCGGGCTTTTTGAGTTTTTGTGCATGCCGTTTGGGCTTAAAGGCGCAGCGCAGATGTTCCAACGCACGATGGACGCGGTTCTGCACAACCTCCCCTTCGTGTTCGTCTACTTGGACGACATATTGGTAGCCAGCGCGTCCGAAGACGAACACGAAAACCACCTCACAGCAGTTTTCCGGAGGTTGGCAGAGCACGGGTTAATAATCAACCCAGCGAAGTGTCAGTTCGGGGTGGCGCAGATTGATTTTTTGGGGCATCGCGTCTCTCCAGAAGGAATGGTTCCTCTGCCCGACAAAGTGCGTGCAAAACAAATTTTCCCCAACCACAAACGGTCAAAGCGTTACAGGAGTTTTTGGGAATGGTGAATTTTTATAACCGCTTCCTCCCTCACGCAGCGCAGCTCATGCAACCATTGTATGCTGCACTAAAAAAACAAAAACCCACAAACAAAATCAAATGGTCTCCGGAGCGGGAGCGCGCATTCGCTGAAGTCAAAATAGCCCTGGCAAACGCTGCTTTGTTGGCACATCCAGACCCAATGGCCCGCATAGCGCTCACTACTGACACGTCAGACGTGGCCATAGGAGTGGTCGTGGAACAGTATGTAGCAGGAGCTTGGCAACCGCTCGCCTTTTTCAGCAGGACCTTGCGCGATAGTGAACGAAAATACAGCACATTCGACAGGGCGTTGTTAGCTCTCCACTTGGCCATTCGCCATTTCCAGTTTTGGCTGGAGGGACGCAGTTTCACCGCGTTCGTGGATCACAAGCCGCTGACTTTCGCGATGGCCAAGATTACAGAACCATGGTCGGGCCGGCAGCAGAGACAGCTGGCCGCCATCTCGGAGTTTACTACCGATATCCAGCATGTAGCGGGTAAACTTAATGTAGTGGTGGACTGCCTCTTGCACGCTGTGCTAGCTCCAGCCCGCGCAGAGGTAGATTTTGCAGCCATGGCCGCGGACCAGGTTAGCGACGCGGAAGTGTGCGAGGCCCCAGTCCACGGAGAGATAGATTATGCAGCCATGGCCGCGGATCAAGTTACCGACGCGGACGTGTGCGCGCTCCAGTCTGGACCAACAGGGTTAAGGCTGGAGAACAGGGTGCTACAAGATGGTACTTTTTTTTTTTTGGACTTATTTTGTACCCGTAGGTAGATTTGTTCTGCAGTCCAGTGACAAGCCACCAGCTGCCGGTCGCTGCGTGCACAAGCGCCCCTTAACTCCCTAACCTGCATGTTTTGGCATGTGGGAGGAAACCGGAGAAATCCCGGAGTAAACCCACGCAAACACGGGGAGAACATGCAAACTCCACACAGTTCACTGTTGGCCGGGGGCAGGGATCGAACCCACGATCTCATGATCCCCGCGATCCCCCGGCCGAGGGTAAAACTGTGCTGCCGCTGTGCTAACCACTGCGCCACCGTGCAGTATGCCCCCCCTAATCTGCGATGTCTCCACGGGACGACCGCGCCCGGTGGTGCCGACCACGTGGCGCCGCCGCGTTTTTGACTCGATTCATTCTCTGGCGCACCCGGGGGTGCGCGCGTCGGTCAAAATGGTAGGAGAGAATTTTGTATGGCCGTGCCTGCCCAAGCAAGTCAAGGAGTGGGCAACAGCCTGCGTGGCTTGTCAGCGAGCCAAAATACACAAACACACTAGAGCTCCCTTGGAGCCTTTTCACATCCCGGCTAAGCGATTCGATCACGTGCGTGTCGACCTCGTAGGCCCCCTCCCGCCGTCACAGGGGTGCACACACCTTTTGACAATGGTGGACCGCACCACGCATTGGCCGGAAGTGGTCCCACTGGCATCAACCACAGCCAAGGAGGTGGCGCGCGCGTTTCTAACAGCATGGGTAGCGCGTTTCGGAGTTCCGTCAGACATTATGTCTGACAGAGGTCCACAATTTGTTTCCGAGCTCTGGTCAGCGATGGCCCACAGCCTGGGGGTAACGACCCACCCCACTACCGCGTACAACCCGCAGGCTAATGGTTTATGCGAACGTTTCCATAGGTCATTGAAAGCAGCCCTCAGAGCATCGCTTACGGATGCAAATTGGGTGGACAGGCTACCATGGGTTTTATTGGGGTTGCGTTCTGCACCTAAAGAGGATTTAAAAGCCTCCCCAGCTGAGTTGGTTTTTGCGCAGCCACTCCGGCTGCCCGGGGAGTTTCTCCTGGATAATCCTGCGCCAGAGTGCCCCCCCGCTCAGCAGTTGCAGAGCAACACGGGAGCGAGCACGCTTCCTGGCCCAGTTCATCACAGCTTCCTGCGCATTTTTGTGCCTAAAGCTTTAAAAAAGGCGGAGTTTGTTTTTGTCAGACATGATGCACACCGCCCACCCTTACACCCACCTTATGACAGACCATACAGAGTGCTGGAAACAGGGGACAAGCATTTTTTGCTAGATTTGGGGGGCAGGAAAGAAATGATTTGTATAAACAGGCTCAAACCCGCTTTTGTGCTGGCTGACGAAGTGGTGCAGTTGGCAAGGGCTCCTCGGCACGGCAGACCCCCTAGAGAGCATTCCCCAGAACACCCACAGAGATTGACTAACAGTTCTAATCCTCAAACAGCAGCTCCACAGCGGGAAGACGCCGCGGGGGTGGTAAAACCCGCTTACAGCAGATATGGAAGGCGACTGAGGCCCAAGCAACATTTGGACTGATGTGTAATAATGTGACCATGACTTGCAAACTGTATTACATTTGTTCCATCTTAGACGTTTGGGGGGGGGGGGGTTATGTGGCACACATATTTGCACATATGTTGGTTTCAGATGCTCCACAGATATATCACTGTATGCTTATTGTATACTTCACGTCTCAGGGGAACAAAGGGACTGAGCCTTCCAGAGGTAACGGGAGGGTGTGAGATCTGGCCTTTTGTTTCAAGGAGATGGCCTTGAGAGATTTCCTGACCACCGGAGACTAGGAGGTGGATGGTGTTAAGATCGGGGGAAGTTACATTGTGACTGGGATTAAGTACCATGTGACTGTATGTTTGATTAAGCACCATGTGATTGTATGTTTGATGTCCTGGTATAAAAGGACAGATGTGAGAAGATTCATCCTCTTTTTCTGCTTTTGAATGTTGGAGAATGTCATTGTGAATAAAGCTGAACCTGAGGAATACACTCAGTCTCGTCCTTCACAACTCTCCACTATATATATATATATATATATATATATATATATATATATATACTGTATATATATATATATATATATATATATATATATATATATATATATATATATATATATATATACTGTATATACTGTATATATATATATATATATATATACTGTATATATATATATACAGTGGGGTAAAAAAGTATTTAGTCAGCCACCAACTGTGCAAGTTCTCCCACTTAAAAGATGAGAGAGGTCTCCAATTTTCATCATAGGTATACCTCAACTATGAGAGACAAAATGAGAAAAAAAAAATCCAGAAAATCACATTGTCTGATTTTTAAAGAATTTATTTGCAAATTATGGTGGACAATAAGTATTTGGTCAATAACAAAAGTTCATCTCAATACTTTGTTATATACCCTTTGTTGGCAATGACAGAGGTCAAACATTTTCTGTAAGTCTTCACAAGGTTTTAACACACTGTTGCTGGTATTTTGGCCCATTCCTCCATGATGATCTCCTCTAGAGCAGTGATGTTTTGGTGTCGCTGGACAACACGGACTTTCAACTCCCTCCAAAGATTTTCTATGGGGTTGAGATCTGGAGACTGGCTAGGCCACTCCAGGACCTTGAAATGCTTCTTACGAAGCCACTCCTTCGTTACCCGGGCGGTGTGTTTGGGATCATTGTCATGCTGAAAGACCCAGCCACGTTTCATCTTCAATGCCCTTGCTGATGGAAGGAGGTTTTCACTCAAAATCTCACGATACATGGCCCCATTCATTCTTTCCTTTACACAGATCAGTCGTCCTGGTCCCGCAGAAAAACAGCCCCAAAGCATGATGTTTCCACCCCCATCCTTCACAGTAGGTATGGTGTTCTTTCTCCTCCAAACACGACAAGTTGAGTTTTTACCAAAAAGTTGTATTTTGGTTTCATCTGACCATATGACATTCTCCCAATCCTCTTCTGGATCATCCAAATGCTCTCTAGCAAATTTCAGACGGGCCCGGACATGTACTGACTTAAGCAGGGGGACACGTCTGACACTGCAGGATTTGAGTCCCTAACGGCGTAGTGTGTTACTGATGGTAGCCTTTGTTACTTCGGTCCCAGCTCTCTGCAGGTCATTCACTAGGTCCCCCTGTGTGGTTCTGGGATTTTTGCTCACCGTTCTCGTGATCATTTTGACCCCATGGGTGAGATCTTGCGTGGAGCCCCAGATGGAGGGAGATTATCAGTGGTCTTGTATGTCTTCCATTTTCTAATAATTGCTCCCACAGTTGATTTCTTCACACCAAGCTGCTTACCTATTGCAGATTCAGTCTTCCCAGCCTGGTGCAGGTCTACAATTTTGTTTCTGGTGTCCTTTGACAGCTCTTTGGTCTTGGCCATAGTGGAGTTTGCAGTCTGACTGTTTGAGGTTGTGGACAGGTGTCTTTTATACTGATAACGAGTTCAAACAGGTGCCATTAATACAGGTAACGAGTGGAGGACAGAGGAGCCTCTTAAAGAAGAAGTTACAGGTCTGTGAGAGCCAGAAATCTTGCTTGTTTGTAGGTGACCAAATACTTATTTTACTGAGGAATTTACCAATTAATTCATTAAAAATCGTTCAATGTGATTTTCTGGATTTTTTTTCCTCATTTTGTCTCTCATAGTTGAGGTATACCTGTGATGAAAATTGGAGACCTCTCTCATCTTTTAAGTGGTAGAACTTGCACAATTGGTGGCTGACTAAATACTTTTTTGCCCCACTGTATATAAAACTGCACATGTCAGGCCTGGATGAGATGGTCTTTATTTCATTGTCAGTTTTGCAGTTTACTAAATGTGTAACTTGACATTGAGATTTTGTTTTGAAATTTTAATTCTGACCTGCTCCAAACCTGTGTTTGTCAGGCCATGGGCTGGAACCCACGTTCTTGCTCATTATTATTATGATCTATGTGATCATTACAAAAATAATAATAAGTTTATTTATATAGCACTTTTCACAGACAGAGTCACAAAGTGTTTAACATGGTAAAAAAAAAAAACCAAAGCAAATAAAAATACAGGCACATAAAGCAGTAAAAGAACAAAGTAGACAGTAAAAGCACATAAAAATACAATCAACACATAGTTAATTAAAAAGCCAGACTAAAAAGGTGGGTCTTTAATTGCTTCTTAAAAACATCAATGGAAGGTGCAGATCTAAGTTCAAAAGGTAAGGAGTTCCAAAGTCAGGGAGCAACAGCAGCAAAGGCTCTATCGCCTTTGGTTCTGAGCCTAGAGCTTGGGACTACCAGTAGATTCTGATTAGAAGACCTGAGAGACCTGCTGGGATGGTGTAGATGGAGCAGGTCACTAATATAATAAAAAAGGCGCCTCATCATGAATGGCTTTGTAAGTAAGAACAAGAACTTTAAAATCAACTCTATAATTTACAGGAAGCCAGTGCAAGGAGGCCAAAACTGGAGTGATATGACAGAATCTACTGGACCTAGTTACCTCCGCCAAAGGGGGAGGTTATGTGATCATCGGCGATGGTTTGTTTGTTTGTTTGTTTGTCTGTTAGTTTGTTTGTTAGCAAGATAACTCAAAAAGTTATGGACGGATTTTTATGAAATTTTCACAGATTGTCAGAAATGGGGTATCCTACATGTAACGGGTCCCCTTTTTGGACACCCCTAAACGGGCGTGATCGGGAACACCAATGCATACGTGTGGGCGGTATAGGGACCACGATGACACCAGACTGCTGTTTCCACAATTTATTTACTCCTGTTAATGAAACAAAACAAAATACATCACGCCTCGTCCGTACCTCGATCCCACACAGGCTCCCCCAGCAAAGCAACGTGGTACTGTGGGGGACAAACTGAACTACCGGAGCCTCGGAGGTACAGGAAGAGCGGATGTGAGAAGTGTACCGCCAAAATAAAAGTACTCAAGTAAAATAAAATTCACAACAATATAAAGAAAAACATAACTGAAAAAAGAATTGTTTAAGGTACATTTTCGACTCTGTTACATACAGATAATTAGATTTTGGTGGTGATCCGGATCACCGTCTGGATCCAGGAATTTTTTTTGTTTGTTTGTTAGCAAGATAACTCAAAAAGTTATGGATGGATTTTCATGAAATTTTCACAGATTGTCAGAAATGGGGTATCCTACAGATGATTACATTTTGGTGGTGATCCGAATCACCATCGAGAAGAAAACCGCCATTACGGAAAATGCCATTTTTGTCAATAACTAATGAACCACTAATCCTATCATTGTGAATCCAATTGCTTGTCATATGTTTTCATGGTCAAGGAATCTGAGAACGTACACACAAACACTGTATGGGGGGAACTGTGGCGCTAAACCGCCATTACGGACAATGCGATTTTCGTGAATAACTACTCAACCACTAATCCTATCATTGTGAATCCAATTGCTTGTCATATGTTTTCATGGTCAAGGAATCTGAAAACGTAGACACAAACACTGTATGGGGGGAACTGTGGCACTAAACCGCCATTACGGACAATGCGATTTTCGTGAATAACTACTCAGCCACTAATCCTATCATTGTGAACCCAGTTGCTAGTCATATGTTTTCATGGTCAAGGAATCTGAAAACGTACACACAAACACTGTATGGGGGGAACTGTGGCGCTTGGCGGAGGTCTGTGCTCTCCGAGTGCTTTTCTAGTTAGTAATGTAGCAGCAGAGTTCTGGACTAACTAGGCGGTGTAAAGCGGATTTACAAAGACATGTGAAAAGAGCATTACAGTAGTCCAAATATGAAGAAACAAAGGCATGAATAATAATTTCTGACTGTAGGAAACCAATGACCTAATTTTGGATATATTCCTAAGGTGGAAAAAAACAACTCGGGGTCAGAGATTTGACATGCTGATCAAAACTCATCAATTGGTCAAAAATAACACCAAGATTTTTTTGATTAGACCGTACATTAGAGCTTAATGAATCAATGCTATTAACCATTTTAGGAATTAGATTATCAGGTGCTACAATAAGGACTTCAGTTTTGTCAGCGTTAAGTTGCATAAAGTTACTGTACATCCAGTCCTTAATTGCGGACAGACAATCATGAGTAAATTTTAAATTGTCAACCTGGTCAGGTTTAAAAGAAAAAAAAAAAACAATTGTAAATCATCAGCATAGCAGTGATAAGACACACCTTTAAATTTGCTGATGATAGAACCAAGTGGAAGCATATACAGGGCAAATAAAAGTTGACCCAGAACAGAACCCTGAGGCACCCCACAGGTTAAAGGAGCAGAGTCGGATGAATAAGAGCCAACAGCCACGGAAAAACTCCTACCAGAAAGGTAGGAGGAAAACCAGTCCAGAGCTTTTCTAGAAATTCCTACCCAATCTCTAAGCCTTTGTAACAAAATACAATGATCAATAGTATCAAATGCTGCAGTAAGATCTAATAACACTAAAACAAAGCATTTGCCAGTCTGATGACATTAAAATATCATTCGACACCCTAAGAAGAGCAGTCTCTGTCGAGTGTTTCTGACGAAAACCTGACTGAAATTTGTTGAAAATATTGTGTTCAATCAGAAAGTCAGTGAGCTGCTTAGCAACAACTTTTTCTAAAAGCTTAGAAATAAAAGGAAGCTTAGAAATGAATGAATGAATGAATCTTTATTTCTGATAGATTAAAAGTAAAGATTAAAAGAAACAGAATAATATAACAAAGGGGAAAAAAATCCAATAAGGTCAAATTAAACAGTAACTCCTCTGATTATACAGTTCAACATTAGCTATCCGAAATGGGTGATGGCTGAAGCCGCAGCTTATATTGTCCACCCATATTCCATCCAAGAATTCAAAAAAACAAAACAAAACAAGAGCGATTACAATTCGGAACAAAGCTAAGACAAAATGTGACAAAAAAAAACAAAAAACTAAGCAACAACACAACACAGACTGGATATGACAATCCTTATGTGATTTTACATGTCATCTTGTATATATGTTTGGAGTATTTCTTCCTTTAGTTTTTGTTTAAATTGTCCAAGCATTGTACATGATTTTAATTCAGGTCCAAAATTGTTCCATAATCTTACTCCTTGCACTGAAACACAGTGTTGCTTGGTGGTAGTTCTCACTGAGGGTTTTTGAAATATACATGTTCCTCTGAAACGATATTGTTTCTCCTTTATTTGGAACAACTTTTGGATATTTGCGGGCAGTGATAGATTCTTCACTTTAAACATTATTACTGCATTTTTAAAGTCAACCAGATCTTTCAACTTGAGAGCTTTTAATTTAAGAAAAAGTGGGTTTGTTGGTTCCCTGTAAGCAGCTTTGTTTATTATTCTAATAGCTCTCTTCTGAAGCATAAAGACTGGATATATGTTTGTTTTATATGTATTTCCCCATACTTCAGTACAATATGTCATGTATGGGAGTATTAATGAATGATACAAAGTATATAATGTGGGTTGATTCAGCAAATATTTTGCTCTGTGTAGTATTGCGATTGATTTAGATATTTTGCCTTTAATATAATTAATATGTGACTTCCAACACAGTTTATGATCAATTATTACTCCAAGAAATTTAGTTTCAGATACCCTTTCAATCTCTACACCATTTACACTGAGTTTAGATACTAAGTTGTTGTGATGGTTGTTAAAAACTATAAATTTTGTCTTACTTAAATTGAGCGTCAATTTGTTTGAATCAAACCACAGTTTAAGCTTTCCTGCCGAGTGTATCCAAAAGTTGTTCCAAATTGCTTCCACTGCATAATAGATTAGTGTCATTGGCAAACAATATTAAATCCATTTTTTCCGAGACTTTACATATATCATTTATATACATATTAAATAACAATGGCCCCAAAATTGAACCCTGTGGGACTCCACAAGTAACCTTCAGTAACTGTGAGTTTTTGTTACCAACACATACATACTGATATGTATTCTTTAAGTAACTACTTAACCAGGACAGTGCTACCCCCCTAATACTACAATTTTGTAGTTTCTTTAATAATAAATTGTGATCCACTGTATCAAATGCTTTTTTAAGATCCAGGAATACCCCAACTGAATATTCTTTATTTTCAACGACAGTTGATATTTTTTCTATAAATTCCATTAGAGCAAATGCAGTTGTCCTCTTGTGTCTGAACCCATATTGCTGCTCACACAATAAATTATTCTTCATTATGAAGTTGTCAGTTCTCTCACAGAATATTTTTTCAAGTATCTTGGAAAATTGCGGCAATAGTGAAATTGGTCTATAGTTTGAAAGTTCCCCTCTGTCACCCGTCTTGTATATCGGAATTACTTTACTATTTTCATTGCATTGGGAAATATACCTGTTTGGAGAGACAGGTTACAAATATACGTCAGTGGTTTCACTAAGCATTCGATAATAGTTTTGACTAAGAGCATGTCAATACCATCACAGTCCATAGATGTCTTACTTTTAAATGATTTAACAATTTCAATGACCTCTCTCTCGTCTGTGTTCTTTATGAAAATGGAGTCTTTTATAGCAGTGTTTTTGCTTATTGTATCACCCGTAGGTGCCGTAATGGGTATTTCTTGAGCCAAATTAGGACCAATGTTAACAAAAAAGTTATTAAATTCATCTGCAGGTGAAACTGCATTCACACTCTGAGTCGTTGTATTATTTTTTGAAAAATTGGTTGGGTAGCTTGTATTTCTGTTTTTATTTCCAAGAATATTGTTAAGTATTGTCCATGTATTTTTAATATTGTCTCTGTTTTTCTCCAGTTCTTTACTGTAATAGTCTCTTTTACTACATCTCATTATATATGTTAACTTATTTTTGTATGTTTTATACCACTGCTCTGCTTCTTTTGTCCTTTTCTTTAGAAAAGCTTTATATAATAAATTTTTCTTTTTACACGCCTTTTGTAATCCTTTGGTTAACCATGGTTTATCGACAAATTTATGTTTAAGCTTTTTCTTTACTAATGGACATTTTTTTTCATAGAGTGGTTACAATGTTCATAAATGTGTCATAGGCTTCATTTACATCTGATACATAGACTTTTGTCCAGTCCTGCTTCAGCAAGTCTTCTTTAAAAGAACTGATTGCATTTTGTGATTTGTATCTGAACGATTTTAAAAAAAAATCTGTATTGGCCTCCGTGTGGCCATGGATAAGTGCAAAGGTTGGCAAATGGTCACTTATATCATTTATCAATAATCCACTTTCTATTTTCTTATCAATAATATTAACAAACAGGTTGTCAATAAGTGTAGCAGTGTGAACTGTGATTCTACTGGGATGTGTTATTGTGGGATATAGACTCATACTGTACATAGAATTCATGAACTCTGTAATTACATTTTGTTGATATGGATTTAGTAAATCAGTATTGAAATCTCCACAAATTACTACCATTTTCTTACTAGTAATATTATTGTACAGCTTGACTAATTTATCTCTGAATGTCTCAATGCAAGTTCCAGCGTTCTATATATACAACTTATAATTTGATTTTTTGTTTTATCTTGGTCGATCTCAACAGTAACACATTCCAAAATCCCTGGTAGTACAAAGGACATTCCATTTACAAGCTTACACCTATACAGGTCATCAATATACAATGCAACACCACCACCCTTTTTTTGAGATCTGTTAATATGAAACATCTGATATCCCTCTATTGCCATTAGGGGAGCCTGCTCTTCATTAAGCCAAGTTTCAGAGATTGTGATGGCTGTAAATTTTTCTGTCTAGCTGTTTTAAATAGTCCTGAATCTGTGGAAAGTTTTTGTTAAGACTTCTGCTGTTGAAGTGTATTATTGATAGTTTACCATCTAGTTGCACTTGACTTTTGAATTGCTTTTCAGTGATTCACAATGATTATGAATATTATTGAAAAAAGTGGTTAACAGGATCACTATCATTCTCCATCTCTTGTAGTTTATGTTCAGCATAATGGCATATTTTTAGAGTTTGAATTTCCTCACTCTGTGTCAAATGACTTCCTCCAACTGGGGATAATTGATGTCTACTCAAGTCAGTCATAAGTTTTTTTGTTTGTTTTGTTTTGGGTTTTTTTTAAAGTACATTGACATGGTATGTCAAAAGAACTACTCTTGCCGTGTGTGTGGATATGGATTATCATAGTCTCTAAATTTTCTTCATCAGTGTTCATCTATATTTATTTAAGTCAGTAATCTCTCTGATTATTATACTCTTTGCTTCCTCAGGTGTTCCATTTAGTTTGATCCAAACTCTACAATTTCTTGTCCATGTTGCCTGTATCTTATTTTGTCTTTTCAGCATCCGTGCTTGCCGTGCTATTTCAGCATTAGTTTTTGTTAGATGTTCATTTAGGTAAACTTCTGTTCCCCATAGCGTTCTGGCCTGCCTCAGTATGTCATTCTTTACCCTTCTGTTCACAAAGCGCATCACAGTTGATTTCTTTGTTTTATTATCCTTTCTGGGTAAAGCATGACAGGCTGAAATTGCATTTGCTTCGACTTTTATATTTCTACTATCAAGGAACTGAAGCACCAGGTTTTCCAGGGAGACTGATTTGCCAAGGGGAGCCTCCTCACCTCTCAATCCTGCTGTAGCATGAGCATATGATTGATATTTAATGTCTAGTCCACTTATAATTAGATCATCCATACGAAAATATTGTTCAAGATCCTTGACGCGTCGCTCCAAGTCTGCAATTTTTTTTGTCTTTTTCCTTAATTGTTAATTTTAATTCTCGGACTTCTTCCATTAGCCCTAATATTTTAGCCTGCTGACTAGCCACTTTGGTCAGTTCTTCTGACTAGAAGTTCAGAGATTTTTTTTTATCTCTTCCATTTCCTCCTTCTTTGGTGGCATTTTTACTGACCTGTGGATAGTAAAACAATCTCTGCTGGTGTCGCCGGTATCCGATCCAACCGGCCTCGAATCCGGCTGGGCCTCAGCTAGCCCCCTCTGCTGCTAGTCCCACTGCTTACCGCCGCCGTAACTGAGTTCCTGTCCAGCCGGGGTACCGGCAGCTCCTCCACCGAGTCCCGCCGCCGCTGTAGCCGAGCTCCGATCCTGCTCCTGTCCAGCTGGGGTCCTGGTAGCTCCTCCGCCGAGCCTTGCCGCTGCAACTGGGCTCCGACTCTGGCTCTTATCCGGCTGGGGCCCCGGTGGTCCTACACTGGTCCCCGTCTCCCACCACTGCTGCATTTGAACTTCGATCCGGCTCCCGTCCAACTGCTGCCTCGGCTAGTTCCTCCGGCGAGCCCCAGTCACCGGGGACAGAGTCGCTTCTCCGTGTCGGTGCTAGGTGCTACGACTAGCTATGGCGTTAGCTATAGCAATAGCGTTAGCCTAGCAAACACTTCAGGTAAAGCGTACTGAACCACGAAAAGAAACGCCAATCAGTTCACTCACGAATGAGAGCAGTCCCAAAAGTCCAATTTTCACAGCGAGCACAAAACAACTCTTAAAAACAGAGATCGAGTCTGACCCCGAATCCAGACCGGCTGAACCACAACTAAAAAATTGTATTTAAGCTGAGCCTGCAAGACTGAGACTACTCATTCCGCCATCTTCTCATAGTCTACACACAAACCACTAACTTACTGACTAAATGCATGCCAGAGGAGACAATTAACGTGTATATGGAGACTGTTTGCACGAGACAAACATTTTGAACTCGGTGTGCGCGGAGGGAGGGCCTGAAGAAAAGGCCTGAAGCTTTTAAAAACAGATGGATCAAGGTTGTTTTTTTTTTTTTTAAGTGGCTGCACAACTGCATGTTTAAAATACAAGGGTACATAACCAGATTCAAGTGAGCTGTTAATGATATTAACCAAAGATGTTCCCACTGAGCTAATTGCCACTTTTAACATTGAGGTAGGCAAGATACAGTGGGGCAAAAAAGTATTTAGTCAGCCACCAATTGTGCAAGTTCTCCCACTTAAAAGATGAGAGAGGTCTCCAATTTTCGTCATAGGTATACCTCAACTATGAGAGACAAAATGAGAAAAAAAAAATCCAGAAAATCACATTGAAGGATTTTTCATGAATTAATTGGTAAATTCCTTGGTAAAATAAGTATTTGGTCACCTACAAACAAGCAAGATTTCTTGCTCTCACAGACCTGTAACAACTTCTTTAAGAGGCTTCTCTGTCCTCCACTCGTTACCTGTATTAATGGCACCTGTTTGAACTCGTTATCAGTATAAAAGACACCTGTCCACAACCTCAAACAGTCAGACTGCAAACTCCACTATGGCCAAGACCAAAGAGCTGTCAAAGGACACCAGAAACAAAATTGTAGACCTGCACCAGGCTGGGAAGACTGAATCTGCAATAGGTAAGCAGCTTGGTGTGAAGAAATCAACTGTGGGAGCAATTATTAGAAAATGGAAGATATACAAGACCACTGATAATCTCCCTCAATCTGGGGCTCCACGCAAGATCTCACCCCGTGGAGTCAAAATTATCACGAGAACGGTGAGCAAAAATCCCAGAACCACATGGGGGGACCTAGTGAATGACCTGCAGAGACATGGGACCAAAGTAACAAAGGCTACATCAGAAACACACTACGCCACCAGGGACTCAAATCCTGCAGTACCAGACGTGTCCCACTGCTTAAGCCAGTACATGTCCAGGCCCATCTGAAGTTTGCTAGAGAGCATTTGGATGATCCAGAAGAGGACTGGGAGAATGTCATATGGTCAGATGAAACCAAAATAGAACTTTTTGATAAAAACTCAACTTGTCGTGTTTGGAGGAGAAAGAACACCATACCTACTGTGAAGCATGGGGGTGGAAACATCATACTTTGGGGCTGTTTTTCTGCAAAGGGACCAGGACGACTGATCCGTGTAAAGGAAAGAATGAATGGGGCCATGTATCGTGAGATTTTGAGTAAAAACCTCCTTCCACCAGCAAGGGTATTGAAGATGAAACGTGGCTGGATCTTTCAGCATGACAATGATCCCAAACACACCACCCGGGCAACGAAGGAGTGGCTTCGTAAGAAGCATTTCAAGGTCCTGGAGTGGCCTAGCCAGTCTCCAGATCTCAACCCCATAGAAAATCTTTGGAGGGAGTTGAAAGTCTGTGTTGCCCAGCGACAGCCCCAAAACATCACTTCTCTAGAGAAGATCTGCATGGAGGAATGGGCCAAAATACCAGCAACTGTGTGTGAAAACCTTGTGAAAACTTACAGAAAACGTTTGACCTCTGTCATTGCCAACAAAGGGTATATAACAAAATATTGAGATGAACTTTTGTTATTGACCAAATACTTAGTTTACCGAGGAATTTACCAATTAATTCATTAAAAATCCTTCAATGTGATTTTTTTGGGTTTTTTTTTTCTTATTTTGTCTCTCATAGTTGAGGTATACCTATGATGAAAATTGGAGACCTCTCTCATCTTTAAAGTGGGAGAACTTGCACAATTGGTGGCTGACTAAATACTTTTTTACCCCACTGTATCTGAAGGACTGGAGGAGGATTTCACTAACACTAACAAATCCTCAAAAGAAGTTGGGGTAAAATAACTTAAAATGGCCTGTCTATTGGGACAATCAAGGATTGGGGAAGATGAATTAGTAAAACCAGCCCTAACGGCAGTAACCTTGTCAACAAAAAAGGAAAGAAACTTGTTACAGTCAATAATTGAATGAATAGGGGGAGCAGAACTGACAGGGTTAGCTATACTGTCTATTGTGCTGAAGAGGATCTTTGGATTGTTACTATTGGATGAGATGATGTTGGAAAAATAAGAAGTTCTTGCCATTTTAATCATATTGTTAAATTCAGTTAACAGTTCCCTAAGGTACAATCAATGCACCTCAAGTTTAGTGGACTTCCACAGTCTTTCCACCCTCCGACATTTACATCTAAAACAACAGAGATCTTCATTTAACCAGGGGGATAAATTAACAGCGCGGACAGTCCTGGTTTTAAAGGGAATAACTACATCTAAGATGCTTGAATAATGTGAGTTAAAGGAGCAGACCAAGCTCTCACTGTCTTCATCAGAGAATAAAACCATACTGCTGTCAAAGGCAGCAGAAAATTTCATAGCTGAAAATTAGTCAATGACACGAGAGCATTTTACACACTTGCCAGCGTAGCAAACTGATTTAAATGATAAATTAAAAAGAACACAAAAATGGTCTGACACAAGAAGCTCCTTAGTCTGAACATTGTTCACATTAAGACCAAGCCTAAAAACAAGATCAAGTGTATTTCCTTTGATACGTGTAGGGCCAGATGGACACAAAACAAAATTAAATGATTCAATAATACCCAAGAAATTAACTGCAAAACTGTCATTGGGATCGTTAATATGCAAATTAAAAATCTCCAAGTAATAAATAATTATCCCTGGCTCAGTTTTGCTTGTCGGTCATAGTCATATTATTGTCATGGACAATGGAAGACTGACCAATGGGGATGTACTAGTAATTAAAATTTCAAGATGTCATTGTTATATCTTAAATTAATATCACTTTTTGCAGACATGCAGCTAGATCTGTCTTCGGGAGAGGGGAACGAGGCAGACATGACTGCGCTGACACAGAAGACCTCAACAACCACCAGCAGGTATGCTCATGCCCAAAGCTGAATTGCGCTGTTTTAATGGCCAAATTGAAACAGGAATGGTGTTCTTTTTATTCTGTTCTATGACGACAAGTACTATTATAATTTAATTTTATATTTGAAATATCTCTTGAGGGCCATCCACGCAAACAATGATATTAACAACTATAATGATAAAGATGTGAGTGTCCACTATGAATAATAAAGTTTTGTAAACAGCCTAATCAAATGTGCACTGCACGCTCCAGAAACTGACTTCACACCGCACCACACCTGTGTAGGTTGGCTCTCCACCTACTGATAAATAAGGAAGAAATAGTCTTAAGTTTCTGATACCACTTTTGGTAAGGTTATCACTGTAGTGTGGACTCGGCCATCCACCTGAGTTGGAACAATTTTTTATAAAACTAGCGCCATTTTCAAAATGTTTGTTCCTCCCTACTCACTATATAGTTAATTCAGATGTACTGGACTATACAATAAACTCAACATTTTTAGCCTTCAAACATTACTCTCCTTATTTTCCTGGTGTCATTAAAGATGTCATCATGGTGAGGCAGTAAAATATAACAGATTACGTGTTAAACAGTGAATACCTGTAAGTATTTTGTTGTAAATATCAATCCATTCATCTTATACCGCTTAATCCTTTTCGGTCGCGGGGGGGCTGCAGCCTATCCTAGCATCTTTGGGTGAGAGGCAGGGTACACCCTGGACAGCTCGCCAGTCCGTCACAGGGCCAACACAGACAGACAGACAAACATTCCCTCTCACATCCATACCTAAGGACAAATTAGAATCCCCAGCTGAAGCCAGTTAACCTAACCTGCATGTCTTTAGCCTGTGGGAGGAAACCAGAGTAAACCCACGCAGACAAGGGGAGAACAAGCAAACTCCACACAGAAGGGTCACAGACGGTCTGTGGGTGGGATCGAACCCACGATGGTCAAGGGTGGAATCGATCCCATGACCTTCTTGCTGTGCTGCCACAGTGCTAACCACTGCACCACCGTACTGCCCATTTGTTTTGAATAAATCTATAACATTTTTTATGGTAGTTTTGTAAATAAAAATGTTTTTACTGTAATCATGAATGAAAATACATGTAAGGCAGTTTATGTTGTGATATGAAGTTCTCCTCTCACTTCTCCATTGGCTATACATTGCATTATGGGATTCATTAGCTAACGTAGTGACCATATACAGTACACTACTTTTCAAATGCATTCTGGCATATTTTGAGTGCACTATATAGTGAATGACATTTTTATTTAAGATTTTGAACAGCATTACAAAGTGGCTGATTCACTATATAGTACACTATATAGGGACCAAATGAACATTTCATACATGGCATAGAATTTTATAGTTATCTTTATCGTGCTTGGGGTGGACATCCCTTTAACCTGGTGCCTGATTTCTCTATTTTCGCAAACTTAAACTTCCCATACTTTTACGTTAAAATGCAGCACTAACATGTAGTGTTTTTTAACAGATGCAGAGAAAAAAGATGGCCCAGAAAAGAAGGAGGGAGGCAGAAATCGAGGAGCTTCTACTGGAGAAGCTGCAACAAGCTCCGGCACCTGCACCACCTCCCCGCTCAGAGGATGAGCTGTTCCTACTCAGCCTGGTTCCTGCACTTCAGAGACTGCCATTGCGGCAAAAAGAATATGTTAAATTTCAAATTCATAAATTGATCTACGAATCAAGCACTGTGACGCTAAATATGGAACCAGCTGCGATGTAAATTTGTTGTATATAGGTTAAGTTATTCATAATGTTTAGATACTTTTTCCCCACAAATTCACATTTTACACACATTGTACATTGTCTTTTCAGATACTGCATTCTTTAATATTTAATGTTTGTTGTAAATACAACTGAATTTTTCTCATTCATTAATTATTGCATATTTCTGCTGATTAACCCAAAATTGATAGAGGGAAATTGTCAGTTATGACATTTCTTGTACCGTTGTCATTTATTCTGAATGAAAGCTCAGTCAAGTCAACTGGATTCAAGTATTTTATACTCTGAAAGGTTTAGACATTCATCCAAATGTCTTTGTCAATCAGGGATGAATGTGCAGAAGGATGTTAATAGACATAACGGCAATTGTTGCAACTAATTATCTCAGTTACGACTATGCTGTTATGCCTGTTAACATCCTTCTGCACATTCATCCCTGACTGGCACTTATTCTGATGAATGGTGAAACCTCTGAGTACAAAATACTGGAATCCATTGACTGAGCTTTCATACGGTATACTTACCCACCTGGATGACTGAGAATCTTCATCAAAATGTAACTTATGTTATTGTGTTGTAATGCAGTGAAGACAGGACAAGTTAAAACTGCACTGCCTCAGAATAATAGGCTGTCATGTAATCTATGTTCATATATCAACACAGGTACATTAATTTTATTGGTGCAATATAGTAATATGGGAGGACATTTGCTCTGTAGTAATATGTTGGTGGCTCTTAAAAGAGGCATTTTGAGCGTGCTATTGCACTCCATGTTGCCTTGCCATTGGACTGCTCCTTCTGCAAAAAAAGTCAGATGTGAAGATCTCTCTAACCCTGAAGGCATCTCTGGCTGCAGTGTTGGCAGCAGCTCTTCCCAAACCTGTAAGTGGATTGTTCTCACAAACAGGGATGGTCCCCCTGACTGCAGTCTTCTGGGTTGTCCCCTGCAGGAAGTTATAGAGAACACAGGTAGCCTTCACACACTTCTCTGCCACTGTTTCATGGACCTCAATTGCCTGCCTGTACATCCTCCAGCGGGAAGGGAGGATCCCGAAGGCATTCTCCACAACCAGCCGAGCTCTGGACAGACGGTAATTAAAATCTGATGGTCTGGTGGCAGGTTGCACCCAGGGAACGGCCTCATGAGGTTTTTCCTGAGGGGAAAAGCTTTATCTGCAACAAAAACGTGAGGCTGGGGTCCTCGTTGGTCAGCTCCTGGTAGTGGCTGGTCAGCAGGTAGTTGGAGGGTGCCAGATCGCAGAGCATGACTAAAAGCTGAGCTGGCAAGAATCCCACCATCACTTGTCCTTCCATAGCCCCCAACATCAACCACACGGAAACAACAGTTGGCATCTACAGCTGCCGTTCTGAACGTTCCCTTATAGTTACCTCCGCCAAAGGGGGAGGTTATGTGATCATCGGCGTTGGTTTGTCTGTTTGTTTGTTTGTTTGTTTGTTTGTCTGTTTGTCTGTTTGTTTGTCTGTTAGCAAGATAACTCAAGAAGTTATGGACGGATTTTCATGAAATTTTCACAGATTGTCAGAAATGGGGTATCCTACAGATGATTACATTTTGGTGGAGATCCCGATCACCGTCCACAAGAAAACCGCCATTACGCAAAATGCCATTTTCGTAAATAACTACTGAACCACTAATCCTATCATTGTCAATCCAATTGCTAGTCATATGTTTTCATGGTCAAGGAATCTGAAAACGTACACACAAACACTGTATGGGGGGAACTGTAGCGCTAAACCGCCATTACGCAAAATGCCATTTTCGTGAATAACTACTGAACCAATAATCTTATTATTGTCAATCCAATTGCTTGTCATATGTTTTCATGGTCAAGGAATGTCAAAACATACACACAAACACTGTATGGGGGGAACTGTAGCGCTAAACCGCCATTACGCAAAATGCCATTTTCCTCAAAAACTACTCAACCACTAATCCTATCATTGGCAATCCAATTGCTTGTCATATGTTTTCATGGTCAAGGAATCTGAAAACGTACACACAAACACTGTATGGGGGGAACTGTGGCCGCCATTACGGAAAATGGCATTTTCGTGAATAACTACTGAACCACTAATCCTATCATTGTCAATCCAATTGCTACTCATATGTTTTCATGGTCAAGGAATCTGAAAACGTACACACAAACACTGTATGGGAGGAACTGTGGCCGCCATTATGGAAAATGCCATTTTCCAGAATAACTACTCAACCACTAATCCTATCATTGTCAATCCAATTGCTAGTCATATGTTTTCATGGTCAAGGAATCTGAAAACGTACACACAAACACTGTATGGGAGGAACTGTGGCCGCCATTACGGAAAATGCCATTTGCGTGAGTAACTACTGAGCCACTGCTTCTCATATGTTTTCATGATCAAGGAATCTCAACACTGTATGGCCAGAACTGCGGCGCTTGGCGGAGGTCTGCGCTCTCCGAGTGCTTTTCTAGTTGTAGAATTGTGATCCAGAGCTGGCAGGGGCTTTGGGAAGAACGTGCGTTCTATCCAGTGCTCCACAGCAGAGATGGAAATTCCACCACTCCTCAAACCTCACCGCAATGGATCTCCACTCCTCAGTGGTGGGCACAGCCATGAATTCCCCCACGAGGCAGTTCTAAATGGCAGTGGCAACATCAGGGACAATAGATGACATGGTGGAGACCCCAATGCGAAAGCTATCAGCGATGACAGTCACCAGTAGAAAGGTATCTGTAATCGGATGTGGAAAAAAGTATTTATAAATCTACAATTAAAATCATTAAAATAACACTGCAGTGTATATACTCAAACCTTTTGCATTGTGATTCTATTTTTTAAATTTGTAATCCCTTTTAGAACAGCACAAAAATTTGCTTTGGAACAGAACAAAGTAATCCAAATTATTCTATAATTAAAAATGTCAGAAAATTTGGTATAAACAAAGTTACTGATTAATATGTCCATGATTTAATGTTAAAGCTGAAGCAAACTTTAGTTACTTTTCACACTGAAGTAGGAGTCAAACTAATTTGGAGTTGCAGCTCTTGAGTAAATTTATGCGGTTAAATTACTCAGTTGCTTAGATACAAATAAACAGACATACTATGAGTTGTGATCAATATGCAACCTGTTATTAGTAGTAGAAGTAGGCCTATTTTATTGCTTACATAGGAGGTATAATAAAAAAAATGTGATTTACTGCTACAAAGAAGGCTATTTTAAAATAAGTTTTAAAAAGGATTTAGATTTTTAAATAAATTTGCTAGACTGTTTATTGACATAATTGATGTAGGTGTATTTAACGTCCTGTGGATCACTGCTGTCTTTATTGGTACACCTGAAAGTTATTAAATTTAATAAAAATGAGACTGTCACTAACCAGAGACAGATAGACAGAAACTCTGCAGCTGAGATGGAGTGTCTATAATTTGTATCCATCCGTAAAATCCTGTCACCGACCTTCACTGGCAGCTCCTCGAACTGTAGACCATTGAGCCTCAGGTAGCGCTTAAAACGACCTTCATCAAGACGGAGTTCCTGGAGGAGGCAATGAAATTCCCCAAGCTGTGTCTGCCAACGGATAATGTTGTGAACCCAAAAAGAGCGACTTTTTTTCTTATTTCCACAGCAAGTACAAGGAAGCAACAGATGCTACACCGCTCATTGCGGAAATAAATGTTGCTAAGTTGTGCGGTAACTACTGAGGTAACCCCACCCCTTTGTGGTACAAATTTTCGCTGTTTCTTTTGTTCTGGTGGCTGTACTCACGCGAGTAGAGCGGCACGAATTTTCACTTTGCGTTTGATGTGAACTCACCTTAACTCCTACCTGTCTGTCTATCTGCTGCACGTCTTGACACACACACCCGTCTCATCAGACACACATCTTTCATTTACCGGGGGGGAGGCGTTTGTCCGTGTTCAGATCAGAGATTCACAGCTTTAAAGCTCATTAACAAGATGTAGTAATGATTTTACCTCTAAAGATATATGAAATGATCCAACACTGGCTGTAGTGTTAGACTTGCTCGTTTGTTTGTGATTTTATGGAGTCTCTTTTCACGTGCGCTCCTGCAACGGGGTGCTTTTGGGGCAGGCAAACGTTTTTCAACACAAACCCAGCACTTCGTACACGCGGTAAGCACGGAGACGTCCACCGGCAGAGGGACAAGGAGGAAGGGATGGTGTTGGAAACCTTGCGGGTGAGTGGTTTTTTTTAATCATACACTGTTTTTTGCTGAAGCGTTCCGTTAATACTTACTGTAAACACGGAAGTGATCGCGATGTAGCGATGCATTTGATTGGTTAGACTGAGTATTTCAGTGCCACTCAGCTTAAATTTGATTGGTGAAATTGGCGGAAGTCGAGGAGGATTGGCCAAAATTGCGGGAAAGTTGTGGTGATTGGATAAAGTTGCAAGGTCACGCAATAGTTGCGCTGATCGGCTGATTTTGTGTGAATTGATGCGATCGCAACATCGCAAAATCCTGGAGAGACTGATTTAAGTAGAAGCATGTGATGGTGATGTCCTCATCTCGAACAATTTATTGAAACAAAAGCCAACAACAGTGGTGGGCTGTCACGATGCTGAGCATGGGTGGAGAGGCGTGCTAATGCTTTAAATTTAGTTTGATTATTTTCTGTAATTTCCCCACATCTGCTTTGTAGTCAATATGTATGATGATATTTGAGTTGCCTTTTGTTTCTGTTGGTTGATTAGTATTCATGTTTCTTAGTTTATTATTCCTAGTCCCATCTAGTTATGGTGTGCCCCGATGTGAAGCATTGGGAAACACTTTATTACTATCTCAAAATTTATTCCAGCTTATTATTATTATAGTGTGCCCCAGTGTGAAGCATTGGGAAACACTATATTACACTATACACTATATTTTTCCACTATACACTATATTACTATCTCAAAAGCTATGATAATGTGCCCAATGCGAAGCATTGAAAACACTATAATATATTAAGAGAATACCCTCAGTGTCTGCGAGAGTGGGGGCGCAAGATGATCCATCACGGACAGATCTTTCGGTAACAGACCATGGAATGGAACTGACAATGAATACAACAACCAGCACCGCAACTTATGAACCGTTTACGCTGGCAGGACAAAAGTTGCAGAGCTGCATTTGTGGCTGGTCAAAGCTAACAACAGAGAGGGGCCTTAAAATCCACCAAAGCAAGAAAAAATGCCACAGCAAGCTCAGCAATGGGGCCTCGCATTGACCAATACTTCTTAAGAAGTAGGCCAAATCAGTCGAGTGAAGCCAAGAGGCAGGAGAACTCCCACAGTCCTCAGGATATCAGCATCTAAGATGAGGCTCAGCTTCGCATGGACCCTCCTGCAGTCTCCAGTCTGGAGCCTATCCAGTCACAGCCAGCAACAGTCTCCAGCCCAGAGCCAAGCCAACCACAGCTAACACTTGTCTCCAGCCCAGAGCCAAGCCAGTTACAGCCAGCAGTAATCTCCAGCCCGGAGCATAGCCAGTCACAGCTAACACTAGTCTCTAATCCAGAGCCCAGCTCACAACACTCAGCAACAGTTTCCAACATCAAGTCTAATCAACCAGTGCCAACAAGGGAAAGGAAGATGGAAGGAAGGAAACCTCAGATTCAGTGGCCTAAATCCAGTCAGAGGAGCAAATGGGAGACCACTGACTCAGATCTTGTCCTCTTACTGGAACAACAGAAGGGTCCTGTTGAAAGAAAGCTGGAGAACATGGGATCTATCATCTACAGCTATGGTACAGAAAGCTTTGGGGTAAAGGGCAAGACACCGAGGCAGCAGAAAGCCCCTGTGGACCAGCTGAGGTCCAGGAGACAGCGGGAAATTGACAGATTGGTGACAGAAATGAGACAACTGAGAAAGTGTTGGAAGAAAGCCACAGAGACAGAAAGAGTGGGATTTGATGACTTCCAGACTGAAATAAAGCAACGACTGACAAAGCTACGGAGAGCAGAACACCTCAGGTGGCAATGCAAGAGGAAAGAACAGTCAAGGATCCTATTCTACAGCAATCCTACAACTTTGTCAAAAGTCTGTTAGACTGAGAGAAGAGTGGGAGCCTTAAAGTGCCCATAAAAGATCTGGAAGATCACCTGAGAAAGACTTGCTCTGACGATCGGAGGCATGAGCCAGTCACCATCCTGAATGACATGCCACCAAGACCTGCACTTGAGCAGCAAATGGGCATAAGGCCCCCCACATGGAGTGAGGTGGAGAAGACCGTGAAGCGTGCAAGATCAGCATCAGCCCCTGGGCCCAATGGCATCCCATATAGGCTCTATAAGAACACCCCTGGAGCCCTTAAATACCTCTGGAAGCTGATGAAGGTAGCATGGCAGAAGGGAGTGGTACCGAAGGCATGGCGAAGAGTAGGAGGCATCGTGATCCTCAAAGAGAAGAACGTGTCACCCATCAGCCAGTTTTGCCAGATCAGCCTGTTGAATGTAGAGGGAAAGATCTTCTTTAGTGTTTTGGCCCAAAGGCTCTCTACTTTCCTGCAAAGAAACAACTTCACTGATACGTCAGTGCAGAAGACAGGGATCCAGGGTTTCTCAGAATGTCTGAAACATGCGCGATGTCCACTGTGAGTGTGATCACGTTTGTGATTGTATTTTATTTAATATGCAATGTATTAATGTTTCCCCACATTGGTCAACCTGTTTTCCAGCTGCTACACAGTAACATTGTTGTTTTCCATGTTCATTGTAGTTTTAGCTTAGAAACCAGTAGGTGGAAGCGTGGTGCTTTATTGGCATCACCGAACCTGGTTCTTTCTGCTGAGCCAGACATGATGGAGGGCCCACTTTTGCCCTGCCTGACTTTGTTCTGTTGTTTGCAGTTTAGTAAACTGTGAATAAAATCAACCAACTAATGCAAACTATGGTGCAATGCTAATGAATGTACAGGGGAGAGGTTGACATGAAAAAAATGTAACTACAGTATATTCATGTGAACTGAGGGAAATGAGTTTTCAGACGTGTGTTTGATAATGGAGCCGTGCTGAAATGGTTTGTTAGTAATGACTCTTTACACTCTGTTAATGACGGGCCACAGTGATATTACTTTATTTTGGGCTCCCTGAACATTCCAAAGATATTTATAATGTGTCTTTAAGGTTTGAAATTGTGTCATGTAAGGTTAAAATGTTAATTCATGCACTTTTCTGAAGTTAAAATGTAAAAACTTGGTTAAAATAATTATGTCATGCATTGAGAAAGGTTAAAATAAGTCAGCTCATGCATTTAGAAAGAGTAAAACACCAGTGATGAAACTGAATTTATGTACAACAGTCATATGTGAATGATAGCTAAAGCTACAATATATTTTGTTTAAAAGATAATATCAGTAAATAAGCTGAAAGGGAATGCATGTGAGAATGACATGTATTTTGAATGTTTTGTTTTTGTTTTTTTTTGTGGTTATATGGAAAATGTAAAAGAGAAAAAAGCCAGTGTAAGAAAAGAGAGAGAATTTATTTTTGTGGAAGCATCTGTGAATAAATGTGCTCTCTTTCTGCTGAGCCAGATATGATGGAGGGCACACTTTTGCCCCGCCTGATTTTGTTCTGTTGTTTGCAGGGGAATAGAACACACCAACCACTATTATTATAATCTGATTATGAGGCCCGAGCCTGGGACTTGTACCACATGCTAATATCATCTGGCACCAAATCCAAACTGCCAAGAAGGAATGGAGAGACCTGCAAGTAGTCTTTAGACCTCGCCAATGCCTTTGGCTCAGTCCTGCACAAGATCTTATGGATGGCCTTCGAGTACTTCAGCATACCAAAGCACATCACACAGCTGGTCAAGAGCTACGTTCAGGATCTCCAGTTTTGTGTGACAGTCGAGGACAACACCACAGCCTGGCAGCACCTGGAAAGGGGCAGTATGGCAAGATGTACCATTTTGTCCCTAGCATTCATCATGGCGATGGAAGTGATCACACAGGCATTTCGTTGGGTAGTGGGTGGCAAGAAGGCCAAGAATGGCTTGCGTCTTCCACCAATTACAGCGTACATGGATGATACAACCATCATCACTACAACAAAACCATACACTAGACGCTTGTTGCAGAAACTCCAGGAGACCACCCAGTGGGAAAGAACAGAGTTTAAGCCAAGCAAATTTCACAGCATCTCCATTGTTAAAGGCCAACTAACGGGAGTGTGGTTCCTCATCAGCGATGAAACAATCCCCACAGTCTTAGAGAAGCCCATCAAGAGCTTTGGACGATGGTATAACACAGACCTAAGAGATACTCAACAACTTGAACAACTCCAGCAGGACACAGCTAATGGCCTTCGGCAGATTGATAATACTGCAGTTCAAGGGAAACTGAAGCTCTGGTGCCTCCAGTTTGAGCTGCTACCTAGATTCCTGTGGCCATTGACCATGTATAAGATAAGATAAGCCTTTATTAGTCCCACAATGGAGAAATTCCAGGATTGCAACAGCACAGGGATAGCAACACTCAGAGCAATAATTTAGAAGATAAGAAAATAAGAGCAGTGAATATACATATGTACACATAAATATATAAATATATATACACAGTGCGGAGCATTGTAGCTAGATGCAATAAACAGCATAACCGTCTACTTAGTTATCCTGCACAGTATAAATATGTGCCCATACATACTGTCACCCTCCATTGCGACTGATATTGTCCTAGTTGTATAACGGAGGGGATCATTTGTGTAAGTCTGTTGCGTCTTTTGCATTCAATACTATTAGGTCGTCATGTTTTTTTTGCTATCTTTGCAAGCAGCCCTGCTTAGGTTATAAAGTCTGACAGCCGTAGGTAGGAAGGACCTGCAAAACCTCTTGGTCTCGCACCTAGGATGATGTAGTCTACTGCAAAATGAGCTCCTCAGTGCGTTCAGTATGTCCTGCATAGGGTGGGACTCGGACTCCAGCAGAGATTACAGTTTAGCCACCATCCTTCTCTCTCCTATCTCCTCCACTTGACATAACGTTCGGCTCAGGAGACGCACACACACAGGCTCAGAGTAGTTCAAACTGTTTATTAACAGGGATGTTTGGGTGCGTGTCTGCGGAATGTTAATGTGTTGGTGGTGGCGTCTGCTTCGGACCCAGAGGCAGGAGACCGTTCAGCCGGCAACCCTATGGGAGAAATCAGACACAGGGTGATGAGCACACACCAACACGGGAGGAGAATAGGCGAGGGAGAGAAGCTTACTTGTTTGGGCAGATGACTGGCGCTTCAAGGATGGAAGCCCGGGAGACAGCCACCTGCAGGGCTCGGTGCAGCAGCGAGGAGAGACGAGGGACGGGATTGTCCGCCGCCGAGGAATCCACCTGTGCACAGGGGAGCAGACTGGAGAGATGAGGTAAGTGAACTTCTTACCGGAGATGAGGATGCTGAAGAGAATGTGGTAGAAGTCCATACGAAGGAAATGAAGTCTACGGCTTCAGGCCGACGCTCAGGGCGAGGCGGCTTTTATCCTTCGCCGCTGACGAGTAGCAGGTGCGTGAGCAGGTGGCGCCGCTGATGAATGGCGCGGCGTGACAGTACTCCCCCCTCTAGCAGCGCCTCCTGGCGATGGCTTATCCGGGTGCGCTCGGTGGAAGTCCGCGATGAGCGATGGGTCCAACACAAACGACGGGGGCACCCACTGTCGATGCTCGGGCCCATAGCCCTCCCAGTCCACCAAGTATTGCAACCCACGACCCCGGCGCCGGGAGTCCAGGATGGAGGAGGCGGACCAGGCCGGATGGCCACCAATCATCCGGGGCGCGGGTTGCGCTGCAGGAGGAGGGCAAAGGGGGTCAGTAACCGCCAGTTTCACCTTCGACACGTGGAAAGTAGGATGAATGCGGAGGGAGGGGGGAATAGCCACGCGCACAGCCACCGGGTTGATGATCCGGGTGATGGGGTAGGGACCCATGAAGCGCTGTGCCAGCTTTCTCCTCTCGCCTTTTAGAGTGACGTCCTGGGTGGAAATGTAAACAAGCTGCCCAACTCTGTACGCCGGGGCAGGTCTCCTACGCCGGTCCGCCACAGTCCTGTTGCGCTCCGCTGTGCGCAATAGCGCATGGCGCGCGGCAGCCCAGGTGGAGCGGAACTGCCTGAGATGGGCCCTAACTGACGGGACAGTTACCTCACTCTCCTGCTCCGGAAACAGCGGGGGGTCGTAACCCAGGGACGCTTTGAAGGGGGACATCCCTGTAGCAGAAGAGCGAGCGGTGTTGTGGGCATATTCAACCCAGGCAAGATGGTTGCTCCAGGACGCGGGTTTGGATCTGGACACACAGCGGAGCGCAGCCTCCAGCTCCTGGTTGGTCCTCTCACACTGCCCGTTGGATTGGGGGTGATGGCCAGAGGAGAGGCTCACCTTGGCTCCGATGGCGTTGCAGAAAGACCTCCAAACCTCAGATGAAAACTGGGGGCCCCGGTCCGAGACCACGTCCACCGGAATCCCATGCAGCCTGACCACGTGTTGGACGAGGAGGTCCGCCGTCTCCAGGGCAGTAGGGAGGCCTCGCAGGGGGACGAAGTGCACGGCCTTGGAGAAGCGGTCCACGATGGTCAGGATGGTGTCATAGGAGTTGGAGATGGGGAGTCCGGTGACGAAATCCAGAGCGATGTGCGACCAGGGCCTGCCAGGGACGGGCAGGGGCTGGAGCAGACCCGCTGGAGGGGCATTTCCCGACTTGCAGGTGGCACAGATTGGGCAAGCCCGGGCGTAGCGGGCTGCATCCCTCCGCAGGCCTGGCCACCAAAAGGACCGTTGGAGGAGATCTATCATCCGGGAGGTGCCAGGGTGACAGGTGAGCTTGGAGGTGTGGAGCCAGTGGATGACCTCTCCTCGGACCGCGGATGGCACGAACAGCCTCCCCTCCGGTCCGCCACCAGGGTCAGGTTCCACCTCCTGTGCCTTCCGGATCTTGCTCTCAATGTCCCACGAGATGGCTCCCACGACGCACGACCTGGGCAGGATGGAGTGGGGCGCCTCCTCCGACTCCACGGGGGCGAACTGCCTGGAGAGGGCGTCAGGCAGGACGTTCTTAGAGCCAGGCCTGAAGGTGATGGAAAATTGGAACCTGGCGAAGAACAGGGACCAGCGCGCCTGGCGGGCGTTCAGGCGCTTGGCAGACCGTAAGTATTCCAGGTTCTTGTGGTCCGTGAGGACCACAAACGGCAGGCTTGCCCCCTCCAACCAGTGGCGCCACTCCTGCAGGGCGAGCTTGATGGCCAAGAGCTCTCTGTCCCCCACATCGTAGTTTCTCTCCGCCGGGGACAAGCGCCGGGAGAAGAAGGCGCACGGTCGCTTGGCGCCATCGTCCGGTGACCGCTGGGACAGCACTGCTCCCACTCCCGTGTCCGAGGCGTCTACCTCTACAATGCACTGCAGCGCGGGGTCGACCTGGCGAAGGACCCGGGAGGAGGAGAATTCCGCCTTCAGCGCCTCAAAGGCGGCAGCGACCTCTTCGGTCCACCGGAACGGGACCTTCGGGGACGTGAGGCGGGTCAGTGGTCCCACGATGGCACTGAAGTTGGGGACAAAGCGGCGGTAGAAATTGGCGAAGCCAACAAATTGCTGCACCTGTTTCCGAGATGCAGGTGTGGGCCATTCCACCACCGCCTTTACCTTCTCTGGGTCGGGGAGCACCTTATCGTGGGCGATGATGAACCCCAGGAAGGATGTACTCCTGGCGTAAAATTCACACTTTTCCGCCTTAACGTACAGACGATTCTCCAGCAGCCTTTGGAGGACCCGCCTCACGTGGACCTGGTGCTCATCCCTGGACTTGGAGAAGATGAGAATATCGTCCAGGTAGACGAACACGAAAAGGCCAATGAAGTCCCGGAGGACGTCATTAATGAGGCGCTGGAAGACTGCAGGAGCGTTGGTCAACCCGAACGGCATCACCAGATATTCAAAGTGGCCGTTCGGGGTACGGAAGGCCGTTTTCCACTCATCTCCCTCCCGGATCCGGACGAGGTGGTAAGCGCTGCGTAGGTCCAGCTTGGTGAACCAGGTCGCCCCCTGGAGGGAGTGGAAAGCAGTGTCCATGAGAGGCAGGGTGTAACGGTCCCTCTCCGTGATATTGTTGAGGGCCCGGTAGTCGATACAAGGGCGGAGGGACCCATCCTTTTTCCCCACGAAGAAGAACCCTGCCCCCACGGGTGACGATGATGGGCGGATAATCCCAGCACTTAATGACTCCTTCAGGTAGGCGTTCATCGTCTCCTTCTCCGGCGCAGACAGGCTGTAAAGGCGACCAGAAGGTAAGGGAGCCCCCTGGCGGAGGTTGATGGCGCAGTCATAGGGCCGATGAGGGGGAAGAGACATAGCTTTCGCTTTGCTGAACACTATACCCAGGTCGTGAAATTCTGGGGGCACCAGAGACAGGTCCGGGGGTGCAGCGTCCGTGGCAGGGGGAGGAGCGGACGGAGAGCAGGCAGCGGACTGAAGGCAGGTGCCCATACAGAACGTACTCCATGCCGAGATCCCAGCTGATCTCCAATCCAGGACCGGATTGTGAAGGCGGAGCCAGGGATACCCCAGGATGACGGGCGACACAGAGTTGGGAAGGACGTAAAAGGTCATTTCCTCCCGGTGGTTTCCCGAGATGATGACCGGTAGGGGAACAGTTTGATGTGTCACTCTCCCGAGGGTGGCACGGGAGAGGTGGATCAGGGAGATGGGAGTGTTGAGTGCCTGGCAGCGGATGCCCAATCGGGTTGCCAGGCTTTGTGAAATGAAGCTGCCTTCTGCGCCCGAATCCACCAGTGCGTGGGTGAGGTGCCCAGTAGAGTTATGGCAGAAACGGATGGGCAGCTTCAATTGAGTAAGTGATCCTAACCGATTGACATCCGCGAGGCTTCCAACAGTGACTCGCGGACCCCACCGACTGGCTTTCCGTGGACAACGCTCCACGGTGTGTTGGTCGCCTCCGCAATACATGCAGAGGCCCAACTCACGGCGGCGTTGTTTCTCCACAGGGGAAAGTTTAGTCCAGGCCGTCACCACCGGCTCCGACTCCTCGGGGCGCGATGCTGGCGGCGCCGCCAGGGGGCGAGCTTGGAACAGGTGCGGCGAGGCTCCACGAGGGCGAGAAGAAGAAGACCTCCGCCCCGAGGAGCGCTCGCGCAGCCTGTTATCCAAACTTATCGCTAAGGATGTCAGCTCCGCTAGCGTCCCAGGGATATCCCGACCAGCCAGTTCATCCCTCAGATCACTATTGAGGCTGCGGAGGAACAGGCCACAGAGGGAGCGTTCCTCCCAGCCCAATTCCTCCGCCGCTACCCGGAAGTCGACCGAGTGGTCCGCTGCCGACCGGCTTCCCTGCTGGAGAGCGAGAAGCCGATCGACCTGGACCGTTTCGGTTTGTGAGTGGTCAAAGACCTCCAGAAAGCGCCTCACGAATTGGTCATAGGTGAGGGTGGCATAACTGGGCCTCGCCATTACGGCGTAGGTCCAAGTTAACGCACGCCCCTCCAGAAGATTCCCTATGTAACCAATTCGGCTGTGATCCGAGGGAAAATCTCCGGGCACACGGTGGAACACGGACTCACACTGCATAATAAACCCCCGCGCTCCGCCGAGCTTACCGCTAAAGCGGGCGGGGGTCGGAATCGGCGTGAGCCGAACCGGTGCCACTGGAGCCGGCTGGACGGCCGCTGGAACAGCAGGAGCCGCGCCACCCTGGTGAGTCGGGAGGAACGGCTGTTGGGGGCCCAAGCGGTTCAATCGGTTAGTCAGTTCTAATAATTGATGAAGAACCACCTGTTGCTGATAAACAATCTGATCCACCCGAGCCTCGAGGATGGTAAACCGGTGTGCGAGCCCGCCGTCTGCCGAGCCGCTCTGCTGAAGCCGTACTGACATAACGTTCGGCTCAGGAGACGCACACACACAGGCTCAGAGTAGTTCAAACTGTTTATTAACAGGGATGTTTGGGTGCGTGTCTGCGGAATGTTAATGTGTTGGTGGTGGCGTCTGCTTCGGACCCAGAGGCAGGAGACCGTTCAGCCGGCAACCCTATGGGAGAAATCAGACACAGGGTGATGAGCACACACCAACACGGGAGGAGAATAGGCGAGGGAGAGAAGCTTACTTGTTTGGGCAGATGACTGGCGCTTCAAGGATGGAAGCCCGGGAGACAGCCACCTGCAGGGCTCGGTGCAGCAGCGAGGAGAGACGAGGGACGGGATTGTCCGCCGCCGAGGAATCCACCTGTGCACAGGGGAGCAGACTGGAGAGATGAGGTAAGTGAACTTCTTACCGGAGATGAGGATGCTGAAGAGAATGTGGTAGAAGTCCATACGAAGGAAATGAAGTCTACGGCTTCAGGCCGACGCTCAGGGCGAGGCGGCTTTTATCCTTCGCCGCTGACGAGTAGCAGGTGCGTGAGCAGGTGGCGCCGCTGATGAATGGCGCGGCGTGACACCACTGGGTCAAGGCGTTTCCCCAGGACAGAGCTAGCTTTCTTGATCAGTTTGTTCAGTCTCTTCCTATCGGCTGCTGTAATGCCACTGCCCCAGCAGACCACTCCAAAAGTGATGGCTGATGCCACCACCGTGTCGTAGAATGTCTTCAGGAGCACCCCTTGTACACCAAAAGACCTGAGCCTCCTCAGAAGGAACAGCCTGCGTTGTCCCTTCTTATAGAGTGTGTCGGTATTGTGTGACCAGTCTAGTTTATTGTTCAGATGAACACCCAGGTACTTGTAGGATGTCACCATCTCAATGTTTGTTCCCTGTATGTTTACTGGTGCTGTGAGGGGTTGTCCTTGCCTGCGGCAGTCCACCACCAGTTCCTTAGTTTTCCTCGCGTTGATCTGGAGGCAGTTCCGATGGCACCAGTCCACAAAGTCCTCGATAAGTCCTCTGTATTCAGCTTCATCTCCGTTGGAGATGAGGCCGACAATTGCAGAGTCATCAGAGAACTTCTGTAGATGGCAGTGTGTTGTGTTGTGTGAGAAGTCTGCAGTATAAAGGGTGAACAGGAAGGGAGCCAAAACTGCTCCCTGGGGGGCCCCCGTGCTGCCAATGATTGTGTCAATGATGAAGTCTCCATAACCCATGCTCAGCGTCTGAAAAGGATAGTGAGCTCTTATGTGAGGAAGTGGCTTGGCCTTCCAAAATGACTCAGCAGCATTGGACTTTACAGTGACGGAGCCCTGTCGCTGCCATTGTCTAGCCTGGTTGAGGAATTCAAATGTGCCAAGGTGAGGCTGGACATATCGCTCACCAACTCCCGAGATCCTGTAGTAAGTGGTGCCGCTCCTACCCTAGCAACAGGGAGGAAATGAACCCCAAACACGGCTGTACTACAGGCCAAATCTGCACTCCTCCATCGTGATGTGGTGGGCCATGTCCAACAAGGCAGAGGAGGCCTTGGCTTTGGAACAGTGACACCTCTCTGGCAAAAGGCATCTCCAGCCCAAAGCTGAACTATGGTGGTAGAGGAGATGCGTCAACAGGAGGAAGCAGCCAGAAGGGCCAGAGCCGTAGCACAAGCCAAACAGGGTCGATGGATGAGGTGGGAGGGTGTTGAAAAGAGGAAAATCACATGGTGAGAACTCTGGAGTGTGGAATCCAACAGGCTGAGCGTCATCATCCAAGCTACATATGATGTGCTGCCCTCTCCCACAAATATGCCTCTGTGGTTTGGAAAGGATCCATCTTGCCCCGTGTACAGCCCCAGCAATATTCAAGCACATCTTGGTTGGTTGCAGGACTAGCCTCACTCAAGGTAGATACACGTGGAGGCATACCCAGGTCCTCAGGTGTCTAGCCGATAAATTTGAGTGCAACAGAGTATCCATCAACTACCAACCTTTCAACAACCAGGATGTGTGCCGACACCATCATTTGTTCAAGCGGGAGCCAAGCTGAAAACCGGTCCCTCACTCCCTGATTTGGGTTCTTTGAATGCAGCCAGGGATTGGCAGATGCTAGCTGACTTGGATCAAAGACTCATTTTTCCTCCAGAGATCGCAACAACCACCCTGCGACCAGATCTTGTCATCTGGTCTAATTTATCCAAGCTCATCTATATTATTGAGTTGGCAGTACCCTGGGAGAATGATGTTGAGGAAGCTTATGAGCGTAAGAAGCTGCGGTATTACAACTTAGCAGCTGAGGTGGAGGACAGAGGCTGGAAGATAAAGGTGTGTCCGGTTGAGGTGGGATGTAGGGACTTTGTAGCCACAACAACTGCAAAGCTGCTCATGGAGATTGGGATCAGGGGACAGTATCACAGACGGGCAATCAAAGAGCTGGCCGACACCGCCGAGAGGACCAGTCACTGGCTGTGGGTGAAAAGGAGTGACACAATCTGGGCATCTAGGGCAAACAGCTAAACCACGGGACACACACCCAGGTTTGATCAACCTGTGGTGGGTCTGCCTTGGCAGAGGGTGTCACATCAAAAAATTCTCGCATCAAAACAACTCATGGAATCATCAACATCAAAGGATTCCAATTTTGAATCGTCAACATCAAAGGATTCTGGCATTTAATAGTCTGTCTTTAACATCGTATAAGATGTCTATGACAGCACATATAGTAGTCTGTCTAGGACATCACCAATTCCTATGATCTATAGGCTATTACAAGCTGGTTGACATTGCCGAGAGGACCAGTTGCTGGCAGTGAATGAAAAGGAATGATACCATCTGGGCATCTGAGACAAACAGCTAAACTGCATGACACACACCCAGACCTGATCAACCTGTGGTGGGCCTCTTGTGATAAATGGCCGAAATACCCTGTAATGCTAAGGTATACATAATTGGGGCACAATTATGTACTTTTTAAGGTTGTGAGTTTTGTGGGGCTTTTATTTTGAAAGTCTGTCTAACATCCTGTTGTATGTGGGTTTCATTCCTTCCTGCTACACGTTCAAGTTAAAATCCTCAAATGAGTGAGAAATAGTCAATGAATGTTACAGGAAAGTCCTGACAAATTCAATATCATAGGGCTTTTATTTTGAAAAACCAGTGTATTTCAGCATTGTGTGGTTTTCAAATTGCTGTCATAAAGTAACATGGTAGTGATAGTGACTGCTTTTTCAAAATGAAGTCCCTTTATATTTTGACTTTGTTCCTGTATTTGGTTACTATATCTGTCTCATTTTCTATTATATTAACTTGAACCTGTAGCAGGAAGAATTGTCACCCACACGCAACAGGATGTTAGACCTTCAAAATAAAAGCACCTAAAACTCAAAACCTTAAAGTGTAATTTATCCCCAAATTGAATATGAGAGATACTATCACTACCATGTTACTTCATGACAGCCATGCAACAACCACACAACACTGAAATACACTGGTTTTTCAAAATAAAAGCTCCATGATATTGAATTTGTCAGGACTTTCCTGTAACATTTGTTTACTATATCTCTCTCATTTTCTCTGATATTAACTTGAACCTGTAGCAGGAAGGAATATAATCCACACACAACAGGGTGTTTTAAAGATTTTCAAAAAGAGAGCTCCTTCCATCTAAATAAATTATGACATTATGTACACTACCGTTCAAAAGTTTGGGGTCACCCAGACAATTATTTTGTGTTTTCCATGAAAAGTCACACTTATTTACCACCATGAGTTGTAAAATGAATAGAAAATATAGTCAAGACATTGACAAGGTTAGAAATAATGATTTGTATTTGAAATAATATTTTTTTCCTTCAAACTTTGCTTTTGTCAAAGAATCCTCCATTTGCAGCAATTACAGCATTGCAGACCTAACATGATTGCACAAGGGTTTTCTAATCATCCATTAGCCTTCTCCCGCAATGAGCAAACACATTGTACCATTAGAACACTGGAGTGATAGTTGCTGGAAATGGGCCTCTATACACCTACGTAGATATTGCACCAAAAACCAGACATTTGCAGCTATAATAGTCATTTACCACATTAGCAATGTATAGAGTGTATTTCTGATTAGTTTAAAGTTATCGTCATTGAAAAAAGTGCTTTTCTTTCAAAAATAAGGAAATTTCTAAGTGACCCCAAACTTTTGAACGGTAGTGTACATGAAAAGTAAATTAGTTTCATAGGAGATTGTGTGAGAATGTGTTTGTATGAAAATGTGTGAACGTATACACAAGAAGTTATAAAAGTGAAAACAAAAGCCTATTTGCTAACTACAGGTACATCTCAAAAAATTAGAATATCATGAAAAAGTTAAATATTTTTTGTCACTCATTTCAGAAACTGAAACCCATATACTGTATTATATAGATTCATTACACAGAGAGTGATATACTTCAAGTGTTTATATTTATTTTAATGTTGATGATTATGGCTTACAGCCCATGAAAACCCCAAATTCAGTTTCCCAAAAAATTTGAATATTACATAAAATTAATTTTAAAAAATTGTTTTTTTAATACAAATGTGGACCAACTGAAAAGTATGTCCATGTACACACTCAATACTTGGTCGGGGATCCTTTTGGATTAATTACTGTATCAGTGTGGCGTGGCAAGGCTCCTGCAACAATTTGATTTAAGCAATAATCTGGTGGGTTGGATTCTGGATTTCTTAACCAACAGGACGCAGAGAGTAAGGGTCAATGGCACATTGTCTGACCTAAAGTGCTCTTCTACTGGCTCTCTTCAGGGGTGTGTGTTGTCACCACTACTCTACATCCTGTACACAAACATGTGTCGGAGCAGACATGACAACAGACACATTATAAAGTATGCTGATGACTCAGTCATTGTCAGTCTCCTCCAGGATGGTGAGAGTGGCCACGGCCCAGTAGTTGATGACTTTGTTCACTGGTGTGAGGATTCCTACCTGCAGCTGAATACAACAAAAACGAAAGATATGATTATTGACTTTAGGAGGAAAACTCCCAGGCACAAAGTCACCATACTAAAAGGCCAGACCACCGAATGTGTACAATCGTACAAATATCTTGGGACAATTATTGATAGTGGATTGAACTTTGAGGTGAACTGTGAAAGGGTGTGCAAAAAGGGTCAGCAAAATTTGCATTGTTTGAGGAAACTTGCACGCTTCCAAATTGACCGAACCATAATGACTATGTTCTATCGGGCTTTTATTGAATCTGTTTTATCCTTTTCTTTAATGTCATGGTTTGGTCAGATAAAACTGAAACAGAGGAAATCCTTGGATCAGGTAGTCAGATGGTCCAGTCGTTTGCTTGGTGAGTCACAGCTGAGCCTGACATCCCTGTACACCAGACAAGTACAGAGGATGGCCGACTCGATTTTAAATGATGACTCCCACCCTTTGCACTGCAACTTTCAGCTTCTTCCCTCCAGACGGAGGTTTGCTGTCCCAAAAAGTAGAACCCAGCGCTACAAAAACAGCTTTGTCCCTGCTGCTGTCAAAGAGTTGAACAAGCTATAAAAATTATATTGTACATATTTTATATTTACCTATTTTGTAAGATGTGTCCCTGTGTTTGTGTCTATGTTGAATGTAATTAGTGGCTTGTAAATATGGATGTCACCAACTGCAAAACAAATCTACCTACGGGTACAAATAAAGTAACCTAAACCTGAACCTGAACCTGGCATGGAGGTGATCAGCCTGTGGCACTGCTGAGGCGTTATGAAGGTCCAGGTTGCTTTGATAGTGACCTTCAGCTCGTCTGCATTGTTGGGTCTGGTGTCTCATCTTCCTCTTGACAATACTCCATAGATTCTCTGTGGGGTTTAGGTCAGGAGAGTTTGCTGGCCAATCAAACACAGTGATGCCATGGTCATTAATACTTTTGGCAGTGTGGGGGGGGTGCCAAGTCCTGCTGGAAAATGAAATCAGCTTCTCTTGTCAGCAGAGGGAAGCATGAAGTGCTCTAAAATTTCCTAGTAGACGACTGCACTGACTTTGGTCTTAATAAAACACAGTGGACAAAGACCAGCAGATGACCTCTGTTCAGATAAAAGTAAATTTTAAGAAATCAAAGTCCCAGAGTCTGGGGAAAGAGTGGAGAGGCACAAAATCTAAGTTGCTTGAGGTTTAGTGTGAAGTTTACAGTCAGTGATGATTTGAGGAACCATGCCTATTTTTGAACTGATTTCTGTTTGTACATGGTTTCAGTTCCAGCTCCAGACTGTTCCACATGTCCACCCCACAGACAGATATGCACATACATTTCTTTTCTTTGTTGTTCTTTTCTTTGTTGTTCATACCTTAGGTTTTATAAAGTTTGATTCTCCTCTCAAATTATAATCATTGTCTCCCCCCCTTTTTTTGGAATATTTTTTGTATATTAGTTGGGAGTTGATTATAAATTGTCCTGTACATTATATGTGCGGTCTTAAATTTAACTAAATCCATGAACTTTATGGCATGTGACTTTAAAAACAATGAGTTGGTGTGGTATCTATAGCCTACATTATTTATTATCCTTATAGCTTTTTTGTTATGTGCATATTGGCTGTGAGTTGGTTTTGTAGGTGTTTCCTCAGACCTCTACACAGTATTTAAGATATGGTAGAAACAGTGATAGTGTGGCACATATGTTGGTTACATATTCCCCACAAATGTGTTGCTGTATGTTTATTGTGTGCTTCACGTCTCATGGAACAAAAGGGACTGAGACTCTGGGATTCAGCAGAAGAGTGTGAGATTCGGCCTTTGTTTCCGGGAGATGACCGGGGAAGATTTCCGGACCACAGAGACTAGAGGACAGTGGTGTGAGATCAAAGCGGTTACTTTGTGATTGAGATTAAGTACCATGTGACTATATGTTTGATTAAACACCATGTGGCTGCTGTTTCGTGCCCGGGGTATAAAACCCCTGATGTGAGATGAAAACTTCCTCTTGACTTGCTTTGAGATTGATGGAGATGTGATCTGTGAATAAAGCTGAATCTGAGGAACAAACTCAGCCTCATCCTTGAACACATTCTCCACACTGGTGACCTTACGACTTAGAATGAGCAGAAATAATTCTCCCGAGCGGGGCTCGGCAGAAGCCAGCCTAATGGCTGCCTCCACACTCCGGCTGCCCGACTTCTGGCAGCACAGTCCGCGCTCCTGGCTTAGCGCGGTCGAGGCGCAGTTCAACCTCCGGAGAATCTCGAAGGACAACACGAGATTCTACCATGTGGTGGCGAAGCTGGACAGCCACACAGTCCAACGGGTGGAAGATCTGGTCAACCACCCACCGGACAGCGACAAATACGGTGCCTTGAAAGCTGCGCTTATCAGTCATTTCACCCCCTCCGTGCAACAGCGAGCAGAGGGGCTCCTGGCGTTGACGGAGTCAAAGAACAACAGACCTGTAGACCTGATGGTCAAATTGCTGAGGCTGAAAGACTCCGAGGACTGCGAATTTATCTTCGCCCACCTTTTCCTCCGGACCCTGCCGCCAGCGGTGAGAGTTACCCTGGCAGATTCACCCCGGTTGGCCAAGCGAGACTACCACGGGCTGAGCAAGGAGGCGCAGCGAGTCGTCGACGCCCACAAAAGAAGCGCAGTTTCGGCTGCAACAGCGGAGCTAGGAGCGACGCCTGGAGACGGCATGGGGCCAGTGGTTGCAGCACCAGACGCGCCGACGACGGCAGCAGTCAGCACCAAGCGACACGGAGCAGGCGACGGCCTTTGCTTCTATCATCGCCGTTTTGCAGAGAGGGCACACAAGTGCCTCCCACCGTGCCACTTCAAGCGTTCGGGAAATGCCAAGATCGAGGGTCGGTAGCGGCTGCGGCCCTCGGGGACGAGAACAAGCTGCTTTACCTGACGAATGCACGTTCGGGGAAACAATTCCTCGTGGACACAGGCTCCCAGATGAGCTTCATCATGCCTTCCTACGCGGACCGGCTGACACCGTCCAAGGTTCCCCGGGTGTCAGTATCAGCAGCGAACGGCTCAGCTATTAAGACCTTCGGTGAGAAGACTCTGCTTCTGTCTTTGCAGGGTCGTTCATTTGAGTGGACTTTTGTTGTAGCTGCAGTCAGTTTCAACATGTTAGGGGCTGATTTCTTGTGCTCACATGGTTTATTGGTTGATCTTGCTAATAGACATCTGGTTAATGCACTGTCTTTTCACTCTATTCCCTGCACAGCACGAGTGGCACCGCCAACTGCACAAGCCAACGTCACAACGGCGGGTGGTAAGTTCCACGCACTCCTCACTCAGTTCCCAGCACTAACAGTCCCAACGTTTTCGGCGACAGTGGCCAAACATGGGGTGGAGCATTATATCACTACCACCGGGCCGCCCGTTTTTGCAAAAGCTCGGCGCCTGGACTCAGCTAAACTGACCATAGCGCGCGAGGAGTTTGCCAACCTGAAAAAACTGGGCATCATCAGACGTTTGAAAAGCCCCTGGGCTTCACCATTGCACATGGTCCCAAAGACTGATGGCTCGTGGTGACCTTGCGGTGATTTCCGCAGGTTGAATAACGCCACTGCACACGACCGCTACCCGGTCCCACACATTCAAGATTTTTCGGTTCATTTGGCGGGGGCGCACATTTTTTCTAAAATAGATTTAGTGCGCGGCTACCATCAGGTTCCAGTGCATGCCCAGGACATACCCAAAACAGCGGTAGTAACTCCTTTTGGGCTTTTTGAGTTTTTGCGCATGCCTTTTGGACTCAAGGGGGCCGCGCAGACGTTCCAGCGTATGATGGACGCGGTGCTGCGTGACGTCCCTTTCGTGTTTGTCTACTTGGATGACATTTTAGTAGCCAGTACGTCCGAAGACGAACACGAAAACCACCTCACGGCAGTTTTCCGGAGGCTGGCAGAGCTCGGGTTAATAATTAACCCAGCGAAGTGTCAGTTTGGGGTAACGCAGATTGATTTTTTGGGGCATCGCGTTTCGCCAGAAGGAGCGGTCCCTCTGCCCGATAAAGTGCGTGCAATAACAAATTTTCCCCAACCTCAAACGGTCAAAGCGTTACAGGAGTTTTTGGGAATGGTTAATTTTTATAACTGTTTCCTCCCAGGCGCAGCGCGGCTCATGCAACCATTGTACGCGGCACTAAAGAAACAAAAACCCACAAATTTAATCGAATGGTCTCCTGAGCGGGAGCGCGCATTCTCCCAAGTCAAAACAGCGCTGGCAAATGCGGCTTTATTGGCACACCCAGTTCCAACAGCCCGCATGGCCCTCACCACTGACGCGTCCGATTTAGTGGTAGGGGCGGTCGTTGAACAGTTTGTAGCGGGGACCTGGCAATCGCTCGCGTTTTTCAGCAAAACCTTGCGTGATAGCAAGTGAAAATACAACGCATTCAACAGGGAGTTGTTGGCCCTACACTTGGCCAGCCGCCATTTCCAGTTCTGGCTGGAAAGGCGCCGTTTCACCGCGTTTGTGGACCACAAACCGCTGACTTTTGCGATGGCCAAGATTTCGGAACCTTGGTCGGGCCGGCAGCAAAGACAGCTGGCCGCGATTTCAGAGTTCACCACCAATATCCAGCATGTCACAGGTAAACATAATGTAGTGGCAGACTGCCTCTCGCATACTGTGCCGGCGCCAGACCACGTGAGGGCAGACTCTGCAGCCATGGCCGCGGGCCAGGGTAGCGACGCGGGAGCGTGCGCGGCCCCGGTCCGCGTAGGGTTAGATTATGCAGCCATGGCCGCGGAGCAGGTTAGCGATGCGGATGTACGCGCGCTCCAGTCTGGACCAACAGGGTTAAGGCTGGAGCACAGGGTGCTGCAAATGGGTATGCCTCCCGTAATCTGTGATGTCTCCACGGGATGGCCGCACCCCGTGGTACCAGCTGCGTGGCGCCGCCGCGTTTTTGACTCGATCCATTCTCTGGCGCACCCGGGGGTGCGCGCATCGGTCAAAATGGTGGGGGAGAAATTTGTATGGCCGGGGTTGCGCAGACAGGTCAAGGAATAGGCGACAGCCTGCGTAGCGTGTCAGCGAGCCAAAATACACAAGCACACTAGAGCTCCCTTGGAGCCTTTTCACATTCCTGCTAAGCGCTTTGATCATGTGCATGTCAACTTGGTAGGCCCCCTTCCCTCGTCACAGGGGTACACACACCTTTTGACGATGGTGGATCGCACCACGCGTTGGCCAGAAGCGGTCCCTCTGGCATCAATCACGGCGGAAGAAGTGGCGCGCGCCTTTTTAACTGCTTGGGTAGCGCGTTTTGGAGTTCCGTCGGACATAACGTCGGACAGGGGTCCTCAATTTGTTTCCGAACTCTGGTCGTCGATGGCCCGCAGCCTAGGGGTAAAGATCCACCGCACCACCGCGTACAACCCCCAGGCTAACGGTTTATGCGAGCGTTTTCATAGGTCATTGAAAGTGGCCCTCAGAGCGTCGCTTATGGATACAAATTGGGTTGACAAGTTACCATGGGTCTTATTGGGGCTGCGTTCTGCACCTAAGGAGGATTTGCAAGCCTCGCCAGCGGAATTAGTTTTTGCACAGCCTCTCCGTCTGCCAGGGGAATTTCTCCCCGATAATCCTGCCCCAAATTGCCCCCCCCCCGCTCAGCTGTTGCAGAGCGGCACAGGATCAAACACGCTTCCTGGCCCGGTTCATCACAGTTTCCCACGTGTTTTTGTGCCGAAGGCTTTAAAAAATGCGGAATTTGTTTTTGTGAGACATGATGCTTGTCGCCCCAGCCTGCGCCCACCTTACGATGGGCTGTACAAGGTGCTGGAAACAGGAGAGAAACATTTTTTGCTAGATTTGGAAGGCAGAAAAGAATTGATTTGTATAAACAGACTCAAACCCGCTTTTGTTTTGGCGGATGAAGAGGTGCAGTTGGCGAGAGCCCCCCATCGCGGTAGACCCCCTAGAGAGCATTCTGCAGGACTCCTGCAGAGATTGTCTAACAGTTCTAATCCACAGAGGCAGAAGGACGCTGCAGGAGCAGCGAAGCCGGCTTTCAGCAGATACGGCAGGAGACTGAGAGTTAAGCAACTGGTGCATTGATGTGTAGTAATGTATTATGTCATGTGTCTCTGGTTATGTTTGTCCCATTTTAGACGTTTGGGGGGGGGGGGGTCATGTGGCACATATGTTGGTTACATATTCCCCACAAATGTGTTGCTGTATGTTTATTGTATGCTTCACGTCTCATGGAACAAAAGGGACTGAGACTCTGGGATTCAGCAGAAGAGTGTAAGATTCGACCTTTGTTTCCGGGAGACGACCGGGGAAGATTTCCGGACCACAGAGACTAGAGGACAATGGTGTGAGATCAAAGGGGTTACTTTGTGATTGAGATTAAGTACCATGTGACTGTATGTTTGATTAAACACCATGTGGTTGCTGTTTCGTGCCCGGGGTATAAAACCCCTGATGTGAGATGAAAACTTCCTCTTGACTTGCTTTGAGATTGATGGAGATGTGATCTGTGAATAAAGCTGAATCTGAGGAACAAACTCAGCCTCATCCTTGAACACATTCTCGACAATAGTACAGTAAGAATAATGATTTACAGTCTTAGATATGTCTTGTCTTCCCCAGTATCCTTATACATTTTGCCAACTTGGCCCAAATGTGACTGTTCTTTTTTCCCTCCTTTGAGGCGGAGTGTAGAAGGTGACTGAGGCAGATAAGGAGGGGCCCAGATTGCCATCATGGGGATGCAAACGGCTTCATTTCAACAAGTAATAATTCATATTTGACTATACAACGGAAAGAAAATCATCTGTCTGGAAACATGCCACAAAGGTCCCGAATCCAGGATTCATCAGCAGTGCCCACCAGCCACTAATGAACTCTTTTGCTGATCACCTGACGAGGTGATTGAAGTGGTGGAACAAAGAATGGTTAAAAGAACGGTTTTGGATGCCATAACTTTTTATCATTTTTCATTTATGGTGCCTTTACGGCATCAAAGGGGGGTAATGATGGAAAAATTCTATGTTACACTGAGTTACATGAATTTTTATGAATATGAATTTTTCTTTATAAAGTTTATGTGTATACCTAGGAAATCCTGTTACCATATTTGGAGTTGTTGAGTGGTGGAAAAAACAGATTGAAGGATGCTGATGTGCCTGTGAAAGTTGAGTTCTGTCACTGACTGTATAGCTTATCACTAGTGTTTTCTGCATGGATTCAGCAGATACAATCTTAGTCATGAATGAAATAATCAAGCGCAGCAAACCTTATCACACTGAGCCATGAATGAACTTATCAAGAAAAGACCCCACCTGACGGTCCCTTGGATATATATTAGCCAAAAACACTGTTAGTTAAGCCAATGCACTGTAGCAGTCTGTGAGAGGTGTACTCTGTATATGCGACTTTCACATCTCGGCTTGCGCAAAGCATCATGGGAACGTGGCTACCAAACATGCTCTATCGATACATTTAATTTATGGAAAGCTCCTGATCTATGAACATATTGTATGCATGGGGTCTTCCCGGTTGTACTCGCAAACGCAAAGATAAACTAGTTGTGCTTGCATTCATGGCCACATTGCAGAAATTGGCCAAAATGGCCCCCCTGTATGTATGCTGACATAGCAGATTTTTTGTTGTCAAAGGACCAAGCACCCTTACTTGCGAGATACCAAAACCAAAATGACTACAAAGAAGGTAAGCGAGTGGTTTGACAGCTCAGTTTCACTACAAGGCATAGCCTGCTTACTTAGATCTATAGGTCGACACTGCTATAGTTTAAGTACCACACGTTTTCAATGATTTGCAATTTTATTTTATACCAGCCTACTTATCAATGGCCTTAATTACATGTGTCTGTAGATCAAGCTTCATTACCAATATTCAAAGAACTACATCCTAGATCCAGGCCTGCCTGTCCGTACCTACTACTTCAGGGTTTAGACTCGCGTCAATTAGGCTAGAACTTGAACAAATACACAACACTATTTAATTATGTTATAATATAGACTTACTGCTTTAATCCAACAACTACGTCCGTGCGGATCCTTCAGCTCCATGGGGAATGTATATAACGTGAATGGCAGCGGACATGTGCACACGCTGGTCCAGAAGTTACACGCATGTATGCTGCAAGTTTGCTTTTTCCACCGCTCTAGATGATACATGCTGTTCCACACTTCACTAAGGCACAATGTGCACCTGGCATAGCGGCGATTTAAAGCTTGAAGCAGACTTTAAACGGCAATTGTTCAGGTATGACAATACTGTCTCTATACAAAAGCAAGGCGGCTACCGGAATGTTTCATAGTCGTGAACTTTGAACTCACATAGTCCGCACATGCACACTCATAATGCAAAAGTCGCTTATTGTCTTCCGCTGATCAATGCAATTAAATTTGCTGAAACTCTGGTCCATCCTGGTTTTTGACTGAAGGTCTACAAGAATTTTTCTATCACAAGCATTTTTCAGTTATAGACTTATATTTAGCATTTTTGAGCTAACTTCTTACAACATTAAGCTAATTTTGCATTTACTCTAACATTTTCAGGAAGAAGATGGAGGACAAGCTGCAACAGAGCGACATCAGCGGGGTCTGGAGAAACCTCAAAACCATCTCGGGGCTCCAGAATACCTCCCCCCAGGCCACGGGGGGCAGGGAGTGGGCGAACAACCTGAATCTGTTTTTCAATAGATTTGACCAACCGCCCTCCCCCCTGTCTGCACAACAACCACTGCTGCCTCTAAGAAATCAAGTCCTGCTACCCACTCCCCACTCCACCGACACCCCCCCCCACTCCCAACACACAGCCCCCCATCCTGACCCTGACCAAGACCCAGGTGAGGACGGAGCTGAGGAAGATCAAGGCGAGGAAGGCGTCGGGACCGGACGGCATCAGCGCAAAGCTCCTCAAGTCCTGTGCAGACCAGCTGTGTGGGATTGTGACGTATATCTTCAACATGAGCCTGAAACTGGGGAGGGTACCACAGCTGTGGAAAACATCTTGTGTGGTACCTGTACCAAAAACTTCCCACCCCAAAGACCTGAACAGCTTCAGACCGGTGGCCTTGACGTCCCACTTGATGAAGACCCTGGAGAGACTGCTCCTTGCTCATCTCCGCCCCCTGGTGGAACCAGCGATGGATCCACTCCAGTTCGCCTACCAGCATGGCATTGGGGTGGAGGATGCGGTGATCTTCCTCCTTCACCGTTCTCTGTCCCACCTGGAGAAGCCCGGGAATATGGTGAGGATCATGTTCTTTGACTTCTCCAGTGCTTTCAACACCATCCAACCGATGATCCTGAAGGACAAGCTGCTGCGCGCAGGGGTGGACCAGCACCTGTCATCATGGATCCTGGACTACCTCACGAACCGGCCTCAGTTTGTGAGAACCCGGGACTGTGTTTCCGACACGATCATCAGTAGCACGGGGGCCCCCCCAGGGAACGGTGCTGGCTCCCATCCTGTTCACTCTTTATACTGCGGACTTCTCACACAACACAACACATTGCCATCTACAGAAGTTCTCTGATGACTCTGCGATCGTTGGTCTCATCTCCAGCGGAGATGAAGCTGAGTACAGAGGGCTTATCCAGGACTTTGTGGACTGGTGCCATCGGAACTGCCTCCAGATCAACGCGAGGAAAACTAAGGAGCTGGTGGTGGACTGCCGCAGGCATGGGCAGCCCCTCACAGCACCAGTAAATATACAGGGAACAGACATCGAGATGGTGACATCCTACAAGTACCTGGGTATTCATCTGAACAATAAACTAGACTGGTCACACAATACTGACGCACTCTACAAGAAGGGACAGCGCAGGCTGTTCCTGCTGAGGAGACTCAGGTCTTTTGGTGTACAAGGGGCGCTGCTGAAGTCATTCTATGACACGGTGGTGGCATCAGCCATCACTTTTGGAGTGGTCTGCTGGGGCAGTGGCATTACTGCAGCCGATAGGAAGAGACTGAACAAACTGATTAAGAAAGCTAGCTCTATCCTGGGGCAACGCCTTGATCCGATGGAGGAGATAGGAGAGAGAAGGACGGTGGCCAAACTGTCATCTCTGCTGGAGTCCGAGTTCCACCCTATGCAGGACATACTGGATGCACTGAGGAGCTCATTTAGCAGCAGACTACATCATCCCAGGTGCACAACCGAGAGGTTTCGTAGGTCCTTCCTACCAACGGCTGTCAGACTGTACAACCTAAGCAGGGCTGCTCGCAGAGATAGCAAAAAGACGTAACAAACTAATAGGTTTTTTTTGAATGCAAAAGATGCAATAGACTTACACAATGGTCCTCTCCGGCATACAACTAGGAACATACCGGTCGCTATGGAGGGTGAGAATATGTATGGGCACATAATCATACCATGTAGGATAACTAAATAGACGGTTATGCTGTTTCATCCCACCTAGCAACAATGCTCTGCACTGTGTGTGTTTATATATTTACATATTTATTCCATCTAGCTACAATGCTCTGCACTGGGTGTGTTTATATTTATATATCTATATATTTATTCCATCTAGCTACAATGCTCAGCACTGGGTGTGTTTATATTTATATATCTATATATTTATTCCATCTAGCTACAATGCTCCGCACTGTGTTTTTATATATCTACATATTATTCCATCTAGCTACATTGCTCCGCACTGTGTGTGTTTATATACTTGCATATTTATTCCACCTAGCTGCAATGCTCCGTACTGTGGGTGTTTATATATTTACATATTTATTCCATCTAGCTACAATGCTCTGCACTGTGTTCATATATTCATATATTTATTCCATCCAGCTACAATGCTCTGCACTGTGTGTCTGTGTGTGTGTGTGTGTATATATATATTTTATAGTAATATGTACATATGTATATTAGCTGCTCTTGCTTGCTTTTTTTTTTTTTTTTTTTTTTTTTTTCTTGCCTTCTGATTGTTGCTCTGAGTGTTGCTATCCCTGTGCTGTTGCAATCCTGGAATTTCCCCGTTGTGGGACTAATAAAGGCTTATCTTATCTTATCTTATCTTATTTTTCAAGTTTAGACTATTTAAGCATGTGAGCTAGCATTTTTATAGTTTAAGGTTGAAATTTAGCATTTTTCAGCTATTTCAGCATTTTTAGCTTGCAGCTAAAACGGTTCAGCATTTTACAGTTTTATAGCACTTCAGCTAATAATTTAGCAGCATTTCAGATCAAGTGCTTCAGCATTTTTAGCCTATAAGCTATAACTGTTCATCATTTTACCTTGTGTGATAGCCTTTCAGCTAATAATTTAACATTTCAGTTGAAGTGCTTCAGCTTTTCTCACCTTTCAGCTACAACTGTTCAGCATTTTACATAGTGTTATTGCACTTCAGCTAATAATTTTGCAGCATTTAAGCTCAAGTGCTTCAGCATTTTATGCCTTTCAGCTAAAACTGTTGAGCATTTTACATAATGTTATAGCATTTCAGCTAATAATTTTGCAGTATTTCAGCTAAAGTGCTTCAGCGTATTCAGCTAAAAGCATTCACACCGCATTTCGGAAATGCAAATTTTTCTAGTTATTTCTTATGACTTACTGTATTTTTCTGACTTCCGTACATTTTTTGGACTCTTATCTCCTTCTGCATTTTTTTCAGCTAGAAACTAAGTTCAAACTTTAAATGTTCAGCTTATTTAGGACACTTATGCTATTAGTTTTGGTGTTTATACATTTAAAAACTTTTAAATTATTTACATTTTTCTGCAAAAAATTTTGCATTGATATCAGTGGAGAAATCTTTCAAATTCTTGTTCAGCATCTTTAGCTGTTCAGCGTTATAAGTTCAGCATATGTTAAGACAGAGAAAACATTCAAACTTTCAAATGTTTCTACAAGTCTCTACTTTTCATGTATATTTTCATTTGAATATCTCTAATAGTTTTCAAATGGTTCAGCTTTAAAAGTAGGAATTTTAGCAACAATCACCATTTAAAATGGAAGTCAATGGAGGGAGGAAAGAGTGGGTGACATCATCGCTAGAGTGCAGAACCATTCAAAAATATTTCTGGGTAAATCACGATGGTGACCACAATTTTCGCTCTACTGACTTCATTTTTTTTTTAAACGTAGCCACAGGTGTCCTGACGCTCAAACTTTTCGTCTAAGCCATAAGTTTTTTACTTTTTTCTCCAGAAGCACTGAAGAGGAGAAAAAAAAACGATGAATCCTGGCATACCTTTGAATGGGGCAGAAAAATATTAAACCAAAATTTTTCTCGGTTTGTAACTCACGAGTGTGAACACAACGCTTCGGAACATAAAATTTACATGACTATGTAGCTCTAAGTTTCAGGATTCTCACGATACCACAGTCTTAAGTTTGTGTTCTATTCACAGTGGTTCGAGGGGTGCTCCTCCTATAGAGTTTTTGCGTAGGCTCGTAAAATTCACGTGACTCGCGGCGGTAAACATAAACACGCCGTAGGTGCCGCCATCTTGGATGGCAAGAGCAGCAGTTGCACTGTGACAATCCAGGCGTAAATTGTACTGTTTAGCAATCAGAATGAGTGAGGAGAACACACACTCACAGTCTGACATAATAACATCCCTATCATCCTCTTCAACAACTGACACTGTGGCCTCTGACACTGCGTCTACGATGTCTGTGTCACATTCAGTGGAGTCATTGTCAGCAGTCATAACAGCAGACAAGTGTTTTTAATCTTGCTCCCGTGCGCTCCTCTGGTGTGCCGAAATGCCTCAGTTGAACGGAGGTGGCGGGTGTGGGGTAACAGCTGGAGCAATTAGCAGAACAATGACTGCCAGTAATCTGCTCAGCGGGGATGATTTGGGAGCAAACGATGAGATGATATCTTTCAAAGACGAAGGGGAGCAGGAGGAAAAGCTATCGGAAAACGTGTCAGCGGAAAGGGATCTGGATGATGTGAAGTCTTTGCTGGTGAACGAGTCGGAAAACAACAGCAGCTCGTCAGACTCGAGGTGAGTGAAGCGCGCTGCGTGTTTTTTTTTTTTTAAAGGCTCTCCACGGCGCGCTGCGTTAAAATGTACCTGATTTTATGCACATTTACAATAGTTTTCTCCCAATGACAATGGGAGAAATGTGTGCATTGTCCTTTGTAGCAAGCAGAGAGGCGCCCCCAAACCAGACCCGACTCAGAAAGTTGTTTTTTTTTGTTACTTATTTGTACCTGTAGGTAGATTTGGTTTGCAGTCTGGTGACAAGCCACCGGCCGCTGCGTGCGCGAGCGCCCTAAACCTACATGTTTTTGGTATGCGGGAGGAAACCGGAGAAACCCCGGAGTAAACCCACGCAACACGGGGAGAACATGCAAACTCCACACAGCTCACTGTTGGTCGGGGGCTGGGATCGAGCCCACGGTCTCATGATCCCCGCGATCCTCCGGCCGAGGGTAAACTGTGCTGTCACAATGCTAAACCACTGCACCACCGTGCAGCCCGTTATGAGAAAGCGAGAGATTACGTCAGTGAAGGTAATTATTCAAAAATCCAACTTTTTTTTTTTTTTTTTTGCATTTCACACCGGCCATTTAATTCCCCACTTATCCCCTTATCAGGGGGAACAACAGGAGTACACCATTTTGCCGAGTTTGTAGGTACACGTGAGCTATGTGGTTTGTTTCACCCTGCTGCTGCTGTTGTTTCTTGCCATCCAATATGGCGGCACACTCTAACGGGCCAGTGCGGCACGCCCCCTGACGTCATATGCAAAAACTCAATAGGTTTTAACCATATGAGCCGGTCATCCTTCCAGAAAGTTCTCTGTCTCCTCATTCATTTCTATGGCAGCTGATCTGCATGAGATTCTCCATTGAAAAGAGTAGAGGATTTCTGAGAGCCACAGATTCCAATCAAGTGTCTTGGTACTCTGGTATAACTACAATGTTACGTCATGACAGCTATTGGCCAACCACATAACACTGAAATACAGTGGTTTTTCAAAATAAAAGCCACTTTATGTATTGAATTTGTTAACATTTTCCTGTAATATTTGGTGACTATATCGCTCTCATTTTCTATAATATTAACTTGAAACTGTAGCAGGAAGAATTGTAATCCACACACGACAGGATGTTAGACAGACCTTCAAAATAAAAGCCTCCAAAACTCAAAACCTTAAAAAGTGCATAATTTTGTCCTAATTTGAATATGAGAGATACTATCACTACCATGTTACTTCATGACAGCCATTCGACAACCACACAACACTGACATACACTGGTTTTTCGATATAAAAGCCCCATGATATTGAATTTGTCAGGACTTTCCTGTAACATTTGTTTACTATATCTCTTTCATTCGCTCTGATATTAACTTGAACCTGTAGCAGGAAGGAATATAACCCACACACAGCAGGATGTTTTACAGACTTTCAAAATAAAAGCCCCCCCCCAAAAAAATAATGGCCTTAAAAACTGTGTGGTTTTGCTCCTATTTGAATATGTGAAGTGCTATCATTACCATTTTACTTACCAATGGCTGATGGAACAAACACTTTGAAATACAGTGGTTCTTCAAAATAAAAGACCATTTATATTGAAGTAGCTAGCCCTTTGCTGCAACATTTTGGGATTTTTCCCTTTCAGCTAGCTTTTTTTTTTTCTCAAAGAATTAAGGTTGTATTTAGCATCTTTAAGGTAATTTATGCAACATTAAGCTATTTCTACTAATATGCTAATATTTTTCAAGCTTGTGTTAATTTAACATGTAAGCTAGCATTTTTTATATTATAGGCTATTTTTTATGTATTTAAGCTAACTTCTGGCAACTTTCAGGTATTTCTTCTTTTATGCTGTTTTTAAATATTGTGCTATTTTATTATGTAAGCTAGCATTTTCATATTTTAGACTAAAATTTAGCATCTTTATGCTAACTCCCTGTGACATTAAGCTACTTCTGCTTTTATGCTAATGTTTGTCAAGATTAGCTTCTTCGAGCATGTAAGCTACATTTTTTTTTTCAGTTTTAAGCTTATATTTAGCATCTTTAATCTAATTTCTAATCTAATCAATTTTTCAATATTGTGCTAATTTAGCATGTTGACCCTCTGAGTGTGTGAATTTGTGTGCCCCTAGTGGCAGAGCGGAGCACTGCACCTGTCATCTCACTCTGACATGATCGGCTCCATTCAGGATTTGTACTGATTTGTACTGATCTGCCAGTTTCAGAAGGTGGCAGACATCCGTTGGGGAACTCAACAGATGACACGTAATACACCAGAGAAGAAGAACTTGTCATTTCCTTTTCCTGATTTTAGCATTGTAGCCCAGAAAGTTAATATGGCCGCAATCGGTCATCGTCACGTCAGTTTTTTTTTTTTTTTTTTTTTTTTTTTCATTTAGTTACTTATTTGTACCCGTAGGTAGATTTGGTTTGCAGTCTGGTGACAAGCCACCGGCTGCCGGTCGCTGCGTGCGCGAGCACCCTAAACCTACATGTTTTTGGTATGTGGGAGGAAACCGGAGAAATCCCGGAGTAAACCCACGCAACACGGGGAGAACATGCAAACTCCACACAGCTCACTGTTGGTCGGGGGCTGGGATCGAACCCACAATCTCATGATCCCCGCGATCCCCCGGCCAAGGGTAAACTGTGCTGTCACAGTGCTAAACCACTGCGCCACCGTGCAGCCGGTGGCGCAGTGGTTTAGCACTTTGTCGGCTTTGTACGCAGAAAATAGCCGCGGGATACAAGCGAAATGTATGTGGGATAAGCATAAGACTTTGTAGATGTGGTAGAGACCGTAATTGACCAATAGAACACAAAATAACAACCACATTGGGTGAAAACGCAGCGACCACGCCAGCCAGCCAGCCAGTGTGATGATTCGCTCTGCCTGCCTGATTCTCCAAAACTGCGCACACACCTGCGCTCCCTCATCACCGGAGCTATTTAAGCCATGCTGCCCACAGATCAGCACGGAGTTGTCTAACTCCCTTGGTCTGATGAGACCGGCTCACATCTTCCTTTCCCTCCAGAATCTACCTTCTTGTCGTCGTCATTCTCCTGTGAACTCGTCTCCCTTCTTCGTTGGTCTGGAAGGACCCTCGTCTTCACAACAAGTAAGCCATCTCTTCCCTCATCATTATTCTGCTCTTGATCCCCTGTGCACAGGCAGAGATCCGTAGCAGTGGACCTCTCCCTCCTGGTGGCGGACCTAGCAACACTACACCACAACAACACCACTATTCTCTCCACCTCCAACCGGGACTGCAGTTGCTGTCTCCCTGGCCGGATCCTTCGGGCCAACCTGAGCTGTCCACCATCTCGTCAACAGTAAGCGCTAACACACCTGTATATTCCCTCCAGGGCTCAGACACTAATCCTCCCTGTTTTTGCTCATTCCTAGGGTTGCCAGGCTGCACGGTGCTCTGCTCGCCCCCAGCTGCTACACTTACACACACATGCATGCACACACACACACACACACACACACACACACACACACACACACACACACACACACACACACAAACACACACACACTCAGCACATAATAAAGATAATTGAATCTGCTTTTGAGTCCGTGTCTGCTCACTGGGTCCTAAAAACATGTCAGCCACCCCCCTTTGTCAAAAGTAAGTGAGGAATTTCTGTTTTTTTTTAATGTACTGATTTCTTGTTCATATACTTTGAAGGATTAAACGGAAGAAGATGAATGAGTGAATGAATGAATATACTTTGAAGATAAGATGATGAGATACATCTGCACAAAAAACGGCAAATTAGATGCATAAATTTATTCCTATCTGAAACTTTGAATCATATTTTACATCTTTCTAATTGACAGCTCAAGTAGGTTCATTTTGTCTTCTTTTAATTATTTATCTTTTGTTCTTATTAAAGACAAGAATAGAAAGCAGCTGCTGCAGCTGACTCTTCTGGCGAAGGCTGCAGTGTACAGTCGAAACATGTTAAGAAGGTAAATACATCTCCTTTCTATTCTTGTATTTAATAAGAACAAAAGATAAATAATTTCTTATTGACAGTAAGCCATTATCTCTTACCACTTTCAAGTTATAGCCTTGGAAATGTGGTGATCCGAGCACTGAGCTAATCCGGGCTCGAGTCACTCAGTATTCTCTCTTTTTTTCCCTTATAATCCCTTCCCAGTTATTACTGGCATTCCCGGGGCTTTTACTGTGGCAGCACCGTGGCCGGACTTCCAGCTGTCACGTCGAGCTGGCACTGTCACAGCTGATCCTGATTTTGGTGATTGCGTTTTCTCCTCTCCTGTTTGGTTTGTTGCGTTTGGCATTTGTATTTAAGGGAGCAGCTGAGGCTCACTCCTCGCTGTGAACTACATCAACCTTAGGCTGGAGTGCCTACGTCTGGCTCCAGTTCTGTTTCAGCGTGAGGTTTCGTCCCCACTACTTCATCTGTAAGTGTTTATTCTACAGCGTCAGGTTCCACCCTCGCTATTCTCTTGTATTAGTGTTTGTGCTCTTTATTTGTGTTCCAAGTTTAATGTGTGTTTTGCCCCACGTGGCTCTTTATTTTGTGTTTTCTGTAAATAAACGAGCAAACTCTCTGTCGACATTTGGCGCCTCATTTATGCCCTGAAAAGGGCAAACACAACAGGAAATCTGAACTATTTTATTGACAAAAAATATTTACTGTACCACTCTTGACCACTAGGAGTTATGTCGCAATTCGGCGACAGACACATTCAAAAGGTTAACTAGCATTTCTGACATGTTAGGCTTATTTTTAATGTATTTGAACTAACTGAATGCAACTTAAGCAATTTTTTCTTTTATGCTAACATTTTTCAAGTTAAGACTATTTAACTCTTTGTCTGCCTATGGCATGCTGTTGCGCCGTCAGCCCCCAGTGGTCAAGGTTTTTCTCAAGAAAATATTCAGTTCAGATGTCAGAGATTTCCAGAGTTGTAACTTGAAAGTGGTAAGAGATAATGGCTTACTGTCAATAAGAAAGATGTAGAATATGATCCAAAGTTTGAGATAGGAGTAAATTTATGCATCTAATTTCCATAATGCCACGGCAGCCATATCAAATTACGTAACTGTCAGTCAAAAACGGACTTTGGACATATTCACACAAAGGATGGTTTTGTTTTTTTTTTGTCACTGTTTGTTGTTTTAGGCATTTTGGTATCTTATCTTTAAAATATATGAACCAGAAAATCAGTTACAATGTAAACAAACAAATTCATCACTTACAGCTGCCAGGCAGCTCTGCTTTGTCCATTTTCATACATCCTGGTCATTATTTTGCCTTCTGTCGGTCATTTGCACTTTCTCTCCCACATCCAGAAATTTTTATGATTATCCCACCTCAATTTTGCTTTTCTTCAGCCGCAATTTATTTATATGACGACACAGAACCGGCATGATTGTTCTGTGCAATCACATGGTGTTGGGGGTGATAGTAGGTGGACATCGACCAGCTTCGCCCACCCTCTATTATAACAAAATGTTAATATTTACCTTCATAAGCTAAATCTCTTTTTAGAATCATAGTTGGCAAATATGGGAGCAAATCCATCCTCCGTCTTGCGAGCGAGTACGTCATTTGTTTGTCTAAAAATGTCTTCTTCTCTGTTGCCCAGAAGTGAGGTTTTTGGATGGTTCTATGTCCGCGCATTAGTCCTCCAAGGCAAGAGCAGTAAGTTATTCATGTCTGCCGCTTTGTGAGGTGGAATTCTTAGCACAACTGGAGAGTTTTTGGCCATGTCACATGACATCACATGACAGGTGCAGCACTGCGCCATAGGCAGTGAGGGCGCTATCAAGGATATCAAAGGGGTAAGCATGTAAGCTAGCAGTTTTTTTAGTTTCAGGCTCAAGTTTGTTTTTTTTTTGTTTTTTGTTTTTTTTTAATGTCGCCAGATGCAAGGCGGCAGTACCAGCAGCAACTCTCTTGTGTCTTTGTGTTTCTATCTGTTTATACCTGTATATAGTGTGTCTCTTATTAACCAGGGCTCTGCAGGAATACTCGGACTAAGAGAGGACCAACTTTTTTCTCTATTTTAGCCGGTCTTTTTCAAGTTTTTTCTTTTCTTTTTCTCTTCCTGGGGAAATGGAGATCAACAGAGGTGGGGGTGGACGTATTGTTTACACACGCGAACAGCTGATTGCGCTGAGGAGGCCGGCACCTGGAGCGGTGAGGCCGGCAGTGAAGCCCCTCATCCTGGATGAGCTGATGAGGAGACACCGCGGGCAAAGGGCTGGAGCGAAGGTGAGGAGGAGGAGAAGGAAGCATAAGCCGGCTGTACCGATGGTCATCACCGGGAATGTGCGATCGCTGGGAAGTAAAACAGACGAGCATACAGCGCTGGTCAGGACGCAAAAGGAGTATTTCATGTGTTTTATGGAGACGTGGTTACACTCACAGATCCCGGATGTAAGCGTAGCGATACCTGGCTACAAGACTATACGGGGGGACAGAGACGTGAAAAGTAGCAGGAAAAAGAGAGGAGGAGGAGTGGCACTTCTTGTTAATGAACGATGGAGTCATCCCAGACACATTTATGTGAAGGAAAAGTGCTGCAGCCCGGACATTGAACTGCTGGCTGTTAGTATGAGACCTTATTATATGCCGCAAGAAATGAAGTGCGCTTTAATTGTTATCGTCTACGTCCCTCCGTCAGCTGACGCAGCAGTGGCCTGTGATGTCATCAGCTCCACTGCGGCCACATTACTGGAGAAGCTCCCGGATGCATTCATGGCCATCACAGGTGATTTTAACCATGTCTCTGTGGGAAAAACACAACCAAACTTTCACCAGTTTGTTGACTGTCCCACCAGAGAGAACAAAACACTGGATTTACTGTATGCCAATGTCAGTGATGCATATAGTGCCACAGCTCTACCCCCCATTGGTAAATCAGATCACTGCAAGGTCATGTTAACACCCAAGTACATTCCCCTTATGCAAAGGCAGCCTACTTATACGTGGACTGTGAGGAGGTGGACACAGGAGGCTGCTGATGCACTGCAGGACTGCTTTGAGACGACGGACTGGAGTGTACTCTGTGAACCACATGGGGTGGACATAGACAATATGACCGACTGCGTCACAGAATACATTAGTTTCTGTGAAGACACGACCATGCCAGCTCAGACTGTACACTGCTTCTCCAGCAACAGACCATGGGTCACCAGTGACCTGAAAGCACTTCTGAACAAAAAGAAGAGAGCTTTTAGGGCTGGAGACAAGGAGAAGCTGAGGGGAGTGCAGCATGAGCTGAGATAGATGCTGAGGAGGTGCAAGGGCAAATATAGGAGGAAGTTGGAAGAGAAACTCGGGCAAAACAACACTAAAGATGTGTGGGAGGGAATGAAACAAATAACTGGGTGCAAGGGGAGAGTCAGGCAGCCATCTGGGAGCCAGAAGAGAGTTGAGGAACTGAATCTGTTTTTTAATAGGTTCAACTCACAGTCTGTCACCCGAGCAACACAACCAGACCCCCACGCACCCCTCCCCACCCACCATCCTGTGCAGAACCTTTCTCCATCTCCCCCCTCCTCCTCCTCAGGGGGCACCAGGACCCTCCCTCACTTCACGGTGACTACAGATCAGGTGGAGAAACAGCTAGAGAGACTCTTGTCAGCGGAAGGCTTCATTCCCTGATGGCATCTCCACAAGGACCCTGAGGACCTGTGCCAACCAATTAGCTCCAGTACTGAAACACCTGTACAACCTGAGCCTGAGTCTGGAGAGAGTACCGGTGCTGTGGAAGACATCCTGCCTGGTTCCTGTCCCCAAGAAGTCATTTCCATCAGATCTGAATGACTACCGACCAGTTGCCCTCACATCTCATGTGATGAAGGTCCTGGAGAGACTGGTGTTAGCCCACCTGAGGCCGCAGGTGAAGACGTGGATGAACCCTCTGCAGCTTGCATATCAGCCCCATTTAGGAGTTGAAGATGCTGTCATCTACCTGCTGCAACGAGCCCATCTGCACCTGGATGGTGGAGGAGATACTGTTAGAATCACTCTTTTTGATTTGTCCAGTGCCTTTAACAATATCCAGCCACTGCTGCTGGATGAGAAGCTGCGGGTGATGGGGGTTGACAGCTCTGTGATCTCCTGAATTACTGAATACCTGACAGGCAGGCCACAGTTTGTCCAGCTGGGCAGTGTCTTGTCTGGAGTGGTGGCTAGTGATACGGGAGCTCCACAGGCAACTGTGCTCTCTCCTTTTCTTTTTACCTTATACACCACTGACTTTCAGTACAACACTGAGTCATCCCACCTGCAAAAATTCTCTGATGACTCAGCTGTTGTGGGATGTATAAGAGGAGGAGAGGAGGGGGAGTACAGGGCACTGGTAGACAGATTTGTGGAGTGGACGGAGCAGAATCACCTGAGGTTGAATGTCAGCAAGACCAGAGAGATGATGATTGACTTCAGGAAGAGGAAGGTTCCTTCTCAGCCACTGCAGATTAGGGGGGAGGATGTGGGAGTGGTTGAGGACTACAAATATCTGGGTGTCAGGATCAGCAGCGGGTTGGACTGGAGATCCAACACCAATGCTGCGTACAAGAAGGGGATGAGCAGACTCTGCTTCCTGAGAAAGCTAAGATCCTTCAACGTGTGCAGCAGGATGCTGGAGCTTTTCTACCAGACTGTTGTCGCCAGCGCCATCTTCTTTGCTACTGTCTGTTGGGGTAGCAGTATCAGGGCCAGAGATACCAACAGACTTGACAAGATTATCAAGAGGGCTGGCTCTGTAATTTGTCTCAGACCGGAGACCTTTGAGACAGTGATGGAGAGGAGAACACTTAAGGCACTTTTCCACTAGCCCCGCTTTCCCCAACACCGCACCAGTGTCCCCGCGTTTGTGCATTTTCCATGAGCCCCAGCACCGGTTAGCAGGCGCTATTTTCATTCGCATCCAGCGCAAGTTGGATGGAGCTACACGCAACGAGAAAATATACCAGCAGGTCTCAGAGCACATGGGAATAAAAGGACACATCCGTACTGCCAAACAGTGTCGGGAGAAACTTAAAAAAATGAAAAGCGATTACCGAGCGGTGAAGGACCACAACGCCTGGAGTGGAGTGAATCGGAAAGAGTGGAAGTGGTTCGACCAAATGGATGCAATCTATGGACATAGGCCTGCTAGTAATGGCAGAGACATTGGGCTCGACACGGCGTCAGTCACACCGTTGGAAACCGTGGACGGTGAGTGTTGTTTTTTTTATATTGCGCTTGTTTTCGCCAATTTATCCTTTCTGTTGTAAGCTCAATGTTTTGAATCCATCGTAAGGTTGTAGACTAATGGTTGTTACTGAGGATTGCTAGCCAGCTAATAGCTAGCTAGCTACCCATTGTTTTGCAGCCAAATCCTTATTCACGCTTGCTTTGTGTTCGGTATTCGCGCAAAAAAAACGCGGAAGTTATTGTATTCTGGTTAAAAACTTTTTAATTTTGTGTACATGTTGCACTGATGAGGTTTATTGCGTGCATTTTCTTTCTAGAATCACTGTTCATATCACAGGGGTCCACCTCAGCGGACATCACCGGGGTCCACCTCAGCGGACATACCACACCGGACTGTCCTGCGTCTCCCGGAGCGCTAGATGAATCCACACCGATCTCAGGCCCCTCACCAGCTCCATCATCATCTTGGGTATCACGTCCAACTGCTGGTAAGGCACAATAACCACCCCTTTTTAAAAAAGGTATAGCGGACAACAGGGTCAAAAATCTAAAACAGAAAAAAGTTAGGTTCAAAATTGATTAATGGAATTTCCAATAGGTGCATATTAATGAATTTAAAATGTTTTTCTATATGTACAAAAAGTGGATTCTTTGGTCTTAAATTATCTGTGGTCCACAACCCGGTTCCATTTTAGGTGTGGTGACTGAAGTGCTGTTGTAACTCCTGTTTTAGAAAAACAATTAAAGCTCATTAACTGCCGTTGAAATCAACATGCTTCATTAAAATTTTTCGCACCAGCTGACTGTATTAACCAATTCAGATTTCTGCGACCACACAAGAAGAAAATATTGGAATATTTACCCAATATTTACCCATCCATCCATCTATCCATCTTCTTAATCTTACCCCTTTTTAGTTTGCATGGGGGCTGCAGCCTATAGGGGATTTTAAATTTAATAGTAATTTTTCAAAACTTTTTTTTAACAACAGTAGTTGTACTGTATATTAAATACAGAATAACCGCACAGACCATGTTCAAAAAATGCAGCTAGAAAAACTACTTTAGCTTAGTTGGGAAGGCTAATATAGGTTGCCGGGGGGCTGCTGCCGATGACAGCACCCATTGTGTTGCAAAATCCGCTCTACTGCGGGACAGCTACATGACAGTACAGCTTATATACAGCAATGAAGCATAGTATAGTGATATCCGAACACAGGCTTTCAAATGTGTGATTCTATATATGTTTTGATCCATCTTTAACAACCATGCCTTTCTGTCTTTCAATATAGTGAAGAGAAAAAGGGACAACTCCATCGCTGAACTTACCTCAGCCATGGTGAACATGCATGATGATGAGTTGCGGCTGTTGGAACGGCAACATCAACAGCGCCAAGAACACCACCAGGAATACATGCATCATTTGCGACAGGTGGCCGCAGATGTGCGTGCAGATGCGCGTGCAGATGCGCGTGCAGATGCGCGTGAAGCCCTGGAGCAGGACGCTGTCTTACGAAGGGAAGAGCTCGCTGAGATTGCTACATTCCACCGCGATTTCATGACCCAATTTGGCCGGCTTGTTGACGCACTTAATCGGCGTGTCTAACCATGTCTCCCCAAGACCAGTCAGTTTGTTTCTTGGTAAATTTTTCTTCTGTAATAAAATTGTAGTGTTTGCATCAAAAGTCTGGTTTATCTGTTATGACACCATATGAGAAAAGCCAATAATTACACACATTTTACATTGTCTGCTCACTCCACATGCTGCTGTCCATCAGGTCAGGTGTATAGCATTGTAATGTTAATTTAATTTATAACAACACAACAAAACGTAAAGTCTTAGTAGGTTTTTGATTATTCAACTTTGCTAAATTATATACAAATTTGCACTGCTTAATCCATTTCGCTCGATCGTGTAGATTTTTTATGTTCTAAGCAGTTTTCCATGTGCACTTTAACTTCTACAGTTGACAGTGATAAAGGTAAGTACATGTAAATTGAATGCTGCGTCACCATTCAAAATTTAATAAATAAAGACGGAATCTATTTAAAGATTTTCAATAATAACAGTAGACACATCTGAGAAGGATAGACAACTATATTTTTTTGAAACACAACTGTTGTTACAAACAAGTTGTGCAAAATTTAGATTAGCCTTGGATTTCCACCTATTCCAAAGTGTTTTTGTAAAGCTAAATTTTTTGAACATGGTCTGTGTTGTTTTTCTGCTTGTAATTCACAGTACCGCAGCAGTTATTCCAAATAAATTGAGAAAAATTTCGATTAGCTTTTCAAAATTATTAGAAATCATTTTGTAAGTACAAGTGGGAGACCATTACATGGGAATATGAAATTTATCAACACATGCTTTCTAGTTCAATTTGCATTCCCACCTAAGCAAAAAGTGGCTTGTCTAGCTGCATTTTTGGTACATGGTCTGTGTGGTGTTTCTGCTTGTAATTCACAGAACCACAACAGTTATTAGAAAAAAATTGAGAAAAATTTATATTAGCTTTTCAAAAATCTTACAAATCATTTTGTAAGTACAAGTGGGAGACCATTGCGTGGGAATATGAAATTTATCACCACATGCTTCATAGTACAATTTGCATTCCCACCTAAGCAAATGTGGCTTTTCTAGCTTCATTTTTTGAACATGGTCTGTGTGGTGTTTATGCATGTAATTCACATTACCACAACTGTTTTTGAAAAGAATTTTTGATAAATTTGTATTACCTTTTCCAAATTGTTAAGAATCAAGTTTTTAGTAAAAGTGGGAGAACATTACCTGGCAATATGACATTTAGCAACCCAATAGTTATAGTTCAATTTTTATTCCCACATAAGCAAAAGTGGCTTGTCCAGCGGCATTTTTGTTGTGGAGGATTCGGTTGCGTTTTTCACGTCACGAGAGTGTGGCGCCGCCTTGCTGTTCAAGAAATCCCACCCACCCCTGGCGTCTCAGCCTGGGGAGGGTGGGAATGTGGGAAAGCAATCGCGGGAGAACCGAGTCATGGTTAAAACAGTCCAGTTCTCAACTCGAGGCTAACCGGGGCTAGTGGAAAAGAGCTATAAATAAACTGCGATCCATCATGGACAATCCTGATCACTCCTTCCACCACACACTAGATAGACAGCAAAGCACTTTCTCCAGTAGACTACTACAGCTCCGTTGTCGAACGGCCAGGTACAGGAAATCTTTCCTGCCACATGCAATTTCACTGTACAATAACTCACTATGATGTTGTATTCTGGCATAGCTATGCTGCCACAATGCACCTTACAGACTAACTGGTACATCACTTTTTCACTCTGCTCCTGATAGTCCTTCTTTGTGCAATGGGATGATTCATGTGTTTATACGGGTCATCATATATTAAGCTATGATGTATATAGGTTTTATAGTCGTGTTAGTTTTTACTTTCCATGGGTAATCCCTTTGTCTGTCATGTGTGTGTTTCTGTTGTTTGGTTGTCAACTGTCATGCACTGTAACTTCCCAGTTTGGGATCAATTAAGTACATCTATCTATCTATCTATCTATCTATCTATCTATCTATCTATCTATCTATCTATCTATCTACAGTATCTATCTAAATTTAGCATTTTTCAGCTATTTCAGCATTTTTAGCTTGCAGCTAAAATGGATCAGCATTTTACATAGTTTTATAGCACTTCAACTAATAATTGAACAACATTTCAGCTCAAGTGATTCAGCATTTTTAGCCTTTCAGATCAAACTGTTGAACATTTTACTTTGTGTTATAGCCTTTCAGGTAATAATTGAACAACATTTCAGTTGAAGTGAAGAGTTTGCCAAAACCGATAAATGCCACTTCCATGAAAATTTCCCTCTTTACAGCCAACAGCTGTTAACATTACCTACTTATAGAAGTTCAAATCGTTTTGTATCAAAAGCCGATATGCCCTGTGTTATAGATGCTACAAATTCATGGGTTTTTTTCAAAAGCCAATAAACGCTGGGAGCGTTTTTTTTTTTTGTTTTTTTACAAAAGCAGGTAACTCCACAGGGCAAATCAGCACTTGGTATTTGGCTCATGTGATTCATCTTGGCCGCCTTCCCGGTCTGCTCGCTCTGACTGATTTCACCGGCTGTGTTCGGAATGTTCACTCACTCACCCACTCCCTACTCGCTGTATAGTGAATTTAGATATAGCGGACAATACAGTAAACTCAATATTACAATAAAATTAACTGCTTTTGTACACTACTGGGCTTGTTTTCGCAGCACAGTTAATGACATCATCACGTGAGACAGTAAAATGTAACAGACTAATGGTGGTAAAAAAATTAATACCAGCATGTAATTTGTAGTAAATATGTATTAAATCAAATCGTTTTTGCTGAATTATGAAATATAAATACCTTAAGGTAGTTTATGTTGTGATATGAAGCTCTTCTCTCACTGCTCCATTGGATGCGCATTCACTATAGTACACTATATGGGGAAGGCATTTCTTTTTTCCCAGCCATTCCTTTTCTTTTTATATTGTGCACACCAGTGAAGCGAGAGATAAACGCCATTTCAATTCTCCTGTATGTCCTGTATGTATAGTAGTATTGACAATAAAATCTTTGAATCTTGAATTATAGCTTTATTATAGCTATATTATACTATTTTACTGAGTGGATATGCCTAAATCAGATTGTCAGTCATACTACATTGATGCTTATAGACATTCAAGTATGTTCCAGACAACATAGCATGGCTTTTGGGACTTATCCATTTTTGAAAAAAAAAAAATTGCTTGTGGACTTATGTTTTTGCAAAAAAAATAAAAATAAAATAAAAAACTTACAAAAAACTGTGTAAAAGTAACAATGAGCTGATGTTTTTTTTTTTCTTTATTATGTCTGAGATACTCATATTTCAAATGACCATGTCGTAGAAGCTGATTTGGACATACTGATTTGGATCCTGGAGTTTTGGCCAATTATCGACCAATCTCTAATTTGCCTTTCATTTCAAAAATCTTGGAAAGAGTTGTTGCTGTGCAATTATCTGACCATTTGCAGGGAGTTGGTTTGTTTGAAGTGTTTCAATCTGGGTTCAGAGCTCATCACAGCACTGAAACTGCCTTAGTGAAGGTCTCTAATGACCTCCTGACTGCATCTGATAATGGACTTGTCTCTGTTCTTGTTCGTTTAGATCTCAGTGCAGCCTTTGACACTATTGATCATGCCATTCTACTTGATAGATTGGAACACTTTGTTGGACTCAGTGGAACTCCGTTGCAGTGGTTTAGATCTTATTTGTCTGATAGATTTCAGTTTGTCTATCTCAATGATGGATTTTCTTCCAGCTCTAAGCTCAGTCCCGAAGTTCCACAGGGATCTGTATTGGTCCCTACTCTTTTTAGTCTATAAATGCTCCCGTTGGGCAATATCATCAGAAAGCACTGTACAGTGATCCCTCGCTACTTCGCGCTTCACCTTTCACGCCCTCAGTGCATCGCGGATTTTTCAAAAATATTCATCAAAAATTCAAAATTGAGAAATAATGGGCGGGCGCTAGCCGAAGGCAGGGAGATTACATTAGACCATCACGTGTCAACACGGAGAGCAGCACAACTCTCTGTTCGCTCTTGTCGTGTTGGCTGGGCTCGGAAATCTCGCAAGCTGATTGGCCGAGACGTTTCACCCCGCAAGCTGATTGGCCGAGACGTCTCACCCACCTCCTCTCCCTGCCAAGCACCCATGAAGGGAAGAAAGACCGCATTCATTGCTTTTTATCGCTCGTGTTACTTAGTCTCGCCGCGTGGAACTTTTTGCTGTTCTCTTGTGCCATTTTGTGCGAAATAGTCTTCCTGTCGAGGCACTACGCCGCCTCCTGCAGCTTCAGCTCTATCGGAAGCTGCCCTCGCTGATCCTGAGCCTCCAGCACCTCACGATGAGGCGTCACCTGAGGAGCAGTAAAGCTCTCATTAACCTGTGCAGTAAATCATTTTCATCTTGAGTTACGTATCTTGTTATAAGAATAAAAGAGTTCTAAAAACATATTTATGTACACTTTGTTTACATCTACGTATGTATGTACACGTACACACACACACACGTATCATATGAGAGAGAGAGAGTGAGAGAATGAATGTACGTATTGTTTATGGATGACGTCATTGGGGTGACGCTACTTCGCGGTTTTTCACTTTTCGCGGTCGGTTCTGGAACCCATTAACCGCGATAAGTGAGGGATCACTGTATACATTTTCACTGTTAGGCAGATGACACACAGCTATACCTGTCAATGAAGCCCGATGATTGTGATCAGTTGGCCAAGTTAGATGCCTGTCTTAAGGACATCAAAGCTTGGATGACTTGTAATTTTTTACTATTGAATTCTGATAAGACTGAAGTCATTGTTGTTGGCCCAAAACATCTTAGAAATTCCTTTTCAGATTATTCCCTTAATATAGATGCGGCCACTCTCACTCTGAACAGTTGTGTGAGGAACCTTGGAGTGATTTTTGACCAGGATTTGTCCTTTAATTCACATATTAAAACTGTTTCTAGGACCGCCTTATATCATCTGAGCAATATTGCCAAGATCAGGAGCATCTTGTCTCTGGGTGATGCTGAGAAACTGATTCACGCCTTTGTCAGTTCGAGATTTGATTATTGTAATTCTCTATTATCTGGTTGTCCTAAAGTATCTTTAAAAAATCTTCAGTTGATTCAAAATGCTGCTGCTAGAGTTTTAACTGGTTCTAGAAAAAGAGATCATATTTCCCCGGTTCTGTCCTCCCTCCATTGGCTTCCCATTGAATTCAGAATCAAGTTTAAAATCCTTCATCTTACTTTCAAAGCTCTTAACAATCTGGCCCCCCAATATATAAAAGATCTGATATTACCTTACCATCCTAATAGAGCATTATGCTCCCAAAATGCTGGCTTACTTGTGGTGCCCAGAATCTCCAAAAGTACGGTGGGAGGCAGAGCCTTCTGCTACCAAGCTCCTTCTCTCTGGAACCAGTTACCACTCTGGGTCCGGGAGTCAGACTCGGTCTCTGTTTTTAAGAACAGGGTAAAATCCTTCCTTTTTAATATGGCTTTCGTTTAAGGAGGGTTTTTGTGTCTTTTAACCCCACTTTTGTTCTGTTGTTATCTGATCCATACTGCTGGTTGACCTCCAATATTGTACTTGGCATCTTACTGCTATGTTCTTTATGTCTGTCCTTTCCATCCTCCCTATCCCCTCATCCCCAGCCAGTCGCAGCAGACGACTGCCCCTCCCTGAGCCTGGTTCTGCTAGAGGTTTCTTCCTTCCAAATGGGAGTTTTTCCTCTCCACTGTTGCTTAGTGCTTGTTCATAGGGGATCGTCTGATTGCTGGGTCTTTCTATGACTGTGTTTTTTTCTGCACTGTGGCGCCACGAGACAGCTTTTGTTGTGATGTGGCGCTTTATAAATAAAGCTGAATTGAATACTAACTTCTGTAAACCTACAGATGAAAAAAATGGGGTTTTTTTCTCATTTTGAACTCAACTGGACTTATCTGTTTTTGCAAAAGAACTCTTCCTCAATATAAAATAGCTATAAAAAAAACAGTAATCACTTATCGGTATACACAGTTGAGCTAGTTGCCATTATATTAGCTTTACAGTGGCTTGAGATAAATGATAGAAATAATGCAGTCATTGCTTCAGACAATTGGGCAGCTCTCAAGAGTATTCAGTCACTGCAGTCATGTAGGCAGGACCTAATTGCAGAAATCCACTCCTTAATTTGCAACCTCTGCAATAAAGGTCAGTCAAATTTCCTTTGGGTTCCAGCCCATGTTGGAATAGAGGGTAATGAGGATGTGGATTTATTAGCAAAACAATCAGTAAAATTGGAAGCAATAAATCTGAAAATCTCACTCAGTAAGGCAGAAGGCAAGTCAATAATTAAAAAGTATTTAGAATAAAAGTGGCAAGAATTGGGAGTCAGCAGACACAGGAAGACATCTGTATTATGTACATTCAAAACCAGGTATACTCTAGAATGGGAGTAGGCAGAAACAGGAAAGAAGAGATGCTCATCACCCGGCTAAGAATAGGACACACGACTTTAAAACAAACGTTACATAAAATAGGTAAACACCCAACTGGCAGCTGTGCACATTGTGGTTCTTGGGAAACAGTTTAGCACGTTTTGTTGGAATGTCAGGGATACCCGGAACAAAGGAGACATCTGAATGCAGTAATGGAAAGGGCTAATTTAAGTTTTGTTTTGGAGAACATGTTAGGAACAACTGTCAAAGAAATAAATGTAGGTCTATTTATATTTTATATTCACACCTGCAGGCTTTAGTCCATTTCAATTGAACTCAAGTTCGTTTTCTCCATTAGTGCGGTTCATTTTGTCTGGTGAGAATGACATGTTTTTAGGACCCAGTGAGCAGACACGGACTCAAAAATAGATTCAATTATCTTTATTGTGTGCTGAGTGTGTGTGTGTGTGTGCGTGTATGTGTAGATGTAGCAGCCGGGGTGAGCAGAGCACCGTGCAGCCTGGCAACCTGTCAATGAGATTGTGTACAGCTCAGGTTAGAACCGAAGGCTCCGGCCAGGAAGACAGTGCCTACTGTCCCAGTTGCAGATGGAGAGGATAGTGGAGTTGACAAGGTGTAGTGTTGCTCGGTCCGCCGCCAGGAGGAACAGGTCCGCCGCCACGGATCTCCACCTGTGCACAGGGGATTAGAGCGTAGAAAATGATGAGGGAAGAGATGGCTTACTTGTATTGGAGACGTGAGCCCTTCCAGACGAAGGAAGACGAGTTACACTGGAGAACGTAGATGACGAGGAGAAAAACTCTGGATGAAGATAAAGACGTGTGCCGGTCTCATCAGACCAAGGAGTAAGACGACTCCATGCTGATCTGTGGGCAGCACGGCTTAAATAGCTCCGATGATGAGGGACAGCAGGTGTGCGCGCAGCTGTGGAGAATCAGGCAGGTAGAGCGAATCATCACAGTACTCCCCCCCACGTGGCGCCTCTCGGCGACCAATCCAGCCTACCTGGGTGTGTCTGGTGGAAGTCCCTGATGAGTTGAGGATCCAACACGAAGGAGGGATGCACCCAGGACCTCCGCTCAGGGCCGTAACCCTCCCAGTCCACCAAGTACTGTAGGCCGCAAACCCGGTGACGGACGTCCAGGATGGTGTTGACCTTCCACGCCGGGTTGCCATCGATCACCACTGGTGGAGGTGGCGTCTTGGGAGGAGGGCACAGAGGGCTGGAACAGAACCGCTTAACCTGAGAGACATGAAAGGTGGGACAGATGCGAAGGGGGGGGGGGGGGAGCTAGGCGCATAGCTACAGGATAAACAATGTGGGTTATTGCAAACGGCCCAATAAACCGCTGAGAGAGTTTCCTCGACTCAGCCTAAAGATTGATGTCTTTGGTTGAGAGCCATACCTGTTGGCCCACCCGATAATGTGGAGCAGGCGTCCTACGACAATTGGCGATTGTGGAGTTGCACTCTACCATGCGCCGCAGTGTGGTCTGCGTAGCTCTCCACAGCCGGCGGCAGCGTCTCAGGTGGGCTCGGACGGACAGTACAGTAATCTCCCCCTCCTCCTCAGGAAACAGCGGAGGATTGTAGCCCAGAGAGGCCTCAAAAGGGGACATACCAATAGTTGATTACATGGTGGTGTTATGGGCATACTCGATCCACAGAAGATGGGTGCTCCAGGACGCTGGGTTGGTGGTGGCAATGCACCGCAGCGCTGCCTCCAACTCCTGATTGGCCCGCTCACATTGTCCATTACTTTGCAGGTGGTACCCCGATGACAAGCTCACCATTGCCCCGATGGCGTTGCAAAAGGATTTCCACACCTGAGAAACAAACTGGGGTCCCCGGTCGGAAACAATGTCCAAGGGAATGCCGTGCAGCCTCACCACATGAAGGACAAGCAGGTCTGCTGTCTCCTTTGCCATGGGCAGCCCCTGTAGGGGGAGGAAGTGGGCTGCCATCGAGAACCTGTCCACGACGGTGAGGATAACAGTGTGGTGGTTGGAGGGTGGAAGCCCGGTGATGAAGTCCAAGGCCACGTTGGACTAGGGCCTGCCAGGGATAGGGAGAGGGTGAAGAAAACTGGCCGGACGAGAGGAGGACGTCTTTCCAGCAGCGCACTGGGGACAGGCGTGGATGTATTCCCCAACGTCCTTCCAGAGCGAAGGCCACCAAAAAGTCCTCTGCAGCAGCGCCACCGTGCGTGCCATCCCAGGGTGGCATGAGAGCTTGGAGGAGTGGGCCCAATTAATCACTTCGCCCCGGACAGCAGATGGAACAAACAGCCTCCCCACTGGTCCCCCGGCCAGGTCCGCCTCGGTCTCCTGCGCTCTCAAGACCTTCTCTTTGATGCCCTCTGAGAGGGCGTCCACGATGCATGACGGGGGGATGATGGGGTGCTCTAATACCTCCGTGGTGTCTGAGGCGATCTGTCTGGATAAGGCATCAGGCTTGGTGTTTTTGAACCCAGGACGGTAGGTGATGTTGAAATCGAAATGACCAAAAAACAGGGACCAACAGGCCTGGCGTGCGGTCAGATGTTTGGCCATCCTGGGGTATTCCAAGTTTTAATGGTCCATCCAGACGATGAATGGCTGGGAAGCCCCCTCCAGCCAATGGCGCCACTCCTCCAGTGCAAGCTTGACCACCAGGAGCTACCTGTCCCTGATGTCATAATTCCTCTCCGCCGGGGAGAGGCGATGGGAGAAGAACGCACAGGGGCGGATCTTGTCATCTACCAGGGAGCGCTGGGACAACACGGCTTCTACGCCAGAGTCCGAGGTGTCCACTTCCACCAGGCATTGCGGAGCGGGATCCACCTGTGCCAAGATCGGAGGGGAAGAAAATTGAGATTTCAGATTGACAAAGACCACCTCAGCCTCTTCCGTCCACCGGAAGGGTACCTTGGAGGAGGTGAGACGGGTCAGAGGGAGGGCAGTAATACGTAATTCTTGATGAAGCGGCAGTAGAAATTGGCGAATCCCAGGAACTGTTGTAGTTCCTTCCGAGAGGAGGGTGTTGGCCATTCTACCACCACTTTTACCTTGTTAGGGTCCACGATGACCTCATTGTGAGAGATGATGAACCCTAGAAATGACATCTTGGAAGTGTGGAATTCACATTTCTCAGCCTTCACAAACAGTTTGTTCTCAAGTAGCCACTGCAAGACTCGCCTCACATGCACCCGATGCTGCTACAGGGACTGAGAAAAAATCAGAATGTCATCCAAGTATACAAAGACAAATGAGCCCCCAAAATCCCTCAGCATGTCATTCATAAGATGCTGGAATACGGCGGGGGCATTGGTCAGCCCGAACAGCATTACAAGATATTCAAAATGACCACTAGGGGTCCTGAACCCTGTCTTCCACTCATCACCCTCCCGAATCTGCACCAGATGGTAAGCGTTGCGGAGGTCAAGTTTGGTAAACCAGGAGGCCCCCTGGAGGGAATCAAACGCTGTATTGATTAATGGAAGAGTGTATTTGTCCTTGATGGTGATATTGTTGAGCTCACGGAAGTCGATGCAAGGCCTCAGCGAGCCAACTTTCTTGCCCACGAAGAAGAAGCCCACCCCCACTGCCGAGGACAAAGGCCTGATTATGTCCGAGTTCAGTGACACCTTAATATAAGTCTCCATAGCCTCCCGCTCCAGGGCTGACAGGCTGTAGAGCCGATTCGATGGTAGCGGGGCTCCAGACCGGAGGTTGATGGCACAATTGTATGGGCAGTGGGGGGGGGGGGAATAGAGCTTGGGCCTTACTGAAAGCGGCCCCCAGGTCGTGATATTCTGGTGGGACCTTGGACAGATCGGGGGGGGGGGTGTTGGGAACCCCGAGGGGCACGGATGGCGAGCAAGCAGCGGACTGAAGGCAAGCACCAAGACAGAACGAGCTCCAGGAGACTACGTTCCTCGAATGCCAGCCTATCGAGGGGTTGTGTAATCGGAGCCAGGGGTAGCCGAGGATAACAGGAGAGGTGGACACCGGCAGCACGAACAACCTGAGTTGCTCCCGATGATTTCCAGACACAATGATTGACACTGGAGCAGTCTGTTTTGACACCACGGCCAGTGGGGCTTTGGACAGGGCGATAAGTTTCAATGGTGTCTTTAATTGGTGACAAGGGAGCCCGAACTGGGTTGCCAGTTCCCCAGAAATGAAGCTCTGCTCGGCCCCTGAATCAACAAGAACATGTGTGGCTATCTCAGTCTGGTTATGGACAAAGCGGATAGGTAACAGGAATTTAGTGAGGGGGTTGTGTTGAGGTGAGTCCGTGAGTCCCCCTACTGCGACGCACGGACTTCTTGCTGTCGCAATAGAGGAATAGCCCTAACTCACAGTGGCGCGTTTCTCCGCTAACGGCAATTTGGACTTGGCTAACCTACTACCATTGGCTCGGGGGAGTCTGGAGAATCAGGGGTAGGTAGGGCCAGCAGGGGGGGCTGCAGGGAGCGGCAAAACAGGGTGCCCGAGTGACCGGAAGCCATACGCTCGGTGGCCTGCTTCCTTAGCCGATTGTCTAGGCTAATGTTGTCTAGGCTAATTGTCTAGGCTATTTTTTTTTTTTTTTTTTTTTTTTTTTTCTCTCGGCGCCACACGAGTCGGCTGCCTTTTGCAACAGCGGCTCGATTCCGAGTCTTTTTCCCTTCCTCTCTCTTTTGATCCGTCTTTTTTTTTCACCCCACTTATATCACGGACACACAGATCGTCCTAAATGTCTCCTGAGCCGGTGGACGGAGCCACTGTCTATAGCAGGATACGATACAGCAGAGAACAGCTGCTAGCATTCAACCGCCACCCGGTCCCATTGGAAAAACTCGACATACCGAGAGAACTGAGGCGAAAACGCCGCGGCTGCCGGGCTGGAGTAAGGCGGAGGACAAAAAATATAAGGTACAGACCCTCCCTTCCATCTGTTGTCATGGGAAATGTACGGTCGATACTGGGAAAGTTAGATGAGCTAGCGGCTATCTCCCGTTATGATAGCACATACCGGGAGTGCTCTCTCCTTTTGTTTACTGAGACGTGGCTAACTGAACTAGCAGCAGATGCTAACATTGAGCTGGAGGGTTTTCACATGATACGAGCTGACCGAACACCAGACAGTGGCAAGGCTAGGGGCGGTGGAGTGATAATGTATGTTAACAACAACTGGTGCAGACCGGGACATATCACTGTTAAACAACGACACTGCAGCAAAGACATTGAGTTGCTAGCTGTTAGCATGAGGCCTACATATCTCCCGAGAGAACACTCACACGTGATCTGCATTGTTGTTTATGCAAATCCGACGGCGAACGCTGGGACAGCACGTGACGTCATCCATTCAGTAACCAGCAGGCTGCAGACAGAACACCCAGATGCTCTTCTCCTCATCTCAGGCGATTTCAACCATGTTTCACTGTCTCCCATTCTACCCACGTTCACCCAGTATGTCACATGCCACACTAGAGACAATAAAACACTGGATTTATTCTACGCAAACACTAAGGAGGCGTACACCTCATCACAACTCCCCCCACTCGGGAGATCGGATCACAACTTGGTTCATCTCCGGCCGGTGTACAAACCCCTAGTGCACAGACAACCTCCGGCCATGCACACTGTGGAGTTATGGTCTGAGGAGACAATGGACACCCTAAAGGGCTGTTTTGAAGCCACCGCCTGGAAGCAGCTCTGCGATCCACATGGTGAGGACATCGATGGCCTCATTCACACCTTCACGGGCTACCTCAGCTTCTGTGTGGACAAATCCGTTCCCACCAAGACCATACGGCGTCACTCAAACAACAAACCCTGGATCAACCCTGAGATAAAAACACTTCTGAGAGAGAAGAAGAGGATCTTCAGGTCAGGGAACAGGGAGATGCTGAAGTCCGTACAGAGGGAGCTGAGGAGAAAGATCAGAGAAGGCAAGGACAGCTTCAGGAAGAAGATGGAGGACAAGCTGCAACAGAGCGACATCAGCGGGGTCTGGAGAAACCTCAAAACCATCTCGGGGCTCCAGAATACCTCCCCCCAGGCCACAGGGGGCAGGGAGTGGGCGAACAACCTGAATCTGTTTTTCAATAGATTTGACCAACCGCCCTCCCCCCTGACTGCACAACAACCACTGCTGCCTCTAAAGAAATCAAGTCCTGCTGCCCACTCCCCACTCCACCAACACCCCCCCACTCCCAACACACAGCCCCCCATCCTGACCCTGACCAGGACCCAGGTGAGGACGGAGCTGAGGAAGATCAAGGCGAGGAAGGCGCCGGGACCGGACGGCATCAGCGCAAAGCTCCTCAAGTCCTGTGCAGACCAGCTGTGTGGGATTGTGACGTATATCTTCAACATGAGCCTGAAACTGGGGAGGGTACCACAGCTGTGGAAAACATCTTGTGTGGTACCTGTACCAAAAACTTCCCACCCCAAAGACCTGAACAGCTACAGACCGGTGGCCTTGACGTCCCACTTGATGAAGACCCTGGAGAGACTGCTCCTTGCTCACCTCCGCCCCCTGGTGGAACCAGCGATGGATCCACTCCAGTTCGCCTACCAGCATGGCATTGGGGTGGAGGATGCGGTGATCTTCCTCCTTCACCGTTCTCTGTCCCACCTGGAGAAGCCCGGGAATATGGTGAGGATCATGTTCTTTGACTTCTCCAGTGCTTTCAACACCATCCAACCGATGATCCTGAAGGACAAGCTGCTGCGCGCAGGGATGGACCAGCACCTGTCATCATGGATCCTGGACTACCTCACGAACCGGCCTCAGTTTGTGAGAACCCGGGACTGTGTGTCCGACACGATCATCAGTAGCACGGGGGCCCCCCAGGGAACGGTGCTGGCTCCCTTCCTGTTCACTCTTTATACTGCGGACTTCTCACACAACACAACACACTGCCATCTACAGAAGTTCTCTGATGACTCTGCGATCGTTGGCCTCATCTCCAATGGAGATGAAGCTGAGTACAGAGGGCTTATCCAGGACTTCGTGGACTGGTGCCATCGGAACTGCCTCCAGATCAACGCGAGGAAAACTAAGGAGCTGGTGGTGGACTGCCGCAGGCATGGGCAGCCCCTCACAGTACCAGTAAATATACAGGGAACAGACATCGAGATGGTGACATCCTATAAGTACCTGGGTATTCATCTGAACAATAAACTAGACTGGTCACACAATACTGATGCACTCTACAAGAAGGGACAGCGCAGGCTGTTCCTGCTGAGGAGACTCAGGTCTTTTGGTGTACAAGGGGCGCTGCTGAAGTCATTCTATGACACGGTGGTGGCATCAGCCATCACTTTTGGAGTGGTCTGCTGGGGCAGTGGCATTACTGCAGCCGATAGGAAGAGACTGAACAAACTGATTAAGAAAGCTAGCTCTGTCCTGGGGCAGCGCCTTGATCCGATGGAGGAGATAGGAGAGAGAAGGACGGTGGCTAAACTGTCATCTCTGCTGGAGTCCGAGTTCCACCCTATGCAGGACATACTGAATGCACTGAGGAGCTCATTTAGCAGCAGACTACATCATCCCAGGTGCACAACCGAGAGGTTTCGTAGGTCCTTCCTACCAACGGCTGTCAGACTGTACAACCTAAGCAGGGCTGCTCGCAGAGATAGCAAAAAGACGTAACAAACTAATAGTTTTTTGAATGCAAAAGATGCAATAGACTTACACAATGGTCCCCTCCGGCATACAACTAGGAACATACCGGTCGCTATGGAGGGTGAGAATATGTATGGGCACATAATCATACCATGTAGGATAACTAAGTAGACGGTTATGCTGTTTCATTCCATCTAGCAACAATGCTCTGCACTGTGTGTGTTTATATATTTGCATATTTATTCCATCTAGCTACAATGCTCAGCACTGGGTGTGTTTATATATTTATATATCTACATATTATTCCATCTAGCTACATTGCTCCGCACTGTGTGTGTTTATATACTTGCATATTTATTCCACCTAGCTGCAATGCTCCGTACTGTGGGTGTTTATATATTTACATATTTATTCCATCTAGCTACAATGCTCTGCACTGTGTGTTCATATATTCATATATTTATTCCATCCAGCTACAATGCTCTGCACTGTGTGTCTGTGTGTGTGTGTATATATATATATTTTATAGTAATACGTACATATGTTTATTAGCTGCTCTTGCTTGCTTGTTTTTTTTCTTGCCTTCTGATTGTTGCTCTGAGTGTTGCTATCCCTGTGCTGTTGCAATCCTGGAATTTCCCCGTTGTGGGACTAATAAAGGCTTATCTTATCTTATCTTATCTTATGTCTAGAGAGATAAGCTCGGTTAACCTACTGGGTTTCTCTAGGCGGGCTAGCTCATCCCACAGGCTAGGGCTAAAGCTCCTGACAAAGATGCTACAAGCGAGGCGTCCTCCCACCCCACCTCCGTAGCTACCACCTGGAAATCTACGGCATAGTCGGCTACAGATTTTCTTCCTTGCCTTAAGTTAAGCAGCCGGTAGGTAAGCACACTGTCACAGTCAGAGTGGTCGAAAACCTCGTTAAACTCGCTAACAAACTGGTCATAGGTCATATTAGCATAGTCAGCCCTAGCCATCACCGTGTATGCCCAGGCTAACGCCCGTCCCTCCAGGAGATTAACTACGTAGCCTATCTGGCTGTGACTGGTGGGAAAGTCCCCGGGCACCCACTGAAAGACTATCCCGCACTGTAATAGAAACCCCCTAGCCTCCCTTAGCTTGCCGCTAAAGCGAGTGGGCGTGGGAATTGGTGTCGAGCGGGATGGTGAAGACTGAGCAGGTTGGGAGCTAGTGGGAGCAGAGGTGCTACCTGAAGTTGGAGGAAAGGGCTGAGGATCCGACAGGCGATCCAACTGGGAGTTGATCTGGACCAGCTGGGTGAGTATTACCTGTTGTTGGTGTGATAACTGATCTACCTGAGCCTCCAAAATGTTAACTTTGCGCGCTAGCGCGCTGTCTGCTGGGTCACTGATGGAGTCGTACTGACATGTTTTTAGGACCCAGTGAGCAGACACGGACTCAAAAATAGATTCAATTATCTTTATTGTGTGCTGAGTGTGTGTGTGCGTGCGTGTATGTGTAGATGTAGCAGCCGGGGTGAGCAGAGCACCGTGCAGCCTGGCAACCTGTCAATGAGATGGTGTACAGCTCAGGTTAGAACCGAAGGCTCCAGCCAGGAAGACAGCGCCTACTGTCTCGGTTGCAGATGGAGAGGATAGTAGAGTTGATGGGGTGTAGTGTCGCTCGGTCCGCCGCCAGGAGGGAGAGGTCTGACGCCACGGATCTCCGCCCGTACACATGGGATTAGAGCGTAGAAAATGATGAGGGAAGAGATGGCTTACTTGTCGTGGAGACGTGAGCCCTTCCAGACGAAGGATGAAGGAAGATGAGTTACACTGGAGAACGTAGACGAGGAGGAGGAAGACTCTGGAGGAAGACGTGTGCCAGTCTCATCAGACCAAGGAGTAAGACGACTCTGTGCTGATCTGTGGGCAGCACGGCTTAAATAGCTCCAATGATGAGAGAGAGCAGGTGTGCACACAGCTGTGGAGAATCAGGCAGGCAAAGCAAATCATCACAGAGAACACAGTAATCGCACTCAAGTGCGTACCAAAACAACCGTACCGAATTAAAGGTTCGAATTAAATGGCAAACTCTGGTGTGGTCCTGCAGGTGAGAAAGCGACTGCACTAAAACAGAACCAGCAACAAATGGGAAAAACATTTTATGTCACTGTACATACCTGATAGATCTTTGAAAATATCTGTTACTGAGCAGGTCACGGTTCTGGAGGATTAATGAACGTTAACATGTTATTTCCCATCCGTATCAGCGCTTCATTTTCAAACTGTACGATTTGCCAAAAGTGTATGCACATATGTAATACGTGATAACCAGGGCGATAAAAACCCCTTGTTGATTATGTCACAGTTTGGAAGTGCCAATCACTGTGAGCATTATGAATAAAATAAATGATTCTCAGGCCACAACAACACACACACTCAGGAAGGCATGAAAGCAATTATACAGCTTTATTAGACAATTACTTAAAATGGTTATAGACTACAACACTACCCAATAAGAACCATAAATCCCCAAATAAGAACCATACATTCCCAATAAGAACCATAAATTTCCCAATAAGAACCATACATTCCCAATGTGCACAGTTTAAGAAATTAACCCCCACAATAAATATTATAAATACCATAAATACCCTAAAAAGCACACAAGGAAAAAAAGCAATACAATTCTCTTTCAATCAAAAGTCACTTCCTATGCTACAAGAAAAAAACTTTCTGAACATCCGCAATCGAGCGTGATGCATTCACTGGCTGTCCGGCCAGGAACTCCCGCTATCGTCCTCCTTGTCCTGGAAGGAAAGCACCGTCTGTCCAGGCTCGTCCGAGACCCTCCTGTACGCCTCGAAGAGGGAGTATTCCGTGCCCGAGGAGAGGTGGCGAACAGGCAGAGAAAAGAGGAGCGGCTCCTTCGTATCCGTCGTTCGTCCGGGGCAAACCTGCAGCACATAGCGCAGCACAATCTTAGCCTCCCGTGAACACACCGGGGTTAATTTACATCCACAACACACAGACAGTAAGCACGTTCCTTTACTTAGCTGTGTATTCGCCTTTCATCATACACAACGGAGCCTCCGTCGGCTGGTCACTCTCGGCGTCTTCGGTCCCGTGCTGCCGTTGTAAGTCACCGCACCTGCGCTTCCTCCGTCCTTTCTCCGCTCCTGCACGCCTGCCCTCGTTTCCTCCGTACTCCTCGATAATACGCTTTCACAAATCCTCCGGTCCACTGCACTTGAAGGCTCCTGGAAGACTTCCCCCTTGCAGGCTCCTTGAAGCCTTCTCTAAGACTTCTTTCCAGACTTCCCTAGACTTCTCGGCTTCTCTGCTAACACAGTCACGTACCATCTTTAAATACGTCCTTCTGGACAGAGAGTTCACAATGGAGCTCGCTAATTGGCTCCTGCAGATTTGATCAGTTAGCACAGGTGTAACTCATAATCAACTCAAATCAACAAAAATACACACATAATATATACAAAAGAAAACACAATAATCCAATATGCATTACATTAATAATATCATTCACTTTGAACAGCCTTAAAGCTGTAATAAACCAAAAAAAACAATATACACACACAATCCTAAAATGCTCTACCCTGACATTTCTCCCCTCAGCTTTTTAAATAGTCGTCCCCGACTATTAACTTCCATCACCATATCTAACTGGCTTTTTTTCCCAAATTGCTACGCTGAGAGCGCCTCAGGGGTACCTGTTCCTGTGGGGACACTGAAGTAGGTGTATCAGATGCCTGCACCACGCCTTGCAAATGTTCCACTCCCACGGCTGGACTTGGGACTAAACTGGACCCTGCAAGAGGCAAACACACAGGCAGGAACAGGTGTGCCCCAATATTCTCAAGCTCAGCCGGTGGCACTAGCACATCCTCTGGTGGATCACTGGGTCTGATGGGACATGGTCTGAGGTTGTTCCTGTGGATAGTCCTCTCTGGCCCACTCAGCCCCTCTGGTTGGATCTTGTACACGGGTGTGTGTGGACCCAACTGAGACACCACTACGAAAGGGGAGGGTTGCCATCGGGGGGCAAGCTTATTCTGATCACAGTGTCGAAAACTCCTCAGCAACAGCCCCTCTCCTGGCACCAGCGGAACATCCCTGGTATGATGACCACACCTCTGCTTTTCCCCGTGTTGCTGCCGCTGCGTTTGGGCCAAAACTCATTTGTGGGCTCCATTCAACATCCTGTGGTGGTGATTGCTGCCTCGTCCATAGCATACTGCTCAGACCGCGAGTGGACTCCCGGGGCCATCTCCTCTAGTAGCCCTGCATGCTGTCCCCTCTCCAGGTCAGTCCCAGCCCTGGCAACCTGCCGCTCCATGGTACGAGACACCCCTTCCATTGGGCCAGGTCCGCATGGCAACTGGTGGTCCTCCACCACCCTCTCCTTGCAGGCTGAAATCTCTGGGGATTGTTTAGGCGATCGCACCACCTCCATTTTCCCATCCACAGATTCTTCCGGAGCCTCATTGCCCCCAGCAGCCAAGGCTCGTTCACGTGGACCCAGGGCTGAAGAAGACAACATCCCTTCAGGAACCGCGACACCTGAGTGGGAACCCTGAGACAATGACTCCCAGCATCTAGACATGACATTCATACCCAGAATCCCCCCATCAAAACATAAACAGGAGTCCTTTATGATAACTGCTCCTTTTTCCAGTACCTTAACTCCTGCGACTTCAAAATCCAGCAGCACGTAACCCACATAGGGAATTGTCTGTCCGTTTGCTGCACTGAGAGTCAGCCACTCCAACTCTCCAACATCCGCTACCGGTACATGGCTTAGCCACTTCTGAAAGAAGGACTCTGAAAACAATGTCACTTGTGACCCCGTGTCTATAACGCAGGGGACTTTAACACCAGCCACCTTCACTTCCACTCCTGGGCAGGAGCCAACCATCTTCTCCTTCAAAACCCCGACTGCAGCCTCCTCCGTCTCCTGCCCAATGATGGATGGAGCCACTACCTTGAGAACCTGGGCCTGTTGATTTCTTTCCGGACAAAACCTTCGAATGTGGCCTGGCTTGTTGCAGCCTCTACAAATAGGGCGGCCTCGTTCATCCCACCGGAAAACTGGCCTGCAGTGGGAGGGGAAGATCGATTTCCCCCTAGAAGAGGTGCCCCCTGGTGGACTACTGTGGCACATGCCGGGCAGTAACTGCTTTATTTCTGAGTATGGACATCTGTTCCTGTACCTCACGATATATTTCTGCCTTCAACCTCTCTTTCCAATCATCAGTTTCTGGCCTGGGTACAGTCTGTGCAGATGCATCTATCCTCGAAGCCCAAACTTCTTCTTAGCCTGGATGTTCTCCGTCCAGCGCTCTAGCCTCTTTACAGGCCTCAACAAAAGTCATACGAGGCTCGCGTCTCACCAGCTGCTGCAACTCTTGTCGGACAGCACCAGCCCTTAGACCCAGTATTAGCTGATCATGTGCTGTGCTTTCATCCTGTGCTGAGCCATCAGGTTCCTGCGCACGCCACCTGCCAAACAATTCTCGTAGGCGCAGGATAAAGGACCTCACACTTTCTCCGTCCTCCTGCCTACACTTGAAAAATTGGACCCGTAATCCAGCTAAAGGGGTTTGTGCACCATACAGCCATTTTAAGTGGGACAAAATTTCTTGAACATTTCTTCTGGAGCGAGGGTCTAACAGCCGAATTTCCCTCCTGGCATCACCTTCCAACGCCCCAGTAACAAAATCGGCTTTCTGCTCGTCACTAAGGCCCTGAGCTCTCAACAGTGCTTCGATCTGCCACAACCATTCCCCAAACTTAATCTGGCTCATCTCCACAGAAAACTTTGGGACCCAAGGTACCCCCATAAACCATGGCATAGCAACCGTTAATTACAGTTTGATTGTTCACAGCTGAGGTCGAGGGTTCATCATGCTCTTCCATGTTTATGTTGTGTGGTAAGAGAATCCTGCCAACAACGCCAAATAAATGTCACAGTTTGGAAGTGCCAATCACTGTGAGCATTATGAATAAAATAAATGATTCTTGGGCCACAACAACACAAACACCCAGGAAGGCAGGAAAGCAATTATACAACTTTATTAGATAATTTCTTAAAATGGTTATAGACTACAACATTCCCAATAAGAACCATAAATTTCCCAATTAAAAACCTACACTGCTCAACAACACAAAATCAATACTTTCAACAGATTCTTTTCACATTGATGAGGTAAATGAGGAGTTAATTGCTGGTATTGTTAAAACACTGTCAAACTCAAAAACTAATGATATCTACAATATGAGCACTTCCTTTCTCAAAACGCACAGCAAAATATTAATCAAACCACTGACTCATCTCATTAATCTCTCCATTAGGTCTAGTACATTTCCATCTGGTTGGAAAAAAGCTGTCGTCATACCAGTTCATAAATCAGGCAGTAAAGACGATATATGCAATTACCGCCCAATCTCTATTTTACCAGTCCTGTCTAATAGTCAGGCAGATAAGGGCCAATTTTCATAAGAATCGTTCACTTCTGGATAGAAGCATGAAATTTGGCACAAATGTAGTCCAATAAGTCCTGTTTCATATAAGATTAAGACCCACTTCGGATCTGGCTTGGTACTTGCATTATTCAAGATGGCGTCCAAATATGGCTGCCAAAAAACACATTTTTGCTTATAACTAGAAAATGTGAGCTTTTAGAGCATACTAATGTATTGTTGACTAATATAAATGTGTACATTCCGCACATTTTGAGCCCAAAATCAAGTCTGTATGACAAACAGTTCTTGAGATATGGCTTATTCAAGTAATCACAATAATGCAACTTCTTATGTTCATTTCAGGTACAGCAGTGGGAGTGTCAGTATTGAGATACAGGGATGTCCAGGTGGGTGGAGGATAACACCAGAAAGTATCCCTAGTTTCTGTACTGGGATACTGTGTTGAAGCTAAAGCTGCTTCTCCTTGAGTATGTGAGGTCCATCCGAGAAGGAAACTTCAATTTGGACGTTGAAGTCCTTGGACAACTGACACCTTGGATGTTCGCCTTAGACTGCTACCATTATGCCAGATGGCTGCCCATCCATGTACGGGATATGCTTAACCTACATCAGACTCACCCTGATGTTTACTCGAACTTCATGGATGGAAATTTTGTTGTAAAAAAGTTAGATCATGCTTTCTCGATGATTGCTTTGGACCACTGTCATGAACAAGAGAATGCCAAGATCAAAGGCCAAGGGGGTGCTATAGGCCTCACTGAGGATCCTTCTGCCTTAAGAAGGTGGTTGGTTGCTGGCCCTGAAGTTGCTAGGGTTGTTAGTGAGCTAGAAGAATCTCTGTTGAAGCCCAAGGCAATGAATCTCAAGCATCATGATCAAATTCCAAGTGTCCAGGTTGCATTTGCAAAAAATGTTTGTAACCTAGTAGTTTCATTAGAGGACATGGGAAATCCCTTCAAAGAGACAAGCAATGACCTTGTTAGACTTGACACCAATGAAATAATGCCTCACCATGTTATTAATGCAGTGAAATCAGCGCATGAATTAGGCATTGCTCAGTATCAGGAGTTTGTTGATAACAGACTGAATAAGCGTACAGTTGCTTTAACTGACACAGTTTCAAGAAACAATCTACCTCTGTTTGGTACTTATGAAGTGACAAACAATGTCAGTCAATCTAAGGTGTCTGCTTTGAAATCTGATTGCAATCTTTTTGCTCGGCTCTATATTGCCTGTCAAACCCGTGATGGAAACATAGAGGAGTTTTTCAGACATGAAAACAATGCCCATCCTCCTTCACTGTCTGCTCTAGGCAAATTGCGTCAAGGCAAGAAGTCAGATTTGCTTCAGTGCATTGGGATATCACAAAATCAGTTGTTACCAGCTGTTACCATGAAGGTCTTTGATGGAGCAGCTGTTGTGAATATGCTTGCACCTGGTAAAGCAAAGACTTTCCAAGAGTATTCAAGGGGAGTTTTCTTGCCTTACATCATTGATCAGGCTAAAGATGTGAAATGTGTTGATGTAGTGTGGGACCGATATCTTGACTGCAGCCTCAAAAAGGCAACCAGAGTGTCTCGAGGCAAAGGTATCCGAAGAAGGGTGCTTCCCGACACTGTCATTCCCAGTAACTGGCAGACCTTTTTGCGCTGCACCGATAACAAAGCAGAGCTATTCCAATTCCTTGGTAGAGAACTGGCTTCTCTAGAGGTGGAAGGTGTCTTGTTTGTTTCAACTTCTGATGTGAATGTTGTGAGCAACAGACCAAGTGACATGGCTTCTGCTGGCATTGATCCAACTGATCATGAAGAAGCTGATACAAGGCTTATGTTGCATGTTGCCCATGGTGCAGCTCAAGGCCACAGGAGTGTATTGATAAGGACAGTTGACACAGATGTTATTGTTCTAGCTGTTATATATGTAAATCAGCTGGACATTGACCTGTGGCTGGCGTTTGGTGTGGGAAAACATTTCACCTACATATCAGCAAACAGCTTGGCAGGTAGCCTTGGTCCTGACAAGTGCAAAGCCCTTCCCTTCTTCCATGCTTTCAGTGGCTCAGACACTACTTCCTCGTTTGCTGGCAGGGGCAAGAAGACTGCATTTGATGCTTGGAAAGTTTTTCCTGAAGTGACACCTGTATTCAGGAAACTGAGCTTCACTCCTGAAGTTATAACAGCAGAGGATGAAGCTGTTCTTGAACGGTACACGGTAATAATGTACAGTCATACCTGCCCACTGTATCAGGTAAACAAAGCTCGTCAGACCCTTTTTGCACAAGGAACGCAGTCACTTGAAAATATTCCACCAACAAAGGCAGCATTAACAGAACATATCAAAAGAGCTGCTTATCAAGGTGGCTATGTGTGGGGTCAAGCACTGGGTCCAGTGCAAAATCTACCAAGTCCTACACATTGGGGATGGACTGAAGCAAGGGAAGGCTTCGTCCCAAAGTGGACCACTCTCCCTGAAGCTTCCAAAGTATGTCAAGAGCTTGTGCACTGTGGTTGCAAGAAAGCTTGTAGGGGCTTGTGCAAGTGCAGCAGGGCAAATTTAAGCTGCACTTCTCTGTGTTATTGTGGTGGTGCATGTCACCAGGCAGAAGGTTAGTGGAGGTCTTCTCGATCACTTCACTCTGTTGATGCATGGGTTGTAATGAGGTTACACTCGATTACATAATATTTGGCATATCACTGACTGCGTTTTGTATTTTTAACTTTCTTGGGGTTTCTCATTATGCTATTATTGATCTTTGAATGTGATTTGAATGAACATATACCATAAAAGTTCAATTACTATTGTTCAGCATTTGTATCTCTGTAACTTTTGATATGATTAAGATTATACAGTTTGTGGCAATTTTCAAAATGTTATATCTCAAGAACCGTTTGTCATACAGACTTGATTTTGGGCTCAAAATGTGCGGAATGTACACATTTATATTAGTCAACAATACATTATTATGCCCTAAAAGCTCACATTTTCTAGTTATAAGCAAAAACGTGTTTTTTGGCGGCCATATTTGGACGCCATCTTGAATAATGCAAGTACCAAGCAAGATTCGAAGTGGGTCTTAACCCCTTGCACTCCGGGCAATTTTCCTAAAAATGCCAAAAAAAAATGTGCCCAAAGTAAATCGAAAGCTGTTATTCAACCCTTTGCAGCATCTTCATGGGGTTGGTCTCATTTAAATGAAAACACTTTGAATTTTTTGGCAAAAAAAACATAATCTCTCTACGTGCTCCGGCCACTGACTTACAGTCATCTAAACATACTGAACTTGAAGAAAATAAATTTGGACACGGTGTTTTTTTGGATACAAATGCTTGCAAATAACACACAGCTGTCCGATCCGGCTGGAAAATGCAACAGAAATGTAGAACCAAGTGTTATCAAGCTGAGATCCAAATTTGGTAACAATACCACAAAAAATGAATATTTTACACAGCTTTGTTCTCAGGCTGTTCCCAGGCGTTTTGGAACTGTGCCAAATTGTGCCAAATGGCACAGTTTGGAAAAACGTCTGTAACTTTTGAATAATTCAATGTAGAATCTTCATTTTGGGCTCTAATGAAAGGTCACATTCAGGGCTGTGTCTGTGAAAAGACGGAGTTCGGCCCTCACTACATGACGGATTACACTCCTTGCATGTTTTCACAGCGGCTACCCCCCGCCCCCCCCGCTACTGTGTATGTGTGTGTGTGGGGGGGTTTGCCCCCCCCCCCTCGCTACAGAAGACGGCCATCGCTACATGACAGAATAGACTCATATGCTTCCCCCCGCGGACCGGGGGGCGTTCGGACCCCCCCGCTGCAGAAGAGGAGTGTGGGGGGGGGGGGCGTTCATGGTCCGAACACGGCAAATGAACCGTTTATCGCGGCGCACGCACTTCGTACTTCGTGCGCCATACGGTTGTAATTTACCGATCGGTCAAAAGTCATTTTTGGATTACAGTTTTCAGGGAGAAATAATAATTTAGCTTATAACACCTTACCTCTTCACAGCAGCAGAGTCCTGGCGAATTTCTCTTCCCCATTGTCAGACGAATGCGACACTGGTCCGCTCGTGGATCCCGATCAAAACATAATTCCAATATTGCAGTTTTGGTGAATGATTTACGACCTTTGTCGTCGGCCTCCGTCGGTCTATGATGACGGAAGAGAATCCTAAACGTCTATTCTGCTGGAATGAGTGCAGGTCCCACTTGTGGGTGTTCTCCATGCTGCTGGGTGAGCCTGGGTCTGTAGCAGGTTCGTCCAGCGTCCTTTGTTTTCATCTGCTGCAACAGTAAATATCTCTTCACCCAGCCCAAATTTCTGTGCTTCAATTGGCTCCTGCATTCACAGTAGGCGGGTCCTCCTTCCTAGGTTTTCATTCATTGGCTCTTCATGGTTTCAGAAACCCAATTCAAGGCTCTTGTTAGTCGAATGAGAGGTCAATCAGATGAACTAATCTGTTCGCGGCTGTGTCTGCAGGTTTTTTTTTCAGTGGCACTTGGAGGCCACACCACCTACATCACCACCATCAGTATCTCTATCATGCATCATGCGTCCGAGCGCGCACGAGTGCGCTCTCGTGCGCCCTCGTGCGCCCTAGGACGCAGAGACTTGCCCACCCGCGGAACAACGGAGTGCAAGTGGTTAATCTTATATGAAAGAGGACTTATTGGACTACATTTATGCCAAATTTCATGCTTCTATCCAGAAGTGAAATATTGTTTCACCTATCTGCCTGACTATAAGGTTCTTGAAAAAGTTGTAGCTACACAGCTGATAGACTATTTACAAGACAGTCAACTTCTTCATCCACATCAATTTGGTTTTAGACCAGGATACTCAACAGAAACAGCAAATTGTTGCCTTATTGAAAATGTCAAACAGTCCTTGGACAGGGGTAATGTGGTAGGGGCTGTTTTTCTAGATCTCAAAAAGGCTTTCGATACTGTAAACCACAGTTTGCTTTTATCCAAAATGGTATCTTTTAACTTCTCTCCAGATACATTAGAATGGTTTGCATTTTATCTCCAGAATAGAGAACAGTGTGTAAAAGTTCACCAGGATAAATCCTCATTTTTAAACAACCGTATGGGTATCCCACAGGGGTCCATTCTTGGTCCTTTACTTTTCAGCATTTTTATTAATGACTTGCCGCTACACTGCTCAGCTGCAACATGTCAACTTTATGCAGATGATGCAATTATTTACACAGCTGCCAAGACTCCAGCACAGGCTGCAGATGTACTGTCCACAAGTATGGTTGATGTCCAAGAGTGGCTCTTCCAGAACAATCTATTGCTGAACCTTCAGAAAACAGTTTCAATGTGCTTTTCAATCAAAAAATGTAACCTGCAACATTTTAAAGTTAATATACATGATCAAGACATCAGTTTAGTTACAGAATTGAAAAACCTTGGCATTGTACTAGATCCTCAATTCAAATTTAATCTTCATATAAAGAAAATTTCTAAAACAGTAAAAAAAAATCTGAACTGCTTTAAATTAATTAGATATTACATACCATACGAAGCAGCTGTACTGCATATGCATTCTATGGTTTTTTTCTCATATATCATACTGTTTGACAGTCTGGGCTCAAGCAGCCCCTTCCACAATAAAACATATAGGTTCATTATATAATCAAACTCTAAAAATCTTGGACAAAAAGCCCATTAGGTGGCATCACTGTTATACTTTAAAGAAATACAATCTATTGAGTTTTGAGAGTTTCATTGACCTCTGTTTTCTGAAATTAATTTTCAAATGTTCCCATAAATCAGCGCCTGAGCCACTTGCTGGTTTCATCTAAAGACAGGACAGCAGCAGAGCCACCAGGAGTTCCGTTAACAATAACTGTAAAATATTCCACCGCAGAACCACATTTGGACAAACAGCTGTCTCTATAAAGGGCAGTCACATCTGGAACACAATGCCAAATGAAATTAAAATAACGGACTTTAAAACATTCACTACAAAGGTTAAAAACTGGCTGAAAAATAAACAAGAATGTACCCATGTATGAAATGATTGTCTGCAGGGTGAGAGTGAATGAAGAGAAGGAATGAATGTGTTTGTTTATAGTGAGTGACTAAGGGAGGGAGGCCTGAAATAAGCAAATGTGAGTCAGGTTTTTATATTGTGTATTTATAATCTTTTTTGCATTGATGTATGTGGTTATTGTTTATTCTGTTTTCATTTTTTTTCTTTTCCTTATCCTTTTTTGTTTTTACTTGTTTCTTCTTTCTAAAGCCCATCCAGGGACAAGAGTTGCAAATTAGCTAATAGCTATACTGTGGAGATGTGTGGAAAGATGAGGCTGAGTTTATTACTCAAAATCAGTTTTATTCACCACCACATTCTCCAACATCCAAAAACAGAAAAGAGAAAGGCATGCCCCCACAGCTGTCCTTTTTATACCCCACGACATCAAAGCAAACAGTCACATTGTCTTTACATCCCAAATCCCAATGCACCCCCCTTCAGGCCTTCTGTCTCCAGTCGCATTGTCTTTACATCCCAAATCACAATGCACCCCCCTTCAGGTCTTCTGTCTCCACCTGAAGTCCTGGTGGTCAGGAAATCCTTCATGGCCGTCTCTCTGCATACAAAAGGCCAGACTTCGCATCCTCCTGCTACCCCTAAGAGGTTCAGACCTTTTGTTCCTCTGAGACGTGCAGTAAACAATAAGCATACAGTAACAAGCATGTGAAGCATATGGAAACCGCATATGTGCCCACATGACCCCCCGAAACGTCTAAGATGGAACAACATCAAAAGAGATTGCATGTCATAATAAAATCACTATATATCAGTCCAAGTGCCGCTTAGGTCTCAACCTTCTCCCATATCTGCTGTAAGCAGGCTGTACCACTTCCACGGCGTCTTCCAGCTGTGGATCTGCTGCCTGGGTATGAGAACTGTTAGTCAACCTCTGTGGGTGTTCTGGGGAATGCTCTCTAGGGGGTCTGCCACGCCGAGGAGCCTTCGCCAACTGCACAACTTCGTCAGCTAACACAAAAGCGGGTTTGAGCCCATTAATGCCAATCCTTTCTTTTCTGCCCCCCAAATCTAGCAAAAAATGCTTATCCCCTGTTTCCAACACTCTATATGGTCCGTCATAAGGCGGGCGCAAGGGCGGACGATGGGCATCATGTCTGACAAAAACAAACTCCGCATTTTTTAAAGCCTTAGGCACAAAAACACGTGGAAAACTGTTGTGAATGGGGCCAGGTAGCGTGCTCGGGCCCGTGCTATTCTGTAACCGCTGAACCGGGGAGCGCTCTGGCGCAGGATTATCTGGGAGAAATTCCCCGGGCAGCCGAAGTGGCTGTGCGAAAACTAGCTCAGCTGGGGAGGCTTCTAAATCCTCTTTAGGTGCAGAACGCAACCCCAATAAAACCCATGGTAGCTTGTCCACCCAATGTGTATCCGTAAGCGACGCTCTGAGGGCCGCCTTCAATGACCTGTGAAAACGTTTGCACAACCCGTTAGCCTGCGGGTTGTACGCGGTCGTGCGGTGGATCGTTGCCCCCAGGCTGCGGGACATTGCTGACCAAAGTTCGGAAACATATTGCGGGCCTCTGTCAGACGTAATGTCCGACGGGACTCCAAAACGCGCTGCCCATGCCGTTAAAAACGCGCGAGCCACCTCCTCAGCTGTGGTTGACAACAGCGGGACCACTTCTGGCCAGCGCGTGGTGCGGTCAACCATTGTCAGAAGATGTGTGCACCCTTGTGAGGGCAGGAGGGGGCCTACGAGGTCCACGTGGACATGATCAAACCTTTTAGCTGGGATGTGAAACGGCTCCAAGGGAGCTCTCATGTGTCTATGAACCTTGGCCCGCTGGCAGGCTGTGCAGGCTGCCGCCCACTCTCTAACTTGTTTGCACAGGCTCGGCCACACAAATTTCTCTCCTACCATTTTGACCGACGCGCGCGCTCCTGGGTGCGCCAGAGAATGGATCGAGTCAAAAACGCGGCGGCGCCACGCGGCTGGAACCACCGGACGCGGCTGCCCAGTGGAGACATCGCAGATTAGGGGGGGCATACCGTCTTGCAGCACCCTGCTCTCCAGCCTTAACCCTGTTGGTCCAGACTGGAGCGTGTGCACATCCGCGTCGCTACCCTGCTCTGCGGCCATGGCTGCGTAATCTATCCCCACGCGGACTGGGGCCGCGCGCACTTCCGCATCGCTAACCTGCTCCACGGCCATGTCTGCAGGATCTACCTCCGCACGGGCGGGAGCCCCCACGGCGCGCGAGAGGCAGTCCGCCACTACATTAAGTTTACCCGCCACATGCTGGATATTGGTAGTAAACTCCGAAATCGCGGCCAGCTGTCTCTGCTGCCGGCCCGACCAAGGTACTGAAATCTTGGCCATCGCAAAAGTCAGCGGCTTGTGGTCAACGAACGCGGTGAAACGGCGTCCTTCCAGCCAGAACTGGAAGTGGCGAATGGCCAAGTGGAGAGCTAACAACTCCCTGTCGAATGCGCTGTATTTTCGTCCTCTGTCGTGCAGGGTCTTACTGAAAAAGGCGAGCGGTTGCCAGGCTCCAGCTACAAACTGTTCCACGACCGCCCCTATGGCCACATCTGACGCGTCAGTAGTGAGCGCCATGCGGGCCGCTGGGACTGGATGTGCTAACAACGCAGCGTTTGCCAGGGCTGTTTTGACTTCGGAAAATGCGCACTCTCGCTCCGGAGACCATTCGACTTTATTTGTGGGTTTTTGTTTTTTTAGTGCGCCATACAATTGTTGCATGAGCTGCGCTGTGCGGGGGAGGAAACGGTTATAAAAATTTACCATTCCCAAAAACTCCTGTAACGCTTTGACCGTTTGTGGCTGGGGAAAATTTGTTACTGCGTGCACTTTGTCAGGCAGAGGGACCGCTCCCTCTGGGGAGACGCGATGGCCCAAAAAATCAATCTGCGTCACCCCGAACTGACACTTCGCCGGGTTAATTATTAACCCGTGCTCTGCCAACCTCCGGAAAACTGCTGTGAGGTGGTTTTCGTGTTCGTCTTCGGACGCGCTGGCTACCAATATGCCGTCCAGGTAGTCGAACACGAAAGGGAGATCGCGCAGAACCGCGTCCATCATGCGTTGGAACGTCTGCACAGCGCCCTTAAGCCCAAACGGCATGTGCAAAAACTCGAAAAGCCCGAAGGGAGTTATTACCGCTGTTTTGGGTATGTCCTCAGCGTGCACTGGGACCTGGTGGTAACCGCGTACCAAGTCTATTTTAGAAAAAATGCGCGCCCCCGCCAAATGAACTGAAAAATCTTGGATGTGCGGGATCGGGTAGCGGTCGTGCGCTGTAGCGTTGTTCAGCCTGCGGAAATCACCACAAGGCCGCCACGAGCCATCAGCTTTCGGGACCATGTGAAGTGGTGAAGCCCATGGGCTCTTCGAACGCCTGATGATGCCCAACCTCTCCAGGTTGGCAAACTCCTCACGCGCTATGGTCAGTTTAGCTGAATTCAAGTGCCGAGCTTTTGCGAAAACGGGCTGTCCGGTGGTAGTAATAAAATGTTCCACCCCGTGTTTAGCCACTGTCGCCGAAAATGTTGGGACCGTGAGTGCTGGGAACTGAGTGAGGACTATGTGGAACTTACCACCTGCAGCTGTGACGTTGGCTTGTGCTGTTGGCGGGGCCACTCGAGCTGTACAGGGAATAGAAGAAAAAGAGAGTGCATTAACCAGGCGTCTGTTAGCAAGATCGACCAACAAACTATGTGAGCACAAAAAATCAGCCCCTAACATGTTGAAATTGACTGCCGCTATGACGAAAGTCCATTCAAAAGTGCGGCTGTGTAAAGGCAGAAGCAGAGTCCTCTCACCGAAGGTCTTAATCGCCGAGCCGTTCGCTGCTGACACCCGGGGACCGCTGGAAGGCTCCAGTCGGTCAGCGTAGGAAGGTGTGATGAAACTCAGCTGGGAGCCCGTGTCCATGAGGAAGTGCCTCCCCGAGTGCGCATCCTTCAAGTAGAGCAGCTTGTTCTCCTCTCCGAGGGCCACAGCTGCTACCGTCCCCCGGTCTTGGCGTTTCCCGAGCGCTTGAAGTGGCACAGTGGAATGCACTTGCGTGCCCTCTCTGCGAAACAGCGATGGTAGAAGCAAAGGATGTCGTCTGCTCCGTGTTTCCCGGCCCTTGCCGCCGCCGTCGTCGGTGAGTCTGGTGCTGCAGCCTCTGACCCCCTGCCGTCTCCGGACGTTGCGCCTGGCTCCGCTGCCGCAGCCGCAGCCATGCATCGTTCACTGGTGTCGACGAGTCGCTGCGCCTCCTGGCCCAGCTCGTGGTAGTCTCGTCAGTCCAGCAGTGGTGAACTGGCCAGGGTCACTCTCACCTCTGACGGTAGGGTTCTGAGGAAGAGGTGGGTGAAGATGAAGTTATCATCTTCGGAGTCTCTCAAACTCAACATCTTCCCCATCAGGTCTGCAGGTCTGTTGCCCTCAAATTCAGTCAGCACCAGGAGCCTCTCTGCTCGCTCCTGCACGGAGGGGGTGAAGTGACAAATGAGTGCAGCCTTCAACTTGCTGTACTTGTCGCTGTCCGGCGGGTGGTTGATCAGGCTCTCCACTCGCTGGGCTGTGTGGTTGTCCAGCTTTGCAACCACATGGTAGAACTTTGTGGTGTCTACCGAAATCCTCCGGAGGTGGAACTGTGCATTAAACCAGGAGCGCGGATTGTTCGGCCAGAAGTCCAGCAGGTGGACTGTAGCTGCACTCGTTTGGCTGGCTCCTGGCGAGTCTAGCTCGGGAGATTCGTCTCCGCTCATGATATGTTGTAGGGTCACCAGTGTGGAGATGTATGGAAAGACGAGGCTGAGTTTATTACTCAAAATCAGTTTTATTCACCACCACATTCTCCAACATCCAAAAACAGAAAAGAGAAAGGCATGCCCCCACAGCTGTCCTTTTTATACCCCAGGACATCAAAGCAAACAGTCGCATTGTCTTTACATCCCAAATCCCAATGCACCCCCCTTCAGGTCTTCTGTCTCCAGTCGCATTGTCTTTACATCCCAAATCCCAATGCACCCCCCTTCAGGTCTTCTGTCTCTACCTGAAGTCCTGGTGGTCAGGAAATCCTTCATGGCCGTCTCTCTGCATACAAAAGGCCAGACTTCGCATCCTCCTGCTACCCCTAGGAGGTTCAGACCTTTTGTTCCTCTGAGACGTGCAGTAAACAATAAGCATACAGTAACAAGCATGTGAAGCATATGGAAACTGCATATGTGCCCACAATACACTCTTTGTGCAACACATCAGATTGATTGTCATTTGATTAATTGTCTATGTTTATTGCACTGTCCCTGTCAAATAAACAAATAATCTAATCTAATCTAATCACTACAAGAAAAAACCTTAACGTCCGCAATAGAGTGTGATGCATTCACTGGCTATCCGGCCAGGAACTCCTGCTATCGTCCTCCTTGTCCTGGCATGAAAGTATCGTCTGTCCGGGCATGTCCGAGACTCTCCTGTACGCCTCGAAGAGGGAGTGTTCCGTGCCCGAGGAGAGGTGGCGAACAGGCAGAGAGAAGACGAGAAGTCTAGGGAAGTCTGGAGAGAAGTTTTAGAGAAGGTGTCAAGGAGCCTTCAAGAGAGGTCTTCCAGGAGACTTCAAGTACAGAGGACCAGAGGATTTGTGAAAGCGTATTATTGAGGAGTACGGAGGAAACAAGGGCAGGAGCGCAGGAGCGGAGAAAGGACAGAGGAAGCACAGGTGTGGTGATTGACAGCGGCAGCACGGGACCAGCCGACGGATGCTCCATTGTTTTGGATGAAAGGCGAATACACAGCTAAGTAAAGGAACGTGCTTACTGTCTGTGTGTTGTGGATGTAAATTAGCCCCGGTGTGTTCACGGGAGGCTAAGTTTGTGCTGCGCTGTGTGCTGCAGGTTTCCCCAGGACGACTGATACGAAGGAGCTGCTCTTCTTCTCTCCGCCTGTTCGCCACCTCTCCTCAGGCACGGAACACTCCCTCTTCGAGGCGTACAGGAGCGTCTCGGACAGACGGTACTTTCCTTCCAGGACAAGGAGGACGATAGCGGGAGTTCCTGGCCGGATAGCCAGTGAATGCATCACGCTCTATTGCGGATGTTCAGAAGGTTTTTTCTTGTAGCGTAGGAAATTACTTGATTGAGAGAGAATTGTATTGCTTTTTTCCTTGTGTGCTTTTTAGGGTATTTATGGTATTTATAATATTTATTGAAGGGTTAGTTTCTTAAATTGTGCACATTGGGAATGTATGGTTTTTATTGGGAAATTTATGGTTCTTATTGGGAATGTTGTAGTCTATAACCATTTTAAGAAATTGTCTAATAAAGTTGTATAATTGCTTTCCTGCTTTCCTGGGTGTTTGTGTTGTTGTGGCCTGAGAATCATTTATTTTATTCATAATGCTCACAGTGATTGGCACTTCCAAACTATGACATTTACACTACGATTTGTATTATTTTCTCCCAGAAATGCATAAATTCATGTAAGGTTCATGTAAGGTGAGGACGCACAGGTAAAGGCTCCCAGTTCGTTTCTTGCTTAAAACTCAGTTTAGAGCTAGCGTTTTGAGCTGTTTTTTTTTTTTTTGTTGTTGTTTTTTTTGTTACTACCGCTGGAGAATAAACCTGCTTGTGTGAAAAAAGAGAAATTGCCAGTCTCATAACTTAATATTGTAGTGGCTGGTGAAGCAATCAGGCCCCTCACACTCAGGGAGAACAAAGGGATTTCTCCCACGTGTTTTTTTTTGTTTGTTTGTTTCTTACGATCACAATCAACGAACATCGGCCGGGATCATGGGTCCCAAGAAAGCTCAGCAGACAGAGGAGGTGGACGACATTAAAAGAGCGCTGGACTTCTTGTCTGAAGAGATTTCTGCTGTTAAGCTGCAGCAAAGAAACATCCTGGACCTGGTCGAGGAGGTGAAAGCGCTGCGGATCCAGAACGTTGAGAAGGACAAGAGGCTGGTGTATATGGAGACCAGAGTGTCGGAACTGGAGCAGAACACCCGGGTGAACAACGTGATCATCACGGGGCTCCATATTAAACCACGATCGTACGCGTGAGCGGTGGCCGCAGATAGCGGAGGGAGGCTCGGTGAGCTGGAAGACGAATCCACGGAGCAACAAGTGGCGGCCTTCATGCAGTCCAAAGGAATCCAGCTGGAATGTAACACCATTGAGGCCTGCCACCCTCTGCCCAGGAAAAATGGCGACAAACCGGCTGTGATCATGAGGTTTGTCAACACAAGACAGCGCTGTTAAAACAAGGTAGGAAACTGAAAGGAACGAACATTTACATAAACGAGCACCTCACAAAAGAAAACGCAGAAATAGCCAGAAAAGCAAGATACATGAGAAAGCAGAAAAAGATTCAAAACACCTGGACATCAAACTGTAAAATATACATCAAATTAAATGGATCACCTGAAGAAGCCAAGGTCATTAATATCCGTAATATTATGGAACTGGACAAATATCAATGAATGTTATGAACTGGAGTCACAGCAACAACAGACAATTGTAGGACACTGAAGGATTATACTCATCTGCTACAAGACATTTAACAACATGAAACAAAAGATCAACAAACAGGAACAACAGGAACTGAAAGTTTTTGAATATACAGATCACAACCCACAGGACGTAGAATATAACATAGACCCTGATAATAATTTATTTAGCTCCATCAATAATAACTGTAGTTACTACACAGATGATCAGTTTAACACAATGGTCACATCTGATTTCAATATTTCTATGATCCACTTCAACAGCAGAAGTCTCTAATGCCTGTTTTCCACTAGCCCAGCACACCTCGGTACGGCTCGATTCACTTCAGTACGGCTCGGAATGCTTCTGTCTCCATTAGCACGGTGTTGTGCTTGTGCTGTGTTTTTTTTTTTAGGAGGTTTTAGAAGCGGGGCAGCAGCAGATTCTTAGCGAGGCGGGGCCACACTCCCGTGACGTTATGCACCCGACTGAGTCCTTATTTACACGAGACAAAAAAGGATCCAAGGATTATTGCCTTGCTCGCTCTGTGGATTTATCTCACAATTAATTTTATCTCATAATTAACCTGCAACAACACAAGTCACTTTTGTTTTGAATTAACTGCCAAATGACCTAGAAATAATGAGCTGAAACTTGTTTTTATTCGTATTAAATAATGAGACGGTGGCACACTGGCCTACACCAAATTATTATTTTTTACATCCTAGGGCATTTTGGATGTACTGAATTTAAAAAATTCATGTTTTTCACCTTCAGGTCAACGTTTGGAACAACAGTATTATTATTTTCCATTTAGATGATGCTACACTCCTTCTAAAGTATTGTAAATCTCTGAATTTGGAATGCCGATAGAACATTCAATTTACATATACTTACTTTTTTACATACTTTGACTTGTAAGCTTGATCAGTCTCTCCTGCTGCATTTTAAAGTCCAACTGTGCAACTTCTTATAAGTTAACATAAAAAATGTACCCAAAGTTTAGAACTGGATCATGTGGGGCTAATTTTTTATGATATTTCAATAAAAAGAACAGAAAGCTTACAAAAAGATTTCTTTTTTGGTCTAGTTAAAAATTACATTACCTTTACAATGGTTGACCCTGACAGGAAGATCAGTATCATTTTGATCAGACTAGGCAATGGAATTTCTATGTAATTATACTGTTTTATAATTCAGTGTTATAACAGACAAACCACACTTTCCAAAACAATTCCATTTTATTATATACAAAATATTAAAAGAAAAAAAAAACTTTGCAACACAACATGAAGGTTAATCGACATTTTATACACGCCGACCACTGAGTGTCTACACCAGCTTCCCAAACTGGGTCACGACTCGGATGAATGAAGGCGTCTCTGCCAGCTGTGGGTCAGGAAGGCTTGGTTGAATAATCCGGACGGGCTGTCGCGGCGGACGCGTGGGATGATTCTACAAGGAAAATGCACACAATAAAATACAGCACGTAAGTGCAAGATATACAGAAAAGACAATAGTTTTTAACAAGAATACATAAGCTTATTTCAGCGTATGGGCGCAGTCGGGCATCCGGGCATTTGGCCTACTTCCGGTTAGCAACCCACATGGCAACGCCGTACTAGGTGAAAACAATTCAGTGGCGACCTATTCCCAGGCAGCTGCCGTGACCCAGTCAAGCTTGTCCAGCCCGTCATAGTGCATTATATTCAGCTCATCACGTCCTATATCAGGTAATTGATATTGTGTTAGTTTAATTAGTTGCCACTTGATGGGTCACGTTTTGAAAATGCTAGCCGCCGACACAAGCCTCTCTGTATTGTAAACAGAGACGGACATTTCGTCTATGGAAATGCATGACTGATTCCCTTTTCACTCAACAATACAGACCTCTCTATGTGCAGTCAGCCTGACTAATTTAACTGTAGACTGTAGTAAATAGTGCAACAAAGGGGCTGGCCATTAATGAAAGAGGTGACAAATACGGTATCGCCGTATTTTAATACGGGGAAAATGCAATTTTAGCAAATACGGGCGTATTGCCATTTCTGTACGCCAAAAAGAAAACTATACGGGAAAAGAGAACACCTCGTGTGACTCCCACAGCGAGCTGGCAGAAGCGCTCAGCGTGAGCAATTACTGATCGTTATAGAAGCGCCTCGCACCTTCTGCGGCTCTTGAACAGAGAGGAATCCCGGCGCCAGTAATGCTGCGCCTGATATGTGTGACTAATGCAAATGTATATGCTTTCCTGTTGTCTACTGTGGTGCTAATGTGCCATGCATGCATTAGCCGGGTATGTAAGTTGACTGTCTGCATGAAGCACCCTTTTAAACTTCACTCGTGTCCGCCTGCACTTATTTCGATCCAACACAAGCGCACCTAAGCAGTGTTTAGCATCAGTGAACATTTTCTTGTTTAATTATTTCTTTTAAGAATTACTCCTGTGCTGCCCTGATATTTAATGGATTGGTCATGTTACCCATAGGGGCCTTTCCTTAAAAACATTCAAAACATGTAAGAGGGTTAATCATGTTAATATGGGTCGAAGCAAATATGCTTACCAGGGGTGTCGATCAAGTAGCTGTACACGTCCGGCCACTGCACAGCTGGCCACCTGGTCGGGTCATTAACCCATTTTCCGGCTGGTAGTTTGTATGGGCAATCTGTCAGTCCACTTGCTGTCAGCTTCTCCTGATAACGTAGCCTGGCTGACTCATCAAGCTTTTCTATGTAGTCACATGCCATGAGAAAAAGTCAAAAAACTGCACTCGACAATGCTTGGTAACGGGTTGTTTTCACCTAGTTAAGATGGCGGCGATGTGTTACTAACCGGAAGTGATGTAGCCCCGACTGCGCCCATTGTTCACATGAATAATTAAAATAAAAGCTTTAGTCCGCATTGTGCTGCAATAAAGCAGCGATCCATCCACAAATGAACAGCTTTTTTATTGCATAAATAAACTGAGCGTCTTACCGAATATATTTGCGAAAAAATGCACAATAAAAAAAAATTAAAACTCACTGTTAAAGGACTCCGATGTCGAGACCTCCCGGTATATTTTTTCATTCCGGGCGGCTCCGTGTAACTCGCGCTGCATACGTTCGTCTGACAATGCAGTGAACAGACACTGAAGCTCCTTACTGGTCCATGGAACACCCTTATTACACGAAGCCATTTTTGATAGAGAATAAATGAAAATAGCACAGCAATACACTGAAAAGG